>CM062807.1:825523229-826723229 GCA_031772625.1 Pinus tabuliformis | reverse complement strand
CTCCCATTATTCTTAACAAACTTGTGATAATACCTTGTCAACCCAAGAAATCATCACAGATGGTTTATGGATATGGGGATTTTCCATTCCTTAATGGATTTAATTTTACTAGGGTCTACCTTAACACCTTCATGAGATACAATATGACCCAAATATTCCACCTCTTGTACTCCAAATAAAAGTTTGGAGGTTTTTGCATATAATTTTTTCTCCTCCAATAGTTTGAGCACTCTATCAACATGTTGAACATGATCCTTCCAAGACTTACTGTATATTAGAATATCATCAAAAAATACTAGCACAAATTTTCTAAAGAAGGGTTTGCAAATGGAGTTCATCAAACCTTGAAATGTAGAAGGTGCATTGGTAAGGCCAAAAGGCATGACCAAAAATTCATAATGACCCTCATGATTTCTAATTTTTTTTTTCAGAATGTCTCTAGTCTTCATTTTGATTTGATGATATCTTGAATGAACGTCCAACTTGGTGAAGTAAATTGCTCCATGCAATTCATCCAATAATTCATCAATGACAGGAATGGGAAATTTATCTTTAATAGTGAGCTTGTTGAGCTCCCTATAATCTGCACACATGTGCCATGATCCCTCCTTCTTGTGCACCAATACTACTGGAGTAGAGAAAGAACTTTGAATAGTTTGAATTATACCAGTATCTAACATTTCTACAACCATACGTTCAATTTCACTCTTTTGGGCATAGGGATATCTTTAAGGCTTAACGTTTGGAGGAACACTTCCTTGAATCAAATGAATAGCATTATCATGATACCGAATAGGTGGGAGGCCTTTTGGAGTCTCAAATACCTTCGAATGATTGTCCATGACTTTTTGGAGATCTAGAGAAATAGATGATTTCGATGTGCAAACCTCTAGCGAACATAATTGTGCAATTACGCCATGTTGTTCTTTCTTTAGAATCTTTGTCATGTCTTTATAGTTGATTATATTTCCCAGTTTTCCTGTGATACCCCTTAATTCAACTTCCTTTCCTTCTGAAAAAAAATTCAAGAAAAGTTCTTGACAATTAAAAGCTATCATACCCAAAGATTATTGCCATTGGACTCCTAGTACAACATCAACACTACCCATTGGAATGGAAAGCATTGGACTATTCAACACATATTATCCCATGGATAGCTTGATATTATGACACCTTCCAGAGAAATTTATGGTTCCTCCAATTGCAACCATCACTTGACACTATGGTGTTGGATATAGGAAGCAATTCAATTCTTTCGCTATCTTACAATGGATAAAATTATGGGTACTGTCCGAATCAATCAACACTATTACCTTTTTCTTCTTGATATGTCCTTCTATCTTGATAGTTTGAGGAGTGGTAATTCCAACCAATGCATTACAAGATATGGTTGGATTCATTTCTTCTTTCTCTAGGGTTTTTTTTTGGTGTGTATCCTCTTCTTTTGATGTTTCTTGTTCCTTTTCTTCTTCCTCTTCATAATCTAAGTAAAATAATTTCTTCTCAGCACACTTAGGACCTTTAGTGTATTTGCTATCACAACTGTAACAAAGCCATTTTTCTATTTTTTCTTATAATTATTTTTGTGTCAACCTTTTAGGTTGTGGAAGGCTAGGGGTAACAACAATTCCATCTTTATAGTTGTGATTGGTAGGCTTCCTTGTTGCCATAATTTTGCTTTCAATTTTTCTTGCCAACCTGAATGCCTTCTCCAATGAATCAGGTTCCCAAAGGTGAACCTCATGTTGGATATTATTCTTTAAATTCCCTACAAGCACATCAATCCTATGCTCCTCTAGAATATCGTTTACCCTTATATTCAATTTTTGGAAGTTCTCAATGTGCTCCACCATTGAACCCTTTTGTTTGAGATTTATCAATTGGCTAAAAAAGGTGTTGCTTTTTGTATCCTCATAATGTGCTATCATTTCTTCCATAAAAATTTCCCAAGTGAAAATTTGTTTACGAGAGAAAAGACATCGATACCATACAAACTAATTTGGTTCCAAATATAAAGTCACAATGCATACCTTTTTTGTGTTTTCTACATTAGGGAGATCGAAATATTGCTCCATCTGTAGTATCCATGTTACGGGATCCTTACCATCAAACTTCCTCATATCGATCTTTGGAACATGGTGCATCTTCAATCCAACATTAGAGTCTATGAAGTCATCACTAACATTTCTTTTGTTCTCATCACGAGTTTCCTCTACTACCTTTTCGCCATTAGGAAGCATTTCTTGTAGCAACTTTTCCAAACCTCCTTTCAAACCTTCCATGTCTTTCTTCAAATATTCAATGTTTACTTCTAAACCATCCATATTAGCTTCCACACCATCCATCCTAGCTTCCACGCCATTCATCTTAGCTTCCACATCCTCCATCTTAGCTTCCACGCAATTCATCTTAGCTTTCACGCCTTTCTTTAAACCATCCATCCTAGCTTCTATTACTTTTTGTGAGAGTGAAATTTGTTGCACTTGCTCTTGTAATTTCCATATATCATGTTGCATTTCTTCCTCTTCTTCATGAGTCATGCTAGATATTTTAGGTTTCTTACTAGGTGTTTCTATTTTCTTTCTTTGGGGAATCAATTAATGATAAGTATGCTTCATTGTGTCCTTTGAATCACTTCAAACAATTTTTTCAAACCAAACTTATGCAATTTTTAAAAAAAGACTACACACCTTTTTTCTCTTTGTAGGAGCTCAATATTGAATCTGTTGTATATCTGCAATTTAGGATCTCCAAGGTCTGAAATTTCATACTATGATAACCCTCTACGTCCTCTTTCCAACCTAATGAGTCTTATCCATATTGGATTCTCCATGAAAGATCTATGTCAAATCTCCCACGATGACCTGATTATAGACTGGTTCAGTAGAGTGCACTTGTACGAAGTGCCACATATCACTGTTTCGACCTTCAGACCTAAACATGATATAAAAAAAACTAAAGTCTATCCTCTTTCTGTAACTGTTTACAAAATTTCAATCTAATGCTTAGAGAAAAAGTTATAACTATTTTCGAAAGGTGACCTATTTGAGATTGAATTCTCGAGCCTGTGAAAACCCTAACTTCCTCAGTTCATATCTCCGAAAATATAGTGAGACAAGATCTGAAATTGGGTCTTGAGGTTCGTCACGATTTTGGATCAAATGGGTTTTAATTTCAGCTTCTGAAGCTTCGTAGAAAAAACATTATAGCGAAAATTCCATGATGGCTTGTTTGAAGCAGCGAAACCCTAGAATCCAAAGCTCTGATACCAATTGTTATGCAACCAGCTCACAAAATAGAAGAATGAGATATATCAACGAATTCAAAAGTAGCCAATTCGAGGGGGAAACCTCCTTTACATTACACAAATGAACAATTCTTTGATGATACAAACGAAAATACCTCCTTTCTATATATAGGAGTCTAAGGGGTCATAATATAATTAGAGCTAACATAAAAATAATAATGTAAGGGCACAACAATAACAATAGTGGGCTTCTATGGGGCACAATAATAATAATATTGGGACAACATGGGCACAACAATAACAATAAGGGGCTACAATTACAATAATAATAAGGGAATACACTAGTATTATAGGGACCTAACAGTATACATAAAAAATGAACCTTTATTCCACTTTGGCATCTTGCTCAACCTATAGGATTTCAATATGGATTTTGGGGGCATCATATTGGTGTAAATAACTAAAAAATATTGTGTAGTAGCTTGAACTCTTAAATAGCATGGAGCTTAGGACCCCCTTTGGTGCATATGACTAAAGTCTTGGATAGGCATCAAAGAAACCCATTTGAAGGGGTGAACAGAAATGAAAGGGAGATTGCAACAGGGAGGAATCAAATTCACCAAATTTATAGAGAAGAAATGAAGAAATTGTGTGATATAAGGAGAGTAAAACCAACACCCTCACTGAAAATTAACCATAAACAAAAAGAGGAGATGGGAAAAGAGGCCGAAGCCCTCAACCTCAAGGACTAAGGGGAGATAGCTAGAAAACAATAAACCCTTGGAATAGAAATAATAAGTAAAAACCATAGAGTATTAATATGTTGAAACTCATTGGCTAAAATAGAGACTATCCAAGAAATGAACCACTATGCACAAACAAAAAAGGAAAAGCGAGAGAGTTCTAACTAGATGATTAAAAGTATTCCAAAATATTGGGGTAAAGAGTGATGAACCCAAAAGGAGGAGAAAGACAACCATCTTCGAAAAAAGATGCTCTTCTTGTCATTAAAGAGGTATTTAACCTAGGCCCAATGATGCCAGGGCGATATTTCCTGAGTCAAATTTTGAAACAACAAATAAAAATCACCTCCCATTTCCCTAATTAATAGCTAAACTTGCATAGATACTAGAAACATTGTTAAGCATAAGAGTAGTATTTCCCAATTTTCATACATTTTCTTTCCTTATTAAATCAATTTTTCCTAAGTGGCATAGCTAATTCACCATCTACAACCATGCATACAAAGGTGTATCATAAAGTACCATCATGAAAGAACCAAAGATTAGAGCATGTCAAACCATCAAACCATCCACCACCCTTCATTACATAGTGGATTAATGCCTTTTCATGGAGAACCATGCCATACAAACACCAAGTATGTGGGGGTGGGTTTCCACCTACCCCCACTATCCCATAGATAATAACCTTTCACTATGTTGAGTATACAACCCTACATGGGGAAGGGGGTTAAATTTTAATATTATTTCAACTTTTTTACTACTATAATTTCCTAACTTTTATGCAAGTTTTACAACAAACATTGGTAGTTTTTCATTTTGACTACTTAGTAGATTGTTTTGCATTGCATTGTTTCTTGGTAAACCCCCTAGATCTTCCCTAGAATATTACCTCAAACCAATTATAGAATTGACTTTCATTAGCCATCTAAACTTTGACTTGATTGATGTATCTAATTGGTCATATCTTGGGTAGCAACTTAGGAGACCCTATACTTGATTGTGTCTTTCCTTAAGAGTTGTAAATCCTACCAAGGAAGCCTCCCTTTTTCATATTTATCCTTTAATAAAATGAGGGAAGTTGTTTCAAAGGTGGAAATGGTAACACGTTTGATGTTCTATGAAGTCCTGGAAACTTGGGAATGATTTCCACTAATATGTTATAATTTGTAATAAAAGGAGTCAATTTCATCTAGATTGGATCATCATATAATTTTTCCTCTATCTTGGCACTTTCTACGTGGAAAATTTTGAGGGAATGTCATGAAGAGCCCATTTTAGTGGTAGGTTCTTGTTTGGAAAATTGGGATTTGAAACCTTCCATAAACATTTTAAGGCATCAAATTATGATTTTCGAGTTTTCGTGTTTGAAACTTTCGTATAAACCCTTGATGTTGATATGCACATTGAGACCTTTCCAACATTGTGAAAATCACCTCAATCATAGCTTGTATGTGAAAGTTATGTCTCTTGCAATATGACCTACATTGTTAACAACCATGGTATGATTATATGTCATGCTATTCACCTATTCTAACACATCTAAGGATAGCCACATATGGACTTTTGAGAAGATTCTAGAAGGTCAATAAAATTATCACAATTGAGGGTTGAGGTGGTCAAAACTCTATCACTAGATGTCTATTTTCTAATATTAAATATCGATCCCCTGGGAGGAGAAGGGGGTTCTAGTCTCTAGAATTGTATCTTGTTCCTAGATGAGAAAAAACATATACAAGTGGTATTTTATGATCATAATATAGGACAAGGAGGATTTTGTACTAAGCATTTAGGTCACAGTGTGAAAATGTTAATCCATGGAGAGTTCCAATGCCTTTGTATCTACATTTTTATAACTGAAGCAAAGAGATAAGATAATGGGCCTCACCCTATTGTAATATTTTCTTGTATATTGGGTTTTCCAAGATAAATATGGTTTTTATTTGTGTAGATGGTGTATTTGAGTGTCTATTGTTGCCATTTATTATTTCAATTATTTTATATATTTGAGTAAAGCTAATAGTTAATTACTATGCAATCTAAGGAAAATTAACTTGCATCATCTAAGATTTCAAAAAGTTATAAGATTTGTTGTGATGAACTATTCAATCAAAACATCCATGATAGTTTATAGATCACATTTCAAATACGAAAAAACAACTCATAGTATTAGTATCTTGCTTGTATGTTAAAGAGTCCCACCCATGGCCTTGAGTAATATTCTTGGTGTGGGCTTAAGAAAAAAAAGTTGGGATCATTTTTTTTGTTTAATCATGGTGCTTGTATCCCTCTAGTAAGCTAAAGATTCTCTATAAGGTCCCCAAGTGGTGCTCAACAAAATTCTCATGGCACTATAAGATGACAAGCCTCATGGATTGTAGGTGTTTTTCATGGCACTTAAACCCAAGAAGCATCATTTAGAGAACATAAATCTTATTTTGTTGCCTTGAACTTGGTTATATCTAAAGACACATTCTTAATTCACAATTAAGTTTTTCATGGCACCCATATCCACTTGGAGGTAGATAACACCATATAGAGGTCACATATGGCATTTAAGGATTATTTCATGGCACTTGATCCTGAGAAGTAAGGTTTAGGTCTAGAGGCTCTTGTTTCACACTCTCAAATATGGTTAAGGACCTAAGATCCATCCATGATGCCTATGACCTCATAATGGCACCCTTATTTAACTTAGATGCCAATGACTCCATGTGAAGAGATCATATCATAATTTTTTGGTGTTGTTAGTGGTGCTTGAGGTTGAGAAGTTGTAACTTAGGGCTTAAGGCTCTTGCTTCCCCACTTAACCATGTTTAGGGCATAAAACCCATTTCTAGTTCATAAATCCTAATCATGCCACATGTATCCCACTCCAAGGGTTGCAAAGGATCTATTCAAAGGAATCATGTGATGGTTCAAGGACTTGTTTAAAACTCTTTAGCTTTAGAAGATTCAAAAATATCTAAGACATTTTTTTCCTTACTAAACAATGGTTAATGCCTTGTGATTCATCCTCAATACATAAAACCTCCTAATGACACCCATATCCAAATATTTTATCAAAGACTCTTAAGAGAGTACGTTTATTGTTGTTTGCAATAATTCTTCATAAAAATTGATCCTAAGAAGATATTTTAGGACCCAAGGCCCAAGTGTTTTCTTCCCCTTGGTGTTTAATCTCAAGAAGTTTCATTTAGGGTTTAAGCCCCTTATTCTCTTGAACTATGTTTATGTCTTTAGACCCCTTTTCATTGTACAAAACCTACTGATCGTGCTCATATCCCACTTGACTATTAATGAACCTCAACAATGTCCTCAAAAAGCATTCTTGGTGTGAGTACAAGACACATTCCTATTTAGGGTTTGTGTTGTGGTTTAATCATTGTTCTTGCATCCCTTTAGTAGGCTAGAGATACCCTATATAGGTTTGATGTAGTGGTTTGAGGATCTGATCATGACATTATATAACTTGAGAAGCTTTGTGGGTTGTAGGTGTTGTTCATGGTGCTTGGACCCAAAAGAAGCATCATTTAGGGCACAAGGCTCTTATGGTTCTCCCATAACCTTGGTTAAGCCTTGAGACCTATTATTGGTTCATAGCTAACTTGTTCATGGTATCCATATCTCACTTGGAGTTGAATGATTCCATTTAGAGGTCATCCATGGTGCTTGAGCTTGATAGGAAAGTATTAGCATTGGTGGTTCCTCTTTCCTCTATTGACTATGGTAAAGAACTCAAGACTTGTCAATAAGATGTGCACGAGGCATGCATAGAGGTTAATAGGAATGTGTATACATTTCTATACTACATTCACATTCCTAAAATTCTCAACAAGCATGTGCTTCATTACAACAATTTCAAGAATCAATTTCTTACACTTTCTTTATTCTATGAATAATTATGAAAAATATAATTTTAAATTTATTAAGTTGTACTTGAGACATGGTTTTCATGGCATTGATTTAAATTTAAATTCATCAGCGAATATAAAATTTCAATAATATCTCATATACAATATTAATTTGTTGATTTTATACTGCTTAGTAGACACGCACGAATTTCTGCATCTAGTATCTAGTTCCAATTATATATGAACTTCATTAAGTAATTAGACATAAATTTAAACTTCTTAGAAAAATTTGGCCTCTTCGTTAGAGCTACTTCCATGTGTAAAAGAGAGAGAATAATATGTGAGTGATGTGTATGTTATGATTGTATCGAGTGTATTTTTACAGTGATATTAGGTTTCTCCAAAAAGTTGCATCTCTTTGTAAATTAAATTTAAAAATAATTTTATTTCTTTTAATTTTAGCCTAAATTTATTTTTTCTTTCTTTTGATTTTAACTTGTGTAGCTGGGGAATACCTCTAGCAACTACCCAAAAATCAATGCTTCTTCTTAGCTAGGGAGGTATTCACCTTGACTTCCTTAGATGTATCTCTTTGTTGAAAATTTTCATTAAGAATAAGGTTTCATGACTCACATTATCAACATCATAATGACCCAGATCAACACACTTGACCTATAACAATCATATCATCCACTTGTTACCATTATCTAGGTTATCACACCTCACCTATGACACTAGGTACCATCACATAGGTTAGTACACCTAACCTATGGTACATCATCAGTATGTACTAAGTACCATCATCTAGGCTAGAACACCTAGCCTATGGTACAACAACTAGTCATCATGATCTGATCAGTGCCTCAACATCATGGTATACAAACTAGTATAGGTTTTCCATCTCCATGGTCAAACCATAGGGAACATCCATGTTCCAACTTTATAAGGTTAGAAAAACCCTAGAATACATCCACATCTTCACACCATAAGGTTGCAATCACCATGTTCAAACCCTAAAGGACATCCACGTCCTTACACCACAAGGTTTCCATCACCACGTTCAAACCCTAAAGGACATCTACATCCTCAGTCCATGGACCTCATTCTAGGCTATGATTTTATATGGGTTCACTCTATGAGTTACCGAGCGTGATGCTGAAAAGGCACTTACACTTATAGAGTGGTTGAGCCAAAAACACTAAAAGGCATCCACTCTCATTAGGGAAATTTTGAGGTCTAAAATGGACCTCCTAAGGAAATTATAAAATAATAGTGGAAATAATAAAATAATATTAGATTACATCATCAAAATTTAGAGGGAAAAAAGAAAAAATAAAAAAATCAACTCATATTTTCAACTTATCTCCCTATGAGTTTACTCAAATTTCGAGCAGAAACACTCATTAGATGAAAAATTTGATTCCTCATCCAAGGATTACCCATGTTGCATACTTTCAATGGACACTACTACATGAAAAATGAGAAAGACATGAAAAACGTGATTGCAATCACATTTTTTTCATGTATTTCTCATTTTTCATGTAGCAGGGTCCATTGAAAGTGTGTACTCCTTGGATGAGGAATTAAATTTTTCATCTAACGAGTACTCACACTCGAAATTTGAGTAAAATCTTAGGGAGATAAGTTTAAAATATGAGTCAAAAAAGTAGTTTTATTATTTTGTTATTTTTTAATCTTTTTTCTTTTTTACTCCAAAAATGGTGAATCATCCCCCATTGTTGACATAATCATCTTGAATTCTATTGGTTCTTATAAATTTTGTCTTGGTTGTACATTTTTCTTAGGAGGTCCATTTTAGACCTCAAAATTCCCTTGATGTTTGAGTAGCCTCCCCCAAACCATTCTCCCTAATTTCGGTCACAATACTTAACATAGGAAGAATGTTTGTCCACTAAACCATCCTT
This sequence comes from Pinus tabuliformis, assembly GCA_031772625.1. Classification (NCBI taxonomy): domain Eukaryota; kingdom Viridiplantae; phylum Streptophyta; class Pinopsida; order Pinales; family Pinaceae; genus Pinus; species Pinus tabuliformis. The sequence continues at coordinate 826,713,463 of CM062807.1, read as the reverse complement.
CCTAATTCTGATCAATGTACTTGGTATAAGGATAACATCCCTAATTTTGATCAAAGTACATGATATAGGAATAATGCTTGTCCATGATGTTATCAAATCTATCAACCCATTCTCCCTAATTCTGGTCAATGTACTTAACATGGGGATAACCTCCCTAATTCTAATAAAAGTACATGACACAGGGAGAATCCATATCCATGAGGCAATATCATCATAAAAAAAATCATCATCAATATGTACCACAACCCAAGTTATCTCTCATAACCAATGGTACTTACTTAACTAGTCACCATGATCTGATGGGTGCCTCACCTCATGGTACTCTGACTAGTTCAGGGTTGCCATCCCCCATGGTCAAACCCTAGGGAAACCCATTTCCTAAATTGAAATTCCTCTCTCTAGTCCATGATGCTTAAGAGGCACCCATTGCATGAGTGTCTAGACCTCAGAGACCAAACCTTTCAAGAATGTTTTCCCCTCATGCTATCTCACCAACAATTCGGGTCATGCTCCTGTTGTCACTGATAGTCTGATTTATACCCTTGTTTTCCACTAATCAACAGTCTAGGTCAAGCTCCTATTGTTACCAATAGTCTGAACCATGCCCCTGTTGATGTCACATAAATGCTCCCTCTCACTGAATAGGAGTTCTCCACTAGTCCAAGCTTGTATTTGAAATATAAAAACTTTGTCTGAGACATATACTTTGTGAGAATGTTAGTCGTCTACTCATCATTGGAGATATATTAGAGCCTCACTTCTCCCTTCTATACCATATGACGAATGTAGTGGTACTTGATCTCAATTTTCTTTGACCTTCCACACAGCTTTAATTGTCACAAAATATCATGGTCGATTACAACACTTGGTTAAATGATCTTATGAGCAGCTTCTGAAGCCACACTACTTCACAACTCGCAAAACTATCTGCAATATACTTAGTCTCTACAGTGTGGCATGTGACAATTGTTTGCTACCTATGAAGCTCAAACTAAAGAAACAACTTGACGTGCTCTTTCTATCTTCTAAACTCCGTCCTCAATCCCATTAGATGTACTTCAACATTTGAGACATATCTCAAACCATATTTAACTGTATCATGTCAGTACCTCGACACATGGAGGATGGTTTCCTTTACTAGATCCATCACTACAACTACTTTATAATCACCCTGACTAGGTTCTCCCTTTGACACTAAAATAGATCCTACTATGGAAATCCTAGTTGCCCCTTCTGCCACTATTTCCTCTTAGTCACTAGAGCATATATGTTGTCTAGCATTGTCCATTTATAGAGGGGCATAGTGCTATGACAGACCTCTCATCTCCAGGCATCGATATTGTAGTCCATCATCTAATGGATCTCAATAGTATAATTCCCTTGACCTTGGAAGTAATGCATCAAATCTAGATCCTTCATCTTGAATTCTAAGGTAATCTTCCTTTGACATTAAAGAAAGGCTTCTATGGTAATCATGACTACTCCCTCTATCACGAAAGAAAATATTTCTACCATGGTTTCTTCCTCTGAGTTAGAATAGTGATCAACAAGATTATGGGCTCATCAAAACCCAAGGTAACTGACAACTAGAGTGAGTGCCTTTCCATAGTCTTCTCCCTCCTTTTGGGAGAACCTTCTTGCCATGGATTTTTCTTTGTACTACTCTATGTTGTAATATGCTACATGCTAGATCATGTAGATCCACTTGGAAGTCACCATTGACTTCCCTTAAGTCTTGGAACACTTTCCACAGACATCGTTATTTCAAACTTTCTAGCCTGATTGTTTGCTTCCTTTAAATTGGAAGCTCTTCTAGTCATCTAGCATGGTTTTAGATTTCATGTTCCATTCCTCCCTCTTGAACACAAATCTCTCTAGTTGAGTTTGTGCTCCACCTTGGGAGAATCCTCTTGTCATAAACTTTTCTTCATTCTTCCTAATGCTTCCATCTACTACCAGAGCCTTGAAAACCTTCATAATGTACCTATAACCTTCATTAAGAAGTCCTTTTAACTAAGGATTGTAGGGAATTTTCAACTCCCTCTTGATCCTTGCCTTCTTGGAGGAAGCATTACAATCTCATCAAGCTAGAAATTATTATCCTTGTCCTCATCATCATGTTTCTTTCATTTCCTTTTGGGCATGAGCTAGGATTTCTTCTTTCAGTGAAAACGATCAATCCTAGGGTTTTTTTCATAAAACCTAGGGATTTCTTATATAATCCATGTAGCTTGTTAGGGTTTACAAAGTATAAAACCCTAGATTTTCATTTTACATCTTCTTATAAGTCCAACAATTTTTTCAATGTGTAGAGTTCTCATTTTCATGTCCATTGTCCAAGCATATTGGAGCATTACTAATAATTGTTTCTTGAGATTTTCAAACCAAGCATCCTACACACATCGAGTTCTATAATCATTCAATTTTATTGAGAGAAATTAGAACTTTAAAAGAGAACTCAACCACTTTTTCATTGTGATCTTATCATGTTAATTCTTTTCCTTCATCATGGTGAGATATAATACAATGTCTTGCTTCTCAATCACAAGGAAACACAAAACCCTAAAATATATAAGTCCATATTTTTATATAATATTGCAAGGTTTGGTCCTTATGTTTGAGTAGTTATTCAGGCTTTCTTCATTGAACTACATATCTGAACAATGCAATATATATCACTATAGTATATGGAATTAAAGACTTTGCATCTTTTAATCATTTCTTTTTACACTCACACAAGTTTCCCATATACCACGACGGTTAATATGCTACACATCAACAATTGTCCTTGAAGTATTGTTAAAGGATTTCTTTATAATTACATACAATTTGTAGATCATTCAGAGAGTCCTCTAATGTATTTTTAGTTCTTCAATCCATTGACAAAAAACTTTGGAATATCAAAATATTATGATGCAAGTCTTCAAAATTTTGAGAGAGCTTCTCTTATGATGATAACATGTTATCTAATAATATTTCAAACAAGATTGTAGTGATGATGCATAGCTCTCATTCCAACGATTCTAGAAGTTCTCACATTATAGTATGTTATGCATGGAAACTTTATGAACCTAGGAACCAAGAAATATGTCAAGTTGAAAGCTCTTCAATCATCTCACCTCTTTAATGTCAATGCCACTTAAGGTTTATGAAAGAGGGTCTTCACCAATCTTATTTGATGAAACTGATTTCAAAACAGGTTGTCTTCAGTGAGACATTTTGGAAGCTTTTCCAGTTTGTTTTTCTGGTTTAATTTCTCAAAAATCTGGAAAGAATTTATTGAAATCACAAGCTTGATGGGTAACCCCCCTGCCGAAAAGCTTCCAAAAAGTCTCACTAAAGACAACTCTTTTGGAAATCAGTTCCCTCAAATAAGATTGGTGAAGACCCTCTTTCATAAACCTTAAGTGGCATTGACATTAAAGACAACTCCATTTCAAAATGCATATGCTTGAATCATGGACTTTCAATTATGCCTTATTCCATATTGACAAATATATTCATAATTTATGGAATTTTTTGCATTTTTTATATTTTGGTAATTAGACATATTTACGAGGAATTACTTCCCACCATAATTTATGGAATTATTTTCACTCTTTATATTTTGGTAATCAAAAATATTTACGAGGAATTACTGCCCACCATAATTTATGAAATTCTTTGCATTCCTTTCTCCACTCAAGCTTTGATACCATGTTGATTTTATAGTGATGCATTTGGTAATTACTTCCAATGATATATGAACATCATTAAGTAATTACACACATAAATTTCAACTTCTTAGAAAACTTTGACCTCTTCCTTAGATCTACTTCGACCTGTGACACATATTTTTGTAAATTAAATTTAAAATTAATTTTCTTTCTTTTAATTTTAACTTAAATTAAATTCAAAATTAAATATTTTTCTTTCTTTCTTTTGATTTTAATTTGTGTACGAGGAATACCTTTAGCATCTACCCAAAAATCAACATTGATTTAGTAAATAAAATAAAATATGTTATGTAATAATAATTGAATAAATAAAGTATAATTATAAAATATTTTAATTTGAAAATTATATTAGTTTTTGTGAATGTGGAATTTTGTGACAACATTAACATAGGTATAGTCATGGACTCTTTGTTAAGAATCTTTATTTATTTAAAAAATATTTGAAAACTCTCGAGATATCAATAAATATTGACAAGATTAAGGTTATGGTTATTAATTCTTAAAAAAATGTTTATTTTAATTTTACAATGAAAAGTGAAAATCTTATTTTATCTTGAAAATAATGAATAAAGAATAGGATTTTCTAATCCTTTATGGATATGAAGTTTATAGTTGCAACATTTTCAAACATAAGTAAAAAAATAAAACAACTTCAAATATGATTTATAGTTTATAATATTAACATTTATAACAATATTTCCTATCACATTTATTACATTTTCCTTTTAGAAGAAGGACTTCTATCCATTGAGAATATATGATTATAAAGACAATCTTAATATACAAATAAATGATAATTAGTAAGAAAGATAATAGGTTTCCTAACATGATTTTTATTTTCATTTAAGGATTAAAAGGAGGCCTCTCTAAAATATGGATAATATCATAATCATAAACAATATGGTGATTAAATTTTCTATAAAAGAGATTATTAACTTCAAATAGGAAGTTCAAAAAATGTAGTTTTTTCTCTTGGTACTTTTAAAAAGAAAATCAATCTTGATAAAATTATAAAAACAAAATCCCACAAATTTTATAACAAAATTACTGAGTTGAATAACTAGCCTTCCCAGATTATGTGCTATCCACAAAGATTCTTAAGTGTAAAGTGATCAATGGATCTCCTTGCTTCTCATTATAAAATTCCTGCCAGCCTTCCTCCGAACACAACCAGCACAGAGAGCACTGGGAACATGTTTGAAGTTATTTTGTGTATCTTATACAACTTCAAATTCTTTCTTATTATGTTGTCAAGACTGGTTTTAATCTGCCTGGAAGGCAATATATATTGTATTACTGGGGCGAATTTTTGAGTGGGTTTGTTGTTGCCAAGTTTGCAGGCAAGGATCCGGTGTGAAAGGCAGGATTGCTTTCAGGTGAAGGGCTTTTTTAGAAAGTAACTCGTTCATTTCTATTGAAAACTATTGAAGTTCTGAGTTCTTTTGATAAATAAAACCTTAGTATGCTTATATCTTTCTTTACAGGTTACAGGCTTACTCAATCAATTTGAAAATATCTTCTTACATATATCTTTATGATAAAAATAATTGTTTTATCACTGGGTGCAACTCAACCACAGAGTTTTTACCGTTTTAAACTTGCATGTATGTGTCTTGATTGTTATGTTTTTTCTTATTGTTTTGTGGCTATCATATATCTTGCACGTATCTGTCCAGATTGTTAAATAGGTCATGAATGCTGAGAAAGAGAACTAAGAGGGTGATATCCAGATCAAGAATGTTTAGAATTAAGGGAGCGGGTGATATCTAGATCAAGAATGCTTAGAATTAAGGTGGTGGGGGTGGTTTCATTTAGTCACCCAAAATGTTATATTATTGTTTTGTGATTTTATATTTTTTTATGATTTTCTTTTCATTTTAAGTAATTATTTGGTGGTGGTAGACAATGATTTCATTTAGTCATCCAAAATGTTATATTATTGTTTCATGATTTTATATTTTTTATGATTTTTTTTTCTTATTTTAAGTAATTATTTGGATGTTATATTTTGAATATTTAGAATTTAAATTAAAAAAATGATTTGTATTTTTGTTTATAATAGATTTGGGAGACCAAAGTATATTTTGCTTTCTCTTCATTAGATACAATGAATTTAAAATCTACAAAATATAAGATTATTTAAAATTAAAATTAAGAGAACAATATGTATAAAATTCATTGATTATATTGTCATACAAGGTTTTACAATCCTCATAAAAATATTTCAAAAATGTGAAAACAGGTTCAAATTATTTAAAATTAAGAAAACAGTATCCTTAAAGTTGATTATTTGTAAGAGAAATATATTCTATAAAAAAGTTATATAATATTATTTTTTTATATTTAAAAATTTAAAAATCTTTAAAACATTTACGCCTTACGACATTTCTCTCTGCAAAGAACTCCCACAACTACCACTCTGTATTATTGTTGTTCGTCATATCCATTGTTAGACGATTGAACAATGGTCTTCCATCAGATTTAAAAAACAATTTTAAAAATAAATAAAAAAACTTTATTAAAAACATAAGGAACCGTTAATTATTAATTCATAAACCATAAAACAATTTCCAGTTAGGCAGAGCTACACACGAATAGCCACCTTTGTAGAAGGATGAGGGGCAATTGGAATGGCAAGTGATTCAGTGGCCACCTTTGCAGTAGGCATAGCTGCAAGGACTCGTCATTTACCAGCGGTGCCCTACATCCGAACAAGGCATCCTCTCCTCTGCATCACAAGCTCATTATGATGACAGCCTGGTGATGATTATTAGTTAGAGCCACATTTTTCAGAATTTCATTTAAACAGTTTCTCCAACAGGATTACAGTTGTAAATGCATATCTAGAAGCAGAATCATTCACTGATGTTCCTATAACCAAGCCCCCTTTCCTATTTTATGGTGTTGTTGGTGTTATGAGGACAACTACTTTGCAGCTAACACTAGGACCTTGAGGCGGGGTTTCTCTTGCTATTCCATCTAAGCTTCTCTTGCCAGATGGAACTTGCGATGCCCTAGTTGGTAGGTATGGTTTCTCTTTGTCTCTCTAAGCTTCTCAGAAAACCATATCGTTATCTACTCTGCAAGATGATATTACATGGGTTTAGTTGTACTCATATTATATTTAGTGTTAATACATGGGTTTAGTTGTACTCATATTATATTTAGTGTTAATGGAATTAGGGATGCGTCATTTCAAAAAAATTGTATGACTGTCTAGTGCCCTAATGATTTGTTATGGTAATGATACACATTGTGAGGTTAGGCACATGCTCATTGATCCTACTTTCTTCTTACTGAAGGGTTGCCTCTTTCTTTCTCAATCTTTCTATCCATGGGTTTGCTTGCCGCCAACATATATACATATAGAGCAGAGTTGGGGGATGCTTGCCCGAAAATATCTTGATTGATGACCCACATCTATAGGGATGAGAAGTTACTCATACCCCAAGAAGGTAATTTTTGCAGTGAGTGAACGGTTGGTTTATTTATTTGAATGGGATTTTATGTGCTTTTAACGAATGATGGATTATGTGAACCTTCTTTGTGTTAGGTGAATGAGTGGCTTCTCTTTGTTGTTTGTGAATGGATTTATGTTTTCTTTTATGAGATGTCCTCACACCATGCTTTGACATGCATTTTGGATGATATTAGATCACCATTAATGAAATCCATGATGAGATAATGTACCCATGGTAGATGTTGTAGATCTACCAAACTGAATAAATCACCCACCAAGTATTTTCTTTTTGATAGCCTTTATGCACTGCATAAATTGAGTTTAGACACTACTCAAATTGATAAACAATGTAAATAACTGAAGGCTAAATTTTCTTCTCAATATTTGCTTACACATTGATCTTTGTTTTCAATTGCACATCATCTTTTTGCATCTGTTGTTATTTGATCTAGCCCTTTAAATTTAGGGCATTATGGTTCAAGACAGGTTAGGTCATTCTGGGACGTCTTGACTATTCCTCAAATTCTATATGCCAATACAGAGATAAACACAATAGTAATTTGTTGACACAATTCATCCATCATACACACTTATTTAGAACTATTTCCACTCCTACTTACATTAGCAAACAATCCAATTTCTGATTAATGTTATTAATACACCTCCATATTAATGTTTCAATATTATTGAAATCTAAGATAGGAAGAAAGATGATATTAGATGGGTTTATTTATACTCATAGAATTTAGAGGAGAAAATTTGGTATGATTTTGTCCAGCTGAGCTCTTGTTATAAAAAAAGGTTAAAATACTTCGTAAACAAAAATTTAAAATACTCTCTCCTTATTAATAAGTAACACAAACTTACAGAGGTTGAATAACAGGAGGCTAAGAAAAAGGCATATTGGTCCTGTACAATTAGGTAGTAGGCTAATAGGAGGTGCCACTCCACTGTGGATGCCCCCGTCGGCATAATCATCATGGCATGTGAGGAGATTTTATAGTTGTAGAAATAATTCCAAGGCACCTATGTTGCATCTAACCTTACTACTATCTAACACATATGAATAAGGAAACACATATGAATAAGGAAGCTAGGCACATAGAGGGTCAAGGAGGTGGGAGGTTGAGCATAAGGCATATCAGTTCTGCACAATCAAAGGAGTTGTCTATATCTTTTCATTTTCAGAATTGTGTGTACTCTTGCCATCTTAATTTCTATCTTAATTTCTATCACTACTATTCTAATTCAAAGGAATTGTTTGTATCTTTTCATGTTAGGAATTGTGTGTACTCTTTCCATCCTAATTTCTATCTTAATTTTTATCACTATTGTTTTGATTGGATTCTATGACTTGTATAAAAATGTACCCTGGGAAGGTAATTTTTGCAGTGAATGAACAGTTGGTTGATTTATTTGAATTGGATTTTATGTTCTTTTAACAAACGATGACTTATGTGAAACTTCTATTTGTTAGGTGAGTGAATGGATTTAGTGTTTTTTTTATGAATGCCTTTTTGTTTTCTTTTATGAGATGTCCTCACACCATGCGTTCACATCCATTCTAGACGATATTAAATCACTATCATTGAAATCCATGATGAGATAATGTACCCATGGAAGATGTTACAGATCTACCAAACTGAATAAATCACCCACCAAGTATTTTCTTTTTGACATCCTTTACGCAATGCATAAATTGAGTTTAGACACTGCTCAAATTGATAAACAATGTAAATAACCGAAGGCTAAATTTCCTTCTTAATCTTTGCTTACAAATTGATATTTGTTTTCAATTGCACATCATCTTTTTCCATCTGTTGTTATTTGATCCAACCCTTTAAATTTAGGGCATTCTGGTTCAGGACAACTTAGGCCATTCTGGGACGTCTTCACTATTCCTCAAATTCTACATGCAAATACAGAGATAAACACAATAGTATTTCGTTAACACAATTCATCCATCATACCCACTTAATTAGAACTATTTCTGCTCATACTTACATTCTCAAACAATCAGATTTTTTATTAATGTTATTAATACACCTCCATATTAATGTTTCAATATTATTGAAATCTAAGAGAGGAAGAAAGATGATATTACATGGGTTTAGTTGTACTCATAGAATTTAGAGGAGAAAATTTGGTATGATTTTGTCCAGCTGAGCTCTTGTCATAAAAAAAGGTTAAAATACTTTGTCAATAGAAATTTAAAATACTTTGTCCTTATTAATAAGTAACACAGACTTACAGAGGGTGTATAGGGGGAGGCTAAGCAAAAGGCATATTGGTCCTGTAGATCAAGTAATAGGCTAATAGGAGGTGCCACTCCACTGTGGATGTCCCCATCGGCATAATCATCATGGCATGTGAGGAGCTTTTATAGTTGTATAAAAAATTCCAAGGCACCTATGTTGCATCTGACCTTACTATTATCTAAGACATATGCATAAGGAAGTTGGGCACATAGAGGGTCAAGGAGAGGGGAGGTTGAGCAGAAGGCATATCAGTTTTGCACAATCAAAGGAGTTGTCTGTATCTTTTCATGTTCAAAATTGTGTGTACTCTTGCCATCCTAATTTCTATCTTAATTTCTATAACTACTATTTTGATTCAAAGGAATTGTGTGTATCTTTTGATGTTCAGAATTGTGTGTACTCTTTCCATCCTAATTTCTATCACTATTGTTCTGATTGGATTCTATGACTTGTATAAAAATGTACCTGTTTTCAATGCTACAAGAACATGGATTTTTGGTCCTCTGTTTGATTGGATAGAAGCCCGAGAGATGATTTCCAATCTTAAATATTTAGGCACAATGTTTTTTCTACAAAATTTTGAAAATGCATTCAAGTGGTCATTCACTATCATTCATGCTGCTAAATAATTGACATCTTTACTAGCAAGACCCATTGTTGAGCCACTTGTGGAACTTGGAGAATATATCTTACCACTCTCGGATCCTTGCCTTGACAAAGCTGAGGATTCTGTGAATATCATTTGGATTGTCACGTCTTAAACATTTAGCTGTGTTGTATATTTAGTTCAGATACTAATCTTTCCATTATTGATTCTATTATGCCATTTATGGAGTCTAGGTATGTTTCTCCTCAATGGAACTGGATATTAGAGTTTATTTTAGCTGCAATATTATTTTGACTTTCTTATAACTGAATATTCATAATATCTACAACTATGAATTTTCGTTGGTATTTCTGTCATTTACAGTTTAGGAACACATTTTGGATTGATTATTGATGACTTTTTGTATGGATCATTTTGCAGTAATAGCTATTGTATACCCTATAGGTTTTGCCTTCTGGGAGCTTCTTATCACTCCCATACGATTAGTCTTCATGTTGTTGAATTGTGCAACTCTGATCACATCTGAGATTTTTTATTTTGGAAAAAGGAAATATGAGTTTATGAGTGGGACTTTCCAACTGATATCTCTTACTAGGACAACAACCAATACAAATACATTTCCAGTATGGCGTGCACTTTGGAATGATCTTATTCTCTTGACCTATCATCAGTGCATAACATATTAGATAACCTAAAGGTGCTACATCACACATATTGTTAGTTTAAACTTGATCACTAGGGTTTACTTTGACTTGGTCTTCAGGTCTCTTTAGATTTGTGCTCCTGGATCCATGCTTTGCTACTTGATCACCAAGAGATTCTAGTTGTAATGGGTGTTAAGGTTGGCTCCATGTAACTGGTTCCTCAGATTTTGATGGATGCACTCTTCTTGGGGATCAAAGTTGACTTTTTTTTATTATCAAGGTTGAGTTGGTCCAAATCATCTTTCCAAGTTGTGCACTATTGTAAACTAATCATTGCAATTTTAAGTCTACTCTTTTCACCATTATCCACTACAGTTTTTGTTGTTGCCTTCCTGTACAAGACTGTAGTTGTGAGTTCTTCACACTAAGACGAGTTCTACACTTGAGATTGTGCACAAAGTTGCACTAAAAAATACCTGAATATTCATTATTTCAAGAGATTGAATTGTAGGAGATGTTACAAAGAAGTCATCCTAAAACTTACATTGTCTTACTTATATACTACTGAATATTTACTCATCATTCTCTTCTTGAGAGCCCCCAAACCAATTTTCTCCCATGATAACCATTGATGGTGCCAAGTAGTGCACCTTGCCCAATTTTCAACCATTAAAAAAGCATTTATTCCTTAACTCCTAGATCCCCTCCTAAATCCTCTGAAGCTTCTTACTGTGGCTCATGATTTTAGATAGCCAGTGGTCAAGTACAGTACTAATTAATCTTACAGGCATGATAGCTTACTAATTTCAAAGGTGTTCTTTTCACTGTAGCTTACTAATTCTGGCATTCTCTGTGTTTATTTAAAATACATTTGTAAGAATATTTGCACTATGGAAAATCTCTAGAATAATACAAAACTCGCTAATGTAGTTAAATTTTTTTGTCTCTTTCAAGGTTACCTGGCACATATTTTTTCAAAACCATAGACAATCAGTCCTGTAGAAAGAGATTAAAAGATCAATAACATTGTGATTATGTTCTTTGATGATTGGCGATTTCAGGGCAGCATGCTTCTTCCGACAAATTTCTTGATAAATCTCTCTACATAGGTATACTAGCCAACTCTTTTGTTAAAAATGATACTAGAGATCTCAATATGGTTTATGTGCAACAGGATCTGGATGATGAATGAAGTTTTTATATTCTATGTTATATCTTTTTACCCTTTCATGGTCAAATTTGTAACCAATCCTGATAAGTTGTTGAAATGCTTATTTTGACCAAAATTTATTGGTTGAATATAAAACTAATGCCCGTAAGGTCAGTCAGTTTTCTTTGAATTTCTCCAAAATAGTTGTTTTAATTTCTCCAAAACAGAATCATAAGTTATGTGCTCTTGAAGGGAAGCCTATACAATCTTATGATAAGAATTTTCTTGCTTTTCCATCCTCAAATGAAGCATCATCAAAACTGTATTAGAGTTTTGAATACACACCGTACCATGGCTTAAGAAAAACATTAGAGAATCAAGCCCATAGTTTGCTATTGTATAAGTATAGTACAAGACATGATCATGAAGAATTTTGCAATCATCTTGAATGGTAGAATCTTGCATTTCAGGAACAATATCATTCTTGGAATGTTGAAATGCTTTAGGATCCATCATATATGTTTTTTTTTTAATCCACGTTTCCAACCATTAGATGTGGTTCATTCACACTGATGAATGAACCACATATGTTGGTTTGAAATTTAGATAAAATAAAATCTATGCAATAGATCCAAAATCATTTCAACATAATCCATGTCTGGAATTCTTGTAAAAAAAAATTCTAAATAATTCTTACAACTAACTGCTTCAACAATACTTACATCTGTTGTTGAAGGCAAACCAAATGTTATATAGGAGGTGGAGTTTTTCCTTTGCCCTTTAACCAATGCCCAATAATGCAGCCAAGGTTGCAACTGCCTCAAAAATTTTATGTTAGAAAAGGTTTATTTATTTTTTAAGAGAAATTTTATTTAAATAAATATGTTTATTGTCTTTATTATGTTGGATATTCAAAAATGATGAAATGTGAATAGAAGGATTTTATTTTTCATTAAATATTATACTATCACAATAGAGAAAAAAAATAAAAAATCATACTGAAAATTGGGAAGCAACATTCCAAGAGGATCAAGTAGGAACCATTGTAAGAATTCTCAAGGAATGAGCAAGAAAAGCCCCAAAGATTCAAAAGTCACATTCCAAGAAGACCATTGGAAGTTATTGCAAAAATTATGAACACACTAGTAAAGGGTCTAACCAGACAAATAAAAAATACTTAATTTAATGATATTTTTGTATTGTAATGAGACATTGGGCATCACAATTTCCTTTTCTTTTTCACTATTATTGATCCAGGTGGATATTGGTGGCCACCTGCCAAGTCCACTTGGACCCCACCATTGTTTCTTTCAGCTTTTCAGTTTCCTTAATTGTAGCACAGTTTACTATTTTTAGCGGTTTTTCGGGTCCTGAACTTTCGGAGCCGTTTTTGAGGCCCTAAACGACGTTTTTTTGGGAAAACTAGGAGCAACGTGGGGTTATGGACCGATGTTGCTCTTCCCAAAATTGTAGTTCTCGGATAGATACTTCTAACGAGATACTATACATGTCAAATTGAGATCGTATGCCACAGTTACGACCCCGGGAAGTTGATGTACCAATTTAACCAAACGGGCCCCATAGTTTGGCGTTTCATCTTCTAGGGTTAGGTTTTTGGATGTTGAGGGTTTTCCATTATTTCTCAACAATAAATAGGCCTTTGAGCCTCATTGTAACACAGTTCAGAGGCATGTAGCTGCCACATCGCTTCTTAGAGATAAGCTACCATCGCCCTAGCTGGTCTATTTCCATTGCTGTTTGCATGCATATTTCAGTATTTTACATTAATGAAATGAATTATTATTTCCGCTGCATCTTTATGTTTATGGTTATCCCTATAATTTGTTGCATTCTTGTTTAAATCTAGATCAGTGGTATAAGAGCGGTCTGCTTTTTCTCTGTTTTTCTTTTCATGTCCCCAACAAGGTCAAGATATAAAGAGTTAGGGCTTGAACTGGTTGAACCTTTACAAGACCAGGCTTGCAAATCTTGATGCCCTCCCATGGAAAATGAAAAGAAAGATGAGGGGGTAGGAGATCCTATCAAAATCTTGCTCGAAGAAACCCTCGAGCAAAAAAAGAATGCGATGATGGACAACTTTGCCCAGATCCTTTAACGACTACCCAAGGGCGATGCATCAGCTTCCAACAGCTACTCTGGAAACGCCACACCATTTAAGGTACAAGTTAATTTTGAAATCCCATATTCGAGGGTGAGATAGACGCAAATGTCGTCGATAAATGGTTAAATATGCTAGAGGGATATTTTTCTATTCATGATTTTTCCAGTTGGGAAAAGATTATTTTCACTCTTCTCAAAATAGCCCCCCAAGTCAAGGACTGGTCGGAAACCTACTGCGAGCAGAAGGATGAAAGTACAGGCTCACTATTTTTAGGCTCAAGGAGCAGTACTACCCTGTCGGAAGCTATGAGGATCAATACATAAAGTGGACCATGCTACGGCAGGGGAGGGACCAAGACGTGCTAGAGTTTACCAATAGTTTCCATACCCTTCACACAAAGTTGGGTATCAACGATTTAGAGTAGCATTTGGTACTCAAATATTGCAGCTGCCTACACAAGTACATCCAGGAAGAAATAGAATTCCTGAACATCCCCTTGCTCGGCACAGCATATCGATATGCCGTCAAGGTCAATTAAAAGTTTAAACAGAAGAAGCGAGACTTTGGATCTGCGAATCCAAAACAAGGGAAAGGTGCCCCCAAACCATAGAATAGAGGACAAAGCCAAGGCAGGGTGGCCCAAGACAACCCGCCAAAGCTGCAAGCAAAGAACAACACCGTGAAGCCGAAAAAGGACACGGGAAAGTGGTGTGAGTTCCATAAGAGATCCACTCAAAACAAAAGTGAGTGTCAGGCCAAGCAGTCACTGATGGCTGAGCTAAAGGTTTCAGAATCAGATGCATGTTCTGACTCTGAGTCAAAAGCCGACAAGGGGAATGAAAAATGGAAGTAGATTATCGATGCGGAGCCCAATGCCACCATTGCCACTACGAAGATCCAAAAGGAGGAACCTGAAGATCCATAGGAGGAGGAGCATCTCTTCCACTCCTATATGTGGGTAAAGGGCTCCCCTCTACAATTCATTGTCGACAGCAAGAGCCAAAAGAAACTCATTTCAGCAGAGGTCGTGAAGCGGCTGGGCTTACCAACCACAACATATCCACAACCGTACACCATCGGGTGGTTTCACTAAGGATGGGATCTTTGCGTGAGCGAGTAGTGTCGCCTTCCATACAACATCAAGCCCTTCACGGATGAGGTATTGTGTGACATTGCTCCCCTTGAACTTTGTGATGTGTTATTAGGACAACCATACTTGTGGAAGCGACATGCTGTATGTGAATCAAGGCCCCATGCTGTTATTGTTACTTTGGGAAATAAGTTGTACAGGATACCGGAGGTAGCACCACCTATTGCCATATCTTTGGTTATTGCAAAACAATGCAGTAAGCTCAATTCCAAAACTAGGAAATTTGTTTTCCTGATGATATGCCCTCAAGGAAAGAAGAAGACGGTGGCCACGACCTCCAGACAGGGCCCCTCCACACGACAACTATAGATGGACAAGGTCGTTGAGGATTACGAGGACATCTTCACCTCCCCCGGAGGGGTTCCTCTACACTTTCAAGTCAAGCACTCCATCGATCTGACCCCAAGTGTGCCGCTGCCCAATGGACCAATATATTGGCGCTCCATTATGGAGAATGATGAAATCAAGAGGCAGATTCAGGATTTGCTGCAGAAAGGTCACATTTGTCCGAGTTCATCACCCTGTGGGAGCCCGATCATGTTGGTACAAAAGAAGGATGGGACTTGGAGACTCTGTATTGACTATCGGGCGCTGAGCAAGATCACTGTCCATAATAGGTACCCGACCCCATGGATTGATGACCTCTTGAACCAACTGAAGGGGGCAAAATATTTCAGCAAGATTGATTTGAAGTCAGGATATCACTAGGTAACAATCAAACCCTCTAATGTGTGGAAGACTGCCTTCAAAGCTAAGAAGGGTCTTTTCGAATGGTTGGTTATGCCTTTCGGATTAACGAATGCTCTTGCAACCTTTAATGAGGCTAATGGATGACATGTTGTGGCCATTCACCAACTCATTTGTAGTAGTATACTTGGATGAAATCCTAATCTTCAGCCAGAGTTGGGAAGAGCACCTCCACCACATCTGCCAAGTTCTCCAAACATTGCGGGAACACAAGTTATGTTCCAATTTGGAGAAATGCACTTTTGATATGACCCAGGTTCAGTATCTGGGATACATTATCGATGAACAGGGGGTGCATGTGGATCCACCGAAGATCCAAGTCATTTGGGATTGGCAATCTCCAACCACTCTAACAGAGCTTCACATCTTTCTAGGTCTTTCCAACTTCTACCGTAGGTTCATGTTGGGATTTCCTCATATTACTTGGCCCTTGAGTCAAGTCACCAATGGAGGAGTGAAAGAAAAATTCTTTTGGCCTGAATATCAACAAAAGGCATTCATAGAGTTGAAAGATCACCTCTGCATGGCACTAGTGTTCGCATTACCAGACTTGCAACAACCATTTGAGGTCGAGACAGATGCCTCTGACTATGCTATTGGGGCAGTCCTTACTCAACACTGGCATTCAGTGGCATATCACAGTGGGACACTTTCAGACACAATTTGGAAGTATCCCACTTATGACAAAGATATGTATTCCATTGTGCAGGCCTGCCGACAATGGAAGCATTATATTTTGGGGAAGGAAATGGTCATCCACATAGACCACCGACCCCTAGAGTTCATACAGACCCAATGGAAATTGTAGAATGATCGCCATCAGAAATGGTCCACATACTTGCAACAGTTCCATTTGAATATCAAGTATAAGAAGGTCAACACCAATAATGTTGCAGATTGCCTTAGTGGACCACCGATCATGGCGTTAACCACCATGCTCAACTCTTGTGGGCACAAGACTTCTAATTGGCCACTTCTCTACAAAAGCGACCCAGAATTCGGCCACACATACCAGACACTCTTGGAGGGTCAGCATGTTCCAGATTTTCACCTCTAGGATGCTTCGCTATGCCACCTGGGTCACCTTTGTGTTCTTTCAAGTGAGCATGCCAAGATGATTTGGGAAGCACACTATAGTTGGGCTGCTGGGAATTTCGGGGTCGAAAAA
This sequence comes from Pinus tabuliformis, assembly GCA_031772625.1. NCBI lineage: Eukaryota > Viridiplantae > Streptophyta > Pinopsida > Pinales > Pinaceae > Pinus > Pinus tabuliformis. The sequence continues at coordinate 826,696,441 of CM062807.1, read as the reverse complement.
ATGGTGGCAGTACTGCAGAAGTATTTCTATTGGCTGAATCTTCGATAGGATGTCAGGAAGTACATCAGATCATGCACTGCCTACGCCATTGCCAAAATGACCATCAAGAAGCAAGGCCTCTATACCCCGTTGCCTACCCCTAGTCAACCTTGGCAATCCATCTCCATGGATTACATGTCAGGCCTTCCTTGCACTAAGCATGGAAATGACTGTGTTTTTGTGGTCGTCGATAGGTTCTCTAAGATGGCCATTATGGTGGCCTACAAGAAGAATATCATAGCAGAAGCCACTAGTAAACTCTTCTTTGAACGAGTGTGGGTACACTTTGGGATCCCACAGTCTATCATCTCAGATCGGGACAACAGGTTCCTCAGTACATTTGATCCAGTCTCTGGTCGATGCTGGACACCAAAATCACTAAGTCCACAACCTTCCATCCTCAAACTAATGGCCAGACATAGGTTGTCAACAAGATGATCATACACATTTTTCACATGTACATCTCAAAGCATCCACACACATGGGACGAGAGCCTCCCCTATGTTCAGCACAGCTATAATCGGGCTCTCCACAACTTGTTGGCCACAACCCTTTTCAGGTGGGCTTGGGATTCCAACCATTATGTCCCATTGATGTGGCCATGTCATTTGCAGCTACTCACACAGATTCGGCTCATGTCCAGTTCGAAACAGATAAGGCAACTAGCTTCATTGAGCACATCCAACATATTCATCAGCAGGTTCATGACATTTTGGATAAATCAAATGCCAAGTACAAGCAGTGTCATGATCAACATCGGGTGCCACACAAGTTTCAAGTGGGCGAAAAAGTCTAGTTGCATCTGCATAAGGAACGCCTTATCGGAGCCTATGGGAAACTCAGACCACTCGGATATGGTCCTTACGCCATTACCAAGGCTATGGGAGATAATGCACTTGAGCTCATAATTCCCCCATTCCTTGGCTTGCACCGAGTGTTCAATGTGGACTACCTTCGGCCATACTTTCCACCATTACTAGACACATCCGACATTACAGAACACCTCACACCCACAAAGTTAAATCCAGATTGCATAGAACAAGTTGCAACTGATCAGATCATGGACACACAGATCAAGCACACTCACCAGCGGAATATCCAACTGTATCAAGTTTTCAAAGTAGGCCAATTCCTTCACCAGGGAAAGTGGCTCACCAGGGACCAAGTTCAGCAGAAGTTTCCTCATCTCATGGAGGAACTCAACGCAATGGAGACCATTGCTTCCTAAGGGGGGAGGAATGATCCAAGTGGATATTGGTGGACACCTGCCAAGTCCACTTGGACCCCCACCATTGTTTCTTTCAGCTTTTCAGTTTCCTCAATTGTAGCACAGATTACTATTTTTAGCATTTTTTTGGGTCTTGAACCTCTGGAGGCATTTTGAGGCCCTAAATGACATTTTTTTGGGAAAATTGGGAGCAACGTGGGATGATGGACCAATGTTTCTCTTCCCAAAGTTGTAGTTTTCGGATAGATCTTTCTAACGAGATATTGTACACGTCAAACGAAAATCGTATGCCAAAGTTATGACCCTGGAAAGTTGATGTACCAATTTACCCAAACGGGGCCCACAATTTGGTGTTTCATATTCTAGGGTTAGGTTTTTGGATGTTGAGGGTTTTCCATTGTTTCTCAATAATAAATAGGCCTTCAAGCCTCGTTGTAACAAAGTTTAGAGGCATGTAGCCACCACATCTCTTCTCAGAGATAAGCTACCATTGCCCTAGTTGGTCTATTTCCATTGCTGTTTTTTCAATATTTTACATTAATGAAATGAAGTATTATTTCTGCTACATCTTTGTGTTTATGGTTTTCTCTGTAATTTGTTGCATTCCTGTTTAAATCTAGATCAATTGTATTCTGTCAAAACATTTTCATTATTACATTCTTTAATTTATAATATAAAAACATAGATCCCTTTAAACATCAATATATTTGAAGTTATACGAGCATAAATCCCTTTAAACTCAAACATACAAGTATCAAGAAAGATTCAATTCCTTAAAATACAAATATTTCCTTAAATATTATGTTTTACAAAATGTTTGTACTCCTTTAAATTTGACAAAATCTTAAGTTTAAATAAATCTATGCTAGTAGTTAATCCTTTTAAACGAATGAAACCTTTCTATGCAATGCATGCATACTCATTTAGGCTAAAACTCTATAAATTGCTTGCAAATGACTCTTCCCAAACCTTGGATAGTATTCCCCATATTGCAGGAAAAGTTAACCTGCAACAACATTTCTCTAAGTTAGCACCATATGGGCACCTGGAAATGGTTCCTCGATTTGGAGCTGTGTACATAAAATATGTGACTCTTACTGTATTAGTCTAAAGGGACATTAAGGTTGCGGGTCTACAGGAATAAGAAAACAAGTTACCTTTCAATCGTATGGTAAAATTTGATTATGATCTTGAGTCGGGGAATTTCAGAGCTCAAGCATAACTTTGTACGCAAAAAAATGAAAATTCCATGGTAGAGGTTTAGGAAGTCCTGAACAACAGTTTGAATTAGGACCCATTGAATTTTTTAGAAAAATTAATTAGTCATGGATTCATAAATATGGTTAATCTTAAATGGTTCTTTTCAAAACCAAAAACTTTCAAGATTGTCTAATTCTCATGCAAGTACTAGTCCCCATATATCTTTTGAGGACTTCAAAATAGTTGACTTTAATTATTCCAACGTAAGGGAATAAGACATGCCAACATCCATCGTACCATAAAAAGCCTTCCCTCTATACATACATCCATAAAAAAAGAGTCCAAATTCTCTCTTTTTGGTCCTCTGTTTGATTGGATAGAAGTTTGGGAGATGATTTCCCACCTTAAATATTTAGGCATAATATCTTTTACAAAATTTTGAAAATACATTCAAGTGGCCATTCACTGTCATTTGTGCTGCTAAAAAATTGGCATATTTACTGGAAAGACCCATGATTGAGCCACTTCTGGAACTTGGAGAATATATCTTACCACTATGGCATCTTTGTCTTGACAAAGATGTGGATTTTGTGAATATGATTTGGATTGTCACGTCTTCAACATTTAGCTATGTTGTATATTTACTTTAGATACTAATCTTGTCATTCTTGATTCTATTCTTCCATTTATGGAGTTTGGGTATGTTTCTACTCTATGGAACAGGATATTAGAGTTTATTTTAGTTGCAATATTCTTTTGACTTTTCTATAAGTGAATATTCATAATATCCACATCTATAAATTTTCATTGGTATTTATGTCATTTACATTTTAGGAACAAATTTTGGATTGATTATTGATGACTTTTTGTATGGATCATTTTGAATTAATATCTATTGTATACCCTATAGGTTCTGCCTTATGGGAGCTATTTATCACTCCCATATGATTAGTCGTCAAGTTGTTGAATTATGTAGCTCTTATCTCATTTGTGATTTTTGATTTTGGAAAAAGGACATACCAATTTGTGAGTGAGGCTGATTTTCTCCCATGATAACCATTGATGATGCCAAGTAGTGCACCTTTCCTAATTTGTAACCATTAAAAAAACATTTTTTACTTAACTCCTAAATCCTCTGAAGCTTCTTACTGTGGCTCATGATTTTAGATAGCTAGTGGTCAGGTACAATACTAATTAATCTTATAAGCATGATAACCTTGCAATCCTTTGGCTTTCAAAGGTGTTCTTTGTACTATACCTTACTAATTCTGGCATTCTCTGTGTTTATTTAAAATAGTTGTAGGCCTCACCACCAAAGCTCTCAAGGATCCACAGGAAATCAAGTAAAAGGTATTTTCAGTTATTCTCATTGCCTATGCATTCGACATAGATTTATTGAATATTATCAGTGGGTGCTAGGGCATCTGTCTAATTGTTTTTATCATGGGTAGGTTTGTGAAATTTTGAATTACAATTTTAACTATGTTTGGAAGAGGATGATCATATGGAACTTGTTGTGATAAATCTCTTCATTTTTCTGTTTACAAGTCTAGATAACCACTAAATTACAAACAATATGAACATGCTTGTTTCCCTTTATTTCATAGATTTTCATGTAGTGCGATAGGAATCTTATGAATGGTAAACATCTAATGCGAGAAAAACCACATATAAACAATTTTAAAGAAAAAACCACCTTTATGAATTTTGTTCTCTATAGTACTTATTTTGTTATCTCTACTTTCAGAAAATGACAACAAAACTCACTGATAACGTTATCTTCTCGATGCTCTCTGGATCAACTCATACTCAACCATTGCTAAAATTTGTTTAACTTGACCCCATTCAGTTGATGCAAATATCAACTCTAGGATATCGCACTGCCATATTCGATGGCACACATATAAAACACCTTATGCTTCCAACAAATTTTAATGACCTCAACCTTGCTGCAAAAGGGTCCAATTATACATGTTAAAAGTTGGACTACTTCAGCTATTGTTCCATCCATGTAAGTTTGTTACAAATTTCTTATTTCAACTTTACATATTTTTTGGACACCACTTTCGAGTCTAAAAATTACTCCTGTGACTATCATTTACTGTGCAGGTCTATAACTCTACTAGATTTCAATATTTTTGCTTCCTCTGCACCCTTAATTGTTAATCCAGAAAATTTGTGTATTCCAATCACTTCTCAAGGACACACTCCCTCCTCATTGAACCAAGAGCCTTCATAAAAAACACACTTCCCCCTTCCTTCTATTCCAACCCCATCTGTCATGCCAGTCCATATTCCCATCAGAGCACTAAACGCTTACCATTCAAACTGGTTCATAAAAAGGCTACATTAAAAGAAAAACACCTCTTTGACAATTTCAAAATCAATACAGACCTGGTAAATTGTTTGTCTTTGACCTCTTTGAAACAAAAGGTGGAGAAATACACATTACTTATTTCAACAATGTTGCTGATTATTTTTTTGACAAAATCCAACTTGGAAATGTCTACATTGCCTCAAAAGGAAATATGAAAATGGCTAATAAGAAATACAACCACTTAAACAATGACTGGGAAATTTTGTTAAATGCAACATCTACCATAGATCATGTTTCCAGTGAAAGAACACACAACCCAACGGTGCATTTCAATATAAAATAAATCAATGATATCATAACAACAAATGTCAACTCGATTGTTGATATTCTTGGTATTGTTATTGACATTTCAATCTGTGCACTATACATAGAAAAAATGGATTTGAAGTTACTAAACAAACAATACACCTTTAATACATGTCTAGATATAACATGGATGCGATCTTTTGGGGAGGAAATTTTGATGTTGTATCACAAGAAATATCCTCCTTGTGTGTTGCAGGAAATAACCCCATCATTGCAATCAAGTTTACTCGTGTTGGAGAAATTAATGGAAAAAATGTCATCATTATAGCAAGAACCATTATTCTTATAGATCTTGACATTGAAGAGTCCCACATGCTAAAGTCGTGGTTTAAAAAATAAGGTTCCACTACAACTTCTACATCCTTAACAACAATATATTCACCTTCTTTTAGCCATCAACAAAAAAAATAATTGTTGATATTTACAGTATCGATTCCTCAGATAAACTTGCATTCTACCAACTTAGGGGAACAATAACAAAAATTTGTATGGAGAGTTTTTACTACCTTTCTTTCTCATGTATCGTTGATGGGAAAAAATGCATGAAAAAACTTATACCAAAAAATACAAGCATATGGTATTGCCTAAAATGAAATGCTGAAGTAACGGAATGTGATTACAGATACTTACTTAAGATCGACATACAAGATCACACTAGTGAGTTAGCTTCAACAGTTGATTTCAAAGACACAACATCTACAATTCTTGGGATTAATGCAAAGGACTTCTATTTGTTATCTTCAGATCTAGATCTAATCAAGGAAATTATCTCCAAATCACTATGGACAGATCACATCTTCATGCTATCAATGAAGATAGAAACATTTAGAGGAATACCACGCTTGAAATGTGTTATCATGAAATATTAAAGCTTGCAACTCACAAGATAATGCAACAACATCCTTCGAGCAATCAATAACATGTCGATATCATAGATATATATCGTTACATGTACTCTTCACTTTTTGGAAATTTGTATTATTTTACTTTATAAATACAATTTTAGACCATATAGTATTGTATGCCTTCTTGGAAAAAATTCTCTTATTCAGTATTGAAATAAATATGTGTCCTCCATTGCATCTATTATTGCATTATGTACATACACTTATTCCCATTGTATTTACTTTCTTTCTTTTAACAAATGAGGGAAATTGATGCATTACACATGCGATTATCTTCATGTATAGTTGCAAATTATTGAAATGTGGTTTCAAACACATTGTTCTAATCATAAATTAACATAGAAATATTAAAAAATTAAATTTCTTTTTCTCTTTTCCTTTTATACAATAACATGGTTGTTTTTTCTCCAAATAACATTCTCATTTTCCGCTCTCTTTCCTATAGGTAACTTAACTTGTGCAAATGTCTACTTCTTGTATTGATGAATGTGCCCGAACATACTATGCAGCAAATAAAGAACGAATAGATGCATGTCGACGTGAGATTTATCATAATAAAAAATGCGTCATAGATTCCCCAAAAAAACTAAAAACAAAAGAAAAACCAACATTCATCGTCTGAAACATATGATGCAAATTCACATTTTCTATCAAATCTCTACCTATTTAATACTTCCCTCCCTGAAACCAATCCTCTTTTGCAATTTTCAGATTATCCATTTCTTGAGCTAACCACTCAAGCAAATATATCCATCACTCATTTCCTTGCTCCCTCCATTGCACATGTTTTCAACAATGTTCACACTAAAAATGCACATCGTGAATTTCATGCAAAGATTGATAAAATGGAACCTAAATGTCCATGCTCCATTTGTCTTGAATCATATCCTAGAATACATATCTGCAATTCGAACCAAATGTACTACTGCTTCAGATGCATGTCTGAAACAAAAGGTCATCACTTCTCATTATCAAACAACATGGACCTTAGTCCTCAACCACCTGTCCTTGCTTCTCTTTCACAAATAGAAGAAATGCTCATTTCTATGGTTAACCCTATACTCCAAGTAATAGACACACGTGGTGTCCAATATAAATACAATGGCCACACAATTTTTTTTCCGCAAGACATTACAAAAATCACAAGCATGTCGTCACGGCGTGTTGAAGACTAGGACATTCTAATTATCACCCATTATAGTAATGACCATCGTGCTTATGATTGCGTTGTTAGTAGACATTGTGTGCTCGTTGCATTATAATACAAATTGGAAAATGACCCATACTATAAGAATGCTAGCATTGATAACAATGTGCTAGCATCCTTACCAACATTCCCCACTAATGTCTCCTCCTCCCTTCGTCATTCCAATACCATAGATCCAACTTCCCACCTATCACCTAAAACACCACTTGACCCCACTGAAGATTCCATGAACCCATACCCACACCACACATCATCATTTATACCCACTATTCCCAATATAAATACATAAATCCAAGAAATACGACAATATTTACATTCCTACAACCACCATTCTAATGATAGAATTGAATGGTCACTAATCAGCCTATCCCCAATCAATTAATACAACACATAAGGTCTCCTCTCTATGGATTTCCCCACCCTTTTCCTCATAGGAGTTGCAATGCCAAATCAACCAAGAATGAAAGCAGTGTCGTTACATGAATACAAACTTCATTTCATACATTGCCACGATAACAAGTTCGACAAGAATCCACGCTTTTGGTATTAAATATAGAATCTCATGATGTGACATCATAGTCAAGAAACAACCTCTACTTTTGTAAAAAAAAATATCACAGATAACTTTCCAACATCTATCCACGATCTGAACATCTGATTAGAACAATTTCCAGATGAGAAGTTGGTAGAATAAGTCATGTGATTTGGTTTCTCACTACATGGCACAAGATTGTTTTGGCACAAAGCTAGACATGAACTAATAGAAATGATATCTCAGCTCAAATGCTTGATGTTGTTCTTCACATTAAGTGCAACTAATACAAAATGGCTTGATCTTCATGCATTCATGCTAGGATGTCAACCTCCTAATGTTGCAAAAAAACAAAAATGGGTATATGATAATGCTATCTCTAAGCCCCATTTAACATCACTATATATTCACCATAGATTCACAACATTTCATGAAGTTATCTTAGAGAAACACTTGCATACAAAAGACTACTCATACAAGTATGCACTCTACCGTATTACTTTCGTAATTCTCTAAACATAAAATCTCATCTAATGCAAAATTGTCTAACAAAAATGCATACTTCACAAGTATGAATGGCAGCATAGAGGATCTACACACATCCATGGTTTTTTTTTGCTAGAAAACGCACCTGATATGGAAAGCCTTATTGAGGATGACACAGAAGCAGTTGATAATGTTAAGCAGTTCTTCGACAAATGCATATCATCTTGGAACGCTCGTCTTTCTACACTTTCAAACCAACTCATTACTCAAGAAAATTTAGAAGACCCTTACCTATTATCCACACCACATATTTTCAGAACCAATCCTTTTAATTATTATGAACAACTCATCAATTACATTGAATGACACATAAAATGCACTGAAAGCACATGCCTAAGAAAGAAAGGCTCCTCATTCGAATGTCGCTATAAAGCACCAGTGGAATTACATCCAAAATCATCCTTGTTCATTGATTCCAATGGTCGTAAGACATACACCCCTGCTCGCAATGATGATTGAATCAATACCCATAACCCTACCATCCTATCTATTTGGAATGCAAGTGTTGAGTGCTAACCAATACTCTCAATCCATGTCGTACATAAATATATCGCAAAATATGCATCCAAAGTAGAAAAAAAAATTTGAAATCTTGCACCACATGCTTCATAGAATTATCCTCACTTCACCTAATGCTAACCTAGCAACATCTGCATTTCGAAAATTTCTTGCAGAAACACTTGTTGATCATGACATTGGAGCATAAGAAACCTGCCATATGCTCCAAAAATTACCATTGAAATTGTGTAGTCAGTCCTTCTTTTCTTTAAATGTAAGCCAAAAAATTTATATGTGTCTTCCACAAAATAACACCACCTCTTCTCCATCACCACACATCATAGATACATAAATCAAATGCCCATCTTCCCTAGAATCCACATCACTTATATAATTAGCAAGATCATGGTCATAAAGACAAACAAATGGAAACTTAAACCTAAGAAAGAAATTGTTCAGGTCATACCACGTTGCTTCTCAATACCATCCACTACAGAACCTTGCTACGCTGAATTTTTTCGAGTTGAACTTATGCTATACACAATTTCATCATATTTCTTGAGATATAGGAGATTATGCTGAAGAATTCATCACAAACTGGAAAACTTTTTGTCCTTTCTACAAACCTTGGCATGAACATCACACACTATCTGATATTGAACCTATTCCAAATGATAACTCAACTATTCATGAAACCCATCCTCCAGACACCATGGAGTTAAATTAATGGGAATTACTCTCCCAATTACACCGTACAAATGAGCTCCTCATAAATTACCTTGACATGCTTGACCTTCGTGGTTTTGATGACAACCATAACTGGACTCATACCACTATCACATTAGATATGCAAGAAAAAGGCATACATTTCATTGAGAATAAATGCTCTGTCCAACACATTTTTCAAACACATAAACATATCTTGATGAGCATTTAATCATTATCTCCAATGCAAATAAAAGCTTTAAATATTATTTCTAATCATTTTGGTAAGAAGGATATTTTTTCCGCTCTAAGAATGATAATTTAAGGCAATGCTAGTACTGGAAAATCCCTCCTTATAAATTGCATCAAAGAAATTCTCATAACTCTTTCTAGCTCAGGACCTTCATCGATCATGCTCCTCACCCCTACAAGCGTTGCAGCCTTCAACATACAAGACTCGACAATCCATTCTGCCCTCCACCTTCCTATAAAGGATGTCATTCCCTTAGAAGCAATGCTCTTGCAAAATTACAAGAATAACTTAAGTATATCCGATACATACTAATCGATGAAATGAGCTTCATTGGGCCAAAGCTTGTCATCTAGATTGATGAACATCTTTGAGAGGCATTTCCACTACAAAGAAACACTTCGTGTGGTGGTTGTTCCATTATATTAGTTGGTGATCTCAGCCAGTTACTGCCCGTCAAAGACATACCACTATATTTAGGCACAAGCCACAGAAGCAAATTGTGGAACACATTCAACATAGTGATCACATTACATGTGAGGGATAATATGAAACACCATATGGGTTGGTGACATACTCAATAAAAACTAAATATGCTAGTGGTTACTTTGTCTTGTATAGCTATTGATGGATAGTGCTTAAGGAACTATGGGACCATCTTGAAGAGGCCAAGTGTCTGATAATGGATTGGAATGTCAAAGTTTAGTGGGGGTGTAAGGATTTCAATGCCTGGGGTTTTGCACCTTAGTGAGTGTGGAGGGAGTGGGTCAACCTTTCGAGATGCCTGGAGTACTACTGCATGGAGTACTAAGTCAGCTGTCTGCCTTGGGGCAAATGAGGTTTGAGTCGGGCGTGAGCCTTGGGGATAACCCTGGGCTATGGTACAGACCGATGAGGCTTTATGCCTCATTCTGAAAGTTGGGAAAAGGGACAACGATTCCTTGGTATTTCCCGCGTCTTGTAGAAACTTTTGATGCATGCTAGTTATACTAGTTCAACAGAGGGTGTAGGGAAAACGTGAAGTAATAAATAACTAAATAATATAAAATGTTAAATGATTCAAGTTAACTCTAGGATGAAGTTCCTTAAATAAGGGGGAGTATGTAATGACCCTAATAATAATAAAAATAATAAATAAAATAATATAATACTAAAATATAAGTAAATAAATAATAAACAATAAAGAAAAGATAATAATATTAAATAAGTAGTAAACAATAAAGAAAAGATAATAATAGTAAATAAATAATAAATAATGAAGATAATATAATAATAAGAAATAAATAAAATAGTAAATAATAAACTGAATTTATAAATAAATATATATTAAAGTAAATTATAAAAGTAGTAAGAATAAGTAAAGTTAACAAAAAGTAAAAAAAGAATAAAATAAGAAAGAGTTAAATTAAGAGAATTATTGAATTAAATAAAACTTAAAATAAAGATATAAAAATGGGCATGTTGACACATGGAATGTGTGCATGAGGATCCCCTTTTCATTTTTGGAACCATCTTTTTTATTTAATGGATGAGGAGGAGGATGAGGTTCATCCATTCCTTCATCCATTCTCTTGGGAGAAACGTGTTGTGAGACAAAGGATTCCTTGGCAATAGTACATTGATTGAGGGTTCAAGGGTGGTCAATTGTAGAAAGATTACATGTAGTTGGGCCTACGGTTGGGTGGAGAGTCATCCCCAAAAATTTCTTGCAGTTAGCAGGATTCAAATAGTGTTCAACTCCTAAATCACAAGTAAGGAATATAATCACTACAGGTAAGTTGTCTTTGCTCATATTTTAAAAAATTCTATGTTAATTATTTCAATAGTTGTGTGTTGATTATTAATCACATAAATTGATGTAACTAGTTGCATATTTAATTTCAGGTTGTTACACCTTGCACCATATTTCCCCTCAAGTGTAGATGGATTTGGAGATATGACCATCTAAGAGTTTGAAGTGAAAACATAACATTGCTAGGATGAGTTATGGGTTAAATATAATGGTGATTGATGAGCACTAGTATTGCAACAAGAATGCTGCAACTCCTGGGGCTACCAACTTTACTTCATAAACCTGGGGTTCGTACAAACATGGAGGTGACAGTCTTGTATAGACAAATAGATGTAATGGTCTACTCTTGTCATTGTTGAACTGGGGTGATATACCACTAGGTTTTCTCAAACCAATGTTCTATTGACTAGAAGAAGTATGACTACCAACTAGAGAAGGGAAAATTATCCTAAATGAAGGAAAAAGAATGCTGCCTATTTTAAGGAATGAAAGACTGGATTGGAATATGCTTGTAAAGTGACATGAAATCCTCTATCTACTCATTGATACATTTTTCTTGCAAAAGAAACCTAGATTAACCTTATTTATCACATGTGATGATTTAAACTAATTCAGCATAGAATATGATCTAGGGAGTATTATAACTATTGCATGCATGTGCTAATTAAGAAATAAAAGGAAATCTTTTTCTTTATCTTTTCATTTTACGAATGAAAATTCTAATCTTCACTTGTTCTTTGGCAAGGGAGACAAGTATGGAGGAAGAGGGTTAGAATGGTCTTAAGGGTATGCGGGTCAAGTGGGGGCCCGATCCGGATTTAAAAGGAACAAAACAAAATACAGAGATAACCATATACACAAAGATGCAGCGGAAATAATACTTCATTTCATTAATGTAAAATACTGAAATATGCTTACAAGCAGAAATGGAAATAAACCAGCTAGGGTGATGGTAGCTTATCTCTGAGAAGAGATGTGGTGGCTACATGCCTCTGAACTGTGTTACAACGAGGCTCAAAGGCCTATTTATTGTTGAGAAATAATGGAAAACCTTTCACATCCCAAAACCTAACCCTAGAAGATGAAACGCCAAATTGTGGGCCCCATTTTGGGTAAGTTGGTACATCAACTTCCCGGGGTCGTAACTTTGGCACCTGATCTTCGTTTGACGCGTACAATAGCTCGTTAGAAATATCTATCCGAGCACTACAACTTTGGGAAGAGCAACATTGGTCCATGGACCCATGTTGCTCCCAGATTTCCCAAAAAACGTCGTTTAGGGCCTCAAAACGGCTCCGAAAGTTCAGGACCTGAAAAACTGCTAAAAATAGTAAATTGTGCTACAATTACGAAAACTAAAACACTGAAAGAGACAGTTTTGGGGGTCCAAGTGGGATAGGTGGGTGGACACCAACATCCACTTGGATTAGGACCTAATCCCAACTTAAGTGATGATTTTACTGAATTCGGGCTGAAAACAGACTGCTATAGGATTTCCTACAGGAAAACTACAGGATGTCCTAGTTCTCGTATAGGATCCCCTGTTTTACTACATGAAACAGGCTGAAATCTTAGGAAGTGGTTTAGAAGGTGGAATGAAGTGTGGGAAAGGTATATAATGGGAGAATAAGGCCTGGAGGGGGTGAACACTATGCAAGTCTCAATCAAGTGCTTCAAGATGGTTGGATTTGCTCAATGGAAATGCCAATTTTTGCTTATAAAACAAGAATTTGGATTGAGGTTTTAGTGGATTTTGGCAACATGGGTGGATAAGGCTTGGATGAGGAAAATTAGATGAGGTCTCCCTATAATGTAGAAGCTCCTGCAACAACATACATTCTTTTTTACATCTATGCACAAATTCATCTATACATGGGAAATATTTATTAAATGGAAGAAAACAAAGTTATTACCATCTAATGGCTAAGTTCATGAATGGAAGTGCTTTGAAACCAATGCAAAACTTAAGAGATCAAAAATGACAACTGTAACTCATTGTAAGAATCTTAAAGATAATGACCTACTCATCAAGAAACCCTGGATTATAGAGTGAATCAAGAAGTTTGTTTCTGGGCTGTATGAAAGTGTCCCTCAAGTCATGATCCCAAAAGAGAGAGATGAGGTGGAAACCACTATCAAAGGTTTTTCTGAAATGTCTTCTGTCACTATTGATGAGCCTCGGTATTGCAACAAGAATGTTGCAACTCCGAAGGCTTCTGACTTTAATTATCAACCCAAGGTTCGCACAAACTTAAGAGGTATCAAAACTATATGTGCAACATGCAATGTGTCCTTCCTTTGCTGTCATGAGAGAAAAGAAATGCTGCCTATTTGCAGGAATGATATATTAAATTTAAAAATGCTTGTAAAGTAACATGAAATCCTCTATCTACTTATTAACACACTTTTCTTGCAAAGAACCCTATTTATCACATGTGATGTTTTAACTAATCTAATCATGAAATTTGATCTAGAGAGTACTAACCGCTGTTTGCATGTGTAAATATAGAAAAACTCAATTTTTTAATCTTTTTTCTTTATAAATGCAAATGCTAATCTTTCCTTGATCTTTGGTAGGGGAGACATGTGTGGAGGAAGAGGGGTACAATGATTTTGATGTCTTGGAGGTAAAGTAGGGGGGTAATCCCGGCTTCCATGATGATTTTTCTCAATTCGAGCTCAAAACACGCTACTACAGGATGTACTAGTTCTCCTACAGGATCCCCTAGTTCTCGTACACGATCCCCTGTTTTACTACAAGATGTTATAGATTTACTATAAAAAATTATAATTCATCGAATGACCAAGAAAATCAAATCCAAATTGGATAGGAAAATTTTTGTTATTAACTAGGATGTCTTAGGTCTCCATTCCAAGTGGAATCACTCAAAAATACCTCTGTTAACCCATGCTAAAAAATAGTAGAAAATTACTAGTCTAAAAAACAGAATTTTGAGAACTAGTGAGCTAGTAAATCCATCAAATGCCTAACCTAATCAAGTGAAAATGTAATGGGGTGATCTTTATTATTAAATATAGTGTTTTTTTGATCTAATATAATTGGAATCAATTTGATTGAAGCTTGTTATCATGGTCTAAAAATAGCATAAATTTACTTCTAGTTGCCACAAAGGAGTTCTAGAAATCTAGATTTGGGAATAAGAAGACTAATCCAAGTAGCTCAATGATTACTATGACCTTCCAAATATTTTTCAAGGATGAAATGATGCTTTTGATCCTACAAAATAACTTACATCAACCATTTAACCCAATCCTACACCAAGAAATCATTAATACTAAATGCAGAAATACAAATAAATAAAAACAAGAGATGCATGTGAATAAGAAGTGAAAAGAAGGAAAGAAAATGATACAAAAGGGCTCTAAGGCTCTTGGGATGGCCAATCCCAAGGAAACTTAGATACCTATGGAGAAGAACAAGATTTAGAAGTTGAACATGACACCAATCTTCATTACTTTCATCAATACAATTACATCCTTGCAAGAAAATACAATGAAGTTGTAGAAATACGAGTTCTATCCATAAGAACACTAATCAAAATCTCTTCCCTAGAGGAAAATTCGACTTGGTACTTATACAAAATGATTACAAATCATTCCCCATGAATGGAGGAAGCTTTCCCCACCAAAATCCCTTGATTAGTGGATCTGGTTCCCAATACTAGGAATTTGCATTAAATGGCAAGGAACACATTCCTAGATTTTCTTAATCATTAGAGTTCCACAATTTGTGCCATAATTCCATAATATCTTATTGATTTATTATTTAATAGTGATCCTCCTGGAGTATGGAGCAAGTCCCTAAATCATCTCCTCCTCCAAATCTTCATAATATGCCCAATATTCTCATAACATTCCACAAAAATAAATAATATTAGGCACAAATATGCAATTATTCATAAACCTTCTTAATGAATATATTAAAGTTAAAAATACATTATCTAATGCAAAAAGAGAGGTTTAATGTGCTGAAGGATGGTCATAGGACTTAATTTATGTTTAATTTAGAGGCATGGGCCTTAATTTATGTCTAATTTAGAGGCTGATCAACTATGGTACCACTATTCTAACTATACACAAATGGAAGCAAACTAATTAATCATACCAATACTTGGAAATTAATAACATCAAAACTAGTTCAGTAGCTAACTATGAATGTAATCTAAGCATACATATACAAAAATAGGAACCTTTATTGCTCGGTTTGGGCCCTAACCCAAGAGATTCATCCCTCTGAGTCAACTCAGTGTCGGATCAAGGGAATGCTTCTCATTTTCATTAAAATATAAAAAATACACAAGAGTGATTAGTCACAATGTATTAACTCGAAAATACCTCTTGGATACAATAAACAAAAGTCAAATCCTAATGAGGCTTGAAGCCTTCCTATTTATACAGCTGAAGTTACCAACAAATTCCTTAAATTTAGGGAGGCTTAGCTCCCAAACTCGAGATCAACTGGTCTTCAACTACCACTAGCTTGGCTGCCAATATTGATCTTAATGGCTCGAATGCTTGCAACTCCGAGCTGATGAGATTTGATGGTGGAATCTTTGAGTGAGTGAGGAGTTAAGGAGGGAGATCCCATCTCCTAAAATCCCTCTTTCTTGTCTCCTTCGAGTTCCTGCACTTTGCTTAGAGAAAATTTGCTCCAAAACCCATTGAAACCTGCAATCAATGCACATTAGACCACAAGACATGACATCTCATATTTACCCTTATCATTAAACAAAATATAAAAAAAAATGTAAAGAATTATGAGAAAAGGTTATTTTAGTAAGCTAGAAGGTTGCATTAAGATCTATATACTTTACCCATTGATGAGTCTCATCGTCAGCCCCCTACTAAAAGTGTTTCTCATCCTCTTAGAAACTTAATCTATGTCCATGTCTTTAATTGCTTTGGTGGCCTCTCTGACATCCTAGGCCTCTGTTGTAGTCTCCTCCTCTTGTGGATAAAATCCTGCATGCTTCTCTATCTCCTTCCACTGGTTTCTTTCTTCTTCTTCTTTTCTCCCTTCTAACATACCCAAGAGCAATGGTGGACTAAGTTTCAAGCCAATCCAGTTGACTTTGAGTCTCTACAATGCTTGCTTATACATTAGGGTCCTTTCTAGTGCATCCCTCATTCTGTCAGGAGAATGATACTCCTTTATCTTTAGGCTGTAGCGCAAGGTGTTCCATCTCCTTTGGTAGGCTTGTTGGCTTTCATCCCCTAGCAACTTCCAAGTGTCCTCAAAATGAGTGATTTCTTGCTCTTGTGTAAATAGGTATCTTCGTGCAAGCTGGGGATCATTGGAAATGAGGTTGTGGGTGCTAATGACAACCATGGAGTTGGCCTATTCTACTCTGATGAAAAGGGGTTATATTTCTTCTCTTGCCAATACCCTTTTTACTTCTGTAGCCCTGGCCTCCTAATGATTCATCCATGATGCCAAGGTCATTAGTTGTAGGTTCCCTAGCTTTGGATTAGGGTCCCACACATTCAAATATGTTAGGGCCAAGTTATGTAGGCAAAATTCATATATCTTGGCTCTGTCCTCCAGGGTGCTTTGGTCATAGAGGTCAATGAACTACATATAGTTTTTGAAAGGCATAGTTCCTCGTTGTGCAAGGGTTTTTATTTGAAACTGCATCCATTTTTCTTTGAGGTATAAGGCATATGATTTTTCTGGCATCTTGCATTGGAGTGCCTCCATGGAGAGACTTGCCATAGTTTCCAACTGGCTCTCCTTCTCTTGTATTTTCCTCCATAGCCATGTGTTCTTAGCCTCTAGTTGAGATTTCATCACTCTTTCCCTGTCTCTTATTCTACTCAACTCTCTACCCATTTCTAGCAACTTTTCTTCCATATTGCCTACATCCTCTAGTACACTTTTTGATTTAGCAATTTTCATCCAACGATGTGTCCTTTCTCTCTCCTTTTAAAGCTAAAAGAATAGAGGGATAGATTTTTTTTTTGGTATTACTCTGCCCCCCTCAATGAATCTGTAATAGGAGATGAGTTTTGGCTATGGGCTAGGTTCCTTCAGCTCTTGGGACTCTCCCTCTACTGTTTCTTGAGTATTTGTTGCCTCTTTTCCTTCCCTTTTCCCTTGTAGTCCTTCTTGATCTTGTTTCTATGTTTCCTGTAGTTTTGATAGGGTTTCCTGTAGGACTGTCTTTTCTTCCTATAGGCCTGTCTATGTTTCCTGTAGGATAACTTTCCCTTTTTGAAAAGGGGTCAAAGGTTCTTTAACTTGTTTTGCTGAGGTTGACCTAGTGATAGGCCTCCTAACATAGGTGATTGGTGACCTGGGGGAAGCTTGTTGTGATGTGCCTTCTTCACCTCTCTTTCCTAGAGGGACTAACTTCTCTTATTCTTTTAGTGAGTCCTCTATGATAATGAGAATCTTGGTAGGGGTTTGAAGTATCCCTTGTTTTATCATGGTGCCCCTTCTTGTTCTGAAGTATAGGAGAGTCTGCCTCTGCCTCTTTCCTCTTGATTTGATAGGTGTACGTAGAGCAGTTAAGGCAACTACTTCCTCCTTCTTTGTGGGATCCGAAGACACCCTTGGAAATTCCTCTTCTTCCTTGCTCTATATTTCAAGACTTGGTTTATCCTTTTGTGCTTCATCCTTTGTCTCATCTATTTCTACCTCCTCTTCTTCAGGCTCTTCTTCCTCTTCTTCATGTTCCTCTTCTTCAGGCTCTTCTTCCTCTTCCTCTTCTTCAGGCTCTTGTTCTTCTTCTTCAAGCTCTTCTCCCTCTTCTTCATCACTAGAAGTAGGGTCTCTTTCATACTCAATGGCTTGAATTTCATCTTCTTCATTCATGTCTGCAAATTTTGACCACATAATAGGTATTCTCAAGTTGTTTAGGGAATCTTCTACTATGAATTTGATCAATCCATGATGCATCAGCTGCTGATGCTTTCCTTCTTGTACTTTGATGCTCATGTATATCATTGATTGTAACAAAAAGTAAGGCACACTAAGTCTTCTATGAGGAGGTAACTCTTCTCCAAATCTCAGCTCATGGAGGAGTCTAAACTGGTACTCGTAGACTATACTGAGTCTACCCTCACAATAAATATACTTGATGATGTCATATATTACTTAATTCCAAGGATATGGAATGCTTTCCCTTCTAATCCCATTTTTGTCTTCAATTGGTTCTTCTCCTTCCAAGAAAAATCTCTTCTTGGTAAGAGTGCTACTAGTTTTGTCCTATTTTCTCCATTACAACCCTAGAGGAAGTGTAGTGATCCTGATAATGCTCTCAGGGGTAATTGTTACAGACAAACCCCTCACTACAGTAGTGGCACTAGCTCTAGCTAGAGGTATGAGTGACATTTCAAATTCCCTAGCTATATCATCATCATATCCCCTAAGTAGCTCGAAGAATCCCAACCATTGATGCCTTGTAAAGATTTCTACCACAGGAGGTTGTTGGTGTATTCTAGTTGTTTTGGTGGGCTCCCTTTTGTTGAAACCCCCTATCATCTCTTCTCTCCATTAATCTATTTGTATGAGGTTCTGGTGGCTATAGCTTAAGATCTTCTCTAGGTGATGAGGGTTTAGATTTTACTCTACGCAATCTTCCACAAAATTTGTCTATCTCTATGCACACTGTAAATACTTAAAAGAAATGACAATTTCTTTCCTTTTCCTCTTTACAAATGAAAGAACAGAGGATATGGAACCTACCTTTCTCTGCAATGCTTTGGTGATGAGAATTCTTGAATTGTTGACCCTAAGCCCACACTTACAACATTTTTGACAATCATCCCTGTTTCCAGTAGTTTTCCTGTATTCCCTGTAGGTGCTCACTGTATGTAGACCGAGACTAAATTTTCCTTTTGATGGCTCCTCGAGGTTATCTCAGCTCTCAAATTATCAAAATGAATAATAATTTGCATGAAAGTCAGGGAATATTTCTATTTATGGTTGATTTTGTTGAGTGATGTGCTGGTTGGCCGAGTACGTATTTCTCCTTTTGGACCATTGGTCCCACTACTAGTTAACATGCCACCCTTCCTCATTATCATCAAACACTTCTATTCATTGTAACTTGACCACATTCCCAATTTATTCCCCTTGATGTGACCTTTCCACATGTCCAATTGACTAGCACTTAATTTTTTCTTATCGGACTGAAGGTGGCCAGGTTAACTGGCCACCTTTGCTTATAAAATCAACTTTCTACATATTCCTACAATTTTAATCATATTCATACTTATGAGGGAGTATGGATGAGGTGACATACCTGTAGCTTCCTTTGCCTTGTTGATGCATGCTGGAGTGTGGTTCTATTGTGTTGCTCATGGCTCAGGTACATCTTCTCGACTACTTTTTTTTGGTTGATTTCATTTTGCTGATGGGTTGTCTTCTTGTTGATGTGTAGGTGTTGGCTTCCTCTGTTGTTGCTGAGCTCTGGAGAAGTTCCATTTTTTCCTGCATTTGTGCTTCTCCTATTTCAATCATGGTGCTAAAGGTTAGGCCTGGAGCTTGCTGCTATTTCAAAATAGGTTGCTATAGGGTTTCCAGTAGTACTACTACAGGAAGTCCTGTAGTTGCCCTTTTTTTTATTTTTTTGTGTCCTTTCTCTACTTGGAGGGTGAATAGGTATTGGAATGAGTGGAAGGTGTGGGCATGGAGTGGTAGGTGAGGTAAGCAGCTGGTGGCATGCCCATTTGATTTGATTTTCTCCTTTTTCATCTTCATTTTTTTTAACTTGATTTTTTTTTTAATGGACACAGGGGGTGACATGGTCATGAAGGGTGTTGGTTGAGGTGTGGTGAAGTCAATGGCCTTATTCTTTTTTATTATCCCAAAATAAGCCTACATCATACTTTCTCCATCAGAATTCCTTTCCTATAGATTTTCAAGACTTCCTATAGTACTACAAGAAACTCCTGTAGTAATTACATGAAATCCTATAGAAAGCACAAAATTTCCTGAAATTTGAATTTTTCTGTTGCTCGAGATGAGTATGGAGGAAGGAACATGGGGATTATGGAGGATATGAAATGGATGAATAAAAACATGGTCTTTGTAGGGCTTTATGCCCTCTGATCTGTGTGTCCATTATCTTCTTGAAAACCTGCACAAACTAGAATTGTTATGAGTGGGAAAGTTTGAGGTCCCTACCATTATTTTTGTGATTTTTCTCTCTTTTTATTCTGTTTTCTTTTTTTGAAAGACAACCAGGTTTCCTCAAAGCAGGTTTTCATCCAGGTTTCCTACTGTCTAGGAAAACTAGTATCTCTAAGAAATGCTAGCCCTCTAGGCTTGGCAGCTAACCTAGAAACAACAGTCAAAGCAATTCAAATATCTTTCCTATGAGTGATAGATAAGAGAAAGATTGTAGAGGACCAACCTATAACTTTTTATTGAATCCTTGCTTGATCTCCCTCTCCTTTGGCTGATCCCATAACTCCTCCCCGTATTTAACACGCTTGGAGAGTACCTGCACAACTACAACAACATAAACATGTCAAAGCATCGTGATCTATCACAACACAAACATTATAGAATCAGAAATATAATGAACAAATGAAAGCTTTTACAGTTAATACAATCAATTGGGAAAAATCTTGAAGAACTTTATTGATAATAAGGATAATTACAACCCAGTTGTCTGATCCTGCGCCATCCTCCCAGCTTCAATCCTTCTTAACCTCATGAATTAGCAAGAACACACCAACAATAATACAATGCTCTCTCCTCAATACTGAAACTAGCAGCACTTCCTTACAATTCACAACAATTCATCTTTCTGATCTCTTGGATGGGATATCCTTTTATAGATGATTGCAAGAGGGTGAGTCATAAATGGGGATGATGAGTGTCATTCCATGTGTAGAAATTAGTTCCACAAGAGAGGGGGATTGGAGATGGTTTCCTAGTTCCCTTGTTCATCCTTGGGCGAATTCATAGAGGCAAGTGGCACAGGAGAAGTTTCTAGAAGATTCCATGAGCAACCAACTAACAAATTGTCCTAGAAATTTGTCCAATCTTGCCCATCGCACTTACTAAAGGGCCAAACTGTGATGCATCTCACTTAGACAGTGTAGCAGGTGAGATGCATCTCACCCTAACATAGGGCTTTCAGATATGGTTCGGTTTAGGCACTTTCTGGATGATTTCTGAGATGGAACTTTTGGGGGAATGAAGCATTCAGATGACTTAGTTCCTTTAGGGTATAAAACAAACATTTTAGGGGTTCATGAGCCCTAATACAATGACATATGAGTTTAGGGTTGATGTGCCAAAATATGTCTATAACAGTTGCCCCCTAAAGCTTGATGTCGTAAATGTTCATGTCGAGTGAAATGCTTTATCATGAGGATCGGAAGTTTTGAACTAGAAGATGACCTACTTCAATTACAATACAATACATGATGATAATATGATTTTTCATGAACTAGCTGAGGGAGGCATTCCCATGCTTAGCTTTATAAATTTTAATTTCATGTACATAGATCAGACAGTCATCTGGAGATACAGACTTATGATTCTACAGATATAGAGTCGTAATCCATGATTGGATGACCATATGTGTAAAGCCTTTGTACATTTGATGTTTTTGTATCCCTGAATATATCGCAACCTGGATGGACGAAACTAGATCCAGGGTCTTCAAACTTGTTCAATCTTCACTCAATGTACAAGTCAAACTATGTGAAAGGATGTTCTGAGGTCGAACCTAGAGAGACATCGCCTGATTACCAGCCAATGATGTAAGTTGTTAACAGGCGTGAGAGGGATCACCGATAATGATGATGATCCTCAAGGTACTACAGTACATTTCACGTGGTGTGAATAGATGATTCGATGTCGAACACCACGCAAAATATTTCGGTCGAAGGCCATTGATGTCAACCTGTTGCCAGAAGACTGAAACTTACCATTGATGTATACAAGCTTCAAAGCACTAAAAGGGTGTTTCTAAGTCAACTTCTTGGATAATGAGTTGATGTCGACAAGAAGCGACTAGTCGTAGGAAGGCCTTGATGTATCCCACATCTACAACATGAAACGAAGCAAATGATTTCTCGAGGTGAAAACAAATTGATGACACAAGGTTCAGGAATGGTGGTCATGAAAAATGAAGGTTGGTAGTATTGCAGTGTATGAGACATTAACTGGATGACTTCTCTTGAACATATCGGTGACACTTGAGATGAATTGGTAGCGTAAACCCCAAAATATGGATGGTATGATAAACTAATGGTATGATGACCAGTGAACGGAATAACCCAACCCAACTCAATCACGTAGATGAAGTGAAAGTTTCATGTTCAAGAGCGACTTGCTACCATGAGTTCTTCAAGATTTTTCCTTTTTTCCCCAGTCATTGTTGACCAATACCTCTTTATTTTTAATCAAGCTTGAGGAGGATAACATATGCTTGTTCTATAATTTTCCCTTCGGGCAAACTCGTCGCTATTTGATGTTTTAACGAGTCTAGCGACAGTGAAACTCACTCTTGTCTAGATGGACAAGTTTATCACTATTATTTTAACGACTTTAATGACAATGATAACTTGGTTCTTTTCATGTTTAGGGAGTTTGAAAAGGGATGAAAAGAAAACTCCATAGGTTCTTTTTCATAAAGTAATCCCTCAGGTCCAAAAAAGGATAAAATAATACAAGAGGGATGACGTTTCCAATACTCTAACGAATCGGAAAAAACAAGCACTCGACTATCTTTTCTTATTTAAAGAGTCTAAAAAGAGTTTAAAGAGGACTCTATTTTGAGGAACGAGTGGTGTCTAGGGTAGCAACTGGTTTTGGTGATGTTGGAACTTCTCAAAACATGTTCACTTATGTGAAGAGGCTGGCTAATAAGACCACTCATTGCAACTGTTCCTCAAAAAGGGGTAAAACAACCAAGTGAAAGCATATGATCAGCCAAAGAGATGGTGGTAATGGAATGAAACAACCAAGGCTCATCTGATAAAAGAGGTTGATAAAATGGCAATCACGAGGGTTAAAGTGGAAATGGGTTCATTTTTAGACAATCTTGAAGCATAGGGAACTATGCTTGGATTTAGTTTCACGTTTACACAAGCTTGAAACGAAAAACTATGCTTGGATTCAGTTTCATTTTTACACAAGCTTGAAATGAAAAACTATGCTTGAAAATGGTTTGCATGCCGCCAGAATGATGAGAGGGAGAGTCTCCTGTAACTAGATGGAAGTCACTGCGATGAAGAAGGACGATTATCCAACACCTCTTTGGCTTTGTCTAGATAGACAAAGGTGAATGGGGTGATTCCCTTCACATAACCTACAGGGAAACTTATCTTTACCACTAGGTGCATGGCCCCCAAGCTTCATTACATTCACCTAAGTAGACTACTCATGGCTATCAAGTGGATGGAATGAAGGTTCTTTTACGAGATCACGTGAAAGACTCGACTAGGATTTTATGAGATCTAATCAAAGACTCGACTTGGAACTTTGCTCCAGGGGTCCTTGTTTCATTTTTTAACAAGCTTGAGACAAGACAAGGAACTCTGCTCACACCCTTTTGTTTCATTTTTAAATGAGGTTGACACAAGATAAGGAACTATCCCCATATCCTTAGTTTTATTTCTTTTAAACGAGGTTTGACACAAGACAACGAACTATCCTCGAACCCTTGTTTCATTTTTTAACGAGGTTGACACAAGACAAGGAACTATCCTCGGAGACACTTGTTTCATTTTTTAATGAGGTTGACACAAGACAACAAACTATCCTCATATCCATAGTTTCATTTTTTTAATGAGGCTAACACAAGACTAGGAACCATCCTCATACTCCTTGTTTCATTTTTTAACGAGGTTGACACAAGACAATGAACTATCCTCTAATACCCTTGTTTCATTTTTTAACGAGGTTGACACAAGACAACGAACTATCCTCATGGACCTGTTTCATTTTTTAACGAGGTTGACACAGTAAAAAACTGTCCTCATTTCCTTGTTTCATTTTTTAACGAGGTTGACACAAGACAACGAACCATCCTCGGAGACCCTTGAACAAAATCGTGAAGGAGAGATCTAGTTCCAATGCCCCCGGTACATGATGTACAACATCACTGAATTGATCGTCAGTTGATGTAGGTATGGAACAAGTTGCCACATAATTAACCCGTGGCGAGGATGATACCATTGGTATAAATGGACCATTTAGGGACGATGGTTGACTAGGAGCTATATTTGGACCAGGAAATGAAAGTTGGTCAATGGTGACAATTTTTCCTTCATGTAGGAAACAAATAACTCGAAAGAGTGTTGAAACAATAGCTCCCATGTCATAAACATAGTCACGCCCAAGAAGTAAATTATAACCTAAAGGGCTTGGGACTACCATCACGTTCAGATAAACGGTTTTTCCTCCCAAAGTAATAGGTAACTGAGGAAGGATCCCTAACGGTCGACTGGTTCCTCTGTTAAAGCCCAACAGATTCTGTGTAATAGGCACAAGTGGTGGCGAACCAAGCACTTGCCAAGAAGTTGAGGAAAGGATACTCACTGATGCACCTTCATCTATAATAGTTCCAGATACAATCATTTTCAAACTTGTACTATGATTTGGAAAGGCACATAAGAAGGAAGGCGAAATCCTGCTAGTCGGTTCCAATCAAAGGAAGTCACTAGACTACTTGGAGGGGGTACCGTAGAAATGGGAGAATTAACCCCTTGAGTTACGAGAACTAGAGGATTTTCCTCCTTTCTTGACGAAACAGGTGGATTTTCCCCAAGCTCATTTGAATCTAAAGAAACAAAAAGAACTTGAGTGGTATGGTTTTCACTCTCTTCGGGAAAGGTACAATTAGCTGAAGGTGAAATCAGGTCAACTGTTACCTCGACCTGTTGATTTGGATAGGGTATAGACTCATAGGATTCACTTTCAGAGAGAGTGGTTTCGATCGATGGTTGATTTTGGTAAGTCGGTTCATCAACTAGTGAAGGATTTAGGGAGAGTTTCCTGTAACCAGATGGAAGTTGCTGCGGTGAAGTAGGATGGTTATCCAACACTTTCTTGGCTTCATCCAGATAGGGACAAAGGTGAATGGGGTGATTCCTTTCACATAACCTACATGGAAACTTGACTTTTCCCTTTTTTCCATGAACTTTACTATCATTGGTTGATGGTGTGTCACCAACATGATCTCCAGAAGTTGATGACACAGGATGATGTGAACGAGAAGACCATTCTTCTAAGATTTGAGGAATATCAGAACAATTTCAAAGAAGATGGTCTCCCGCACAAATTTTTCATGGATAATGAACTTTGTGTGGCTTAATAGATGATGGTTTCTCATCAGCAGTTGCATTCAGAGCAATTTTTGCTTGGTTGCCTCTCTGCTAAATTTTCTTCTTCTTCTTCTTCTTCTTCCCTTTCTTCTTCTTCTTAGCTATTTGGTTACTAGTACCAATACTTTGACTAGGCGAAGAGGAAGAAGGGGAGGAAGAAGCAAACGAGGAAGAAGGCAAAGGGTCAAATTTAGGATCAACTGGAGGTTGATTTTGTCCAGTTAGAGGTGTACTCGATTGCAGAGAAATCATGACATTTTGAACCAAGGAGGTTGAAAATAGCCATACTGGCAAGCCAATGGTAAATCCTGGAAGGGACAATGTAGCCATATAAGGAGCACCAATATTTTTGAAGGAAAGAAAAGGACTAGGATTCCCATCAAAAGGGATTCCTTGATCGATGGACTCTGTATTTGTCGCCATATGTTTCAACCTAAGATCAACTAAGGAATAGGGATGTTATTCGTGGTCAATTAATTTTAATGACACTTTAGACGCAACTTTGCTTTTTTAGTTTTAAAGAGTCGAGAAAAAGCTAAAGATGACTCTAGTCACTTTCAATTTTTTATGAGCCTGAAAGGACAAGTGCTCAGATGATCCTTTTACTTTTAGAGAGTCGAAAAGGAACGAAAGTGAATACTTTGGAGAATCTAGACAAAAATGATTACCAGAACAATCGCAAAACTGCAATATACACCTTGGTGATAAATTAAAGAGAAATTACCAAGGACTTTACGTACGGCAGTCAATGTTCCCGAATGTTGTGTTCAGTGCATTGCTATCGATAAGGTGGCAGACTTGGTTTCTTATGGATAAAGGATTTAAGCCTATTGGAGTCTCCTAATATATACGCGATGGTACGAGGAGCACACCTCCATGCTAGCACTTTTCATATCAAGGAGGAGGAATCACCCAACCTTCGATAAAAATGATAGCCACTAGTTTTAACGACGCCGGAACACGTCTCTAGCCTAGACCTCTAAATGTGTTGCATTAGATTCCAAAGCATTGTTAAGTTCATTGAGGTTAATTTTAAAGTTGATCTTTCTTAAAATTTTGCCTTTGATGTTTCACCGCGAAAATGTGATATGAAATTCCTAAAGATGCATCTACAATGATAAGCAATCTCTTTGTTTATTTGAACAATGAAAATCCTAACTACTAGGGAAAGAGTATAAAAGTGCTTTTAAGCAAAGAGCAAAGAGCACACACTAGTGAAATTCCCTAAATCATCTCTTTTGAACACAAACCAAAATACTAAAATGCAAAATGCATGTATTTTTTTTCAGTTCTCCTTAATGTGAATGATTCAAAAAGGAAAACTAAATACAGCAATGACTCAAAATATTTCACCCAAAATGACAATTTTCGACAATTTTTCTTCAAAGAGAGAAAGGAAGACTCAAAACGACACTTTCAAGATTGAAGAAATATGCTTTCGACACTTTGAATGTAAACAAATCAGATAAAATGCATCAAAAATAGTTTAATCGATTATCAAAGGAAGGAAGAATTTACGACACTTCTCTTTTCGACAAAAAACGACGATTTTACGACACTTTTTCTATCGAAACGACGAATCGAGTAAAACCACTTTTCGACAAAGGATTGTAAATGAGGAACAAATACACAAAAAAATTCACTAATCCTAATCTAAATAGAGGCTGATCTAAGTGATGTAAGTAAGCTTCAGTGAAAATACATTGTTCATATTTAGTAAACAACTAAACAAATCTGAAAGCAAGTCAAAAACCCTCAACTCCTAGATGGGAAAGTTGAGTTTAGTCAATAATCGCACCTGGGCTTTGTAGACAGTTAGATGCATAACACTTTTCTCTTTCGAGAAGTGAGATGCATACTGAGTCAAAGTGGAAGATAGTGCGATGGTCCAGGGGGTGATTTTTGAAAGTGTTTTGGCTCAAATTTGCAGCAGTTTTCAATGGATTAAGCTTGGTTTTGATGAACAATGATAAAAAAGGTATGATGGAATGTCCTGAAGGGTTACTAAGCTACCAAAAGGCCATCTAGATGTGTTTTCAAGTCAAATGTTTAATTCAAGAACTAAACCGGAGATTCACTGAAGTAGCATTTATCTACTACGCAATTCCATAACAAGAGCGGTTCGAAAACTTCCTGGCTAGCTTTAGACTCTTTCTATAGTTTATAAAATTCAACATAGAGAAAAAAATAGCAACAAACTAACATCTGGTTTCCCTAGTGGAGTTGCTAATTTGTTCATGGGAAAACTAGTATCTGTAAGAAATGCTAGCCCTCTAGGCTTGGCAGCTAACCTAGAAACAACAATCAAAGCAATTCAAATATCTTTCTTATGAGTGATAGATAAGATAAATATTGTAAAGGACCAACCTGTAACTTTTGCTTGAATCCTTTCTTGATCTCCCTCTCCTTTGGCTGATCCCGTAACTCCTCCCCGTACTTAACACGCTTGGAGAGTACATGCACAGCTACAGCAACAAAAACCTGTCAAAGCATCGTGATCTATCATAGCATAAACATTACAGAATCAGAAATATAATGAACAAATGAAAACATTTATAGTTAACACAATCAATTGGGGAAAATCTCGAAGAATTTTATTGATAATAAGGATAATTACAACCTAGTTGTCTGATCTAGTGCCATCCTCCCAACTTCAATCCTTCTTCACCTCATGAATTAGTAAGAACACACCAACAATAATACAATGCTCTCTCCTCAATACTGAAACTAGCAGCACTTCCTTTAAATTCACAACAATTCAGCCTTCTGATCTCTTGGATGGGAGATTCTTTTATAGATGATTGGAAGAGGGTGAGTCATCAATGGGGATGATGAGTGTCATTCCATGTGTAGAAATTAGTTCCACAAGAGAGGGGAATTGGAGATGGTTTCCTAGTTCCCTTGTTCATCCTTGGGCGAATTCAGAGAGGCCAGTGGCATAGGAGAAGTTTCTAGAAGATTCCATGAGCAACCAACTAACATACTATCCCGTAAATTCGTCCAATCCCGTACATCACACTTAATAAAGGGCCAAACTGCGATGCATCTCACTTAGACAGTGTAGCAGGTGAGATGCATCTCACCCTAACACAGGGCTTTCAGATATGGTTCAGTTTAGGCACTTTCTGGATGATTTATGAGATGGAACTTTTGGGGGAATGAAGCATTCAGATGACTTAGTTCCTTTAGGGTATAAAACAATCATTTTAGGGATTGATGAGCCCTAATACATTGACATATGAGTTTGGGGTTGATGTGCCAAAATATGTCTGTAACACTACCCTCGATGCCTCAAAAGAGGTTTTCACTGAGAGGTCTTTCATTTTTATTGTTTTTTTCTTTTTTTCTTTTTTCTTTTTTAAACACCCTTGGGTTGCCTCAAAGAGGTTTTAAACCTAAGAGTGAGCCTCAAGTGCCTCATGGAGGTTTTCAGATGGGTGTATTTATTTTTATTTTTTCTTTTTCAAAACTTCAATAGACCTCAAGAACGTGGTGAGGTGGAAGATGAGACTCCTTCAATCACCATTACTGCCTTGTTTATGCTACTAATGAACTCTTTCCTTGATAAAGGATTTTTATAGAATTTCAAATTGTACCCATTAACAAGAAAAGGGGTTCCTTCTTCATCAATGGTTCTTATCTGAACAATGCCATTATTATGGAACTTTTCTATCACATATGGTCCCAACCATCTGGTCATGAAATTTCCTTTGAAATCTTTATACCGGGAGTCATACAGTAGGGCCCAATGGCCTTCATGAAATAGTTTTTCATTGATATTTTTGTCATGCCAGATTTTCCTTTGTACTTGAGTCACCTCTATGTGCAGGAGGGCCTGCATCCTAGATTCATCTAACCCATTTAGCTAGAGAAACCTCTCTTGTTGTGCCCTTGTAACATCTAGATCCAATTGTGCTTCCATCCTTAAAGTGTTGTACTCAAATTCAATGGAGAGTAGAGCCTTCTTCCCATAGACCAAATCATAAGGGGTGAAGCAAGTGGTGGTCTTCCAAGTTGTATTGTAGGCCCAAGCAGCCTAGACTAGTCTGTCTACCCAATCCTTCCTGTTGGTGCTAACCACTTTGGTCAGAATTCTTTCCAATGCTCTATTGGTGACTTCTACTTGTCCATTAGCCTGAGGGTGGTAAGGAGTGGGATTTTTTTGCTTGATCTTATGCTGGCTTAATAGATTCTCAATCATGTTTGAGGTGAATTGACCGCCTTGATCAATGACCAACTCTCTAGGGTATCCAAACTTGTAAAACAAATTCTCCCTCAAGAACTCATCCACTTTTTCTTCTGTGGCTATCTTGACAACTTTGGTTTTAGCCCACTTGGTTAAGTAGTCAGTGTACACCATGATGTACTTTTTCTATTTGGATGGAGGATCAATGGGCCCAATGAAATGCATGCCCCACTTGTCAAATGGATCGAAATTCACTTGAGGTTGCAAAAGGAATTTCATCCATGGGAGTAAGTTTCCTCATCCTTTTTCACCGATCACACTGGTTGGTATACCTTCTTGCATCCTAGTGGAGAGTGGGCCAGTAATAGCCAGCTTGTAGTACCTTGAATTTTTTCCTTTTGGCTGCAAACTGACCTCCACAAGGCCCATCATGACAGGTCAGAAGGATTTCAAAAACTTTCTCCTCCCTAACACATCTTCTCAGAATTTGATCTAGGCCCAACTTGAAGAGATTTCCCCCAATCCAAGTGAATGGGGCACTTTTCCTTATAATTCTACTCTTCTCCTTGGAGGACAAATTTGGAGGGAACTGTGTAGCTACTAAGTAGTTGTCTATGTCAGCAAACCATGAAGAGAGAACTAAAATGGTGAATAAATTCTCATTTGGCAGCTGGTCATCAACCATTCCTTCCTCACCTCTAGGCAAAGTGAATCTGGACAAAAAATATGCAACTACATTTTCTCTCCCAAGCTTATCAATAATAGTTAGATCAAATTGTTGTAACAAAAATAACCATCTAATAATTCAAGCATTCACATCAAGTTTGTTCATCAAATATTTAATGGCAACATGGTTGGTATGTAAAAATGTCTGGTAACCAGTAATGTAATGTCTAAATTTATTCAATGAATGGACAACAGCTAGGAGCTCTTTTTCAGTCACAGTGTAGTTTAAATTAGCTTTGGACAGATTTTTGCTGATGAAGTAAATGGAATAAGGTATCTTGTCATCTATCTGGCCCAGAGCTACTCCTATAGCTTTGTGAGAGGCATCAACATGTATGTGAAAAGGAAGAGCCCAATTTGGGCCTCGAAGAATAGGTGCAGTAGTCAACTTGTCCTTTAGGGTTTCTAGGGCCTCTTGGCAGCTTTCTGACCATAAAAATTCAGAGTCCTTGGCCAATAGTCCAAACAAGGGCGAGGCTACCTTACTAAAGTATTTTATGAATCTCCTACAGTATCCAACTAAGCCTAAGAAACTTCTGACATCCCTCTGCTTCTGAGGAGTAGGGATCCTCTTTATGATAGCTATCTTATTTGGGTCTACTTGCAGTCCTTCCTAGGATATTGAGTGACCTAGAATAGTCCCTGTAGTCATTAAGAACTCACACTTATTAGGACTAAGGGATAAGTTCATTTCAATGCATTTGTTTAATACCTTTCCCAAGTTAGAGAGAGCCTCCAGGAAATTACACCCATAGGGGGTGGAATCATCCATATAAATTTCCACAGAATCATGGACTAACTCTACAAAGATTCTCAAGACTAATCTATAGAAAGTGGTAGGGGCATTGCATAAAAAAAAAGGAAGGACCCTATAAGCAAAGGTACCCCAGGGACAGGTGAAGGTGGTTTTATCCTAGTCCTATGGGTTGATCTGTATTTAATTGTAACCACTGAATCCATCCAGGAAAGAGAAGAAATTCTTTCCCACCAGACCATCTAATACTTGGTCAATGAAAGGTAGAGGGAAATGGTCATTTTTTTGTGGCTTTGTTTAGCTCTCGATAATATGCATAGATCCTCCACTTTCCATTTTTCTTTGGAACCAGAACTAGAGGAGACACCCAGTCACTATCTGAGATGGGGTAAATGAACCGTGCATCCAATAACACTTGCAGTTCTTCTTTGACTATATCCTTGAGGGCTGGGTTAGTTCTCCTTTGAGGTTGGTAGACTGGCTTGCAACCTTCTTTGATGTAAATGTGGTGAGTACACACCGAAGGGTGCACTACCTTCATTTCCTTGTAACTCCAGGGAAACACATCCAAATGCTTTCTTATCATGTCACATAACTCCTCTTCTTCGTGTGCAGAGAGAGAGGGGTTTCTTTTCAATGCTCTTTCTGGTCCGAATTCTATCATCTTGACATGAGTGGGGCTTGAGCCAGCTAAGGATAGATAAATCCAAGGGTTGTCTTTGGATTCCTTTACTAACTCCTCAAGAGACATGGTGTTGGGGGGTTGATTCTGGAGGATTTTCTCAATCAGGGAAACTTCACCAGGTTAACCCCCCTCCTATAGTAGCATCTAGGGCATATATTGGGAAAGAGCATACTTCATCTTCATCCTCCTCTTCTAACCATAAAGGTAAGTCATGCTCTAGAGATGGTTGAGCAGGAGGGTACAAGACCAATTGCTTGGACAGATGCCCATTTTTAATGGTCATGTTCCTAGCCCTGCAACTTATGTAAGCATCGACAGTGGCTAACCATGGCCTTCCAAGGATGAGAGGATAACCATTGAACTTGGTCTTAGGTTGGATAACTAAGAAGTCAGCAAGGTATTCCTAGGAATCAATGGATACCATCACATCCTCAACAATTCCCTCAGGAACTACTATGGATCCGTCCACAAGCTGCAAGACTGTTGTGGTCTTTCTTAATGACCCCTGGATATTCATTTTAAGCGTAGTCTCCTTAGTCATCACATTGATGACAGCCCTAAGATTGATCAAGGTATGGGGGACAATGGTGCCATCGATGTCTACATCTACTACAGGACTTCCAAGATCTAGATACTTTGGGAAAATCACCCACCCCAGCATTAAGTCGGGCAGTTGTCCAATGACATTAATGTTAGGGGTCCTTATTTCACCTTCCTAGATGTTTGAAACACTTCTCCTTGATTAAATTTTTGTAGATGGGGACATATTTGATAGCTTGGAGAAGCGGGATTTTGACACAGATTTTTCAACTCACCCAGAAGTTCAATCTCTTCTGGGGTGTGCTAGAAAGGATGGGTTAATCTACGAGGAAAAGGAGATGGATTTTATTAAGGGACACTTTCCTCTTTTTCCTCTTCACACTCCTCAGGTGGAGATGGAGGTTGGTTATCCAGAAGCACTCTTCCAGACTTGAAGTTAATTTCATGAATTTCCATATCATAGGCAGGGTAGAATGTTTCTTAATTGTAGACTTGTTGTGCCTATCTTTTTTCTGGGTTCAGATTTGGTTGGGTAGGCATCTGAGGTTTTTTAGGTGGAGCAGGGTGTAGGAGATGTGGTTGAGATGGAGGCGGAGGAAACAGAGTTGGAGCTAGGTTGTATGGGGGCACCCACCCTTGGGATGGTGCATTCCATTCAGGTTGTGGAGGAGCATATGGCTGAAATGATTGGTTGGCAGATTGGGAATGGTATTGAAGTGAAAAATACTAGGGAGAAGGTGTGTACCATGAAGGATGAGCAAGAGGGCACCAAGGGGGAATGGATGTATTCTGATTAGGGTTGTAATATGAATAGGATGCCCCTTGCATGCCTTGCTAGTATGGTTGAGGTCGTTGAGGCCTCCTTTGGTTGATGTAGAAGAGTTGTTCAATCACCCCTTCAGTTCCTTGATACACAACTTTTAATCCAAGTAGGGAAGGGCACTTGTCTATGGAGTGGCTTTCCTCACAGATTGAGCATATTTCTATAAGATTCAATGGTCATTCATTCCTAAGGTGCCTCTTGGTGCATATAGGGTAGAAAATAACTAAGTCTCTCTCTCCTTCCTCCCGCTTCCTCTTGATCTCCATGGTGCCCATTTGCAGAGAAAGGGTATGCATCATTTCACTCTTAAAGTCTTCCAACATGTTCCCAATTTCACTTTTTATGGATGTGTTGGAAGAGGACGAACTAGCCACAGCTTGAATAGCCCTACCCTTCTTTCTAGCTGCCCTAGAATGATTCCTAAAAACTGTCTTAATATCATCATAAGGTAACTGGTAGATGTCCCCTACTGACAACAAGTTTAGGGTTTCTAGGAGATATTCCCTGATCCCCCTAAGAAGGACTAGATTAAGAGATTCAGGATCAAGGGTGCACCTGGCCCTTATGTAGCTGAGTTGGAATCTTTCCTCATATTCTTCTAAAGATTCATCATGTCCCAAAATCATTCTAAAAATTTCCTCTTTGGTATCTTTGGACCTGCAGTAGTCCCTATAATTATTGTTGAAGGCTTGTTGCATCTAAGCCCATGTGGTGATATTATCCCCAGGCAAAGCCATGAACCAGCGCAAGGTTGCATATTTGAGAGTGGATGGGAACAATTTCAAGTTCTGGTCATCAGAGGTGTAATCATAAGTTCTGCATATGACAACAAACTCGAACAAAAAAGTATCTGGGTCTTCTGACATCAGGCCATGGAAGTGAGGAAGAGTAGATGGGATTATGCTTTTCATCCTAGCATACCCATTAGTTTCTCTAATGGTAAACGCACCCTCAACTCTACTCTCAACTCGTTCT
This sequence comes from Pinus tabuliformis, assembly GCA_031772625.1. Lineage (NCBI taxonomy): Eukaryota > Viridiplantae > Streptophyta > Pinopsida > Pinales > Pinaceae > Pinus > Pinus tabuliformis. The sequence goes on along the minus strand of CM062807.1, from coordinate 826,661,854 downwards.
CTCTCTCCAATCCTATTTATATTTTCAACCATGGTGTAAGTTGGTGGAATGGTCTCTTCTTCTTCCCCAATAGGCTCTTCAAAAATCTTTGGTTGTTCGCCTAATGGATCCTCTAGCTCATAGCCACCGAAGAAGAGTAAAGGTTGGATGTTTAATGTGGTGGGGGTATTTGGCAAAAATTTCCCTAAGTTGTCTCTACTCCTACAGGGCATGAAAGGAGTTTTTTTTTAGGGTTTTTGTTTTATTTTTATTTTTTGAACTTCTTGCATAATGGAAAGAAAACAAAACCAAATTGCAACTACTTGCTGAATGGAACTAATTGTAGAATGGAAAGAAAGCAAAACCAAATTGCAACTACTTGCTGAATGGAGCTATTTTCATAATGGAAAGAAAGCAAAACCAAATTGCAACTACTTGCTGAATGGAAATGGAAAGAAAGCTGGAAAGAAAGAAAGAAAGAAGAAATCACATCTACTCAGACACCTCCCCGGTAATGACGCCAAAAAGTGATGTGCACCAGTATTGCACCAAGAATGTTGCAACTCCTGGGGCTACCAACTTTACTTCATCAACTCGGGGTTCATACAAACTTGGAGGTGAGAGTGTTGTATACAAAAATATATGTAATGGTCTACTCTTGTCACTGTTCAACTGGGGCAATAGACCACTAGGCTTTCTCAACCCAGTCTTCTATTGACTAGAAGAAGTCTAACTACCAACTAGACAAGGGAAAATTATCCTAAATGAAAGAAAAGGAATGCTACCTATTTTAAGGAATGAAATACTGAATTGGAAGATGCTTGTAAAGTGACATGAAATCCTCTATCTACTCATTCACACATTTTCCTTGCAAATGAAACCTAGCTTAAACCTATTTATCACATGGGATGATTTAAGCTAACTGATCATGAAATCTGATCTAGAGAGTATTATAACTATTGCATGCATGTGCTAATTAAGAAATAAAAAGAACTCTTTTTCTTTAACTTTTCATTTTATGAATGCAAATTTTAATCTTCACTTGTTCTTTGGTAGGGGAGACAGGTATGGAGGAAGAGGGTTAGAATGGTCTTAAGGGTATGGAGGTCAAGCGGGGGCCTAATCCCAGCTTAAGTGATGATTTTGCTGAATTTGGGCTCAAAACCGGCTGCTATAGGATTTCCTACAGGAAAACTACAGGATGTCCTAGTTCTCCTACAAGATCCCCTATTTTACTAAAGGAAACAGGTCGAAAGATTAGGAAGTGGTTTAGAAGGTGGAATGAAGTGTGGGAAATGTAGATAATGGGATAATAAGGCTTAGAGTGGGTGAACACTATCTAGGGCTCAATCAAGTGCTTCAAGATGGTTGGATTTTCTCAATGGAAATGGCAATTTTTTCTTATAAAACAAGAATTCGGATTGAGGTTTTAGTGGATTTTGGCAACATGGGTGGATAAGGCTTGGATGAGGCAAATGAGATGAGGTATCACTGCAATGTAGAAGCTCCTGCAACAAGATACATTCTTGTCTGCATCTATGCACAAATTCATCTATACATGGGCAATATTTATTAAATGGAAGAAAACAGAGTTATTACCATCTAATGGCAAAGTTCTTGAATGTAAGTGCTTTGAAACCATTGCAAAAATTAAGAGCTCAAAAATGAAAATTGTAACTCATCCTAAGAAACTTAAAGACAATGACATACTCATGAAGAAACCCTAGATTATGTAGAAAAGAAAGAACTTTGTTTTTGGGCTATATGAAAGTGTCCCTCAAGTCATGATCCCAAAAGAGAGAGATGAGGTGAAAACCACTATCACCAGTTTTTTTGAAATGTCTTCTGCCACTATGGTACCACTATTCTAACTATCCACAAATGGAAGAAAAATAATTAATCATACCAATACTTGCAAATTAACAACACCAAAATCTGTTCAGCAGCTAACTATGAATGTAATCTAAGCATACATATACAAAAATAGGAACCTCTGCTGCTAGGGTTGGGCCCTAACCCAAGAGCTTCAGCCCTCTGAGTTAACTCAGTGCTGGATCAAGGGAATGCTTCTCATTTTCATTAAAATATAAACAATACACAAAAGTGATCAATCACAATGTCTCAACTTGAAAATGCCTCTTGGCTACAATAAACAAAATTCAAATCCTAATGAGGCTCTAGGCCTTCTTATTTATACAACTGAAGTTACCAAAAACTTCCTTAAATTTAGGGAGGCTTGGCTCCCAAACTTGAGATCAAATGGTCTTCAACTATCACTGGCTTGGCTGCCAATGATCTTAATGGCTTGGCTGCTTGCAACTTCGAGCTGATGAGATTTGATGGGGGAATCTTTGAGTGAGTGAGGAGTTAAGGAGGGAGATCCCATCTCCTAAACTCTCTCTTGCTTGTATCCTTCGAGTTCCTACACTTTAATTAGCCAAAATTTGCTCCAAAACTCATTGAAACCTGCAATCAATGCACATTAGACCACAAGACATGACATCTCATATTTACCCTTCTCATTAAGAAAAATATAACAAAATATGTAAATAATTATGAGAAAAGTTGATTTTGGTAAGCTAGAAGGTTGCATTAAGGTCTATATAATTTACCCACTGATGAGCCTCATCAGTGATGTCAAACAAAACACCATGGATGAGGACTCAATGGGCCTTGTGCCTGCATTGATATGGTAGTGCCACCTGGGCGATGTAGGGACCATGTAGATGCCACATGGAAATTCAATGTTGACATGGCCTAATATGATTGGCTAAATTTATGATGGGCATAAGTATCAATTTGGGAGTCAGACTGAGGTAAAATTTATATCACTGGAAATCTCTTAATGAGGTGTATGCAGTGGTGGTCTTTGTTTTTAGATTTGAAGATGTAGAAAAGGAGGTTTTGGTAACCCCTACTCCATAATAGACCTTAGGGGTTAGATAAAGAGAACAGGTAACACCTCCCATAGCTTGAGATAGTTAAGGGTGAAGGAGGGAGTGTCACAAATGCCTCATATGGATTCCACAAAAAAATATAACAAATAGGTCTATGCAGTGCATTTTTTTATATTTAGTGGTTTTCGTCTCTACGTTTTAGTTCAAAATTTTTATTTTTGAAAAGTTTATTTTTCTATTCCATCCACCTTAATATCCTCTGAGTAAAGAGTGGGCCATCCTCCCATTTTTTAGATTCCAAATCAAGGCTCAAACTACCTTACCATTACCTCTAGGGACTCACACTCAATGAACTAACTAATCATACTTAAGCATGTAGATTCTAAATTTTGATTTTAATCATCAATCTCATTACGATAATTGTTATAAATGGCCCGATTATCCAAGTATGGAGTCTTGAACGTGTGAATAATATAGAGTCCCATTGAAATTCTCATATTCAACTTAATCAACACTTGATACAAACACGACCCTCTTGTATTCATCTTCTTTCCCTACTGATTGTTGTATTGGAGATAAATGGCAAGAAGAGGCAACACGATTGTTGCTATAATTGAAATTGAAATTTCTTGGTGCATGTGTTGTTGCAAAATAGGGTATGCCATTTTTTTTATAATATTCTTAGACAACCATCTCTTTATCATGCATTTCTGCAAATGTAGAACTTAAATCTTGATCCCAAGTAGGAGGGGAGGGGCACCAAGGAGTAAAATAAGAAAATTTGTAATGAAAAATACATTTACATGATATTGTACTTTTGTATTAGTAGAAGATGTCACATACTTCTCATTTTCACTTTATTGAGATTGTTGTTTTGTAAGTTCTTTTTCATGATACCCATGAGAAATGATGGTTTCTAGAAGCCAGGTTGATACATATTTATGCAGGAACAAAATGAAACATAGATTTAAACAAGAAGACACAGATACAATGAAACAAAAATTCAATTAATAAATAGAAATTTTAGAAATTTTTTACATACATAAGAGAAACATACTAGCTCAACCGATGGTAGCTTGTCTCTTAGAAGAAATGTGATGCCTATATGCCTTCTAAATTGTGTTACAGAGTATTGTAGACATTTTAATCATCAAGAAACAATATAAAACCATAAACATCTAGAACCCTAACCCTAGGAGATGAAGTGTCAAAATTTTGTGGGCCCTATTGGGGTTATTTGGAACATAAACTTCTCACGGTTGTAACTTTGGCATATGATATTTGCTTTCCACATACAATTCCTCATTACAAATATCTATCTGAGGAAAACAAATTTTGACAATGAACCCTTGTTATAATTTATGAGTCTACCTGTTTTCCAAAATAGCATCATTTAGGGCCTCAAAACGACTATGGAAGTTCAGGACACGAAACAACTGCCAAAAATAGAAAAGTGTGTTGGAAATTACGAAACTAAAAGGAAACAATGTTGGGGGTCCAAGTTGAATATATAGGTGGCCATCACTATCCACCTGGATTAGTCTCGCCCCTTAGGAAGAAATTTTCCCCATTGCATTAAGTGCCTCCATGAGATGGGGAAAGTTTTGCTAACTTTGGTCCTTGGTGAGCCAGTTGCCTTGGTGCAGGAGCTATCCAACTTTGACAACATGATACAATTTGATTCTCTATTGGTGAGTGTTTTCAATCTATGTGTCCATGATTTGATCAATTGTGGCCAACTCGATGCAATCTGGATTGGTTTTTTTTAATGTTAGCTGCTCAACAATGTCTAATGTGTCCAACAATGGTGGAAAGTATTGTTGAAGATGGTCCACATTGAATACAGGTTGGAGGCCAAGGAATGGATCAATACTTAGCTTGACAACATTATCACCCATGGCCTTGGTGATGGTGTAAGTCTTGTATCGAAGTTTTTGAAGCTTTCAATGGGCGTCGACAAGGGATTCTTTCTATAGGTCCAACCATACCTGTTCACCCACTTGAAACTTATGTGGCACTTGATGTTGATCATGACGTTGTTTATACTTGGCATTAGCTTTATCTAGGATATCATAAACCTATTGGTAGATGTGCTAGATGTGTTCAATAAACTTGGTGGCTTTATTAGCCTTAGACTGTACATGTGCATATTCTTCTTATGTAGTCGCAAGAGGCATGGAAACATCAATCAGGCACAATAGTTAAAATCCCAGACTCACTTGAGAGGGCCTATGGCTAGTAGATCTATGGAGAGCTCTATTCTAGCTATAATGCACATAGGGAACACTGTCATCACATGACCATGGTTTCTTGGAGTTATACATGTGTAGTATGTGCAGTATCATCCTGTTAACAACCTTCGTCTGGCCATCAGTCTGAGGATGGAATGTGGTCGACCTGGTAAGCTCGGTGTCCAACAACAACCAAAGGCTTGACTAAAATGTGCTTAGAAACCTATTGTCTCGATATGATACAATGGTTTATGGGATCCAAAAATGTACCCATACTTGTTCGAAGAAGAGTGTGGTAGTGTCTTCTATGGTGATACTCTTCGTGCAAGCAACCAATATAGCCATCCTGGAAGATTTATCAACAACCACATATGCACAGTCATTGTTATGCTTGGTAGAAGGGAGGCCAAACATATAATCCATAGAGATGGATTCCCAAGGCTGGATAGGAGTAGGGAAAGGAGTGTACATGCCTTGCTTCTTAACGGTTAGCTTTGTGATGGCACGGGTAGTGCAGGATCCGATATATTTTCCAACGTCTCGTCAAAGTTTCAACCAATTAAAATACTTCTAGAGCACTACCACTATTTTTTCCAGACCAAAGTTTCATGCAACCCCATTGTATTGTTCCTCCAAAATCACCTTGGCACACAGGCTTGAAGGAACACAAAGGTGCCCCAAGTAGTATAACAATGCATCCTCGAGGTGGAATTTTGGTACCTGCTTTCCATCTATCAAAATCTTGTATGTGGTAGCGAACACTTGATCATTTTTGTATAGTTGCAGCCATCCAAAAGTATCACACCTTTAAGAGTTGAGAATAATGGTCAATGCCACAACTGGGGGCCAGCTGAGGTAATCTAATGTGAAAATGAAGTTTTTGTAGATATGTAGACCATTTCTGATGGAAATAATTCTGCAACTTCCCTTGAGTTGTATAAACTATAAAGATCGATGATTTGTGTGGATGATTTGTCTCCTTCCCCAGAATGTAATGTTTCCACTCTCTACAAGCCTGCATGATGAAATACATCTCCTTATCATAGGTGGGGTATTTCTGAATTATATTGGAGAGTATCCCACTATGGTAGGCCTCCAGATTCCCTTGCTATGTGACAAATACACCAATAGCATCGTCAGAGGAATTTGTCTCAATTTCAAATGGTTGTTGCAGGTCTGGCAATGTGAGTGTTGGCATAGAGAAAACATTGTGTTTTAGCTCAATGAATGCCTTCTATTGGGACTCGAACTAGAGAAACTTTTCTTTCACTCTACCATTAGTAAATTGACTCAACAACCAAGTGATATGACAAAATAGTAACATGAACCTTCGATAGGAATTGGTAAGGCACAAAAATATGTGAATCTTTTTCAAAGTTGTTGGGGCTGGCCAATCCTGAATGACTTGGATATTAGCCTGATCCACATCCACACCTTGATCATCAATGATGTATCCTAGATATTGGACTTAGATCATGCCAAACGTGCATTTCTCCAAGTTAGCACATAGTTTCCTTTGTCGTAGGGTCTAAAGAACCTATTGAATATGTTGTAGGTGCTCTACCCTAATATTTTTGAAGATGAGGATGTTGTCCAAATATTCAACTGTGAATGAGTTGGTGAAAGGTCGCAAGTAGTTATCCATCAACCTCATAAAATTTGCATGGGCATTCATCAATCTGAAGGGCATGGCCAACCACTCAAAAATGCCCTCGTTAGATTTGAAGGTATTATTCCAATCATCTTTGGTTTCTATTGGAACTTGGTGATGGTAGGATTTCAAATAAATATTGTTGAAGTATTTCCCCCCCCAAGCATGTCTACAAGGTCATCAATCTGTGTGATTGGATATTGTTGAGTCCCAAACTTGCATCTTCCCTATACACCTTTCTAGCCTTTTTCCATTTACCTGGACCTCCTAAGCTGTCAAATCATTGCATATTAGTTTAAAAAGAGCATATAAAATGGTTTCCTAACTATGTCTTGTGTCTGCTGTTTGATCTAGAATTTTGCTCATTCAACTGCGAAATCTTGTCACTTTCCGTAGCCAGTTCAAATTTCCGCAGCCTTTTTGTTGAATTCTATGTTACAGGTGTCTTCAGGTGAATTTGGCCACATGGGAAAGTTGTAAATGACATGGACATGGACCGTGTCCTATTGGTTCAACCGAATCCCTCACAGAAGGCCGTGGTCAAAGATAGTCAAGCGGTGGTCAACCTAAGAGTCTTACGGTGGCAGAACTCTATTTTTCACCACGTGAAGACTTGTGTGGCCGTTACTAAATCTCAGGAGAAGTGTTAACACCTTTGGAATGCTCCATGAACCGAATCTAATAGCCACCCTCCTTAGATTTAATGTTCACGGCTACAATAATGCTATATTTCTAGACGTGGTTATTCACGTGTCTTTTTATCAGCGCAGATTTTAGGAAAGTAGTTATGTCATCCTCTGTTATAAATAAAGCATTCTCATATGCATATTAGCTAGCTTTTTGAATGTAATTTTGACTGTTTACGAGCCCACTATGCTGTGACTTTATCTCTATGTTATGACTGCATTTTAATACATGAGAAGTCACTGTTTATAAGCTCAATTCGTGGTTGATTGCTGATTGGCCGAGGTTGTGCAGAGGGCCCCTGTACACACCAAGGTTTTGTTAATTTCTGTATAGTTTCATGCTTTATTCCTTTACGTTCCTGATGCCATAATTGTTTACTTGTATATATTGCACTACTTATGGTATTCATGTTGATTGTTGTCCACAGTTTTTATGCTTTCTAATGTTGTTAACTGATCAGTGTCCTTGTTTCAGATTACAATAGGCAGCCCGGGCATTCACACATGGTTTTATAATGACTAATGAGATGGAATTATTCTTGTCCTTCTGCTGATTTATTTTTCTTAGTTCTAGTTCTAGCACTGTTTTATTTATTTCAGTTTTGCTCATTTATTTTTCTGCAAGATAGATATTAAGTTACTCATGTCATTTTCAGTTACCTCCTAAAGCGAGAGTGAGACGAATGGTGAGGGATTGAAGTATGAATGCGTAGTTTGATATTAGTTTATTTTTTCTACAAGATAGTTATTGAATTGCTCATGTCATTTTCAGTTACCTCCTAAAGCCAGAGCGAGACAAAGGGTGAGGGATTGGAGTATGAGTGTGTAGTTTAATATTAGTTTCATTTTCTGCAAATTAGATATCAGATTTCTCAATTTTTTTATGATTACCTCCTAAAGCCAGAGTGAGTCGAATGGTGAGGGGTCAGAATATGAGTTGATGTAATGTGATTTTAGTTTACTTTGCTTGCAGTTTTTGAATTTCTTTGAGTTCAGTTTCTTTTTATACATCAGCAAGGATACTAGGTTTCATGGTCACTAGCTCACTGTTTGTTTAATTAGAATATTGGTGCATTTTCATTCTCTTTTAGGAATTGATTTCAGCATTGCAAGTTCTAAAACCTTTTGAAATTTTGAAGTTTAGAAATCATTTTAAAGGACACCATTGCCTTGAACACTTATATCCATACTTGACTTTTAGAATTTCCATCTCACATTAGGGAATCAACGAAGATAAACCCAAAAACAAACTAAAAATCAAAAACGACAAAAAGAAAGAAATCGGTTATCTTGCATATATAGTGCACCTCACTTCAGTAGTTTACGACTCCCGGATTGAAAATTAATATAGCAATTTAGGACACTCTAAATTGACCAAACATTTTGGCGCCGTTGCCGGGGAAGTGAAACTAGGTAGCCAATTTCTTAAAAAAAAAAACAAGAAAATTTCAAGGAAGGTAAAAATTGATAACTTCTCAAAGTATGCTCTCCTCTTGCACCTAGTGTGATCTGGAGGATCAAAAAAGAGGGTTATTGGTTCAATAATTTCTTGAGTATGCTCTCTTCTTTCACCTAGAGTGATCTGGAAGATCAGAAAGAGAATTATTAGCCCGACTTGAAGGAAAATAAAAAATGACATGCATAGAGCAAGAGATTCTAGGGGAAGATTTATAGCTAGGGCCAAGAGTTCGATTTTTACAACTCCATCTACTTCAAGGCATAGACAAGATACACCTCCATCATCTCCAACTCACACTCCTAGCCTTAGGATTCCTGGAATTCAAGGGGAAGCAACTGAATTAGGAGACTCTCCCACACTATCCACCGAATCTGAGTTAGGAAAAGACCCTTTCTTTACTTCTACAGGAAAACAAATTGTAATCAAGGAAGTAGAATCACCTAAAGAAGAAGAGGGAGAAATTCCTCCTCATTCGCCATTAGTAGAAGAACCAGAGGACTCTGAAATCTCTGAGGAAACTATCATGACAGAGGAAGTAGTAAACGGATTTGGAGGAGGAGGTAGAGGTAGAGGTAGAGGAGGAGGAAACAATGGAGGAGGTAGAGGTAACAACGGGGGAAATAGGGATGGAGATAACTCATTTGGATTTCCTATAGTTGATGAGGAATCTCGTACAACAATGAAAAACATTTCACCATCTGTCCTCCCAAACTTTTATGGGTTGTGAAGTGAGGATCCTGAAACATTTCTATTTGAGTTTGAAGTCGTGTGCCAAACTTATGATTATATGGAAGACTCTCAAAAACTCAAATTGTTTCCTTCAACATTGAAGGGAGCTGCTCTAAAATGGTTCATGGGATTAGTCACTCAATCTATTAGGACTTGGAATGATATGAAACAAACATTTTTGGATAGATACCTGGACTATTGTATGCCCACCAATCATAAGGATGAGGTATTCAAAATGGTGCAAAAAGAAGATGAAAACTTGGAGGATTTACTTGAAATATTTCAATACAACCTGAAAAGAGAAAAAATGAATAACCTAGATGAGGAAACCTTGAAAGCCCTTCTATTAAAAGCCATTAGAGATGAATGGATAGATATTTTAAACATGATGGGAAAAGGAGATATTTCTCAACTTCCACTTCATGATATAGCAGAGCTGTGTGTCCATCTCTCAAGGGGAAAATCTAAAACTGGAAAAGGGCCTAGAGATCCTTCTCTCATTAGAGCAAACAAATCTGCAACTGGATCAGTAAGTAGGGCTGAGATTGGCAACATGCTTGATGAGTTCAAAACTGATATTTTAGGGAGCCTTAGTGAGCAACTAGACACCCTTAAAATACAAAACAAGCAGAAAGCAGAAGCTGAAGCTTTGGCCATCTTTTGTCCAAAATGTAGGAAGAAACATGCTCTAAGGGAATGCCCCTTGGATGCAAAAGTTGTAGAAACATGTATGATTTGTTCAAAAAGCCATGAGACCAAGGATTGTCCTTCAATTCCTGGGCTCAAAGTTGTCTTTCAAGAAGATCCAAATTCAATTGAGTCTCTCTACTTTGTTTCAAGGAGACCTTGGCAGGGGAAACAAAATCAAGGGTTTAACAACCCCACGAACTTTCAACCCCCACCAAATTGGAATCCTTGGCAACAACCTTGGTCCCAACCTCAAAATCCATTTCAATCATGGGTACAAGGCATGCAAAATCCTTATGGGAGATTTGCTCAATTTTATCAATATCCTCCATCTTTTCAAAATCAACAAGCTCCAAAACTTCCAAATCAAAATCCACAACTTTCATTGCCATTTCCACAACAACAAAAACCTTCTCAACAAAATCCAAATTCCCAACTCTTGCTTCCATTCCAACAAAAGACAAATCAACTACCTTCCGAGCCATTGCCAAATCCCAATAATAAAAATCCTCAAAATTCTTACATGGTAGAAGGACAACAATTTCCTACCTATATGATTGTTCCTCTCAATGATGTACAACTCAGATCTGGTATAGTTTTAGAAAAGCCTTCTATAGATGCTCAAAAGCAAAGCATTTCTGAGGAAGATTCTCTTGAAGCCAATAAAGGTTCTGAAGAATCTCTTCAAAACCCAAGCACTCAAAAAGAAAAAGAAAAAGAGTCAACCCCCACAACTCCTATAGTTGAGCAACCTGCATCTTCATCCACACCTCCTTTTCCTGAAATATTACAAATTGACAAAGGAGTGGAAAAACAAATCTTGTTGCGTGACTATGATTTTCTAGATGAATTAAAGAATGTCTGTATCAAGATTCCCTTGCTACAAGCCATTAGTGAGATTCCTATTCTAGAAAAAACAATAAAGGAGTTGAGTCTTAAGAGACCAAGAAGGAAATGAAGAGATACAAGAAGAATCCACCTGGTAGGAAAAATTGCAGATATCATGATGGGAAAAATTACCATGCAGAAGTATGTAGATCCTGGTAGTCAAATTGTCAAAACACATATCAATGGGGTAGAAATTCCAAATACTTTGATTGATTTAGGGGCTGCTATCAACATTATGAGTAGACAGACTATGGAACAGCTAAAACTTCTTAATCTTCTTTTTACACCTACTCTACTGCAACTGGCAGATCGATCAATTATCAAACCAGATGGTGTATTAGAAGATATTTCGGTCTCCTTAGATTCTTGGGAATATCCAGTAGATTTCATGATTTTAACTCCCAAAAGTAATCTAGGAGGGCACCCACTTATCTTAGGAAGACCTTGGCTAGCCACAGCTAATGATTTCATCAATTGTAGATCTGGGGATATGTACATTTCTGATGGTAATTTGAAAAAGAAATTCAATTTGTACCCTCCAGCAAAAGCAATTACATAAGTAGGAGATAATGAATGGGTCGATGACGAGGACACTATACAACCTGTCTTTACCATTTCTGAAATCAGTGAAGATAGTCAAATTCTGAACACATTAGAAAATTTTGAAACATCTTTAGAATATGACCACACACAATTTCAGTTAGATTCTGACATTGAGTATCTATCATCTAGACAAATGTCTCTTTACTCTATGGAAGAGTTTGGTAGTTCTGCCATTGAGATTTTTCTAGGTAAAACATTGAATATCAACAAAAACTTGGAAAAATCACAACAGGGAGAGCTAACCAAAATCTTGCAAAAACATTCTACTGCATTTGCATGGGAGTATACTGATATGAAAGGTATTGACCCTAAGACTTGCATTCATCACATCTACATTGAGGAAAACAGTAGACCAATTAGACAACCTCAGAGAAGGATGAATCCAAACCTTAGGGAGATAGTGAAAGAGGAGCTCCAAAAACTACTCAACGTAAACTTCATTTATCCAATTTCAGATAGCCGATGGGTTTCTCCTTTGGTTATAGTACCTAAAAATAACGGTAAATGGAGGGTATGCATTGATTACAGGGAATTGCATAAAGAAACTTTGAAGGATCACTTTCCTTTGCCCTTTATCGATCAGGTATTAGATACTCTAGCAGGCAAAAAGTACTTTTCATTTTTGGATGGTTTTAGTGGCTATAATCAAATTCAGGTAGCACCTGAAGATCAAGATAAGACCACATTTACCTATCCATGGGGAACTTTTGCTTACCGAGTGCTTCCTTTTGGATTATGTAATGCAACCGCAACATTTCAAAAAGCAATACTAGGAATCTTTTCTGATCTAATCCATGATTGTGTAGAGGTTTATATGGATGATTTTACATTTTATGGTAATTCATTTGAAGAGGCATTAGAGAATTTGGAAAAATTCCTTATAAGATGTAAAGAAACAAACCTTTCATTGAGTCATGAAAAATGATTTATGATGTTTACTGAAGGTATTGTTTTGGGACATCACATTTCAGGGGATGGGATTAAAGTTGATAGATCAAAAGTTGAAGTCATCTCCAAGTTTCCTATTCCAAATTGTCAAAAAGATGTTAGAAGTTTTCTGGGATTTACTGGGTACTATAGAAGATTTATAGAGAACTTCACCAAAATAGCATCTCCACTCTTCAAATTGCTTACAAAAGACTGTGAATTCAAATGGGATCCTGATTGTCAATCAGCATTTGAAACTTTGAAAACAAGAATATCTGAAGCACCCATCTTGAGAGGGCCGAATTGGAAACTTCCTTTCCATATTTCTATAGATGCTTCAGATACAGCTCTAGGAGCTGTGTTGGGTCAAAAGGATTTAGTTCCTTATGCCATTTACTATACCAGTAAAAATTTGACTCCCACTGAGTTGAGCTATACTGTGACTGAAAAAGAATTCTTAGTTGTTGTTCATGCAATCAATAAGTTTAGACATTATATAACATACTATGATACTTTTGTCCATACTGATCATTCTGCGATTAGATATCTGATGAACAAACCTGTTACTAATGGTAGAGTTACAAGATGGCTCTTACTTTTACAGGAATTCAATATTACTGTGTTGGATAGACCAGGGAAACAAAATACAGTAGCTGATTTCTTGTCTAGGATCCAAAGTACTAAAGAAGATTCTCCTGTAGAGGATAAGTTTCCAGATGAATATTTATTTGCAGTAACTACTAAGACTCCTTGGTATGCAGATATTGCTAACTATTTGGTTACAGGGAAACTACCTCCACATCTATTTCCTAGTGAAAGAAGAAATATTATTGAGGAGAGTTCAAAATATTCATGGATTTCTGGTGAATTTTTTAAAACAGGGCCAGATTTTGTGATCAGAAGATGTGTTAGGCAAGATGAAATGCCTGACATCCTAAAGGCATGTCATGATGAACCATGCAGTGGACACTTTGCTGACAAAAGGACGACCTATAAATCCTTTATTTAGGATATCATTGGCCTTCCCTCTTCAAAGATACAAAATAATATGTCAAAAGGTGTGACAGCTGCCAAAGAGTAGGGAGACCGACTCTTTCAAATGAAATGCCATTACAATCACAGGTACTCATCGAACCCTTGGAAAAATGGACTTTAGATTTCATTGGACCCATTAATCCACCATCTAAACAAAAGAAGTATATATTGGTATGTACTGATTATGTCACTAAATGGGTAGAAGCCAAAGCATTACTTTCTACTACTGAAAATTCAGTTGTTAGTTTTCTTTATGAGGATATTTTTACTCGCTTTGGTGTCCCAAGAGAAATTGTGACAGATCAGGGAAGTCAATTTACATCTAACATGATGGAGAAGCTGATGGAAGAATACAAAATCAAGCACAGAAAAACTACTCCTTACCATCTGCAAGCAAATGGCCAAGTGGAGTCTACAAACAAAGTTATTGAAAGCATCATCACCAAAACTGTTCATCTACACATAAGAGATTGGGCACAAAGGCTCCCTGAAGCCTTATGGGCCTACAGAACTACATGGAGGAATACAACAGGACATTCTCCCTATGAACTTGTTTATGGGAAAGAAGTCCTGCTCCCCATTGAGTTTCAAGTCAAAACTTTCAAGATGGCAGTTCAGTTGGGGATGGATCTATCAGAAGCCCAAAATCATAGAATGAAGCAGTTGAATGAGCTGGATGAGATCAGACAAGAAGCAATCCTAAGAACTGATCTAGTTCAACATCAAAGAGCTAAGTGGCATGACAAATACATCAAAGAGAAAAAGTTTCAACAGGAAGATTGGGCATTACTATTTGATTCCAAGTTTAAAGACTTCAAAGGAAAATTTCAGACTCATTAGCTTGGGCCATATGAGATTGACAAAGTCTTTAACAATGGAGCGGTAAGAATCAAGACCATTGATGAATTTCAAACTCCTCTTATTGTGAATGGCCACAGATTAAAGATGTATCATAAGCCACTTTCAAAAGAAGAATTTGTCAAAATGTTTCAAGAGAATTCTGCAATAAGGCTGGTGAAGAAGAATCCTTCTTCTCCACCAGCCTAGCCTTTGTTCTTTTTTGTCAACAAAAAAAAAAATTGTATAAGCCTAAAAACCAATCACTGATTGGCAGTCTTATATAGAAAATATAGAGTGAAAATCAAGAACACCTGACACCCTATATTTTCCAAAAAAAATCTCTCTTTCTTTCCCATTTTCACTTCACTTCATTCTCATTCCACTCCATTTCATTTTCATTTCACTCCACTGCATTTCATCCCACTCCATTTCATCCATTTCATTAATAAAAGTCTCTTTCATGACCAATTTCATTCAGTTAGTTATTATCTAACTATCTTTATTCAACCAAGTGGTTGATGTGTCAGTTTCCACAGCTGGAATTAGTTTCCACAGCCAGAAGCAGTTTCCGCAGCCACCACTCTGTTTTTCAAATTCACAGTCAAGATGTTAGTTCAATAATCATGAAAATGCAGGTATGACTGAGGATATACTATGAAGACATGGAGCATCTAAAGGCATCAATAGGGAGCAGTTGATTAAGGGCTAATGGACAACAAATGGAAAAGATTCCAAGGTATGAGTAAAAAATTTCTTTCAAATAGAAATCAAAGGCACAATTTTGCATAGTTATTAAACCTTAAAGCTCCACTATATGCAATGATTACCACGATAGCTCCATTACCATTCCACGACATTCCTCCATGAACCATGCATTTATTCCTTAAACAGTCTCATGATTAATTTTCGGGTTTAACTCGTAGTTGACTGCACTTTCACACTCCACTTGTAATCATGAGATGTGACCCATTTAATTACAGCTCCTCTCCACCGCATAATTTCCGTAGCCATTTCATAAACGTGTTAACATCTCCTACGCAACCATTCAGTTTAAAAATTCCGGGTTCACTTCACTCCCCTGCCATTTTATTGAAGCCACGGCTACATTACCACCTCATTCACATACGTCTCCACTCTATTTCGTG
Organism: Pinus tabuliformis; assembly: GCA_031772625.1. Lineage (NCBI taxonomy): Eukaryota > Viridiplantae > Streptophyta > Pinopsida > Pinales > Pinaceae > Pinus > Pinus tabuliformis. Next base: position 826,646,097 of record CM062807.1, on the reverse strand, counting down.
AGCTCACCTCGGCTGCCTATCCTCCATTTCCGCTTACAGTCCCTGAACACTCCCGCTACCTGTTCTCCAACTTCCATTTTCAGCCACTGTTTTCTCCTCCATAAACCCCGTAACCTAGCCATCTTAGCAGACGAATTTCCAACAGAAGAAAGGATGGGTCGGTTATTGAGGGCAGAACCAGAAGGGCCCAAGTTCTTAGAAGGATACCCTCAAGTAAAAGACTTGCTCAAGAAGGAAAAATGGCTACGTTTCATTCAAAAATTTAAGGGCCACAATAAGGAGATAACAAAAGCTTTTGCAAGGTCTTTTAATGGCCAGGTGGTGGAAATTGGGGACCTTAAATTCACAGTCACCGAAGCATCCATAGCAGCTGCTACAGACCTGCCCCAGGAAGGTGAACGCTGGTTCAAGAACAAGAGTTTGGACGAGCAGGCTTGGAGAGTCATATTACGTAACCCAGGTATGGACGTAACTGTATTCACAAGAGGAATTCTTGTTCATGCATTAAAAGAAGAGTGGGCCAGCTTACTGTTAATCATTCAAAAGTTCATTACTTGTGAAGGCCATTTTGGAGCAATGTACATGTATCATACTCGGTTATTGATGAACTTTTTAGAGAACCAAACCCTCAATCTGCCCTACTTCTTATTGCTGAGCTTGAAAAAGATGTGCACAACAGTCCAAAAGAACATAGAAGACATAGAGCCTCATTTATATCATCATGGGCTTGTGAGAATTCTAATTGAAGACCAATTGAAGAAAAACTGAGATACTTGGGAACAGTTCTTAGTAAGAAACTACTTTCAAGAGCCATCCGAGGCACCTAAAAGTAGTACACCAAAAACACCAAGAAGGAGTAGGAGAAAGGAGAAAAGTGCAATAATTCAAGACTCTCCTATTAGCAAAACTAAAGAATTTGATCAAAAAGAGGAGGAGGAAAGAACCAAGGATAGAAAACAGAGAAAATTGAAAGGAAAAAGAAGCATAGAGGATGTCTACCAATCACCAGAACCATCTGTAGAGGAATACTATCAAGTGTTGTCTGAAAGACTAGTGCATCTTCGAAAACAAGTGGCTACAACCAAGAAGAAAGAAAAAGGAAAACAGATTATGGAAGAAGAGAGTACTAGCCCACAACATTTAAGAAGCAACAGGCTTAGAGGAAAGTGGAGGAAAAAACAAGTAAAATGACCCCACTTTATTGACTTGGGTGGGGAAACACCCGAGAAACCTCCAGCTGGCCGTAGCCCACCTCATCCTCAGCCAAATATTGAAACCAATCCTCCAGATGTTGATATAAGTCCTTCTCGGCCAGAGTTAGAAATCAGTCCTCCTCCTCAACAAGACTTTGAGGTCAGCCCAAGGAAAACACCCGAAATAGATCCAAATCAACAAGAGGTGTATGATTATCTAGAATCCTTAGAGAAGACAGCTGCAGGCCTAAGCACGTCATCCACTCTGCCTCACATAACATAAGAAGCACAAGTCCAATCATTAAAACAAGAAGTGTTTGAATTGGAGGTATTTAATAGGCACATTAAACAAGAAAATGAAGCATTAAAGGAGGAAAGCAAAGTGGACAAGATCATTCATGACAACACTATGTTACATCTGGGACTGTGGCAGAAAAAGAACAAGAAATTAAAGAAAAAGTGCAGGAAGTTGAGTAGGGAATTAATCAGTCTCAAATTCAGATGTTTGATGAGGAAGCCCAGGATGGTAGTAGCACCAAGGAAGAGGAGAAGAGGACTAGATGTACTGGCAGAAGCTTCAGAACACATGGAATAAAGGGGGGATGATCAAAATTTTGGTTGCATGAGGACATGCAACACCTTCACAGTGGGGGTATGTTGAGTCCCAAACTTGCATCTTCCCTATACACCTTTCTAGCCTTTTTCCATTTACTTGGACCTCCTAAGCTGTCAAATCATTGCATATTAGTTTAAAAAGAGCATATAAAATGGTTTCCTAACTATGTCTTGTGTCTGCTGTTTGATCTAGATTTTTGCTCATTCAGCTGCGGAATCTTGTCACTTTCCGCAGCCAGTTCAACTTTCCGCAGCCTTTTTGTTGAAGTCTATGTTACAGGTGTCTTCAGGCGAATCCGGCCACATGGGCAAGTTGCAAATGACGTGGACATGGACTATGTCCTATTGGCTTAGCTGAATCCCTCACAGAAGGCCGTGGTCAAAGATAGTCAAGCGGTGGTCAACCAAAGAGTCTTACGGTGGCAGAACTCTGTTTTTCACCACGTCAAGACTTACGTGGCCGTTCCTAAATCTCAGGAGACGTGTTAACACCTGTGGACTGCTCCATGAACCGAATCTAACAGCCACCCTCCTTGGATTTAATCTTCACGGCTACCATAATGCTAGATTTCTGGACGTGGTTATTCACGTGTCTTTTTATCAGTGCAGATTTTAGGAAAGTAGTTATGTCATCCTCTGTTATAAATAAAGCGTTCTCATATGCATATTAGCTAGCTTTTTGAATGTAATTTTGACTGTTTACGAGCCCACTATGCCGTGACTTTATCTCTATGTTATGACTGCATTTTAATACATGAGAAGACACTGTTTATAAGCTCAATTCGTGGTTGATTGCTGATTGGCCGAGGTTGTGCAGAGGGCCCCTGTACACACCAAGGTTTTGTTAATTGCTGTATAGTTTCATGCTTTATTCCTTTACATTCCTGATGCCATAATTGTTTACTTGTATATATTGCACTGCTTATGGTATTCATGTTGATTGTTGTCCATAGTTTTTATGCTTTCTAATGTTGTTAACTGATCAGTGTCTTTGTTTCAGATTACAATAGGCAGCCCGGGCATTCACACATGGTTTTATAATGACTAATGACATGGAATTATTCTTGTCCTTCTGCTGATTTATTTTTCTTAGTTCTAGTTCCAGCACTGTTTTATTTATTTCAGTTTTGCTCATTTACTTTTCTGCAAGATAGATATTAAGTTACTCATGTCATTTTCAGTTACCTCCTAAAGCCAGAGCGAGACGAATGGTGAGGGATTGAAGTATGAATGCGTAGTTTGATATTAGTTTATTTTTTCTAGAAGATAGTTATTGAATTGCTCATGTCATTTTCAGTTACCTCCTAAAGCCAGAGCGAGACAAATGGTGAGGGATTGGAGTATGAGTGTGTAGTTTAATATTAGTTTCATTTTCTGCAAATTAGATATCAGATTTCTCAATTTGTTTATGATTACCTCCTAAAGCCAGAGCGAGTCGAATGGTGAGGGGTCAGAATATGAGTTGATGTAATGTGATTTTAGTTGACTTTGCATGCATTTTTTGAATTTCTTTGAGATCAGTTTCTTTTTATATAGCAGCAAGGATACTGGGTTTCATGGTCACTAGCTCACTGTTTGTTTAATTAGAATATTGGTGCATTTTCATTCTCTTTTAGGAATTGATTTCATCATTGCAAGTTCTAAAACCTTTTGAAATTTTGAAGTTTGGAAATCATTTTAAAGGACACCATTGCCTTGAACACTTATATCCATACTTGACTTTTAGAATTGCCATCTCACATTAGGGAATCAACGAAGATAAACCCAAAAACAAATTAAAAATCAAAAATGACAAAAAGAAAGAAATTGGTTATCTTGCATATATAGTGCACCTCACTTCAGCAGTTTACGACTCCCGGATTGACAATTAATATAGCAATTTAGGACACTCTAAATTGACCAAATAGATACCTATTCTTGACAATGACTTTATTCAATGTCTGATAATCAATGCAAAGTATCTAGGTCCCATCCTTCTTCTATATGAGTATAATTGGGCTCCCACAAGGTGATGAAATTGGTTGAATGTGCCATTTTTGTAGGAGCTCCTAGATCTTCCACTTGATTTCCTAATTTTCCAAAAGAGAGTAGTGATATGTTGGCCTGTTGGGTAGAGGTGCTCCAAAAGTTATATCAATCAAATGCCTAACCTGGAAGTGTAAAGCTACTCCTATGGGTGAGGATAAGTTGTCCCTGTACTCTTCCGTGACCTTATCCACTTACTTTCACTGCACAAAGGAACCCTTTCTAGGGGACATGGATGTAGCCATGATATTCCCCTTACTTTGAGAGTGAATCAGAAAGAAAACAAATATCTTGGTTTAGGAGATGTGACCATGATCTTCCCCTTACTCTGAGAGAAAATTAGAAAGAAAAAAAATTCTTAGTCTAGGAGATGATCTTACTGCATTTCTTAGCAGATATCAAAGAAATGGTGGTAGGTGGGTCTACCTTCGATATCCTGTATAGTTTTCAACCTAAAGAAATAATAACAGTGTGAGGTTTGGAATCATACATAACATGATGCATCCACAAGTATGGATAGACTACTAAAACATCACAAACTTCAAGAGGAGGAACATCACATAGTACCTCGTCCATAAAGGGCTTGATGTCGTAGGGAAGGTGACAATGTTGGCTAATGTGAAAATCTCACCCTTAGTGGAGCCATCCTATGGTGTATGGTTGTGGGTGTGGTATGGTCAGTACACCTAACCACTTACTTACCTCTGGTAATATGAGGTTCTTTTGGCTCCCGCTGTTGACAATGAACTACGACAGAGAACCATTTACCCACATCTATGAGTGGAAGAGGCACTCCCCTTCCTCTAGATATTCACACTCAATATTTTATACCTTGGTAGTGGAAATGGTGTCACTGGGGTCTGCATCACTAATATGCTTCCCCTTTTTATTCCCCTTGTTAGGTTCTATCTTAGACTCTAATGCATCTCACTCTAAATCTTTTAGCTCAGCCACCAGTGACTACTTGGTGCTGTTATCACTCAGAATTTTCTCTAGAAGTTATTAGAAGAAAGAAAATGACCGAGGTAACCACAAACCAACTTTTAAGCATAGGCTCTAGCCAACCTATGGCTCAGAGAGGGCTCTCTCTATATTATTTAGCTTTGTTTGCTGGGATTTTAGGCTAGTTCTGAATGTTTAGGGGGTTTTTGATTTGTATTGAAGATTGGGTGGTGGAATCCTTGAAACAGATGGATAGAATGATGTCTTCAGACCATTGGGCTATGGAGTCAACAGAAGGGTAGCAGAACTGGATCAACTCACTAAAGGGAATGTTCAAAGGGCAAGCTAGCAGAGTAAAGTGCAGGTCTTTGGGCCAGAGGGGTGAAATGGTTTGAACCAAGGTGAGAGAGCAATTAAGAATTCTCAGACTAGGATTTAAACGGGGAATAGAGGGTAATCAGAAACAAAGGGAAATTAAGAATCCTTTTATATAGATTATAAAGAGACAACCTAAACTAAGGGGCAATTAAGAATTCCTTAACTTAGATAGTAGTTGAAAACAGTTAAATGCCTAACTGTTAAAACATAGTGTAATTAAACAAACTCTGAGACATTGTTCCAATTATAACATTCAGATTCAGAAATACATTAAAGATTGTGGAAAAAACGTAAGAAAGATAACAACAACATGAGAAAATACTTGTCTTCACTTTGCTCAACACATGAATCCTATGAAATATATACTCTTTATTCATTAATCTAGCTTGTTGGTCCAGTCAATGCTCCAATGGCTTTACAGTATTTTGATCAAGAAGTCTATAGAAATGTCTAAGAATCCACCCTACATACTTCAAATTGTGAAGTATTTATACAAAATGTTATTACAAAATATCCCAAAATAACTTGAGATTTAATCTAGGAAATAAAAATATCTTCTTGCTAGAAGGTAGAGATAGCTATTGAACTGCTTCATACTGTCCCTAGTATTTTGGTGTTGCTGGCTTTGATAGTTGGGTTTCTAACCTTTTATGCTGCCTTGCTGTTTGATTTTTTACGCTAGAATTTGCATTCACTTTTTGCTTTCATCTGATACACTTTGACACTAATACTCTTTAATCATGTTGACCTACCTTTACCTTTTACCCTGCTGACTGTACATTAACCTTTTTACTACATTTTACTATAGTAAATCAGTCAATTTTTCCCATAATTCAACATTAGGTAACTTGATTTTCAACATCCTCCTATATATCTCATCTGCCTTGGTGTACTTAGCAAAAGTAGGCCTAGTGATGAAAAGGTGTTTAACCGCATGCAGGAGGAAAAATAGGTTTTCAAATGTCTGGTAAAGAATGTTATCTGTCGTCAATGCCTTTATTGATGATGTATTGGCATTTTATTTAGCTAGCTCTCTAATTTTGTTGTCATAATCCTGTTGTGTCATGAGCTTGTCATTTATGACCAAGGGACTGGGTAACCCTTTCTCTCTAAAAATTTGAAACTTGGCCATAAATCTATCAACTACTACCTGCATATTTTGACACTTGTCTTCCAAGTTTAACATTAAGTTTCTCTTGGAAAGGACCTTTCTTACCTCCAAAATTGTTTCTGTCCTATCCTCTATATCCAATTCCTGAAGTTCATACTTGTTTTTACTGTTGAGGAAGTGGATAAGTCTGGTAGCATCTTCATGCATGTCTCCTAGTTCTTCCTTGAATTTTTGGATAGCTTCTGTAGCTATCTTTATTAGATCTATCTGTTCAAAAATCACTTGAATAGATGGCCAAATATCATTGACAGAGTCAATGATATTGGCCCATAATAGTTCCTTGGCTTGCCCAAGGGGTTCCTTTAGTGTTAGATCTTTCTCCATGGCCTTTAATCTTAATTCATTCTGGCAGCTTTCTTCACTTCTTCCTTGTGCATCATTTTGGCAAGCTTGTAATCTGTTTCCAAGTTTGTCACCTTTTCTTTCAGTTTGTTCATTTTTGTAGCCCAAATAGACATTTCCTCCATGGCTCTGACCAACTTGGCTGCTTATTCTCCGGATGCACCTACTGCTAATGTAGACTTTGTTGAAACTGGTTGTGTTGTAGGCATAGGAGCTATGGGAGCCAATGAGGCTACTAGCATTGAAGGGACTGTTGTTGAGACCGTTGGGATGACATTTGCAGATGTAGTGGAAATATCAATTTGCTTCAATTGAATTAAAGCGTCTAATTCCTTCTTTGTCTCCCTTAATTGATCATTAAGTTTTAGGACTAAGTCCATCAACTCTTCATGTATGTTTTGGCTCTCTAAGATCTCTTGTGTTTGGGGATGTTGCAGTTGAGGTATCTTCAATTGTTTTTTTTAGTGCAGCAATGTCATCAGTTTTCTTCTTTATCAGTTGTTAAGTGGCTTTGATATCTTTGGCATCATGTCCCAATTCAATCACTAAGTCTTCCAAAGACTTGATCTTAGTATCCTTGGCCTGTGAGGAGGCATTCTCTAATTGATATTTAGTTGAGATATTGCTCAATGAATTCTGTAACTGATGAGCAGTTATGGATTTACCTGTGAGGGTGGAGTAAATCATCTCTCCAGCTTGCTTGTGCAATTCGATTTGGTAAATGGGATGAATATCCCTCTCCAATACCTCAAAGTCAATCTTTTTGTAGTCTGGTGGTGTCCTTGGCTGTTGTGCAGTTGGTTTTATGAAGGACATCTATAATTTTCCCTCCTTGATGTCGAAAGCTGACATCAACCTGGTCTGATTAGTAGGTGTGAGTTTGAGATACTGAGCATAAGTTTGAGCCTTCAGTTTCTCATTTCTCATCTTGATCTCTTTATATATATCATTTATATCCTTATCCTTATCAGCAGGCCTGCTGAATGAGGATACCTCCATACTTAGTTGCCTTTCCAAAATGTGGGTCTATGGTGTAGATGGTCCCTGCGTTTCCTCAGATGGAGTTGTGCCTTTACTTTTGTCCAGCTCAGTATCGGTTATTTCTATTGAGCCTTCTGCCTCTTCCTGCTTAGAAACAAGATTTAGCCTAGGTCTTTTGCTCTGATTGGTCTCATATTGTACATTTGATGTGCCCATTCCTGAACTTGAGGGTTCCTCTCTGGACCTTTTTGGGTTCTTTTCCACATTCTGAGGAGTCTGCATGATAGGAGGGGTGCTCATGGGTGTTTTTTCTATTCAGGTAGCTGCAGAAACGAGCTCTCATCAAACTTTCTTTCTAAGTCATATAAGGTATTCTCCACATCTACCGTTTTATTATCTCTGTCTACAAGAGTGTTTCCTAGCCACTCAGATTGATTGGCATATCTTTCTATCTCTGGTATGGGGTGGTGAATATAAGGTCCAAACTTGACCTTCTTTCTCAATCTCATCATAAATTCTTGAGGGTCATACCTCCACATGAAACTCTTTTGGAACTTCATTCGTTGCAAAATTTGGTTTGCCTCCTCCCCTGCCTCTCTAGAATTAAAGATGAAGTGGCCTAACTAGTTTTTTACTTTGAATTTTGATCTTTTCTTGGCTGAGACAAAATTTATTTCCTTAGAGTTCATTATTTGTCTATAGTACTCTAGAGAAAATAACCTCATGGGGAGGTTTTTGGATAGTTTATATGGTGCAAGCTGGCAACCATAAATTCTTATCTCTGTGTGGTTTTGGTAAAGGTACCAATCTCCTACTTTTCTTTGTTTAGATAACTGAAGGACCCTTTTGATCTTTGGACTTATTCTAGTTGAAGGGCTTCCTGTCAGCATAGTCATGATTGGATGAACAAAAGAATCTATGAAATCTAAATAGGTATATGGTGACTGAAACTTATGGAACAATGGGGTCCAAAAAATGACAGATCTGGGCTTGCCTTTGGTATCCAGCTTCTGAAGGGCAAAAGGAAATCTGTCTGGTTGATAGTATAGAAACATATGGTAGAGGACATATGAGTATTTAAACACTCTCTCATTGTGCATCTTGGTGAACTGTTCATGCATTCTCTCAGCTATGAACTCAGCATAATTGTACAAAATAGTAGGAGGTTGTCTTGGGGTATAAATTGACATGAAGGCTAGGAAAAGTTCATCAACAAATTAATTAGTGGAGTAGACAAGAACACATGATATCATGGTGATGATTTTTTTTCCCCTTTTAGAAAACATGGCAGAAACATATGCAGGGGGATCCTTGGGAATAAACCGCTCTTATACAATGAATGTCTGAAATATTTGGGCTAACCTGGACAGGCTCAACTTGGAGTATTGGTCTAGCAAATCCCCAATGGAGAGTGGGGTTAAGTTTTGACTTGGTTGGATTTGCAACATTTCATTAATGGAGTCAGCTGTAATGGTGAACAAAACCTTTTGATCAGGGGACATAATAGCCCTCTGGCTGGGAATGTAACAGGCATGGCACTGGTGGACAATTTCAGGGAAAATATGTACCTCTGGGAACTGGTATTTGGGAAAATTTGACTCCCAAAGGCCAATATCATCAGCATGGTTGAGGTATCTATCCCTACTTAAACAATGGATTTTAAGCAGGAGGTTCTGGGTAGATGTATCCTTAATTTGGAAATCCCTGTTAGCCAAGGGAAGGTGGTCGAGGTCCAAATGGGGAGTTGTGACAGGTCTAACATCCAAGGCAATAGGGGAAGCCATAATTTAGTTCTTGTGGATTTAAATTTGGCTTTACAGGTTTATTCATGGGTTTTGAAAGGAAACTAGAAAATTTCAGAAGGTTTGGCCGTGGGTTTTCAAATTTAGACTATTTGTCAATTAATTTTACTTTATTAAAAAATTGTACAAGGCTTAACGTTTCCAAATTTGAAAGGGCGAGTGATAATTTGTGGTGAAATACCTAGAATTGGGTGAATTATCTGCAAATTCAGAGTTCACGACAGCTGCAGAGGTTTGAATGAATCTGGTATGGACTGAGAGGTCAACTGGGGTCTTTGCAACTTTCTTCAAGAGTGAATTCGGAGTTCAAATGGTGAATTCAGCATTTGCAGGAATCACACTTGTTCACAGAGGTTCACAGAGAAAATGAGCGAAAAAATGTGAAAAAGGTCTTCTCGGCCTTTTTATGGAGCAACGGTTATTTTTTGGCGGGTGATTTCAAATGAACAATAGGTGGTTTAGCGGGTTGAGTGGGGAGGTCGTTTCCAAGCCATCTCACCGCTTATGGAGGTTGGGCGATATTTCGGAGTGGTCACCTGATCTACTCCAGAGCGCGACACGTAGCCATCGGGGGGTCGGGGAAAACCACTTTATCGGGTGTGTAATGTTTGGCCATCAGGCGCGACGGATATGGCTTTGGGCCATTGAATGAGCAAGAAGTTGATCTAACAGTAGTTGGGTGAGGGAAGCGAGCAGGAGATAAAAGCTTGTGCTTAAAGGGGGCCCAAGGCTTTAAACTTCAGCGGTTTGGGTTTATTTAGGATTAATGGGGGATTTACTCGTTTTGTCAGGATAAGGGGTAAGTGTATAGTCTTTATTAATACTAAGGGTTGGGGATATTTACATAGGGATTTATTTGATATATGGGAAAAGGGATATGGGGGAATTATATAATAAAGTTAGGAATTAATATGAAATGCGATGGGTGAAATGGGTTTTTCCTAAGTAAAAAGGTAAAAGGTAACATTTGCACACTTCGCTTTATACTTAGGATAAAAGGTTTTTTGTGGGTTTTTTGGAATGAAAAGGGCTTTAACATGGAGCTGTTTTTACTTTTCCTAGGAAAAAGAGTTTTAACCTTAGTTAAAGGGGGTTTTATTAGGGTAATGAGGGGGAGATGAATTTTATGAAGGGGATTCTATCACTTGATGTCCTTAAGTCATTAAGCCGAGGGTCTGGTCCCACCAAAAGTCAGAGAAATGCTCTAAGCCTCTTTAACTTGTAGGATTAAAGTAGTAGAACATGCTTGTAGATAGGAAGTTAGTAAGTAAGGGGAAAATGAATGAGGGGGAGTTAATTACATTAATTTGTAAATCTTTGCTTTTTCCTTCATAACTGATCATACATATTGAGATATGTGTCTAAGCTTGATGCATGTGTTTTAATCCAATCAACTTTACACTTTTAGCAACCTTTCTTCTACTTACCCATTACTTACCCTACCATTTTTTCTTCATTTTATTTGGGTGCATTTAGACTAGCAAACCCTTATCAACCATTTTTCTTTTGAAAAGTAATCTATCTAATTCTAACCTTATATCATCCAAGGGCTCAGATTAAACTGATGAGCTCCTTTATTTTCTCTACCTATCTAATGATCTTCCAAGATTAAATTGTTTGGTCAGATTTTATTCTCTAACTATACACATAAAATTCAAAGCATGAAATAACTAAGATTAAATAGTTTGACTACCATGGATTGTGGCATGAATAACAAGCTGCACACAATCATTATTATGCATAAAATTCAATAGTAGTGGAATTTAGACTTGTTCACTTTCATGGTCTCTTTTTGTTTTTTTGGTGTTCATATATTTTCATTTTTTTGACCTTTTCTCTTTCTTTTTGTCCTTTGATTTTTATCTTAGGACATACCCTCTTTACATTTTTTTAATTTTTTTATATGGAAAACATTTGCAGAAAGCAAAGGTATGTACAATATTACAAGGCTTAACCTTAGTCATTCAAAATTATGACTCCTATTGGTATAGGAACGTAATAGGTGCAACACTCATTTGTGTTTTGGGTGGGGCTCTTATGGAAGTCACACCATTTTCTTGTGTCCTTATTCGCCTTCATGTTGTTATTCTTTTCTTATGACTTTGATGGGTTATCAGGGGTCACTACACCTTGGCTCTATCCTTTGTTATGTAGTTTGGAGGTTCCTTTTCCTTGCTTTAGATTTTCAAATCCAAAGTCTCATTTCTTCTATTTAAATTTATGCTTGATCTTGACAACATATTAGTATGCAACATCAAGCGACGAGATGTCCAGGAACTCTATTTTTTCCTTGATGTATTTGTGTAGACAATTGCGGTACTTGAGTACTAGGTGCCACTCAGAATCTTTGATACCCAACTTCGTACGAAGGGTATGAAAAATATTTATGCACTCTAGGACGTCTTGGTCCCTTTCTTGTCGTAAAGTGGTCCATTTTACGTACTTATCTTCATAGCTCTCTATAGGGTAATAATGTTCCTTAACGACATCTCATAAATAATTCCAAGAGGATGAAAATGAAAATAGTGAGGTTTCCTCCTCGTCCCTCTACTCATAGTAAGTTTCCCACTATTCCTTGACGTGGGGGACAACATTGAGGAGTGAAAAAGTAATATTTTATTTATCGGAAAAATTATGGACCAAAAAATATCCTTTTAGCATATTTAACCATCTATCTAGGGCATTCACATCTATCTATTCTTCAAAAATAGGAATGTCAAATTTAACTTGTATCTTAGAGGGGATGGAACCTCCGAAGTGACTGTTAGATGAAGATGCTTCGCTCACTTATAGCCATCGAAGGATCAGAGAAAATTTATCCATCATCTCATTCTTTTGTTGATCAATGGCCTCTTCAAGAAACATTTTGAAAGGATCTCTTGCTCCCTCGTCTTTCTTTTCTTCTGCCATGGGAGGTCGTTAGGTTTGAGAAGGTCAGCCTTGCAAACATTCAACCAGTTCAAGTCTCAACTCCTTATACCCCAACCTCATTGGGGAGAAGCACAGAAAAAAATAGAGAAAGAGAAAATCACTTTGATACCATTGATCCAAATTTATGCAGGAATGAAATGAAGAAAAAATTTAAAGAACACAATGCTACAATGAAATAAAATTTCAATTAAAATAAATAATAAGTGTTTGAAATTGTTTACATACATAAGAGGAACAAGCTAGCTCGGGCAATGGTAGTTTATCTCTAAGAAGAGATGTGACAGATACATACCTTCTAAACTATGTTACAATGAGGCTCGTAGACCTTTTTATCATCAAGAAACAATAGAAAACCCTAAACATCCAAAAATCTAACCCTAGGAGATGAAGTGCCAAATGTTTGTAGGACCCATTGGGGTTAGTTGGAATGTCAACTTCCTGGGGTCATAACTTTGGCATACGATCTTGATTTGGCACGTATGATACCTCATTAGAAATATATATTCGAGGAAAACAAATTTCAATTGTAAACCCATATCACAAATTTTGGTTCTACCCATTTTCCAAAATAACACCATTTAGGGCATCAAAATGACTCCAGAAGTTGAAAACCAAAAAATCCTACCAAAAGTAGAAAATTTTGTTGGAAATTAGGAAATTGAAAGGCAACAGTGTTAGGGGTCCAAGTGGAATAGGAGGGTGGCTACCAATATCCACCTGAATCACATGTAGAACAATCTAACACTCCTTTTAGATGTTTCCCTTCATCTTTGATTCAAGTATTATGTGCTTCTTCACAATAAGGTTCAACAATGAAGACTTCTTTAGATTCTACACAATTGATCTACAAATGTTAGGGTCCCACACAAACTCTCATAGTTAAGAATATAGGTTGTTACTTAATGTATAGTGACCATATTTATTAAATAAGGTCCATTATGAAGTTAGAGTGTGTAATCAATAAATACAATATGGTCTCATTAAAGAAGGTCCACAAGGTAGTTGATGTAACCTCATTAACAAAAATCCATTAGGTGGTTAGGATTTGGGATATATATAAATTATTTATATTAGTAGAAAATATGTAATTAGGTGCCAAGCAATTAATATTGTACTGGAGCTTTGCTCACTTGGAGGTTTCCCCTTTGAAAAGGCAAGAAAACATTGTTTCTTATTCAAAATATAAATATATGTTTTCCTTTCATTGTTGCTTCAACACTTTGGTTATGTTTATTTACTTTTTGAATTTACATTTCTATAAATATTGCTTTTATTTTTTTGTTTTAGATATCAAGGTACACCACACGTTGTAATATATAACTTCTTTATGCTAGCATTTTCCTAATTTTAGAGAACTTGTTTTAAATCTAAAGATGAGTTTCAATGTCTCTAAACTTGGTGTCTATGGTTTAATAGGTAAAACTATGGCTAGCAAGCATACATGCAAGAAATACAAGTTGGGTCACTAGGTTGGATTCCCTTGCACACCTTTATTAGTACCTGGAAAGTTGTAACACATTAGAAAAAATTATATATAGGTTCAATTTATCATGTACACTAGGGTTTCTCAGAAGCCTCATATGTGCACCTAAAACCATCCTTACATAAATATATTATTCATCTTTATTGCAATAGTATACCAAGCATAACACTTAGGGTGATCACTCTCACATACCAAGGAATTAGGTAGTATCGCTAAGGGTATGGTTTATCCTTAGTTCCTTGAAAGAATAATTGAGTATTATTGTTGGAAACCATCAGGTATCTAAGAGAGTTATAGTTATGTTGGAGCTATTACAACACCCCTCCAAATTTTTTCCTATATTCTAATTTTCGAGCCTCCTTTTGGTCTTGTGAACTATCATTTTGAGTCACTTGAGTCATCCTTGATCTTATTTTTCTAAGTTTTAAGTCATCTTCTAGTGATCCTAAGTGTCACAATTTCTTGATCTTACATGCCTAGCTTCTAGCCCTCAGTTGCGCACTTCAAGTTGACATTCACTCATTTCCAATCTTAATTATGCACTCCTGATGGTAGTGATTGTTCGTGCCCTAACAATAGCTACTACACAATCCTCTAAGATAGTGAATCGTGTAGTATCTTTTGATAGGCAATCGCGTAGTCCCTTGAGCGAGTGAACTACATAGTTCCTAGAGATAGGCATTGCACACTCTATGTGGATAGGCACTATGCACTCCTTGTGGATATCCATTGCACACCACTTGTTTATAGTGTGACACACTTTCCAAAGTTGACTTAGTCACAAGTGGCAACTAACGAACTCTAACTCCTATATTTTTTAAATGCATGTGTAAACCCTAACCCTATATCCATGAGTTCTCACCTATATAACAAGGTAGCCCGAAGCTCATTCTCATGCTAATCTTTTCATTTCTATGCATTTCTTCAGCCTAAGGAGCTTTTGCATGCATTTGCAATGCTATTTTGGTTAAGTTTCATTACTCTCGCTTTTAGCTTCTTTTACTGTCACTTTTATCATTTTTTTCTTTCGTAAGTTTTGTTTTTTCCCTGCTTTTCACATAACAAGTGTCTTATTATCTATTTTTAGCTATTACATGTGTCATTTCACTCTTGCATGTTTTGTTTCTAGTGTCATTTCACCATCCAAGTCCTTTCACATTCTTGTAATCATGAAATTTCAATTTATTTATGCATGTCGATTGAAGAAAACACAGTAAAAAAGAAATTATAGAGAAAAAAATCATTCAACAATAACACAATAGCTCTCAACATATTTCATTATCAAAACAATGTATTTATACATGAGGCGAGACTGTTAGGAATCTGCCATCTCCAAAAATCTCTCAACAATTTCCTATAATATCTCAACAATCATTCCACAAATCACTCTACCAATCTCTCTTGCACAAAATAAAAACTCTAATGTTTATTATTTAACAAATGATTATTCCATCATTTCTCCCCCATAATGATCATTTGGAAAATATTCCAAGATCCTCTCGGAATTTACAAAAATTTTCATTAGCTAGTGCTTTAGTGAATATATTAGCTACTTGTTCATCTTTTTTGTAGTACTCGATCTCAATCACTCCTTGTAGATCCAATTTCGGAACAAAATGATACTTAACATCAATATGTGTGGTATTGTTATGAAAAGTTATATTCTTGGTCATCTGAATAGCACTTTGATTATCACATATCAATTGAGTGGGTTGCTCTTATTGTTCATTTATATCCTCTAGAATTGTTCTCAACCAAACTTTTTCACATGTTGCATTCGTTTCTTCTTTATACTACACTGTAGATTGTTAGTACTTCAAGCAACTATTGTTGAACCCATGTTGAATAAATACCATGAATTTGATTTCTAGTCATCCATGCATGTAGCCCAATATGAATATGTATAACCAATCAATATAAGTCTTATGTATACCTATATACCAGACAATAACCAATTGTTTCATGAAGATATCTTAAAATTATCATTACTACTTTCCAATGCAATGCCTTGGATTCTACCGTAAGTCTTGATACCATATTGACTATAAAGGGAAATATTTGGTCGAGTTGTTGTTAAGCAGTTCAAGCTTCCAACCAATTGACGATACAAAGTAACATCAATTTAATTGGATTTATCATGTCCATATAACTTCAACCCAACTTCCAAAGGAGTTGTCGCTAGCTTGCAACTCAAAATTTAGAACTTCTTCAGAATGTCCCAAGTATACATGGCTTGTGACATGAAAATACCATATTCCTTCTTCTAGACTTCAATACAGAAGAAATAATGCAACTCACCAAGATATGTCATCTCAAACTCAACAATCATATGTGACTTAAATCTTTGAAATAGTTCATCACTATTCCTTGTGTAGATCAAATCAAGCACACATAAGATAATTATCCAAATGTCTTGTCCCGACTAAAAGGTATAGAGATTGGGCTCAGATAAACTTTTAACTAATACATGATCCTGAAAATAATGATCAATTCTTGAATACCATTCCCTTGGCACTTTCTTTAGACCATACAAGGCCTTGTTCAACCTATAAACATAATCTATTTATCCTGGAACTTGAAAACCCTTAGGCTACTCCACATAAATTTCTTCATCCACATGACCACTCAAAAAAGTGGATTTAACATCCATCTGAAAAATTGGCCATTTGTACTAAGAAACTAATGCAAGAATCATCTTGATTGTATCCAACTTTGTTACTGGGGTGTTAGAAAATAAAAAAGGCAGAAATATTTTCTTATCTTGATAACTACTTGTGATATTCTTGTATTCTTACTAACTTTCTTTATGTTCTTATTTACCTTATTTTCATCAAGAAATCATAAAATCAAAAAATGAAGATCAATGACACCAGATATAGGCACTCATCCAGGTAAAAACCCCTATGAAGGGGAAAAATCCATTCAAACTCTTCCACTAGTAGATTCAAATCAAACTAAGACAATCCAAGAATTTAGACCTAGAAGAAAAACCTCCCTTGATCCACCAAGTCAACGTCCAATATGTTTTACAAAAATTCAATAATCAACTGCAATAATATTGCATCAATACTGCATGAAAGACAAAAATTAAGCCCTACTACTTTAGAATTTTGGAACAACTTCAGAGCTACAATTTTTCCCTCCTGCAACAGTCCAAAAACTCACACATGTGGAAAAAGAGAGATATTTTTTTCTTGTTTTTGCTTGACAAGTATCTTCTTCTTCTTCGCGAGGGGTTTCTCCTCCTTCTCCACGTATTTAACTCTTGTTTTCTCCTCCTGCAACTATAGATTGAACTTGGTTCAACCATCCAAATGAGATTGAGCAGTTTCCAATATATAATGGTTTGAGGCTCTTAATTAGGCTAACTTGTCTTCTTTGAGTTTGACTTGGTGGAGGAAGCATATTTGAATCTATTTACATCAAAATATTTTTTATTGCTTAATATGCAAAGCCCAAGAAGGGTCTATTTGATGATGACAAGGACTAAGACTCATGACATAAACCCTAGAATCCTACAATGGAGGTTTTTCCCTAAAAATAATATAATAAGAGCATGAAACCCATGCTAATAAATTATTTTTATTTCTTTTCACAAATACATTACATCATGACTCAAATACAACTATTAAGACTAACATGAGTTACATTCTTCAAAAATCCTTCGTATTCATAATTATACATATAGACGAGTACAAGGATGAACTCAGAATGATATGTTCTATGAAGAGTCATAACATACACAATGCTATGGATTAGATACCTGACCAAGGTATTTGTCTAGTTGGGACTAAGGTGTCATCCAAGTTATTAGGTATTTTAATTGTCAGTTAAATTACTTCTCATTAAATTGTCAAACTCGAGGTTAGTGAACTTGTGAAGTATACTTGCACAAGATATGCTAGGAATAAAATTTCAATTTAAGAGTAAAATAACCTATTGAAATGATGGAAAGACTAAAGGAAAACCTATTCACGAAAGATGTCTAAGATGAGTATGCACACACTTTATTATTAAAATGTCTCAAATTCGGAAATTGGAAATAAATATTTTAATAAATGAAATTGAAATGAAAATTGACATGAAAGTAAACTTACTCTATTAACATGAAAATAAATCTATTCTAGTGACATGAAAGTAGATTTGTCTTTATCAACAAGAAAGTAAATCTATTCCAATGACTGGAATAGAAAGACTTGAAATTAAATTTAATATAGAAAGAATGAAACCCTATACTAAGAAAGCATTGAATTCTTAAACAATGAAATTTAAAGGCAACCTATTCTGAAACCAGTGAGAGGTCAATTGAAATTACTAAAGTGTGCATTGTAAAATTAGAATCATTCATGAGTATCTATCAAAAAAATTGAAAATAAATGAATCTATGAAATGAGATCAATAACGCTTAACCTAGAAAAGAACATAAATGGAATGAACATGAAATAATGTAAACAATGCATCTAATCAAAAAACGTAAAATAAACATAAAGAAACTAAAAAAAAATTAAAACATTAGAACACATCACATGCCCATTAGGTGGCCATCCCAAAGTGCATGAGAGGTGGAAAGTTGAGAAAACACCTGATCAAACACCAAATGAAGACACACCCATATCAAAGTGAACTAGAATGATATTCATTACATCAATCATAAGCATAATGCCAACCCTTAACAACCAAAAATTCTACATTGAAGCATGAGCATATCTCCCAAACCTTTCACACCTTTTAAGAGAAGAAAGCACTCTTATTTATACAAAAACTAAGATAAATAATTCATAAATGTAGATCCACAAATCTCTCTTAGATCCACAAATATCTAATATGGTTACAACCATGTGCTCACATCTAGCAATCATTATCTCTTCATATCCTCTCACAAGTCTCTCATAGCTTTGATAGGAGACACTTATGAAAACTTCCATGATCTTTCTCCATGAAATGTGCTTAACCAATGATCTCAAATATTCCTCAAATATTCAAGAGTTTGAAGAGAAAATTCGAATTTGAGTCTTCGAGGAAAAAAATGACTGTCTTATAATCTTCAAATATGCCTACACACATTACAAAACTCATCCAAATTTTATATATAAGTGAACACATGTTGTTTTCCTAATATTTAATCATAAATTCACTCAAAATACTAAAATAAATGTACTGCAAATAATTTGTCTAAACCCATATTTAATTATGAAGATGGTCTTAGTACATGGTTATGGAGTTGTGGAATATGATAAACTATGAAGCAAAGTCAAAGAAAAGAGGGTGAAATGAATGACATTTTGGAGACCCAACACAAGTTTTTGCCACTATAGGTACTGTTAGTGTCATTGTATTCACACTTCCATTAGTGATCAAAATTTACTCTTTTGCATTTCATACTAGGAGTCCCATTCTGATGAGTTGCATTCCATTAGGTCATGGATCTACTAATGGTAGGGTTTATTTCAGTTTTTCCTGATGGAAATAATACTGAGCGCGGGGGGGGGGGGTGAATTAGTATTAGCAAATCAAATACTTTTTCATTTTCATACTCAAATTCATATACGCAACTTTAGTTAAGGATACTCGCGTATATACGCAACTGTGTTTAATGCAACTAGCATATATCCAGTAAACTTATGATTCAGTTAGTTGATCTTCAATGAGTGCATCAGAATGTTATTAACCATATGAACAATAAACAGGTGCAGTAAAATAGAACAGATCATCACACATAAGAAGCACACATGAACACCATGATATAAGGTGGAAACCCAATGTGGGTGAAAACCACCTGTTGCAATTCATCTCTATCTTCTTTTAATAACAAACTTCCTTTTACAATATTTCTATACTGGTGCAGTCTTATACCAGTATGCAGGCTAGTACCTGCAAAAGGCTACAACCTTCTCTCATTCTCTAGATTCTCCTGCAAGGGAGCTACAACCCCCTTGGCTCTTGTACTAGCTGATGTACTAGTACGTAGGTGCCGGCCTACAGAAGGCTACAACCTTCTCTTTTCTTCCAGGGACCACATTTCATAAATTTTCATACTGGATCCATAAATACAAAACAATCATCACTGCAATACAATCATTAAATCTGAATCACCTAACAACTAAAACACTGAAAATCTGTCATCAAAAACACAGTCACTAGAACAAAGACTAGAGCCCAGAACTCTGCAATAACCACTAGAACCAACAGCAACCTGAAATATCAAATCTCATAATGTATATGCTATTTGATTGTGTCAAACCAGTGTGTATATGCACTTTCACCAGAGAGAACCTGCGTACAGATCTGAAAATAATCACTTATAACTTTGCTGCAATTTCCAACTTTATCAACTGCATAGGAGCCTCTTTGATTCAGATCGAGCCAAGCATCACAAACCCTTAACCAGCATACTAGATCTCACGCTTCATCAGATATTCATCACTTGCACACTTGCACTATCCTTGGCCTAATTATCTTCTCCTTATATAGGTTTAGGCCTTTCTCAATACCATGGTCCAAAACCATGTAGAACCAATACCTTGGACCCAATACCTAGGGTCAACACTTCAGACCAAATACCATGGACTAAATACCACGGACCAAAACTTAGTTTTCCAACATGTACGCGCCTTTCCTTCTGTGAACCTGTGTGTGTACATATATGCGCCTTTCCTTCTGTGAACTTGCGTGTGTATGTATATGCACCTTTTGTTCTACTCATCCGCGTGTATATGCACTTTCATCAAGGTTAACCTGCATATACCTCTCTCTTGACCTGCTGTACTATGATCTGTCATCTGATTGGGTTGCCATCAAGGACAACACCTATATCATAATGTCAACAATCTCCCCCTTTGGACTTGATGGCAACCACCACTCCAAGTCACCCTCCCCCTTTGACATCAAGGGCAAAGGGCAGACCAAGATGTTCTCTTCCTTGGTATACCTTTTGTTGTCCATACTCCCCCTGAGTACCTGCTGCAATCTATTATTGAGCTCCCCCTTTGTATATGCCAAGATGTACCAATCCGTCCATGCCCCCCCTGAGTACATGCAAGGTCTGCAAAAGCATAACATGACTCTATACACACATCAATCTCCCAACCAAGTGGGAATACACCATTTTTACTCATCCACCCAACCAAGTGGGGATATATCAAATGACTCAAACACAAGAACCATTACATCATCCATCCCATGCATAGTGGGGTAACAAGATACATCATATGACTCACAAAGACCAAGGACCTAAACAAGACCATGACAGTTATCAGTAGCTATCATACACCATATGATCTGCACTATAAGCATCTGTCACTAGTATCCAGACTTGTAATCCTGCAATCCATTCTCTTGGCCAATCAAGATGTGTCAATAAGCATCATCATAAAAAACTTCTAACCATAATGCCAACAATGCATTATTTAATGCATATGCTCCCCCTGAGCATGTGCCAATCATCATATACCATGACCAAACCATTTCTTGAGTCTATTACGCTGCTTTTCTTCAGTGCTCCATATACATGACTCGGCAGCCTCTAGCTCGCATATATACGCAACTTATCTTCATAATATCTGCGTATGCAAATTGGAATACTAAAGGTCTACACTTTTAGTTTCCCCTGTGTCTGTTATGTCAGGTAACTACGTTATGCCACATCTTTCTGACTCTAATTCTATCTTCTTCAATACATAGAATTGTGATGATGTATGATCCTCTTGCTTTGGAGTTCGAATTTTTCTCCTGCATTCCCTTGCTTTATGTCCAAACTTGTTACATGCATAACATCTTACATGTTTCATAGTCCTCCTATAGTAGTCAATGGCTTTGTGACCAAACATATTGCAAGAAAAAAATTATCCCTTGAAGTACCTGGAGCGTGATGATCTTTCTGTGTGATGGTCTTGACCCATTTTGCTTCTGAATCTAGCTGCAATATGTCCAAAGTTATGAAATACATAACATTCAACATTATTCATTTGAGGAAATAACCGACTATCACTTCCATAGTTAGGACAAAAAGATATTCTTTAAAGAATTTCTTTCCTTGGTTGTTGTTGGGGATGACCGCTTATCTCTTCATTGATCATTTCAGATTTTGCATTAGAATTCCTTTCCTTACCCTGTGAGCTAGATTCACCTTCTACTGTTTCATAAAAACCAAGACCAGTTTTGATACTAGGGGATCTTTGACTACTAAGAATATCATCCAAAATCTTAGTACTATCTTGAAATCATAATAGTTTATCCTTTTATTCTAATGGAAGACACTTTGGATTCAAATTTAGCAGACAAGGATCTCAAAACTTTCTCAACTAAGACAACTTCCTTAATTTCTTCACCCAAATTCCTCATATAATTGACAATCTCATCTATATGCAGGAAGTAATTAGATATGCTTCCATTACTATGCATCTTAAGAGTTTCATACTATATTCTGAGAGTTTGAAGCTTAGCACGTTTTACCTGATCATCTGCTTCGTAGATTAGAGTGATTTTGTCCCATATTTCTTTGGCTGATTTGAACTGCATGACCTTGACAAATTCTGATTGTGACAGACTTGCTAATAAGATAGTAACAGCTTTAGCATTGAGATCATATTGCTTTATTTCTATTGTATCCGTAGGAGTTGCTGATGGATATGTATATCCTCCTTCCACGATTCCCCAAACCTCTGTCCCAAGTGATTGTAGATATGTTGTGGTTCTTATCTTCTAGTAGACAAAATTTCTCCCACCGAAGATTGGTGGTCTAATGGATCCCTCTCTTTCGTGATTACCCATCCTGATGGATCTTCCTTTAAGTGATCAAGCTTCTTCCAAAGCACCTGCTCTGATACCAATTGTTGGAAATAATACTGAGAGGGGTGGTTGAATTAGTATTAGCAAATCAAATACTTTTTCATTTTCATACTTAGATTCATATACGCAACTTTAGTTAAGGATACCCGCGTATATACGCAACTGTGTTTAATGCAACTAGTGTATATCCAATAAACTTATGATTCAGTTAGTTGATCTTCAATGAGTGCATCAGAACATTATTAACCATATGAATAGTAAACAGGTGCAGTAAAATAGAACAGATCATCACACATAAGAGGCACACATGAACACCATGATATAAGGTGGAAACCCAATGTGGGTGGAAACCAGCTGCTACAATTCGTCTCTATCTTCTTTTAAAAAGAAACTTTCTTTTACAATATTTTTGTACTAGTGTAGTCTTATACTAGTACGCAGGCTACTACCTGCAGAAGGCTACAACCTTGTCTCTTTCTCCAATTTCTCCTGCAAGGGAGCTACAACCCCCTTAGCTCTTGTACTAGCTAATGCAATAGTACATAGGTGCTGACCTACAAAAGGCTACAACCTTCTCTTTTCTTCCAGGGACAACATTTCATAAATTTTCATACTAGATCCATTAATACAAAACAATCACCACTGCAATACAATCATTAACTCTGAATCACCCAACAACTGAAACACTGAAACTCTGTCATCAAAAACACGGTCACCAGAACATAGACCAAAGCCCAGAGCTCTGCAACGACCACTAGAACCAACAGCAACCTGAAATATCAAATCTCATAATGTATACGCTATTTGACTGTGTCAAACTAGCATGTATACGCACTTTCACTAGAGAGAACCCGTGTACAGATCTGAAAATAATCACTTATACCTTCGCTACAATTTCCAACTTTATCAACTGCATAGGAGCCTCCTTGATTCAGAACAAGCCAAGCATCACAAACCCATAACCAGCATACTAGATCTCACACTTCATCAAATATTCATCACTTGCACACTTGCACTATCCTTGGCCTAATGATCTTCTCCTTATATAGGTTTAGGCCTTTCTCAATACCATGGTCCAAAACCATGTAGAACCAATACCTTGGACCCAATACCTGGGGTCAACACTTCAGACCAAATACCATGGACCAATACCAAAATACCATGGACCAAATACCACGGACCAAAACTTAGTTTTCCAACCTGTACGCACCTTTCCTTCTGTGAACCTGTGTGTGTACGTATACATGCCTTTTGTTCTGCTCATTCGCGTGTATATGCACTTTCATCAAGGTTAACCTCTGTATACCTCTCTCTTGACTTGTTATACTATGATATGTCATCTGATTGGGTTGTCATCAAGGACAACACCTGTATCATAATGTCAACATTTTCCTCATGATATATACCTGCTAACCTCCTTTCACACCTTTTCAGTCAATGATTTATGCTCATTTTTAGTTCATTCCATCAATTACTTAGGGTTTCAGTCTCATTAGGTCCTAGGGTTTTTACCATGGTCAAATTTCAGTGACTAGTGCTAATAATGATCAGAAAAGTTCTAATTTGTTAATTTGTAAGCTTAATAAAGTTCTCACCTCAAAACTAGTTTTGAGGTGAAAACAAAGCATTTGTATTTCATATTTAAAATTTGATGTAATTTTATTTTTCTCATATGTAATAAATGGTTCCATGTTGCTCCTGGTCACCTATTGATGTTGCCAAAGTACTGCCACTGCAAAAAGTCAAAGAGTCTGAGCATCAATCCACCTATCAAAGCAAGAAGACCAAGCATAAAAAACAGAGTATTTGGAAAAAGCAAATAGACATTATGAAATTGTGTTTTCTACATCAAAAGTCAAAAAGTTGAAAAGCTATATAAAGATCATCCCTCTATTAATCATTTCATTGTTAGAGTTGAAGTTCAAGTGCTAAAAGGAGAGCCAAGAAGCAATTTTTAAGTGTCATTGAGCAAAGGAGTGTAGTTGCTACGTTTTTGAAGAAATTCTGACTGACGATGTGCATATGAGGCCGGTGCTATGCATCTGGGAGGCACTACACACCTGGCAGTCATTCCCAGTGTAAAATTGCATGGGCATTGTGCATCTGGGAGGCGCTGTGCAGCTGGGTGAGGCACTACGCATCTGCCTAGCCAAGCCCAAAAACTTCACTAAGTTTCCATTTCACCTCAAATCTTTAGTTTCTCCCTCTAAACAAGTAAGTACATGTTGATTGCTAAGCTTGGTATCTAGCGTTTTTAAAATTCAAACCCTAGCCTCTAGGGTGAAACCCTAGTTCTCATCATCTCTCCATTGTTTTACTTACCCTATCCTTGCCATTATTCCCTAGACCAAACCCCATTCCCATTTACCTATTTCCTAAATCCCATTCCCCTCATACATTTTCCCCATTCCCAAATTTCCACTTACACTCTCCTCAAAACCTACAAATCCCATTCACACTTCCTAAAACCCTACTCATCCATAAAAACCTCTTCATACTTATCTTTATTGCACTCACCCTTCCCATCATTGACCACAAGTGTTCACAGCTACAAAAAGCAATGGAAAGAGAAAGTGAGTATGAGTTTGAAGAAGACACCCTTAGTGATAGTTCCAGGGAGAGAAACATATAGCAAAGGAAGCCTCATAAAGGAGGAAGCATTATTAGAGAGGAGCCTACTAGTTTGAGGGAGTTGCAAGCCTATCCACTTTCCATTTCTTGCTTTAAACACGAGTCATGTTTTGATTTTTGTGAAATGATAGAAAGAGTAAAATTTCATCATGAGTTGGCAAGGTTGTTTGTGACACATTTGCATAATAATGAAGTAACCCTTGCTAGAATAACATTCACCATATCACCAGCTATCATCTGAGAGGCTATAGGTATTCCAGATGTGGGCGAAAAATGCAACAAAGGTCAGGATATTGATAGGGAGTACTATGAGCCTTACATCAAGGCTAGATATAAAGACAAAATGAAGAGAGTATTCCCCTTCAAGTTTTTGGAAGACAGGTTTGCTCCATTGATGAAAATCATTATCAAGTACTTCATTTGTGAAGGTAGGTTCTCCCGGTTGTATGCCTACCACATTAGATTGCTGATGCATTTCACTAGAGTAAGAATGATGAATATCCCTTACTTCATGTTCATAAACATTGAGAAGATGGCACATATTGTAAAGAGGAAGCCATACCCCCAGCAATTGAATAGCATTTTCCATTAGTCTTTGATTAAAATCATTGTTCTACATCAGCTGAACCTTCTTAACATGCCATGGGAGACTTTCATTTCTCATGAGATGTTCAAAGGCCCACAAATATTTTCATTAGTACATCATGAGGAAGGTGGACCTTCAGGACACGAAAATGTCAAAGAGACTGAAACTGTTGGAGTGCCAATGTTTGTGACGTATAAGAGGGGCACTAGGAAACTTTTTGCAGCTGCTAGGGAAGTATTATCTCCACCAGGTGTGGAAGGGGTCTCGCCTTCATGATCATGCCACAGGAAAATGGTATCTCCACAAGGTGTGGAAGGGGCTTTGCCTTCTTCTTCATCAAAATAGGTACAGGTTGAGCAACAAAGAAAGGGGAAAAGTAAGGGCAAGAAAAGGGTGCAAGAGAGGGATCTTAGTGATAAGCAGGAAAGAGATTTTAACCTTGTTGATCATGAAGAGCCACATCAGCATTTCACTCATCATGGAGTTGACATTATTGATTTGGAAGCTCAAGATCCAAAGATTGTCAAAGACATTATCATAAAGGAACAAGAGGGTGAGATACAATCCTTGTCAGATAACTTAGAGAAAGCTAAGTGGATCATCAAATTAGAGCAAGAAACAAACAATTGAGTGACAAGCAAGTCCTCATGGAGTTGCAAATGATCAAGGAAAACATGCAAAAGGCCAAGGAGGCAAATGTCAAGTTGACTTCAATTGAACAAGAGATTGAGAATGATAGGGAAACTTTGCTTGAAAGGGTTAATATACACCTTGAGGGGCTAATTGAGAAGGCCAACGGGGATAAGAATATGTTTCACCACATGGCCTACCACTACATGACCCGCAACATAAGGATGAGGAAGCTTAAGGCTAGGTTGAGGAAGGCCTTAAAGAGCAAAAACGAGAAACATAAGTTGAAAATATTGGCTAAAGACTCACTAGCCCATCAAAGCAACTAATGGTGGTGCCTTGTGCCAAGTTTGGGCAAGTTTTGATGATTTTTTATCTTTTTCAAATTTTGAAATTTTGAAAACAAGAAATTGGCTTAGATGCGCAGCGCTGGTGGCACTGCGCTTTTCGCTGGAGAAATTTTTAGAGGAAATGCTTATATAATTAGATTTAGCATGATGATAGCATAAAACCCAAAAAATTTCAGCAATTTTGGATCAAAACTAGGTCACCAAAAGGTCAAAAAACTACCAAACAATGACCTCTCTGCGTCTTTTTGGGCACATAGAAGAAGCCTTGGGAGACTTCTCTTTTTAGGGGGTAAATGACCTCCAAATGCAAAAAGTCAAGATGTTCCAGAAACTAGATAGGAAGAACTTTCCAATGATCTATCTTGGGCTCAATTTGACTAAGGGGAAGGCCTCCAAAAGTGGGTGTGAAGTGGGACTGCACATTTGGTCAGTGGCGCTGCGCATTGAGCCAGTTTGCCAAAAATATCCAGTTTTCGCCTATTTTCACTGCAAGTTGACTTTTTCTCTCTCCATGGATAAATTTATGATCGTAATTAATGCCTTGGTATGTAAATGTAATAGTGAAATGATATTAGAGGGTAGATTCATCAATTTGAGGTGGTTTGGGGGTCAATGAATCAGTTTCCATGCTTATAGAGGCAAGTTGTTCCACTACCTATATTCTTGTTCCCTGTTTGGAAATGGTTGTAACAACTCCTTTTCTCTTGGTTTCGACCTCTGATGGATAGCATAGGTGGTTTGATGTCTATATTATGTATTTTTTCTGTCATTAGCAAAGGTTGGACTCTCTTGGATGCTCTGAGCTACATTGTACACCTTTATCAGCAGTTTGGCAAGGAAATAAACCAGGATTTGCAGCTATTTTTATGGGATACTTGTGGTAAAGTGTTTTTGCATAGTTTCTTCTTCTGTTATTAGTTTTTCTCATGTGTTATGTGTGCCACAATCTGATTCATTTCTTCTAGCTGAATGATATGAAGATAGACAGGTAGAATACATTGTTTACAATGCTCTACCTTGGGAAACCATTCATTTTTTGATGTTTCTACTGTTTGAGAAGGATACCTGATATTTGTATGCCATCGTCAGCTCCTCACCAGTATTAGACCTCTCATCTCACTCAATTCCAAGTGCCAAAACACCTACCTATCTCGCCCCATAGAACATCCTACATCCTGACTTCATTTCCCGGACCCAAAACTGCCTGCTCCATTTGATCTAGCAACAAAACCAACAAAATCAATAGAAAACCCTAGAGCTACTATACCTAGCCTAAAATCCATATTTGAACTAGTCATATTGACTGAGATTCACAAGGAGAGAGCCCTCTCCCAACCTGGTAGGGCTAGCTACCAGGTTAAGCTTGGTTTGTGGTTATCCTAGGATTGCCTTCTTTTAGCCTGAGGTCAATCTAGGCTCTAACATAGTGGTGACCATACTGGGGAAGAAAGACAAATCACCCCAGTACTATTGAGAAGTTCTGAACTTTTGGATGATAAGTTTAGAATTCATTAGGCTGAAAAGTGGAAAGTTGTAAAGCAATATAAAAAATCTTGAGAACTTTGAACACACTGGCTTCAAGAAGATACACCAGGTCCAATCCTGATCCCGATCCTCCTCCCGTATTTGAAAATCCTAATCTCATTCCACGGATACTTAGACAAGAAAGTTCACCAAGTCCAAGACCGGTTTTCAGATCTCATTCATGCCCTGTGGAGTGGTTGTTCCTTGAAGATCTCCCTTTTGACGAATATTTTGGTCTCTCCCTGTTTAGAACCACATCTGATAGTGAATTGCTAGACATAGTCCTAGACCTAGAATTCACCAAAGAGCTTGAAATCCAAAGGGCCAAATTGCTAAGTAATCGAAATCTTCAAAAATCTCCTCAGTCATCCCTCACTACTAATAGAATTCCTGAACTCTCTGATTTGGCTTCAACATCTTTTGCCTCATCATCATTTCCCCATATTTTAGAGAATCATCCATCATCTCCATTTATACCTTCACTCCCTCATCAACCTATCATTACCCCTCAAACACCCATCACCTTTGTTACATCAACTGCCCTTGTTGTCATAAATCCCCCTGTTTCCCCAAGACCAGTTTCAAATCCGCCTTGAGTCATGGCTGCCAGATATGCACCTCTCGTTCTGCCTCAGAATTTGGATGATATGCCCACTGATTACAAAAGTAAGATACCTCTATTCGATGCCACTAAAATTATCACAGTGCAGCAGCATGTTGACGGGATGAATGACTTCTTTGACCTTCATGAGGTAGATGCAGAAAATGTGTCCATGAGATTATTTGTACAGAGTTTTGGAGGCGAGGTTTAAAAGTGGTTCAGAGCATTACTAGTGGCATCTATCAATACTTTACCAGTTCTACATAGAGAATTCTTGGATCGATGGGAGGTAAATAAAAACCCTCTACAAATTATATATGAGTATGAAAATATCAAAAGGAATGTGGGTGAAAGTGTCCAAGATTACTATGTAAGGTTCAATGCAGTTTATAATGCTATTCCAGCTGACATTAAACCACCAATGGGGTTAGCATTGATCAAATTTTCAGACGGTTTCATTGCTGATATGGCATATCAGTTGCGAGAGAGAGATCCTACCACACTTAAGGATATGCAGAAGAATGCAGTGAGTGTAGAGGCAAATATGCTAGCCAAAAGAGCAAGGATGAAAAATAAAAAGAAGGTGACTATAAAGGAAGAAGTATCTTCTTCAAATGTTAAGGCAGATAATATTCTCCAGAAAATTGAGAAGATGTTTGATCGGTTGACAATTGCAGATAAGCCTGAAACAACGATCAGAAATCCCAACTTTAGAGCACAACAGCAACCTCAATTCAGGATTAAACAAAGGCAGCAAAAGGCACAAGGTCAGTCAACACAACAGTAGCCGATCAGAACTCCTTTGTAGCAAAACTATGTCCATGGAATAGAGGATGAGGATGATGATGATCCAGTGGTTGGGGAAAATCATTTCTTTACTGCTGATGGTTTGCCCATTTTTCTCACGGAAGATGAAGAATATTCGAAAGTCCCAGAGGTCCAAAAGGATGAAGATTACATACTAGAAAATGAGGCGGTCTTGGAGGATGAGTCGGATGATTATCAGTGAGGATATATGAATGCATTGATAGCACAGCAGAAACAATATTCATTGAGAAGCAAAGATGTACCAGTCAGCGCGGTTCAAAAGAGAAAGGAAGCACAACCCAAAAATGATTCCTCAAACATTCAGAAGAAAGGGAAGGAGCCTGTTGATTCGACTTCTAGCAAAGGACCATCTGCAAATAGCATTGCAAATGAGAAGAATCATCAGCAAAGTGCAGCAAAATAAAAGTCGAAAAGAAGGACGCTCCAGTCAAAGAGGTAGATAAATTTTCCGCTTTTAGTTTAGAAAATGAGATTGCTAAATTAAAAGTTTCAATTCCTTTGATTGAATTGATGAAGAATAGCAGCTATAAACACCAAGTGTCCAAAAGTTTGCACATAGATCCTTTATTTGATATGGTCAATGTAGAAGATGATCACCCTGAGCTCATCTTTGGTCCTGCTTTAGAAGGTAAGTCTGAGGATAGTGAAGTTCCTCCATTCTATATAAGCCTTAGACTGCATGAGTATGTCCTTCAAAATGCCATGTTTGATTCCGGAGCTTCCCATAATCTGATGCCAAAAGCCATTATGGAGAAACTAGGCCTTGACATTACTCGAAAATATCATGACCTGGATTCTTTTGATTCTAGTAGAGTTCGTTGTATTGGCCTTATCAAAGGCTTGGTGGTATCTTTAGACCAAATCCCGGCTAAGAATGTTCTGATGGATGTGGTTGTTGCAGACATTCCACCACGGTTTGGTATGCTTTTGTCCAGATTGTGGGGTGCAAAGCTCAAAGGGACTTTACAACTAGATTTCTCCTATGCTACCATTCCCATGTTTGGCCAATTGAGAAAACTATACACAGAGAAGAAAATGAAATACATGATTACAAGAAAGGAGAAACCGCTTAATCATCAATTAATGTTGTACATATAGATTTAGAGTCATTTGTATTATATTCAAATAGTGGTTTCAATGATGTCGATAGTCAATTAGTTGAAGTAGAAGATGTGTCAGAGATTTTAGAAAATTTTGGAGCAGTCCTTGATCAAGATAGACACAAAATTGCAAGTACCTCTGCGCAGTCCACATACCGGCAGCAGCAAAAAGGTAATGAACAGCAGCAAAATGAAGATGTCAGTCAAGATAAGAAATAGAATGAAATAGAATTTCAGCATTTAGAAGAAGAAGCAGGCCTATGGAGCATGGATTTTGATGGAGCTGTGGGTAAGGATGGTGCCGGCATAGGGATTTGGATTCGTAGCCCTGTTTTCCAACCAAATAAAGTCCCTAGTAATGTTAGAATTTGTTCGTATAAATTGTCCTTTCACTGTTCTAACAATGAAGCCAAATATGAAGCACTGATTGCAGGTTTGAAAATTCTTAAAAAGCTGAATGAAAAAAGGATATTAGTCTATGGAGATTCAGAGTTGATAATTAAGCAAGTCAAGGGTGAATATCAAGCTAAACACCCATGGATGAGAGCCTACCGAAATGTAGTTTTAGATATCTTAAGGATGTTTCCAAATTATACCTTGACAGTCGTACCTCGTGCTCAAAATGTTATTGTAGATTCACTTGCCACTACTGCAAGTAATTTGAAGATTCTGATGAATTCCAACAAGAAGTTTGAAATCCATGTCAAACATCGCCCCATTGTTCCAGAAAATTTAAGGTATTGGCAGGTGTTTTGGGATGATAAGGAGATCAATACCTTTTTGCAGAATGAAGGAAACTACAAGGATGCTTCCATAGATGTTGACTATGATACTGATGAACCGGAAATTGAGGTGAATCAGATGGAAATATTGCAGCTGAAAGACAATATTATTCCTAAAGGTCTCATACCTTTAGAAGAACTTTTCGATCAGGATGATGTGGCTAGAAAGCCAAGCTTGGTGCCTATAGACAAAGGTGTTGAGGATGTTAATCTTGGAACAACAGATAAGCCCAAGTTTGTGAAATTGTCGAAGACATTGTCTCCTAAGGTAAAGTCTAAATATGTTAGATTGTTATCTGAATTTGTTGATGTGTTTGCTTGGGATTATTCAGATCTAAAGGTGTATAACAAAGACATAATTCAGCACACTATTCCCATCAAGCCAAATCAGAAGCCATTCCGACAGAAGCTGAGAAGAATCAATCCCAAGTTGTTGCCTTCCATTGAAAAAGAGGTAAACAGATTATACAAGGCTAGTATAATTGTCCCAATCAGATTTTCTGTTTGGATGTCAAATCTTGTTCCTGTGAGAAAGAAGACTGGGGAGATCAGATTGTGTATCGATTTTCGCAATCTAAATAAAGTATCATTGAAGGACAATTACCCGCTGCCAAAGATGGATCACATCCTCGAGAGAGTGTTTGGAGCATCACGCATGTCACTACTCAATGGATATGCAGGGTATAATCAAATTCTAGTGCATGAAGATGACCAAGATAAGAGTTCCTTTACCACCCCTTGGGGAACTTTTCATTATGCTAAAATGCCATTTGGTTTGAAAAATGTTGGAGCCACATTTCAACGTGCAATGGACTTCGCTTTTGCAAATGAAAAGGATGTATTTCGGGTTGTATATTTAGATGATTTGACAATGTTTTCAAGTTCAGATGATGAGCATCTTCACCTTATAAGTATTGTGTTTCAGTGATGTAGGAAATTTGGGATATCACTCAATCCGAAGAAAATTCTCTTTGCCATGGATGAAGGGAAGTTTCTTGGCCATATTATCTCAAAGGAAGGAATTCACATTGATCCTTCAAGGGTAGAAGCAATTCAGTAGATAGATTTTCCTAGGAACAAGAAAGAGATACAATCTTTTAATGGTAAGATGAATTTCCTATGAAGATTTGTACGCAATCTAGCAGAGCATTTGAGAGAAATTACTAATATGTTAAAGAAGGACAACATGGTAAAGTGGATGGAGGATGCTAGGAAATATTTTAATCTGGTAAAGTATGCTTTATCTACTGCCTCAGTTTTGATTAGTCCTGATTATACACAAGATTTCATTTTATTCTCATTTGCATCTGAGCATACCATGGCAGCAATTTTAATGCAAAAGAGAGATCAGCTAGAAAAGACCATTGCATTTTTCAGCAGGACCATTGGAGATGCTGCTTTGTGGTACAACATAATTGAGAAACAGGCTCTTGCTCTTGTCAAAGCTTTGAAGGACTTTAGAGTGTATATTCTGCACTCCCACATCATAGCATACGTTCCTAACGCAGCAGTTAAGGATGTGCTGGTACAAACTGATCTGGAAGGAAGGCGGGGAAAATGGATTGCAGCAATGTTAGAATATGATCTGGAGATCAAGCCTACAAAGTTGATCAAAGGACAAGGCCTGGCAAGGTTAATGGTGGAATCAAATTTGCATGCTTTAGATATAAATCTTATCACAACCATGTCGGAAGATGAAGAAGAAATCTCCCTGATTCAAGTGTCTGAAATGTTCCTTCAGTCACCATGGTATTCAGATATCGTGTATGTACTTCAGCACCTCTCGCCACCTCCGGGGATGACAAAGAACAAAGGTAGATCTCTCAAACTTAAAGCTGCAAAATTCTGCATTCTTAATAATACTCTATATTGGAAGGATCTAGGAGGTGTTTTGCTGAATTTTCTTGTAGAAGATGAAGCTCAGCAGGTGATGAGTGACTTTAACAAGGGTGATTGTGGTGGTCACTTGTTTTGGAAGACAACAGCAAACAAAATATTGAGAGCAGGCTATTATTGGCCAACCTTATTTTCAGATGTGTACAAAACAGTCATGAGCTATCATGAATGTCAGGTCTTTCAAGGTAAAAGAAAATTACTGCCTCTTCCTCTAAAACCGATTGAAGTCAATGCACCCTTTCAGTAGTAGGGAATCAATTTTATCGGGGAAATCCATCCAACATCGTCGACGCAGCACAAGTGGATCCTAACAACAACTGACTATTTTACCAAGTGGATTGAAGCAATTCTAAGTAGACAGGCCATAGATACGATAATCATTCAATTTTTGGAATCAAATATTTTATCTCGTTCTGGTTGTCCTAGTAAAATCATCATAGATAATGCAGCTGCATTCAAATCAAAGAAGATGATTGATTTTTGCAGCAAGTATAAGATTACTTTGAGTCATTCTACAGCATATTATCCACAGGGTAATGGTCTGGCTGAATCATCCAATAAGTCATTGGTGAACATCATCAAGAAGCTACTGGAAAAAATAAGAAAGGTTGGCATAAAGAGTTAGTTAATGCCTTGTGGGCTGACAGGGTGAGCCAAAAGAAGTCCATAGGTATGTCTCCATTTGAACTAGTTTATGGCATTGACATAGTCTTTCTGACATCTCTTACAGTTCCGGTTGTGAAACTTTTATAGGAGGCTGGCAGTGAGGAAGATGATTTTCAGTGAAGATTAAATCAGATGATCCATTTACAGCAGACGATGAAGGAAGTTTTCCAAAACACTTTCATATTGCAGGAGAAGATTAAAAAGATCTATGACCGGAAAACAAAAGCAGATAAATTCCAGCTTGAGGATGTAGTGTTGCGGTGGGATGCTAGGAATGAAGATAAGGGCAAACATGGTAAGTTTGAAAATTTATGGAAGGGACCCTATAAGATTGCTGCATACAGAGGACAAAATGCATTTCTGCTCAAGGAGATGGATGGACAAGATTATTTAGGAGGGCCAGTCAATGGTAGGCTCCTGAAGCACTACTTCTTCTAAGGTGATTTTTGAAATCATGAAGTGATCATTATATATATACCATTTTACTTTTCATTGCAATTTTTCAAACGTATACAGTCATTTCAGCTTGGGGCCTGAGGTGAAGGCTATAAAGTTGAGTGACTTGTATCAGTTTGTGTGTTTAATTCAGTCTTCGAGTCTTGAGTCAGTTTTCATAGTGTCAGTTTCAGTTTTTGAAGTCTCTTGACCATATTGGCCAATGGATGAGGCACTAGTCTACATTTTCCCAGAGATCTATGGTTCTTGGCACCTCCAAGGAGCTACCATCACCATTCGAGCCAATGTTAGTGTCAGTGTCTTCACACTGCCATCAGTGATAAAAATTTACTCTTTTGCATTTCATACTAGGAATCCCATTCTGATGAGTTTCATTCCATTAGGTCATGGATCTGCTGATGGTAGCGTTTATTTCAGTTTTTCCCTCATGATATATACCTGCTGACCTCCTTTCATACTTTTTCAATCAATGATTTATGCTCATTTTCAATTCATTTCATCAATTACTTAGGGTTTTAGTCTCATTAGGTCTTAGGGTTTTTACCATGGTCAAATTTCAGTGAATATTGCTAATAATGGTCAGCAGACACATGAAGGTGATAATAATGATTAGAAAAGTCCTAATTTGTTAATTTGTAAGCTTCATAAAGTTCTCACCTCAAAACTAGTTTTGAGGTGAAAACCGAGCATTGTATTTCATATTTAAAATTTTATGTAATTTTATTGTTCTCATATGTAATAAATGGTTCCATGCTGCTACTGGTCACTTGGTGATGTTGCCAAAGTATTGTCACTGCAAAAATTCAAAGAGTTTGAGCATCAGTCCACCTATCAAAGTAAGAAGACCAAGCATAAAAAATAGAGTATTTGGAAAAAGCAAATATACATTATGAAAGTGTGTTTTCTACATCAAAAATCAAAAAGTTGAAAAGCTATATAAAGATCATCACTCTATTAATCATTTCATTGTTAGAGTTGAAGTTCAAGTGCTAAAAGGAGAGCCAAGAAGTGATTTTTAGGTGTCATTGAGCAAAGGACTGCAGTTGCTGCGTTTTTTAAGAAATTCTGACCGGCGCTGCGCATCTGAGGTAGGGACTACACATCTAGGAGGTGCTGCGCACCTGGTAGTCATTCCCAGTGTAAAATTGCACGGGTGTTGCACATCTGGGAGGCGTTGCGCAACTGGGTGAGGCACTACGCATCTGCCCAGCCAAGCCCAAAAACTTCACTAAGTTGCCATTTCACCTCAAATCTTCAGTTTCTCCCTCTAAACAAGTAAGTACATTAATCCTATCTTATGATCTAGGGTTTTAATTGCTAAGCTTGGTATTTAGCATTTTTAAAATTCAAACCCTAGCCTCTAGGGTGAAACCCTAGTTCTCATCATCTCTCCATTGTTTTACTTACCCTATCCTTGCCATTATTCCCTAGACCAAACCCCATTCCCATTTACCCATTTCCTAAATCATGTTCCCCTCATACATTTTCCCCATTCCCACATTTCCACTTACACTCTCCCCAAAACCTACAAATCTCATTCATACTCCCTAAAACCCTACTCATCCATAAAAATCTCTTCATACTCATCTTTATTCCATTCACCCTTCCCATCATTGACCACAAGTGTTCATAGCTACAAAAAGCAATGGAAAGAGACAGTGAGTATGAGTTTGAAGAAGACACCCTTAGTGACAGTTCTAAGGAGAGAAAAATACAGCAAAGGAAGCCTCATAAAGGAGGAAGGATTATCAGAGAGGAGCCTACTAGTTTGAGGGAGTTGCAAGCCTGTCCACTTGCCATTTCTTGCTTTAAACACCAGTCATGCTTTGATTTTTGTGAAGTGATAGAAAGAGTCAAATTTCATCATGAGTTGGCAAGGTTGTGTGTTACACATTTGCACAGTAATGAAATAACCCTTTCCGGAATAACATTCACCATATCACCAGCTATCATCTCAGAGGCTACAGGTATTCCAGATGTGGGCGAAAAATGCAACAAAGGTCAGGATATTGATAGGGAGTACTATGAGCCTTACATCAAGGCTAGATATAAAGACAAAATGAAGAGAGTATTCCCCTTCAAGTTTTTGGAAGACAGGTTTGCTCCATTGATGAAAATCATTATCAAGTACTTCATTTGTGAAGGTAGGTTCTCCCGGTTGTATGCCTACCACATTAGATTGCTGATGCATTTCACTAGAGTAAGAATGATGAATATCCCTTACTTCATGTTCAGAAACATTGAGAAGATGGCACTTATTGTAAAGAGGAAGCCATACCCCCAGCAGTTGAATAACATTTTCCATTAGTCTTTGATTAAAATCATTGTTCTACATCAGCTGAACCTTCTTAACATGCCATGGGAGACTTTCATTTCTCATGAGATGTTCAAAGGCCAACAAATCTTTTTATCAGCACACCATGAAGAAGGTGGACCTTAAGGACATGAAAAGGTCAAAGAGACTAAAAATATTGGAGTGCCAGTGTTTGTGACATATAAAAGGGGCACTAGGAAACATTTTGCACCTGCTAGGTGAGTATTATCTCCACGAGGTGTGGAAGGGGTCTCGCCTTCATCATCACGCCACAAGAAAATGCTATCTCCACAAGGTGTGGAAGGGACTTTGCCTCCTTCTTCAATGAAACAGGTACAGGTTGAGCAGCAAAGCAAAGGAAAAAGTAAGGGCAAGAAAAAGGTGCAAGAGAGGGATCTTAGTGATGAGCAGGAAAGAGATTTTAACCTTGTTGATCATGAAGATCCACAACAACATTTCACTCATCATGGAGTTGACATTATTTATTTGGAAGCCAAAGACTGTCAAGGACATGATCATAAAGGAACAAGAGGCTGAGATACAATCCTTGTCAGATAAATTAGAGAAATCTAGGTGGATCATCAAATATTTAGAGCAAGAAAACAAATAATTGAGCGCCAAGCAAGTCATCATGGAGCTGAAAATGATCCAGGAAAACAGGCAAAAGGCCAAGGAGGCAAATGTCAAGTTGACTTGAATTGAACAAGAGATTGAGAATGATAGGGAAACTTGTCTTGAGAGGGTTAATATACACCCTGAGGGGTTGATTGTGAAGGCCAATAGGGACAAGAAGATGCTTCGCCACATGGCCTACCACTACATGACCTGCAACAAAATCTGCAACATAAGGATGAGGAAGCTTAAGGCTAGGTTGAGGAAGGCCTTAAAGAGAAAAAAAGAGCAAGATAAATTGCAAATCTTGGCTGAAGCCTCACTAGCCCATCAAAGCAACTAATGTTGGTGCCTTGTGCCAAGTCGAGGCAAGTTTTGATGATTTTTTGTCTTTTTCAAATTTTGAAATTTTGAAAACAAGAAATTGGACTAGATGCACAACACCTTTTCCTTGGAGCAATTTTTGGAGGAAAGGCTTATATATTTGGATTCAACATAATGAGAGCATCAAGCCCAGAAAATTTTAGCAATTTTGGAGCAAAACTAGGTCACCCAAAGGTCAAAAAACTACCAAAAAATGACCTCTCTGCGTCTTTTTGGGCACACAGAAGCAGCCTTGGGCGATTTCAGTTTTGAGGGGACAAATAACCTCCAAATGAAAAAATTCAAGATGTTCTAGAAACTAGACAAGAAGACCTTTCCAATGAGCTATTTCTGGCTCAATTTGGATAAGGGGAAGGCCTCCAAAAGTGGGTGGCAAGTGGCACTGTGCATTGCGCTAGTTTGCCAAAAAAATCCAGTTTTCACCTATTTTCACTGCAAGTTGACTTTTTCTCTCTTCATGGATAAATTTATGATTGCAATTAATCCCCTTTTATGTAAATTTAATAGTGAATTGATCTTATAGGGTAGATTCATAAGTTTGAGGTGGTTTGGGGGTTAATGAATCAGTTTCCTTGCTTATAGATGCAAGCCATTCCACTGCCTATATTCTTGTTCCCTATTTGGAAATGGTTGTAACAACTCCTTTTCTCTTGGTTTCGACCCCTGATGGCTAGAATAGGTGGTTTGATGTCTATATTATGTATTTTTTTAATCATTAGCAAAGTTTGGACTCTCTTGGATGCTCTGAGCTACATTGTACACCTTTATCAGCAGTTTGGCAAGGAAATAAACCAGGACTTGTAGCTATTTTTATGGGATACTTGTGGTAAAGTTTTTTTTCATAGTTTCTTCTTCTATTATTAGTTTTTATCATGTGTTATGTGTGCCACAATCTAATTCATTTCTTCTAGCTGAATGATATCAAAATAGATAGGTAGAATACATTGTTTACAGTGCTCTGCCTTCGGAAACCATTCAGTTTTTGATGTTTTCTACTATTTGAGAAGGATACATGATCTTTGCATGCCCTCCTCAGCTCCTCATCAGTCTTAGGCCTTTCATATCACTCAATTCCAAGTGCCAAAACACATAACTACCTTGCCCCATAGAACATCTTGCATCCTGACTTCATTTCCTGGACCCAAAACTGCCTTCTCCATTTGATCTAGCAACAAAACCAACAAAATCAATCAAGAACCCTAGAGCTACAATACCTAGCCTAAAATCCATATCTGATCCAGTCCTCTTGACTGAGATTCACAAGGAGAGAGCCCTCTCCTGACCTGGTAGGGCTAGCTACCATGTTAAGCTTGGTTTTTGGTTATCCTAGGATTGCCTTCTTTCAGCTTGGAGTCAATCTAGGCTCTAATAGGTACCACCATGCTCATTAGAGGAAATTTCAGCCTAAAAGTGGCCTCGTAATGAAAAATAATAAAACAATAATTAAAATAATAAAATAAGAGTGATGAATTTTGAAGGGAAAAGAAGAAAACTGCTTTTTTGAATTGTATGTTTGACTTATCTCCTTATAGGTTTACTCAAATTTTAAGTGTAGACACTCGTTGGATGAAAAATTAGATTTCACATCCAATGAGTAACCATTATGCATACTTTTGAAAAGATTCACATTGATAAAAATTAAAGACACATTAAAAAAACTTGTTTAACATGTTTTTTTAATG
Organism: Pinus tabuliformis; assembly: GCA_031772625.1. Taxonomy (NCBI): domain Eukaryota; kingdom Viridiplantae; phylum Streptophyta; class Pinopsida; order Pinales; family Pinaceae; genus Pinus; species Pinus tabuliformis. The sequence continues at coordinate 826,606,405 of CM062807.1, read as the reverse complement.
TATCTTCAATTTTTATCAATGTGAGTCTTCTCAAAAGTATGCATAATGGGTACCCATTGGATGTTGAATTTACTTTTTCATCCAATGAGTGTCTACACTTGAAATTTGAGTAAACACATAAGGAAATAAGTGAGAAATACAATTAAAAAAAGTAGTTTTTCTTATTTTCCCTCCAAAATATTTGCATGTACCTCCTTTTAAACTTAAAGGATTTTGATTGGTTTACATATTATGACATGGAAATTATGTGAAAATTTCATGGGAACTTTTAGGATGAAATTTCTTCTAATGTTAGCTCTAGGACTAACCCATAGGGATCTAGGTATCATATCCAAGGTTAAATCTCCATAAGACCAATGATACCCTCCCTACTTCGGGATCTAGACATCATCACAGGTCGACCAGATGTCATCCCAAGCATCACACAGGCACGCAGCCCAAGATGCTTCATCTCTCCCTATAAACTAAATAATATATGTCCACTAGTTCAATCATGTTTCTAAATATTTGAACTTCTTATGGAGAGATCTTGCACAATCATAACCCAAATTAGTAACATACTCTCTCTCTCTCTCTATATATGTGTGTGTGTGTGTGTGTTAGCACAAACCTCTTGAGTATTCAATCATTCTGATGTTGCTTAGGTCATCACAATATCCAAACTTAACGCTATGGAAATTTCTTTCTTCAGTACCATCCTCAGCCTCATCATTTTTAACGTATTGTTGGAAATTAGCTCACTACTGGGGGGTGAATCAGTAGTGCCTGTGGTTATATAAATTTTTAACTCTTTTTACCAAAATAAGATAGGATCAGTAACCCATCAACATAAAATCAACATATGAAAACACCATGATCAACATCAAACATGCACACAAGAACACACAAAGTTTTCTCGTGGATAACCCTCTCTAGAGCAAAAAACTACCTGCTGCTCTGTTGCTCAAATATTTAATTATGATGAACAAATTTTATATCGAGGAGTTAGCACCCACTAGCTCAAGGACTTGACTACTGAGACAATATGCTAGAAACATCAATCAGAAAGACACTTCTTGCATGACTCTACGAACACCCATTCACTGGAAGCCACCATGACCACTGAGCCTTGTCTAACACTACTTGGCTCTGAAGATATCTATCATTTTGGTCTATTTTCTAGAAGTCACCCATCTTAGCTACACATTGTCTAAGATGAGCCTCAACGCCCTCAACACATCCATGTGAACCACATTTCATGCGTTTTCAAACTGGGATCTCAAACTTTCTCAACATGAGCAACCCAGCAGCTACTCGAATCTCAATCCAAAAATGATAAGTCGATATGGATCCTCTGCTAAAAAGCAGCCATAGATATGAAATATGCTAGACAAAGCACTATAGCACACACTCACTCCACTCATACACACACCATCGATCAATCAACTCACCAAATCAATCCACACTCACACTAAAAAATAATCAGAAGAATATATGTCAAAATATAATCAATAGTCTGCAATCAATACCTTGGGAAAATACCATGGTTAGCCCACTACCATGGAAACTTGTACAATAGTAAACTCTAGGGCAATATCATTGGCAAATACCATAGTTAATCCAATACCACAGACCCTTGTACCATGGTAATCTGCGAACTCAATACCATGGGTATATAACATGGTTAAGTCAATACCACTGACACTTGTACTGTGGTAATCTGCAAGACAATACCATAGGCATGTACCATGATTAATTGGATACTAAGGATACCTATACCATGGTAATACCAACACCCAAACCCACCAACATAATAGTGCATTTATCAATGAGTACATCTGTAATCCCATCCATTAAAGAGTACATCTACCTTCAAAACAATCATCTGCACATTCTATCCAAATAACTGGAACACATGCCCATGTTGACATCAATGGAAACCATCAAACACTGCAACACAATGCCTACATCATAAATGCCTCTGTAACACATATCCAAGTTTTGTTTGCAACTTAATCAATTAAGAACAATCAACTGTAGTGCTTTAGCTATTTTTTGATCTTATTCTTTCCTTATCGATATTCTTCATATTTCCAAGATCATGTCCTCTTCCTTAACTATGGAGGATATACACTTTCCTTCATCGAAGCTCCCTCTCAACTTAGGGAGATCAACAAATTTATTCTTTCAGCTATAAATTCTTTTTCTGTTGGACATTAGATAAACCAACATTCCCGATTTTTGGGTCATGAAAAAAGTATGTTTTTCCTCCTCATTTGCTTAATTAATCATAAGGTTTTCCATGAATTTACTCTCGTCTTGAGCACATTCTCGAAGAAAGACCATGAAAAGAAAATAGAAAGTATTGTTGGACAAATTACATGTTATTAGTAACAAAAGCCTAAGTTTCCACTTGTTTATGCATAGGTTGACTGGATTGGACAACTGTTGTTCCTTTTGGATAAGACAACAATGCCAAGAAAGGGAGATGTTGTTGATTACAATTGTGCGAACCACACTAAAGGTGAAGGAAAAAGATGAGATTGATGTGGAAATACGATTGTTCAGTGGACCAATCCTGAGGAGTTTTTGATCCTCAGGATAAGCTCTGATTTTGCTAGCAATTCATAGAATATATAACACTAGTAAATCAAAACGAAAGTAACATTGTAACTTTGTAATTTGTAAAATTCCAGCAAGATTGCGAATGCATATTGAACTTTAAGGAGTCGAAGTGATTATGTAATCTTTTGACAATTAATGAAAGACTCGAGGTTTTCCATTAAATCTGTGTATTGAGTTTCGATAGCAGTTTTCTTCTGGAGGCTTTGGGCCCAGTCGTTGGAAGATCCACTACTCCTTGTATTATGCTATTTACATTTTACTCTCAAGATTTACGTTGTTGTTTCTTCTCTAGGTTGCATTAGAGTAAATCATATAGCTCAATTAATATCATTTTTATCTACAAAAATTAAGTTTGTATATGATTGATGTTCCCTCTTAGTATACAGTTTCTGCAATTACTTCTACCTTTGAATATTCTTCGTAATTAGTATGATTTGAATAGTCTCCTTTAATGTGCATGGATTTGATTATTCACGTTGATTTCGCCTCTTATATTAGGATGTTGGATTAAGATCTTTGTTTGAAAATAGTTTGTAAGTGATTTATCTTTCCGATTTTGAATTATAGAATAATTCTTGTTCTACATTTCCAAGAGTTAATGAGTTGTTAAGCGATTGTTTATTTCTACAACGATTAGTTAGGATTAATTACCTGCATTTCAATCTCTAATTGTTATCACACAGATAGTTCATACAACCTTGAAATAGATGAATGAATCCCAGGTTGGCATATTAATGTAGGATTAAGGTTGAATTATAAAGTCATCATAGTGCACCAACATTTTGGCGTCATTGTCAGGGAGGTTGTCAAGATAATAGTTAATTTGTATCTCAAAAGAGAATTTGGTATTGAAAACGGGAGGTAAGAACCTGCGTACACAACAAGAATTTTTTTTATTCCTAGTGCCTGCTCTCAGTATATACACAGAGGTTGTGTAGGAATGAATGACTAGGAGAAAAAACATACCAATAGATCAGGAATCACTACCAAAAACCACCAAAGCCCAGGGATCGGCGACCCTTGGGAGACGAACCTTTATAGATGAAATCATTCAGAGAGCTTAATCTCAACTGTTAGTAGGGCCCCGAAAAACATCTAGAAAGGGATCTACTTTGATCCCTCAAGCAACAAAATCACCAACCGCAGCTTACGCTGAGATTCATAGAAAATATAAAGGATCTGAGAAAACTTTCCAAAATATAAATAATCAATACTTTGGTCCCTCATAAGAGGGAAAATCATGTAATTTGAGAGAAGGAGATGGAGAAACCAGTGGAGCTTCTAAGGAAGATCCACAGCCATTTGAATTAGGATCTCCTGTGATCCTGGCTGAGAAAGAAGTACATAATATCCCATATCTGAGTAGTGCAATAAATCCCCTTCAAATTTTGAGTACTCCATCCAACCAGATAACACCCCGTAACTAGGAAATCCCTGAATATTATTGGCACATCTTCAACCAAATGGCGAATCAACCACCTCAAGGTCAGACCTCAATGTTTGAATACCCTATCGTCGACCCAGGTGCCAATGCCCCAATGAAAGCTATTCCTTTACAAAAATTCCAAACCTTTCACGGGATGACCTCAGAGGATTCGTATGCTTCTTTATTTGAGTTTGATGTCCTGTACAAAGGTTATAGTTACACCACTGATCCTAAAAAATTGAATTTGTTCCTCTCCACCTTAAAGGGAGCAGCTTTGCAATGGTTTATGGGTTTGGGTGGAAGTACCATTAACTCCTGGGATGACATGAAAAAATATTTTCTCACCAAATACCAAGACTACTGTAGGACTAGGGATCTGAAATATGAAATATTCAAAATGTCTGCGAAGGATAATGAAAATCTAAAGGAATATGTTGAATGACTTCAGTATAATTTGTAGAGATCCCCCCACTCCACATTACCAAAAGCAGTCTTGAAAACCATTTTCATAAAGGGGATCAGAGAAGAATGGGTAGAAAATTTAAATCTGATGGGGAAATGTGACATTTATCAAGAATACTATGAAAAAATTATATGTTTGTGTATCAGGTGTTCATGGGGTAATACACGCAACCAGCTAGGAATTCGAGACTCCATGACTAGAGGAAGCAGACCTCCTAGAGGAGGCATAACGAGAACATAGATCAACAACCTCTTGGACGATTTATCAAGAACAAAATTCTGGAACAACATGGAAAGGTCAACCACCCTTCTCTTCCTGGCAGTCCCAATAGTATTCCATGTCACCCTGGGCAAACCAACCCTTCCCAGGAGCTGGCTGGACAAATCTACAATGCTTTACCCCATTTTGGCAAAATTCATCCAATAATCCTTACCCTTCAGAGTGAGCTACTTCCACGTCACAAAACCTGAATTGGCCTAAAAAATGGTAGCGCCCTATGGGGATAAACAATTTACCCATAAGAGCGGGTTCTCAACCTCAACCCACATTGCCTAGTCCATTTTAGAACCCTCAGCCTTCAGTACACCCCCGATTTCCAACTCAACCAAATCCAAATCCAAATCAGATAATGATACAAAAGTGGTAGAATGCAATGAGCTTCAGCTAAGGTCAAGGTCCATTATTTCCACTGAAGAAAACAAAGAAATTGAAAACGAAAAGAAAACCGCAATAAATCCTTCAGCTGTGATTGCTACGGAAAGAAAATAGGGAGAGGACACAATCGAGCAATATGATTCTGATAAAATTATAATTTGTTCTCCCCCATTCCCTAAGAGACTAGCAATAGCTAAACTTGTTGTCTATCCTGATTTTGATATCTTAGGGGAAGTGAAAATTTTGTGTATAAATATTCCACTCCTCCAGGCCATACAAGACATCTCGATTTGTTCAAAAACAATTAGGGAAATATGTGGGAAGAAGCCTGGGAGGAAATTGAAAAACCCACCAACAGTGCATTTGGTAGGAACTTTATCTTACCTGCTTTTGGGTAAACAAGCACCTATTAAATATGAAGACCCAGGGAATCTTGTAGTAACCATTCAGATACAAGGTTGCACCTTCCCAAACACACTAGTAGATCTTGGAGAAACCATTAATATTCTAACTACTAAAACCTGCAAGCATCTGGGCATTACAACTTTGGAACCCACCTCAACCTTATTAGAACTAGATGGTAGATTAGTAGTTAGACTTGAAGGAACTTTAAAGGATGTGATTGTTTTGATCAATTCCTAGGAATATCCGGTGGACTTTCTAGTCATCAACCCAAGAAGTAGGCTAGATGGACATCCTTTGATATTGGGTCGACCTTGGTTAGCAATAATAGATGCCTATATAGGATGTCGTGTAGGCAACATGACTATTACACAAGGAAATGCTGTGAAGAATCTTGTTTTGTATCCCCCAGCTAAACCAAGTCCACCTATTGTAAATACTCAGTTACGCCCACCTAGATACCTGGAAGAAAACATACACTCTCCTCTCACACTAGAAGAAGCTCTTGAATTTAAGAATCAGATCGAGGATGATGTGATTAACAACTTCATTAATAAACCAGTTTCCATGAATAATCTAACATGCCAAGTATTAAAATCCATTCTCGATAATGAAGCATAGGGAGGTCCCTTGAGGGACACAAACAATCATCATATACCCACGACTGTTGTTTATAATAGCAGGCCAATTGACATTGACCAGGTAAAATACTTAACATTAACAATAACTTGGATAGTCATCAACAACAAAGGCTTATTCAAGTACTTTGGAAATATAAAAAAACCTTTTCCTAGGAATACTCAGACATGAAAGGTATAGATACCGAGCTGTATACCATGGGGATATAACATGTTTACCATGTTTTTTTAATGTATCTTCAATTTTTATCAATGTGGGTCTTCTCGGAAGTATGCATAACGGGTACACATTGGATGTGGAATTTAATTTTGCATCCAACGAATGTCTACACTTAAAATTTGAGTAAACACATAAGGAGAGAAGTGAGAAACACAATTAAAAAAAGTAGTTTTTCTTCTTTTCCCTCCAAAATATTTGCATGTACCTCCTTTTAAATTTAAATGATTTTGATTCAATTACATATTATGACATGGAAATTACGTCCAACGATACCCTCCCTACTTCGAGATCTTGACATCATCGCAGGTTGACCAGATGTCCTCCCAAGCATCACATAGGAACGCAACCCAAGATGCTTCATCTCTCCCTATAAACTAAATAAGATATGTCCACTAGTTCAAGCATGCTTCTAAATATTTGAACTTCTTATGGAGAGATCTTGCACAATCACAACCCCAATTAGTAACATACTTTCTATATGTGTGTGTGTGTGTGTGTGTGTAATTAGCACAAACCTCTTGAGTATTCAATCATTCTGATGTTTCTTAGGTTATCACAATATCCAAACTTAACTCTATGGAAATTTCTTTCTTCAGTACTATCCTTAGCCTCATCATTTTTAACGTATTGTTGGAAATGAGCTCACTACTGGGGGTGTGAATCAAAAGTGGTTGTGGTTATATAAATTTTTAAATCTTTTTACCAAAATAAGACAGGATCAGTAACCCATCAACATAAAATCAACATATCAAAACACCATGGTCAACATCAAACATGCACACAAGAACACACAAGGTTTTCTGGTGGATAACCCTCTCCAGAAAAAAAGTACCTGCTGCTCTATTGTTCAAACCTTTTATTATGATGAACAAATTTTATATAAAGTAGTTAGCACCCAGTAGCTCAAGGACTTGACTACTGAGACAATATTCTAGTAACATCAACTAGAAAGACACTTCTCGCATGACTCTATGAACACCCATTCCCTGGAAGCCACCATGACCACTAAGCCTTGTCCAACACTACTTGAATATGAAGATATCTCTCGTTCTGATCTATTTTCTAGAAGTCACCCACCTCATCTACACATTGTCTACTATAAGCCTCAATGCCCTTAACACCTCCATGTGAACCACGTTTCATGCGTTTTCAAATTGGGATCTCAAACTTGCTCAACATGAGCAACCCAACAGCTACTTGAATCTCAATCCAAAAATGATAACTCGATATGGATCCTCTGCTAAAACGTAGCTACATATATGAAATATTCTAGGCAAAGCACTGTAGCACACACTCACTCCACTCATACACTCACACCATCAATCAATCAACTCACCAAATAAATCCACACTCACACTAAAAAATAATCAGAAGAATATATGTCAAAATATAATCAATAATCTCCAATCAATACCTTGGGAAAATACCATGGTTGTCCCAATACAATGGAAACTTATACCATAGTAAACTTTAGGGAAATACCATTAGTACATACCTTGGTTAATCCAATACCATGGTAATATGCAAACTCAATACCATGGGTACATAACATGGTTAAGTCAATACCACTGGCACTTGTACTGTGGTAATCTACAAGCCAATACAGTAGGCATATACCATGATTAACTGGATATTAAGGATAATCGTACCATGTTAATACCAACACCCAAACCAACCAAAATAATGGTGCATTTGTCAATGAGTACATCTGTAATCCCATCCATTAAAGAGTACATCTACCCTCAACAAAATCAGCTGCACATTCAATACAACTAATTGGAACACATGCCCATGTTGACATCAATGCCAACCATCAAACACTAGCCACCACCTGCATCATCAATGCCTCTATAACACATATCCAAGTTTTGTTTTCAAATTTATCAATTAAGAACAATCAATTGTAATGCTTTAAATATTTTTCGATCTTATTCAGTGATCCGGATTTAAACAGGAACACAACAAATTACAGAGATAACCATATACACAAAGCTGCAGCGGAAATAATACTTCATTTCATTAATGGAAAATACTGAAATATGCTTACAAACAGAAATGGCAATAAACTAGCTAGGGCGATGGTAGCTTATCTCTGAGAAGAGATGTGATGGCTACATGCCTCTGAACTATGTTACAATGAGGCTCAAAGGCCTATTTAATTTGAGAAACAATGGAAAAACCCTTAACATTCCAAAACCTAACCCTAGGAGATGAAACGCCAAACTGTGGGCCCCGTTTGGGGGTAAGTTGGTACATCAACTTCCCGGGGTCGTAACTTTGGCATATGATCTCCGTTTGACGCGTACAATAGCTCATTAGAAAGATCTATCCGAGCACTATCATTGTTGGAATGGGCAACACCAGTCCATTCCATGGACTCGTGTTGCCCCCGGATTCCCCAAAAAACGTCGTTTAGGGCCTCAAAACGGCTCCGGAAGTTCAGGACCCGAAAAACTGCTAAAAATAGTAAGTTGTGCTACAATTAAGGAAACTGAAAATGCTGAGAAAGACAATGGTGGGGGTCCAGGTGGACTTGGCAGGTGGCCACCAATATCCACCTGGATCACTCCTCCCCCCTTAGGAAGCAATGGTCCCCATTGCGTTGAGCTCCTCCATGAGATGAGGAAACTTCTGCTGAACTTGTTTCCTGGTGAGCCACTTGCCCTGCTGAAGGAGTTGGCCCGCTTTGACAACTCGATACAGTTGGATATTCTGTTGGCGAGTGTTCTTGATCTGTGTGTCCATGATCCGATCAGTTGCAGCTTGTTCCATGCAATCTGGATTTAATTCTGTGGGTTTGAGCTGTTCTGCAATGTCGGATGTGTCTAGCAATGTGTGGAAAGTATGGCCGAAGGCGGTCCACATTAAATACTGGGTGCAGGCCAAGGAATGGGGGAATGCTGAGCTCAAATGCATTATCTCCCATAGCCTTAGTAATGGTGTAAGGACCATATCGGAGTGGTCTCAATTTCCGATAGGCTCCAGTAAGGCGTTCCTTTTGCAAATGCAACCAGACTTTGTCGCCCACCTGAAACTTGTGTGGCACCGGATGTTGATCATGTCGCTACTTGTACTTGGCATTTGATTTCTCAAGAATGTCATGGACCTGCTGGCGAATATGTTGGATGCGCTCAATGAAGCTGGTGGCCTTATCTGTTTCGGACTGGACATGAGCTGAATTCATGTGAGTGGCTGCAAGTGGCATGGCCACATCAATGGGGCATAGTGGCTGGAATCCCAAACCCACCTGAAAAGGGCTATGGCCAGTGGAGCTGTGAAGAGCTCGGTTGTAGGTGTGCTGAACGTAGGGGAGGCTCTCGTCCCATGTGCATGGATGCTTTGAGTTATACATGCGTAGAATGTGCACAATCATCCTATTAACAACCTCTGTCTGGCCATCAGTTTGAGGATGGAAGGCTGTGGACTTCGTGAGTTTGGTGTCCAGCATTGACCAGAGACTGGACCAAAAGGTGCTGAGAAACCGACTGTCCCAATCTGAGATGATAGACTGTGGGATCCCAAAGTGCACCCACACTCATTCAAAGAAGAGTTTAGCAGTGGCTTCTGCTGTGATATTCTTCTTGCAGGCCATCATAATGGCCATCTTTGAGAACCTGTCGACGACCACAAAAACACAGTCATTTCCATGCTTAGTGGAAGGAAGGCCTGACATGTAATCCATGGAGATGGATTCCCAAGGTCGACTAGGGGTAGGCAACGGGGTATAGAGGCCTTGCTTCTTAATGGTCGGTTTGGCAATGGCACAAGCAGTACATGATCGGATGTACTTCCCAACATCTTGTCGAAGATTCGGCCAATAGAAATAGTTTTGCAGTACTGCCACTGTTTTCTCGACCCCGAAATGCCCAGCAGCCCGACTGTAGTGTGCTTCCCAAATCATCTTGGCACGCTCACTTGAAGGAACACAAAGGTGACTGAGGTGGCATAATAGGGCATCCTGGAGGTGAAAATCTGCAACCTGCCGACCCTCCAAGAGTGTCTGGTATGTGTGGCCGAATTTTGGGTCGCTTTTGTAGAGAAGTGGCCAATCAGAAGTCTCGTGCCCGCAAGAGTTGAGCACGGTGGTTAGCGCCATGATCGGTGGTCAACTGAGGCAATCTGCAACATTATTGGTGCTGCCCTTTTATACTTGATATTCAAGTGAAACTGTTGCAGGTATGTAGACCACTTCTGATGGCGATCATTCTGCAATTTCCCTTGGGTCTGTATGAACTGCAGAGGTCGGTGGTCTGTGTGGATGACCGTTTCCTTCCCCAAAATGTAATGCTTCCATTGTCGGCAGGCCTGTACAATGGAATACATCTCTTTATCATAAGTGGGGTACTTCCGGACTGTGTCTGAAAGTGTTTCACTGTGATATGCCACTGGATGTCCATGTTGAGTAAGGACTGCCCCAATAGCATAGTCAGAGGCATCTGTCTCGACCTCAAATGGTTGTTGTAAATCTGGTAACGCGAGCACTGGTGCCGTGCAGAGGCGATCCTTCTGTTATCACTGAGAAATACATTGGCATGTATATAAGTTAAGTCCAAAATTTCATGGGTAAAAATGTGTGTTATTTGGTTGTTCTCCTATGTTTACCATTTAGGTGTCATGTTCTTCAATGAAGTTGTTGAGAATCATTTTCAAAACCACGAGTCACCCTTCATCATGATTCATTAAGATATGTCTTGTCTCGTATGTGTCATTTGTCCTTTTTCGCAATTTCGCAGCACTTTTCCGCAGTTTCGCAGCGCTATTTGATTGGCTGATTTTGCAGCGTAGTAATGTTTTAACCTTTTTGTAGCGCCAGCCATTTCGCAGCACATGTCACTGAATTGTAACTGTCTGCGCTACGAAATCGCGGATTCGGGATTTTGCAGCGCGCATTTTTAAAATGTCATGTCCAGAGATGAGTCATTGTGTCCGGTCGGATTGTTGTCAGTTTATGTACCTTCCAAACAATTGCAAGGCATCATTCCACAAATAGGTTCAGAGTTATGCACCTTAGGTTCATTTAAATGTCCTTGTCATGCATGCTTGTGTCATGATGTGCTATTATCATTATTTGAAGCGGCCAGCTTACATGTTAAGCTATTTGAATTGTAATGAGCCCGAATTTCTTCTTCAAGAGAGCTGCATTGCAAGTGAGCCCGTGTTCTAAAGTTCGAAGTTGCCTGTTGAGTTGAAGCTGCCGGTGTTACTGTATGCAAAAAACTTTTCAAGGCGTAATGGAGAAGAGAGAGCATCGATCAGGAAGGTGCCAAAGAGCAGAACCCGAAGGATTAGACTTGACATTGAGGGAGGAAGGTGTTAAAAAGGCCTTCAAAGATGCTGGTTTCTGGAGTTTTTGTGAGAAGCTGAAGGGAGGACACACTCAGGTAACAAAGGAATTTGCATTAAATTTTACAGGCTTGAGTTCCAAAGTTTCTATGTTAGAATTTCCAGTGTCTCCAGAAGCTATTGCTAGGGTGACTAAGATTCCTAGAGGAGGCCAAGAGTGGTTCAAAAATTTCAAGTTTGATATGAGCCCCTGTAAAATATTCTTGAAGGAAGCCTATGTGAATGAAGATTTGACCAAAGCTGTACCAAGAAGTTATGTCAAGGAGAGTTATGCTATGCTGCTTACTTGTATTCAAAAATATTTAACTTGTGAGGGCAGGTATAACAAAGTTTACTCATATCATTTCAAGTTGTTGCTTCATTTCACGGGTAAATCACATATAGATCTCCCATTCTACTTGTTTCGAAGCCTCAGTAAAATGTGTGATAAAATTCAATTGAGGAAAGACGATTGTGAGTCATCACTGTTTCATCATGGCCTAGTTAAACTATTAGTGATGGATGCCTTGCAAAAGATTGGTAAGGATAGGGAGTCTTTCATTTATATGGCCGGGTTCCAGAGCAAGACAGGCCTCACCCCACAGCCACTCAGAGAAAGAGAAGAAGTGATGGAGGAACCCACTATTGCTGAGCTTAGGAAAGAGGTTAGTGAGAAAAAGAAAGTTAAATCTCAGTTAAACAAACCAGTCAAACCCTTGATTATCAAAGAGCCATCTCAGCCACCTCAGTCATCATCAAAGGGAAAAGTCAAGCAAAAGAAGGATGTTCATGGATCAGCTGAGTCTGAAAAAACATCAAGAGTCAAAACTAGGGGTCAACTAAGTAAAGAGAAAGGTAAATCAGTGGCTGTGGAAGAGAGTCCAATTTCAAAAGCCAGTCTAAATGACCTACTTGAGGCTATTGAATTTGAACAAGGAGAACCAGTGCATCTTGAACCGATGCATATTGACTTGACCCAATCTTCTCCTGAAAACACTAAGAAGTCAAAAGCCTCGAGATTGAGGTTTGATGAGCCTAGTGAGGCCTTTATGTTCAAGCCAAGAAGGCCAGTTACGAGGAAGCAAATTAAAGAAGCTGAGAAGGTGAATAAAGAAAAAGAAGCTGTAAAGGAGAAAGTGCATAAGGCAAAGAAGGCTGTAAAGTCACCTAGAAATGAGGTAATTGATGTATTAACAAAAACAGTGGAGGCAGTCAAACATAAAGACAAGGATAAAAAGGTCATCATCACCCAAGGGGGAAATGTGATTGCCATTAAGGGTCAAGTGAGGACAGCTATGAAAGATCAGGTGAGAGCAACCAAAGAAGAAATTGTCAAAGCCAAAAATGTGACTAAGGAGCGTGCTATGAGATATGCCAATTATAAAAGAGCTGTGTTGAAGGGCAGCAGTAACTTAATGGGTCAAACAGAATCTGTGGCTGATGTATATACTTGGACTGTCCCGGCTCTAAAACAAGCAAAACTCCTCAAACAAATGAACCTGACTCTGAGAGCTAAAAACAAGGCTTTAAAGAAAGAAGTTTCAAATTTGAAGATGCAGCTAGGTCAGCTGGCTCATTGATTTGAGGAAAAGGTGATATTTTCAGTTTTGGTCAAATTTTGTTTGAGTTGCATTATTTTTGAAGTCATTTAAGTGTTTGGCGCCTGTAAAGAAGGTTTGAAAAGTTAAAAGTTCAAGTCAAGGAAGCCTTAGTGCAAATGCGTTCTGTTTTGGTAAAAACAGCAGTTTCGTAGCGCGCTACGAAACTGCTGTAGGTGCTGATTTATAAGGAAAATGAGCAGTTTAATGGTGAGGTCATCAGATTTTTGAAGGAAACACCGAAGTAATGAAGGAGATATCACTCAAGGCTATCCTAGCCATTTAGAGAATGACAGGTGGATCTTTTGGTAAAGGTGAAGTTTTTGTCTCAAGTTAAATTTTTGAAAAGCTACTTTATGATAAGTTAGGGTTTAACAGAATGGCATACAAGGAGTATCTTCTTGGTTCATACACCTGGCTATCCATGAAGCTTCCAACGCATTTGAAGTATGGTGAGGCTCGTAAGTTTTGGGATATTTAAAGAGCTGGGACATGTTGCTTGTTTTTCGGAGGATGGTAGGAGACAGGGACCATAGAAACAGGGGTTTTGATTCTAATGATAAATGATCCATCAACGCCTTCAGGTATCCAAAGTCAGCGTTCCTTGCACCTGTAGCCCAGTCATCTCAGCCTAACCAACAAGAAGACAACTGTCAAAGATCAAGAAAAGAACCATGCTACGAGGAGATGAAATTAGAATTTTAGTTTGATTAAGACTCTTTGTAATTACAGCTCAACACTTTGTGTATTTAATGAGTTTGTTTAAAGTAGATAAGGATAGTTAATGATAGTTCATCGAGCTCCCCTCATGCTTGAAGAGGAGACTCGAAGTAGTTAAGTATGTTTTCCTATATATAGCGAAAACTCTGATGTAGTTGGGGTTGGAGATTTATGCAAAAAACAGAGTTTTTATATTGACTGATGTAAAAGACTTTTGACAGTAATAGAAAGATTACTTTTTCTTCTCAAGATTCATCTTGTGTTTAAATGCTCATAATATATGGTTGTGTCTTTTCCTTTCTGTTTTACAGCTCCATAGATGTGCAATCACTCTGAATTCACCTAGTGCTCAGACTTCCTGTGTATGTTTATGAGTTGAGGTTCCTTTGAGAAATTTTTTGAGTGCTTAGACATTGTATGCCTTGACTTCCATGAATGAGTAGTTGGTAATATACCGCAAAGGTGTTTGACTCCATGAGCCCAATGGAAGAAGTCTTATTTTGTTGTTCCAACCAGCTTATTTTCATGTACTGTTTGAAGAGTTAGCCATCTTTTCTTGTCATTAATTCATATCAAAAAATCTGTGAGAGAGCCCTCTCTGACTAAGGAGGCTAAGCCTTAGTCTAAAGCCTGGTCTGAAGTAGTTACATAAAGTCTAACTGGTAGCAGCCATCAGTACATGATTTTGTGATAACACCTTCAACTCCCTGAATGCCTTCTGTTGAGATTCAGACCAAAAGAATTTTGCTTTCGCCCCGCCCTTGGTGACTTGACTCAAGGGCCAAGAAATATGAGAAAATCCCAACACAAACCTGTGGTAGAAGTTGGCAAGACCTAGAAAGCTGCGGAACTCTGTTAGAGTGGTTGGAAAGGGCCAATCCCGAATGACTTGGACCTTGGCTGGATCGACATGCACCCCCTGTTCATCAATGATGTATCCCAGATACTGAACCTCGGTCATGCCAAAAGTGCATTTCTCCAAATTGGCACATAGCTTGTGTTGCCGCAGTGTTTGGAGAACCTGTCGGATGTGGTGGAGGTTCTCTTCCCAACTCTGGCTGAAGATCAGAATGTCATCCAAGTATACTACTACAAAGGAGTTGGTGAATGGCCGCAAGATGTCATCCATTAGCCTCATAAAGGTTGCAGGAGCATTCGTCAATCCGAAAGGCATGACCAACCATTCGAAGAGGCCCTCCTTGGATTTGAAGGCAGTCTTCCACACATCTGAGAGTTCAATTGGTACCTGGTGATATCCTGACTTCAAATCGATCTTGCTGAAATATTTCGCCCCCTTTAGTTGGTCTAGGAGGTCATCAATCCGCGGGATCGGGTACCTATTACGGACAGTGATCTTGTTCAGTGCCCGATAGTCAATACAGAGTCTCCACGTCCCATCCTTCTTCTGTACCAACACTATCGGGCTCCCACAGGGCGAGGAACTCGGACGGATGTGACCTTTATGCAGGAGCTCCTGAATCTGCCTCTTGATTTCATTGTTCTCCAGAACGGAGCGCCGATAAATTGGTCCATTGGGTAGCGGCGCACCTGGGGTCAGATCGATGGAGTGCTTGACTTGACAGTGCAGAGGAACCCCTGCCGGGGAGGTGAAGATGTCTTCATACTCCTCCACAATCTTGTCCATCTGTAGCTGCCGTGCAGAGGGACCCCGTTTGGAGGCCGCGACCACTGTCTTCTTCTTCCCTTGAGGGCGTATCATTAGGAAAACAAATTTCCTTGTTTTGGAAATGATCTTACTGCATTGTTTTGCAGTAATCAAAGAGATGGCGGCAGGTGGTGCTACCTCTGGTATCCTGAACAACTTATTTCCCAATGTAATAATAACAACAAGGGGCCTTGATTCATACACAACATGTCGCTTCCACAAGTATGGTTGTCCTAGTAATACATCACAAACTTCAAGGGGAGCAATGTCACACAACACCTCATCCGTGAAGGGCTTGATGTTGTATGGAAGGCAACACTGTTGGCTCACGCGAAGATCTCGCCCTTGGTGAAGCCACCCAATGGTGTATGGTTGTGGATGTGTTGTGGTAGGTAAGCCAAACCGCTTCACGACC
The DNA here is from genome assembly GCA_031772625.1 of Pinus tabuliformis. Lineage (NCBI taxonomy): Eukaryota > Viridiplantae > Streptophyta > Pinopsida > Pinales > Pinaceae > Pinus > Pinus tabuliformis. Next base: position 826,590,277 of record CM062807.1, on the reverse strand, counting down.
TCTGCCGAAATGAGGTTCTTTTGACTCCCGCTATCAACAATGAACTGTATCGGGGAGCCCTTTACCCACATCTGGGAGTGGAAGAGACGCTCCTCCTCCTCTGGATCTTCGGGTTCATTTTTCTGGATCTTTGCGGTAGCAACAGTGGCGCTGGGATCCGCATCAATGATCTGCTTCCCTTTTTCATACCCCTTATCGGGTTCTGACTCAGAGTCGGAACATGCATCTGATTCTGTAACCTTTAGCTCAGCCACCAGTGACTACTTGGCCCGACACTCACTTGTGTTGTGAGTGGAGCTCTTATGGAACTCGCACCATTTTCCAGTGTCCTTTCTCGGCTTCGCGGCGTTGTTCTTTGCTTGCAGCTTCAGCTGGTTGTCTTGGGTTGTCCCGCCTTGGATTTGTCCTTTGTTCTGTGGTTTAGGGGCACCTTTCCCCTGCTTTGGATTCGCAGATCCAAAGTCTCGCTTCTTTTGTTTAAACTTCTACTCGACCTTGACGGCATACCGGTATGCTGCGCCGAGCGAGGGGATGTTTAGGAACTGTATTTCTTCCTGGATGTACTTGTGCAGGCAGCCACGGTATTTCAGTATCAAATGTTGCTCCAAATCCTTGATACCCAACTTTGTGCGAAGGGTATGGAAAAGATTGGTGAACTCCGGCACGTCTTGGTCCCTTCCCTGTCGCAGCGTGGTCCACTTTATGTATTCATCCTCATAGCTTCCAACAGGGTAGTACTGCTCCTTGATGGCATCCCGGAACGAATCCCAGGTGGGTGCGGCTGAAAATAGTGAGCCAGTACTTTCATCCTTCTGCTCGCAGTAGGTTTCCCACCAGTCCTTGACGTGGGGGGCCACTTTGAGAAGAGCAAAAACAATCTTTTCCCGACTCGAAAATTCATGAACAGAAAAATAACCCTCTAGCAGATTTAACCATTTATCTACGGCATCGGCGTCTATCTGACCCTTGAATATGGGGATTTCAAAATTAACTTGTACCTTAAAGGGTGTGGCGTTTCCAGAGGAGCTGCTGGAAGCCGATGCGCCGCTTCTGGGTAGCCGCTGAAGGATCTACGCAAAGCTGTCCATCATCGCGTTCTGTTGTCGCTCAAGCGCTTCTTCGAGCAAGATTTTGATGGGATCTCCTGCTCCCTCATCTTTCTTCTCGTCCGCCATGGGAGGCCGTTGGGATTTGCGAGGCTGGTCTTGCAAAGGTTCAACCAGTTCAAGCCCTAACTCCTTATATCCCGACCTTGTTGGGGACATGCAAAGAAAAACAGAGAAAAAGCAGACCGCTCTGATACCACTGATCCGGATTTAAACAGGAACGCAACAAATTACAGAGATAACCATATACACAAAGATGCAGCGGAAATAATACTTCATTTCATTAATGGAAAATACTGAAATATGTTTACAAACAGAAATGGCAATAAACTAGCTAGGGCGATGGTAGCTTATCTCTGAGAAGAGATGTGATGGCTACATGCCTCTGAACTATGTTACAATGAGGCTCGAAGGTCTATTTATTGTTGAGAAACAATGGAAAAACCCTTAACATTCCAAAACCTAACCCTAGGAGATGAAACGCCAAACTGTGGGCCCCGTTTGGGGGTAAGTTGGTACATCAACTTCCCGGGGTCGTAACTTTGGCATATGATCTCCGTTTGACGCGTACAATAGCTCATTAGAAAGATCTATCCGAGCACTATCATTGTTGGAACGGACAACACCAGTCCATTCCATGGACTCGTGTTGCCCCCAGATTCCCCAAAAAAACATCGTTTAGGGCCTCAAAACGGCTCCGGAAGTTCAGGACCCGAAAACTGCTAAAAATAGTAAGTTGTGCTACAATTAAGGAAACTGAAAATGCTGAGAAAGAAAATGGTGGGGGTCCAGGTGGACTTGGCAGGTGGCCACCAATATCCACCTGGATCATTCAGTCCTTATCGATATTCTTCATATTTCCAAGATCATGTCCTCTTTCCTAACTATGAAGGATATACACTTTCGTTCGTCCAAGTTCCCTCTCAACTTAGGGATATCAAAAATTTATTCTTTTAGCTATAAATTCTTTTTCTGTTGGATATTAGATAAACCAACGCTCCCCATTGTTGGGTCGTGAAAAAGGTATGTTTTTCCTCCTCATTTGTTTAATTAATCATAAGGTTTTCCATGAATTTACTCTTGTCTTGAGCAGATTCCTGAAGAAAGACCGTGAAAAGAAAATAGAAATTAGTGTTGGACAAATTACATATTTTTAGTATCAAAATTCTAAGTTTCCACTTTTTTATGCACAGGTTTACTGGATTGGACAATTGTTGTTCCTTTCGGATAAGATGACAATGCCAAGATAGGGAGATGTTGTTGATTATAGCTGTGCGAACCACGCTAAAGGCAGAGGAAAAATATGAGATTGATGTGGAAATCCAATTGTTCAACCGAGCAATCCTGAGGATCTTTTGATCCTTAGGATAAGCTCTGATTTTTCTAGCAATTCATAGAATATATAATGCTAGTAAATCAAAACGAAAGTAACATTGTAACTTTGTAATTTGTAAAATTCCAGCAAGACTGCGAATGCAGATTGAACTTTAAGGAGTCGAAGTGATTATGTAATTCTTTTGATAGTTAATGAAAGACTCGAAGTTTTCCATTAAATCTATGTATTGAGTTTCGATAGCAGTTTTCTTCTGGAGGCTTTGGGCTCGATCGCTGGAAGATCCACTGCTCCTTGTATTATGCTATTTACGTTTTACTGTCAAGATTTACGTTGTTGTTTCTTCTCTAGGTTGAGTTAGAGTAAATCATATAGCTCAGTTAATATCATTTTTATTTACAGAAAGTAAGTTTGTATATGATTGATGATCCCTCTTAGTATACAGTTTCTGTAATTACTTCTAGATTTGAATATTCTTCGTAATTAGTATGATTTGAATAGTCTCCTTTAATGCACGTGGATTTGATTATTCAAGTTAATTTCATCTCTTGTATTAGGATGTTGTATTAATATCTTTGTTTTAAAATAGTTTTCAAGTGATTTATCCTTCCGATTTCAAATTATAGAATAATTCTTGTTCTGCATTTCCAAGAGTTAATGAGTTGTTAAGCGATTGTTTATTTCTACAATGATTAGCTAGGATTAATTACTTGCATTTCAATCTCTGATTGTTATCGCACAAATAGTTCTTACAACCTTGAAATAGACAAATGAATCCCATGTTGACATATTAATGTAGAATTAAGGTTGATTTATAATGTCATCTTAGTGCACCAACCTTTTGGCGTCGTTGTCGGGGAGGTTTTCAAGATAACAGTTAATTTGTGTCTCTAAAGAGAATTGGGTATTCAAAAAGGGAGGTAAGAACCTATGTACACAACAAGAAAAAAGTTTGTTCCTAGTGCCTTCTCTTAGTAGATACACAGAGGTTGTGTAGGAATGAATGAGCAGGAGAAAAAGGATACCAATAGATCAAGAATCACTACCAAAAACCACCAAAGCCCAGGGATCAACGACCCTTGGGACACCAACCTCTATAGACGAAATCATTCTGAGAGTTGAATCCCAGGCATCAGTATGATCCCAGACAACATCTATAAAGGGCTCTACTTTGATCCCTCAAGCAGCAAAATCACCAACTGCAGCTTACGCAGAGATCCATAGAAAAACTAAAGGATCTGAGCAAAGTTTCCAAAATAAAAATAATCAATACTTTGGTCCTTCACAAGAGGGAAAATCGTGTAATTTGAGAGAAGGAGAGGGAGAAACCAATGGATTTTCTAAGTCAGATCCACAGCCATCTGAATTAGGATCTCCTGTGATCCTGGCTAAAAAAGAAGTACATAATATCCCAGATTTGAGTAGTGCAGTAAAGCCCCTTCGAATTTTGAGTACTCCATCTACCCAGATAACACCCCCTAACCAGGAAATCCATGAAGATTATCAGCACATCTTCGACCAAATGGTGAATCAACCACCTCAAGGTCAGACCTCAACGTTGGAATACCTTATTGTCGACCCAGTAGCCAATGCCCCGATGAAAGCTATTCCTTTACAAAATATCCCAACCTTTCACGGGATGACCTCAGAGGATCTAGATGCTTTTTTATTTGAGTTTGATGTCCTGTGCAGAGGTTATGATTACACCACTGATCCTCAAAAATTTAAGATGTTCCCCTCCACCTTAAAGGGAGCAACTTTGCGATGGTTTATGGGTTTGGGTGGAAGTACCATTAACTCCTGGGACGACATGAAAAATGCTTTTCTCACCAAATACCAGGACTACTATAGGACTAGGGATCTAAAAGATGAAATCTTCAAAATTTCTGTGAAGGATAATGAAACTTTAGAGGAATATGTTGAATGGTTTTAGTATAATTTGTAGAGATCCCCCCACTCCACATTACCAAAAGCAGTCTTGAAAGCCATTTTCATAAAGGGGATGAGAGAAGAATGGGTAGAAACATTAAATCTTATGGGGAATTTGAGATTTCTCAAGAAGACTATGAAAAAATTGTCCGATTGTGTATCAGGTGTTCACAGGGTAGCACACGCATTGGGCTAGGAAGCCGAGACTCCATGACTAGAGGAGGTAGACCTCCGAGAGGAGGCGTGACGAGAAAAAAGTTTGTTCCTAGTGCTTGCTCTCAGTAGATACACAGAGGTTGTGTAGGAATGAATGACTAGGAGAAAAAGGATACCAATAGATCAGGAATCACTACCAAAAACCACCAAAGCCCAGGGATCACCAACCCTTGGGAGACCAACCTTTATAGATGAAATCATTTAGAGAGTTGAATCTTAGGTGTCAGTGGGACCCCAAACAACATTTGGAAAGGGCTCTACTTTGATCCCTCAAGCAGTAAAATCACCAACTGCAGCTTACATCGAGATTCATAGAAAAACTAAAGGATATGAGCAATGTTTCCAAAATACAAATAATCAATACTCTCATCCTTCACAAGAGGGAAAATCATGTAATTTGAGAGAAGGAGAGGGAGAAACCAGTGGAGTTGCTAAGGCAGATCCAAAACCATCTAAATTAGGATCTCCATTGATCCTAGCTGAAAAAGAAGTACATAGTATCCCAAATCTGAGTAGTGCAATAAAGCCCCTTCAAACTTTGAGTACTCCAACCACCCAGATAACACCCCCTGACCAGGAAATCCCTAAATATTATTGGCACATCTTCAACCAAATGGTGAATCAACCACCTCAAGGTCAGACCTCGACATTGGAATACCCTATCGTCGACCCAGTAGCCAATTCCCTGATGAAAGCTATTCCTTTACAAAATATCCCAACCTTTCATGGGATGACCTCAGAGGATCCAGATGTTTCTTTATTTGAGTTTGATGTCCTATACAGAGGTTATGATTACATCAATGATCCTCAAAATTGAAGTTGTTCCCCTCCACCTTAAATGGACCAGCTTTGCGATGGTCTATGGGTTTTGGTGGAAGTACCATTAACTCTTGAGACGACATGAAAAATGCTTTTCTCACCAAATACCATGACTATTGTAGGACTAGGGATATGAAAGATGAAATCTTAAAAATGTCTGTGAAGGATAATGAAACTTTAGAGGAATATGCTGAATGGTTTCAGTATAATTTGTAGAGATCCCCCCACTCCACATTACCAAAAGCATTCTTGAAATCCATTTTAATAAAGGGGATGAGAGAAGAATGGGTAGAAACGTTAAATCTGATGGGTAAATGTGACATTTCTCAAGAAGACTATGACAAAATTGTTCAATTGTGTATCAGGTGTTCGCAGGGTAGCACACGCATCAGGCTAGGAAGTCGAGACTTCATGACTAGAGGAAGCAAACCTCCTAGAGGAGGCGTGATGAGAATAGACATCGACAACCTCTTGGAATATTTCAAGACAGATATCTTAAGCATGTTGACTACACAGTTAGACATCTTACATGCCAGATAAAGGCAAGCTGAGGCAGAAAAAATGCTAGCCATATTCTACCCACACTGCCGAAAGAAGCACAGTCAAAGAGAATGTCCTTTGGACATGATTTAGACGTGCTCTATATGCACCAAGGACCATGAAATGGATCAGTTTCCATCGCTTCCCAGATTAAAAGTAGTGTTCAAAGAAGCTTAAGAAGGAATAGAGTCGGCATACTTAATGGCACAACGTTGACAATGGCAAGAACGACCCTCAGGTATGCCACAAGACCCGTCTTTCTTATTTCCTATGAAATATAATCAACATAAAAATCCTAGAACAACATGGCATGGTCAACCACCATTATTTGCATGGCAATCCAAAAACTATTCCATGTCACCCTGGCCAAACCAACCCTTCCCAAGAGCTGGTTGGCCAAATCCACAATGCTCTACCCCCTTCTGGAAAAATTCAGCTAGTAATCCTTACCCTTCACATTCTACGACTTCCACGTCACAAAACCTGAATTGGCCTAAAAACTAGCAGTGCCCTATGGGGATTAACAATTTACCCATAAGAGCGGGTTCTCAACCTTAGCCCACATTGCCTAGTCCATTTCAGAACCCTCAGCCTTCAGTACACCCCCAATTTCCAGCTCAACCAAATCCAAATCCTAATAATAGACCGGTCCAATATGTACAAATCCTTGCGAATTCGGATAATGATACATAACCGGTAGAATGCAATGAGCTTCAGCTAAGGTCAAGGTGCATTATTTCCACATAAGAAAACAAAGAAACTAAGAACGAAAAACAACCAACAATAAATCCTTCGACTGTGATTGCTACGGAAATAAAACAGGGAGAAGACAGAGTTGAGCAGCAAGACTCCGATAAAATTATAATTTCTTCTCCCCCATTCCCTGAGAGACTAGCAATAGCTAAACCTTTTGTCTATCTTGATTTTGATATCTTAGGGGAATTGAAAAATTTGTGTATAAAGATTCCACTCCTCCAGGCAATACAAGACATCTCAATTTATGCAAAAACAATTAGGGAATTATGTGGGAAGAAGCTTGGGAGGAAATTGAAAAACCCACCAACAGTGCATGTGGTAGGAACTTTATCTAACCTGCTTCTCAGTAACCAAGCACCGATTAAATATGAAGACCTAAGGAAACTTGTAGTAACCATCTAGATACAAGGCTGCACCTTTCCAAACACACTAGTAGATCTTGGAGAAACCATTAATATTATGACTACTAAAACCTGCAGGGTTCTGGGCATTACGACTTTGGAACCCACCTCAACCTTATTAGAAGTTGTCAACAAATCAGTAGTTAGACTTGAAGGAACCTTACAGGATGTGATTGTTTCTATCAATTCCTAGGAATATCCTGTGGACTTTCTAGTCATCAACCCAAGAAGTAGGCTAGATGGACATCCTTTGATATTGGGTCGACCTTGGTTAGCGATAATAGATGCTTATATAGGATGTCGTGTAGGAAGCATGACTATTACACAAGGAAATGTTGTGAATAATCTTGTTTTGTATCCCCCAGCTAAACCAAGTCTACCTATTGTAAATACTCAGTTACACCCACCTAGATAGCTGGAAGAAAACATATGCTCTCCTCTCACATTGGAAGAAGCTCTTAAATTTAAGAATCATATGGAGGATGATGTGATTAAGAAATTCATTAATAGACTAGTTTCCATGAATAATCTAACATGCCAAGTATTAAAATCCATTCCCAATAATGAAGCATAGGGAGATCCCTCGAGGGACGTAAACAATCAACATATGCCCAATACTGTTATTTATAACAGAAGGTCAATTTAGATTGAACTAGGTAAAACACTTAACATTAACAGTAACTTGGACAGTCATCAACAACAAAGGCTTATTCAAGTACTTCAAAAATAGAAAAATATTTTGCTTAGGAATACTCAGACATGAAAGGTATAGATCCTGAGTTGTGTACCCATCATATCTACATTGAGAAGGATGCTCGCACCATTCGGAAGCCCCAGAGAAGGTTGAGTCCTCACCTCAGAGATATTGTGAAAGAGGAACTGCAAAAGTTGCTGGATGTAAATTTTATTTATCCTATATCAGATAGTCAGTGGGTCTCCCCATTGGTAGTCGTTCCCAAGAAAAATGGGAAATGGTGAATCTGTGTGAACTACAGAGAAATGAATAAAGTCACCCAGAAGGACCATTTCCCTCTTCCATTCATTGATCAAGTTCTCAACACGTTAGTAGGGAAACATTTGTTTTCCTTCCTTGATGGCTTCAATGGCTATAATAAGATCCAGATCACCCCTGAAGACCAGGACAAAACCACATTTACCTGCCCTTGGGGTACGTTTGCATATAGAGTTTTACCCTTTTGTTTATGCAATTCCACAGCCAAATTTCAGAGAGAAATATTGAGCATTTTTTCTGATCTGATCAATGAAGGACTTGAAATTTATATGGACATTTCACTCCCTATAGAAGTGATTTTGAGCAGGGCTTGCGAAATCTGGAAAAGGTACTTGAACGATGCATTGCCACTAGGTTATGCTTAAGCAATGTAAAGTGTCACATGATGATGATTGAAGGTGTGGTTTTGGGACACTACATCTCTATGGTAGGAATACAGGTAGATCCAACAAAAATAGACGTAATTCTTGCACTACCCACTCCCAACACCCAGACCGAGGTACATAGTTTCATTGGATATGCAGGGTACTACTACAGATTTATTGAGAACTTTTCAAAAATTGTTGCACCTTTGTATGTCTTAACTGGTAATGTTGAATTTAATTGGTCTGAAAAATGTGATGTTTCCTTTGCAGATCCGAAGAAGCTGATTTCAACTGCACCAGTATTGCGAGGACCAAACTGGGAGTTACCTTTCCATATCTCTATAGATGCATCAAACATAGCTATAGGCACTGTACTTGGACAAGAAGAGGACAGGAAGCCATGCGTTATCTATTATATTAGCAAAAACCTTACCCCTACTAAGTTAAATTACATAGTAACAGAAAAAGAATTTCTAGTTGTTATACATGCTATCAATAAGTTTAGACATTATATAACATGCTATCCAGTCTTTTTGTATACTAACCACTCTGCCATCAGGTACTTAGCCAACAAACCAATCACTAATGGATGAGTAACTCGATGGTCGTTGTTACTGTAGGAGTTTGATATCACCATAAAGGACCGACTAGGAAAAGAAAATCATGTTGCAGACTTCCTGTCTCGGGTACCTAAGATGAATGATCTATTATCGGTAGAAAATCAGTTTCTAGACGATCACCTATTTGTTGTAATGATTAAAGCACCTTGGTATATGGATGTAGCAAATTATTTAGCAGTTGGGAAATTACTAACCCATCTGTCGCCCAAGGAAAGGAAGTTGATTGTCCAACGCAGTGCCCGATTTTCATGGATTGGCGGGTATCTTTTCCACACTGGATCCGATTTACAGATTCAAAGGTGCATTCGAGAAGATGAGGTCTATGACATCTTGAAAGCTTGTCACGATGAGCCTTGTGGCAGACATTTCGCAGACCACAAAAATGGACATAAGATCCTTCGGATGGGCTATTACTGGCCCACCATATTCAAAGATGCCAAGAAATATGTTCAAGCCCGTGACAGTTGCCAAAGGATGGTTTGTCCTGGCCAGGCAGATGAAATCCCACTACAACCACAGTTGGTGGTGGAACCCTTTGAAGGATGGGTACTTGACTTTGTTGGGCCCTTTAATTCGCCATCAAATCGAAAGACCTATATACTTGATGGGCCACAGAAGAAATAGTAATGAATTTCCTTTTTGAATTGTTCATACAATACGACTTACCAAGGGAGGTGATAGCCGATGGAGGAGTGCAGTTTACAGGACAAAACTTTTTAGCCACCCTACGAAATTATCACATCAAATATCCAGTTGCTTGTTTGTATCACCCATAGGAAAATGGATAGGTAGAGAGCACCAACAAAGTTATATAAGCAATCATGACTAAGACACTCTTGTCAAATCGACGGAACTAGGCTGCTAAACTTCCAGATGCATTGTGGGCCTATCACACAACATGGTGCAATACTAATGGATACTCCCCCTACCAACTTTTTTTTGGCAAAGAACCTCTCTTCCCAATAGAGTTTGAGATAAAGACTCTTAGGACAACCTAGAAGGTTGGAATGGATCTTACACAAGCCCAAACACAATGACTTCAATAATGAAACGAGCTAGATGAAGCACTCTTACTTTCCTTACAACGTACAAAAATAATTCAACAACAAAGGGTCAAGTGGCATGATAGGCTTATTAAAAAGAAATCATTTTAGAAAGTTGATTGGGTGCTCCTCTATGACTCTAGATTTCAGGAATTCCCAGGGAAACTGCAAACAGGGTGGCTCGGACCTTATGAGATTCAAGAACTGCATAACAATGGCACTATAACTTTAATCACCATTGACAGGTCTGGTGCTCCCTTTCTAGTGAATGGACATTGGTTGTGAATTTATCACCAACCACTCACAAAGGAATCTTTCTACCAGCAGGTAAGTAATGATCCTACTCTCCAAATCATAGCTATAGGGGATGGTAACCCGACAGCTTCATTTGCATGAAAAATTGTTTTCTTCTCATATTGTAAATAATGTACATATTTTCTTTTGAAAATGGTTGAGAACTTTTATTCTTTTTTTATTTTAGTACGCTGGAATTTTGATACAAACATTCTTTATAATCAATCGTTTTTCCTTAAAGGAACAATTGTTGTTCCCTTTCCAAAGAAACGATTGTTGTTACCTTCTCGAAGAAACAATTATTGTTCTCTTATCGAAGAAGCAATTGTTGTTACCTTCTCGGAGAAAAAAACTTTGTTCCCTTCTCGAAGAAACAATTGTTGTTCCCTTTTCCAAAGAGCAGATGGTGTCCCCTTTAATGAAAAAGAACAAATTTCTGATCCATCGCCATGAATGATTGTTGTTCTCATTACTATCATTCCATGTCAGTTATTCCTTTTGGTTATGAGTTCGATCTAAATATTTAAAAGCGATAATCTCTAAATCATCATGATTCTTAGCGTTTTTGGTATATATATATATATATATATATATATCTATATATATATACATATATATATATATATATATATATATATATATATACATATATACATATATACATATATATATATATACATATATACATATATATATATATATATATATATATATATATATATATATATATATATATATATATATATATATATATATATATATATATATATATATATATATATATATATATATATATAGATAGATAGATATAGATATATATAAAAATTTTTCCTGACATGCTCTATCTATGAATATTCCTATTTATGTCTATTTTTCAGATACATTATAAATTGTTCATGATCTATCCCCACCATACTAGTTTTTCTTTTATTACACATTCAAATGGTGATTTCCTCAATAAATATGATGGAGAATCTAAGGCATATCTAGCCTTGGAATTGTTTCTACTTCTTACACCATCTCAGACTCTTAAGGAGTTGATGAGCCTACCCTAACTTCTAAACAAGAAAGAGAAGAAACACAACAATAATAAATTAAGCTAAAAAGGGCTAGGGGGTCTCATCATGAGCTAGCCTACCACGTTCATAGGAAAGTAACATAAGTGATATTCCCATTATGGATACCACACCAAGGTAATGGCCTTGTGACACTAAAATGTCAAAGGACAGGAGGTCTCATCACGAGCTGGCCTACTCACTTTGTTGTGATCCAATGAGTGGCATTGTTCTTATCTGGTCATTATGCCAGAACAATGTCCTTTTTAAAAGGGAAATAATTTTTTTAAGTTCGGGATACTGGCTCATTTGTGGGTTAAAAGGAAATCCTGTCAAGGCTATGGATGCCTATTGGTAGCAGTGGCTCTACCTATGGTATTGAAGTATACTTTGAAGTTGTCAAACTTTTATTATGTCCTTAGTTATTCTTTTCTAAATAAAAAGGGAGAAAACACCTTTAATTTGTGATTACATCTTTAATAACTAGTATGGGTGGCATATGTATATTACATGAACTATGTTAGCATTATCCGATCATTTGACGTCAACAGTCATAAATTTAAAACAATGCCTCATCAGATTTCATCGCATATACTCCAAAATGTAAATGTTTTTCCATGATGTAAATTTCGTACGCTTTATTTCTCACAATCCTCTTTGAACAATCGAATGACAGTGCACTTATTGCATTCAATTCTGATTGCGTGATTATTCTAGCCACTTTTTTGTTGTAATAATGATGTCGCATGCTCCCTTTCATGTCCGCATGCTTCATAGGTTGTGGTCACCCTTTTTTTCATTAAAGGGGGATGGTCATACACTATTACGACGTGAAGGTGCACGATTAACGAACAACCGCCATACCTGTTGATATGATAGGATATTATTACCAAGAATTTGTACTTAGTTTCTATTCTTTATACTCCTATATGAAGTTTATGATGTTTCATTACAAGATTTGGGGATCCAATAATGCATGTAGGGTTGTTGATTATCTTCAGGAAATAACAGATATGGGTGGCACCTATGTTTGCAATGGGCCTACATTGTTACAAATCACCATGCAAGCCTGAGACATCTTAGAATGTGTGGGATGGGCACAATATCTTACTCGGCTGCAAGGGTTTAAAGATGATGTTGCTCTAGAATTCCTACAGAATTTACAGAATGAGAGCACAATTGTCAAAGGCAAGACCATAGAAGTAACTGAAGCCATTCTGGCAAAATTCATAGGCCTCCCCACAAAAGACATAAATTGGGTCGAAAATCACATGGTATTTCATGAAGTTGTAGAATTGTTCAAAGATCTTGGCGAGGAGTTACTGTAGAAAGGAAAAGGTATTTGTCCTACATCCCTGAGTGAACCATGGCATGAATTGGAAAAATTCATTCAGAAATATATGACATGCAATGGGTACCATGATGTGGTAAGACCTCGGCACCTTAAATTGTTAGCTGCATTAAAGTAGAAAATAGTAATTAATTTTCCATTTTTCCTAAATATGTTATTACATGAAGTTGCTAGTAGAGTAAGGAAATCTAGGAACCTGTAGGCCACAGTCAGTCATCATGGTCTAATTAAATTAGTGGTCATTAAGGAATTAACTCAATTACAGTTAAACTAGGACAATTTTATAAGCTCTAATGCACTACCCCTGGAAGGAATTCCTAAAAACACCTAGCCTGAGGAAGAACGTCAGACCATGGATATACAAGCCCCAAAAAGGGGACAAAAAAGTAAAGCCCTGGTTTTGACATATATTCTTATTAAACGAACATGGTCTGAGTGAACTGCCTAGGAGAGAAGCATTAGTTTAGCCATAGATGAGGTGGGACCATCCCATGGATTCCCTGATAACCAAAAAGTTTCTTTTCCCCAGGATTATGAATAATAGGTGGCTCGAGTCTTAGAAAATTTGGGAACTCTCTTTGAGGAGCTGGGCCAATTTGAGAATTTACAAGAACATACTCCTATCCCTTCCACTTCTCCTCATAGTTCTCACCATACAGAGACATTACCCTCCTCTGAAAACGACAGAGAAATGCAAGAATTGGAAGGGTAGTATTTTTCTATAGCTAAAACCCAGGAGCCTAGAGTTAATTCAGGGGATACAACCCCACTTGAACAAAACCCTGATAATGATGAGGAGCCATAAGCTAATTCTAGAGATATGACCTTACTTGAACCAAACCCTGACAATGTTGATGAGTCAGAAGCCAATTCAGGAGAAACAACCTTACTCGAACGTGAGCCTGAAGATTTTGAAACTGCCCCTATTTGAGAATGTTATTGCTGGCCCTTCTTCCCCAGTAAAGAAACCTACTGTAAGAGTAAAGAGGTGAGAAGATCATAGGTTGGAATTTATGGATAAGAAAATAAGAAGCTGAAAAGTAAAATTAAGAAACTTAGAAAATGGCTAAGAGACTCTAAGAAAATCCATAGGAAATAAATGGAGTCGAAATTAATCAGAATCCAGAGTGGGAATTCTCTTAATTCCACTGGGAATCAAACAGAAAACATCAGCACCTGTCTAGCAGGGACTCAAACTGAGGATATCTGTACTAGTTCCATAGAAACTAAAATAGATTTTTGTTCTTCTGTTGAATTGATAGAAACAGCCACTCAAATAGATTTATGTTCTTCTGTTGAATTGATAGAAATGGTCACTAAGACAAATATTTGTGTATGTATGTCAATAATAGAAGAAAATGTTCAAATAGACCTTTGTGTTCCTGTGGTAACAGCAGAAGTAGCCATTCAAACAGAGTCAATAGAAACTGGTAGTAAGACTACTTAGACTGAGGATGTACCTCCTTATACCCCCTTGGTAGTAGAGGCTATTATTCGAGAACTGAGGACAGAATTGGAAGAATTACAAAATGTACTACTACAACATCAACAGGAAGTTGTGCCTTTGAAGAAATATCAAGAGTTATTAAAAAAATTTAATGACTTGACCATAATAGAGGATGAAACCTATGCTAGCCTTAGAGAAGAATGAAAGAAAGTGGAGGAACTACAAGGAAAGTATCAGAAAGTTGTGGAACAAATAAAAATTATTTGTTATGTTTATTCAGATGAACTAGCCTGTAGGTCACCTGCTATGAATTATGCACTTTTTCTGCTCGAACGATATTTACTGTTAAAAGTTAAGGCCATTAGAGCTGGTCAGCCCTTTGAGTTTAAATCTACTCCTCATTTTATTAAATGTGGTCAAACATAGACTGAGGATGTAAAACATTTCTTATATGAATTATATTTGAACAATTTTTTCTTGGAACATGACAAGGATGCCAATCTGAGCCCCTTCCTCACAGATGTCCAGTTCCAAGCTTTCCTCTCCTCCACTAAAAAGTAGCTCAAATGGGCTAAGGCTCATGATACTTTCCAAAGGAGAGAATGTGGACTGGATCTTTGGGTAAGAGGTGAACCTACACTACCCTTGCAGCTCTAGGTACAACATATGAGATTTATGGAAAAAGAAGTGGTTGTGTCCACCTTGGGCCCCATCAACACATACACTATCAACTCAGGGTTTGAATATTTTGAAGACATTAGAGAAGCAGCTCTCTTGGATACAAAACAAATATGGACAAGCTCTCCCAACAATGTCAGAAATTGAGAACCTTTTGGTTACAAGAATTTTAGTGCAACTATAGCTAGACTCGCCCATTATGGTAACCTTGCCCTTGGTATTCTCTGGTATCCTCCTGATGGGTATCATTGAAATTATGAATTATAAAAACCTTAAGAAGGACGAGCCTTTGTAGTACTTAAAAGTAAAAATGGTTTTTGAGTCTACAATGAAGAAACATATCCTGCCTATTCTCTGACTCAGTTGCATATTAATTATCTTATTTCATGAGGACATGCAAAAAGGTAAGCTGGGGAGTATGTTGGGTCATGAAAAAGGTATGTTTTTCCTCCTCATTTGCTTAATTAATCATATGGTTTTCCATGAATTTACTCTCGTCTTGAGCACATTCTCCAAGAAAGACCGTGAAAAGAAAATAGAAAGTAGTGTTGGAAAAATTACATGTTTTTAGTATCAAAAGCCTAAGTTTTTTCTTTTTTATGCACAGGTTGACTAGATTGGACAACTGTTGTTCCTTTCATATAAGACGATAATTCCAATAAAGGGAGATGTTTTTTATTACAACTGTGTGAACCACACTAAAGGTGGAGGAAAAATACGTGATTGATGTGGAAATCTGATTGTTTAGCTGAGCAATCTTGAGAATCTTCTGATCCTTAGGATAAGCTCTGATTTTGCTGGCATTTCATAGAATATATAACGCTAGTAAATCAAAATAAAAGTAACATTGTAACATTGTAATTTGTAAAATTCTAGCAAGACTGCGAATGCAGATTGAACTTTAAGGAGTCGAAGTGATTATGTAATTCTTTATACAATTAATGAAAGACTTGAAGTTTTCCATTAAATCCGTCTATTGAGTTTTGATAGAAGTTTTCTTCTGGAGGATTTGGGTCCGGTCGCTAGAAGATCCACTGCTCCTTGTATTATGCTATTTTTTAAGTTTTACTATCAAGATTTATGTTGTTGTTTCTTCTCTAGGTTGAATTAGAGTAAATCATATAGCTCAGTTAATACCATTTTTATTTATAGAAAGTAAGTTTGTATATGATTGTTGTTCCCTCTTAGTATTTCTTTCTGCAATTACTTCTGGATTTGAATATTCTTCGTAATTAGTATGATTTGAATAGTCTCCTTTAATGCATGTGGATTTGATTATTCAGGTTGATTTCTTCTCTTGTATTAGGATGTTGGATTAATATCTTTGTTTGAAAATAGTTTGCAACTGATTTATCTTTCCGATTTCGAATTATAGAATAATTATTATTCTGCATTTCCAAGAGTTAATGAGCTGTTAAGTGATTGTTTATTTCTGCAACGATTAGTTAGGATTAATTACCTGTATTTCAGTCTTTGATTGTTATCACAGAGATAGTGCTTACAACCTTGAAATAGACAGATGAATCCTAGGTTGACATATTAATGTAGGATTAAGGTTGATTTATAAAGTCATCTTAGTGCACCAACACCCGTGTGTTTCCTGACATGGACTAATCGCCTCTCATGGATCCTTATCTCTGGTGATGCGAGCGTTGACTAACACTTGTGTATTTTGGTCTAACGACAGTCGTGATTACCAACAAGTGGTACAAGAGCGTGATTACCAACAAGTGGTATTAGAGCGTAGGTCACGAGTTCGATACACACCTGGATCATGTTGGGGGGGATATTTTTGGACATTGGATAAACCAACTCTCCCCATGTGTTCCATGACATGGACTAACCACCTCTCATGGATCCTTATCTTTGGCGATGTGATCATTAACTAACACCTACAGGTTTTGGTCTAACAACAATCGTGATCCCCAACACTTTCTTTCGCATTAACACATCATTAGAGAACTTTAACCTTCTAGAACATCATTCCTTCTATATTTACCTTGAAACAAGATCATCAACAATGTATACTTCAAGATTCCCACAAATCAATTATCTTTATTAAGTCATCAACAAGTGTGAGGTAGGTAAGCATATTCAACACCTTGAAGACTATATACCTACAAGTCTTCAACAACAAGTTCAACAAAGCAAAAATGTATATATGTACAAGAGAATGAAGTCAAATTTATAGAGTTAGCATGGTAGTATCTAGGTTAAACTAGTCAAAATTTGGATATCCAAAACTTAAACCTTGTTAGGTTCATAAACAATCAATATTACATCTTTCATACCCTAAAATTTCACAACCATCTGAGTTAGGTTTTTTGTTACAAACCCTAGATTCCATCATCAATATTAAAACCTTAGATATCAACAATCATGTTAGTATTTTAATAGAATCAAAATCTGATTTTGAAGCCTTCATCTCGGCCACCAGTGACTGCTTGGCCCAACACTCACTTATGTTATGACTGGAGCTCTTATGTAACTCACACCACTTTCCCATGTCCTTCTTCAGCTTCGTGGTGTTGTTATTTTCTTGCACTTTGGAAGGTTGTCCTGGGCTACCCTGCCTTGGATTTTTCCTTTATCTTTGGTTTGGGGGCACATTTCCCTTGCTTTGGATTCGTAGATCCAATGTATCGTTTATTTTGTTTAAAATTCTGCTCGATCTTAACAGTGTATTGGTATGTTGTGTTGAGCGAGGAGATGTCTAGGAGCTCCTTCTTGTCCTAAATGTACCTGTGTAGGTAGTCGTGATACTTGAGTACCAAATTTTTCTTAGAATCCTTGATACCCAACTTTGTGCGAAGGGTATGAAAAACATTGGTAAACTCTGGCACATCTTGGTCCCTTCCCTGCTACAGCGTGGTCCACTTTATGTATTTATCCTCATAGCTCCCGACAGGGTAGTACTACTCCTTGATGGAGTCCCATAATGAATTCTAAGTGGGTGCGGTTGAAAATAGTGAGGTCGTACTTTCATCCTTCTTCTCATAGTAGGATTCGCACCAGTCCTTGACGTGGGGGGTGGATTTGAGAAGAGCAAAAGTAATCTTTTCCCGGCTGGAAAAATCATGAATAGAAAAATATCCTTCTAGTAGATTTAACCATTTATCTATGACATCTCCATCTATTTGTCCCTCAAATATGGGAATGTCAAAGTTTACGTGTACCTTAAAAGGATTGGAGCCCCCAAAATGGCTGCTAGATGTGGATGCGCTGTCGATGGGCAACCGTTGAAGGATCTGGGCAAAGTTATCCATCATCACATTCCTTTATTTCCCGAGGGCCTCCTCGAACAATATTTTGATAGGATCTCTTGCTCCCTCATCTTTCTTTTCTTCACCCACAGGCGTCCGTCGAGGTTTGCGAGGATGATCTTGCAAAAGTTCAACCAGATCGAGCCCTAACTCCTTATATCTCGACCCCGTTGGGGACATGCAAAGAAAAATAGAGAAAGAGCAGACCGCTCTGATGCAACTGATCCAAATTTAAACAAGAATGCAACAAATTACAGATATAACCACAAATACAAAGATGCAGTAGAAATAACAGTTCATTTCATTAATATCAAATACTAAAATATGCTTACAAACAGAAAGGAAATAAGACTAGCTTGGGCAATGGTAGCTTATCTCTAACAAGAGATGTGATGGCTACATGCCTCTGAACCATGTTACAATGAAACTCAAAGGCCTATTTATTATTGAGAAACAATGGAAAACCCTAAAAATCCAAAAACCTGACCCTACGAGATGAAGCACCAAACTATGGGCCCCAATTGGGTAAATTGGTACATCAACTTCCCAGGGTTGCAACTTTTGCATACGATCTTCGTTTGACGCACACAATACCTTGTTAGAAATATCTGTCCAATGACTACAACTTTTGAATGGCCAACAATGGTCTATCACACATGTTGGCCCAGGTTTTCCCAAAAACACCGTTTAGGGCCTCAAAATGGCTCTAGAAGTTTAGGACCCGAAAAACTACCAAAAATAGTAAATTATGTTGAAAGAAACAATGTTGGTGGTTCAAGTGGAATAGGCAGATGTCCACCAATATCCACCTAGATCAGTAATGATAAATCCTAATAATTCCTGAACATAGGTCGATATTCCAAACCTAGTGTGATGTAATGTAATTTGTTGGAAAGACCTTGTGTTGGAGAGATTAGAGTTTTTGTGTTGAGGACAAGAGTTTATATTGTTGAGTGTAAATCATGTGTATGTTGATAATCCCTATAATATCTATGACCTTTTCATGTATTGACATAGTTGTAGTATTGACGTATTTGTGGTTGGTACTTCTTGGGTGTCCTAACATCTATAAGCATGATTTTTATATATGGTGGTGCATATCCTTGTCTGAGTATATGATGGTGTTGTTGATAGTGTTTTTTTTGTTAATGGCTAAGAGTTTGCATGAGACTTGAATCCGTTGTAAGTATTTCATGTTGATGTTGTTTTTGGGCCCATTCCAAAATTGCATGAAATGGTGGCCCATAGTGTTTGTGGAGGTTGGGGCCTCTACAAAGTGATGGCTTTCTAAAATAGGTGGGGGTGAAAGCATGAATATGGGTTACACGTTTGGGTGAATTTTCATGATGAAATTAGAATTTTTCCTCTTTTGTCGAATTGAAGCCCTCAAAATGCATATAAGCACTGTGAATTTTGATTCATAGTAAAAAGACAAATTGTGGAGAATTTTGTTGTTGTTCTAATGATATTTTTGCAAAAAAAAATAGTGTCGTATAATATATCAGTTTTCCATTAAATGAAATGCTTGTCTTTGTAAATTTTCACACATCTTAAGAGGTATATGTGTGTTCACATAGGATAACTTTGTCTAAAATGTGTAATTTTTAATATATATATATATATATATATATATATATATATATATATATATATATATATATATATATATATATATATATATATATATATATATATATATAGATATATATATGAGCATGATCTACATGAAGAGAGCTATCTCTTTCTTATTAAAAAATTATTTTTTATGCAAAAATATAATTTTTATTATTTTTGTAAGTTGGAAAAGTAATATTCCAATTGCATTTTGCAGACACATGTGTTCATGTAAGTTTTTTTTCAGCTATTTAAATAAATTGAAAAACCAAAAGTACCTTT
Source organism: Pinus tabuliformis (assembly GCA_031772625.1). NCBI lineage: Eukaryota > Viridiplantae > Streptophyta > Pinopsida > Pinales > Pinaceae > Pinus > Pinus tabuliformis. The sequence goes on along the minus strand of CM062807.1, from coordinate 826,570,153 downwards.
TTAAAGAGGACCCATCAATGGAGATAGTGGTATTCTTTGAAATTTTTTTGTTGTGTATATTTTACAATATTGATTTTTGATTCAACCTCTTTAAACCAGTTCAAAAAAATTTAAAGCATTATGTTTAAAAGCAATTAGATGAAAAATATCATATGAATTCAAAAATTTCAAACTCATATGGCATTGGATAGACAATTCCTTTATGAATTGAACATGATCAACTTGGCCACTTGAGGACAAAATTAGCCCTAAGCTAGTTAGGGTACAAAATGGAGTAGCAGAAAATTTTGTAGAAGGGGTGCTGAAATTGCTGATTTTAGGACTTACAAGGCTTGATCGAGCGCCTAAATTTTAAATTGAAATAGTTCGATCGAAGGTTTCATAAACCCTCGACCTATCCATTTACGTGGTTAACACGAGTTTGATCGAGGCACCAATTTTTTTTTGGAATAATCTAAAATTAAACATTTACCTTATTTTAAAATTCGAAATCTTATTAGAAATTTTGTTATAATGTCATGTAAAAACCTTATTAAATTTAATATTAATACTAAAAGAATAATAGTTTTATTATATTAAAGTAAATGATAAAATGATATTAATATAAAAAAAGTTAATATTCATATATTTTAATGTTAATATTAATTTATTAATTTTGGATTAATATAATATAATATAATATAATATTTATTATATTATAATATATACTAGCACAACCACATTAATAAATTTGGTTATATATGCCATAGACACAACAAAAGAGTCATTAACACAAAATAGTCATCCAAGTTGGCTCAATTTATATGTTACTAATTTTATTTAACTTATTTTTTTTATATAAATCTAACATAATAAAATATATAATATTTTTAAAATCTTGAAGTAATCATAACCTAAAGTTACCTTTAAAGAAATAAAACCTAAATAGTTTCAATTGGAAGACATGAAGTGCTCTATGTATCTTTGATGGAAGTAGCTGGAACATTAATGTTTTGGAAAATTCTAGATAATACTTCTATGGAAAATTAACAGTTTCCCTCTAGGTGAATGTACAATACACATTTGAAATCTTGCATTTTAAACATGTATTATATGAAAATAAATAAATTATTGTACGAAATCAAAATTAATACACACACACACACAGATATATATATATATATATATATATATATATATATATATATATATATATATATATATATATATAAACATAATATTTTAATTTTGAAAGTATTTTAAAATTTTTGAAATATAGAGTGAGAGAGAGTGGAAGAGAAGGGTAAGAGAGAGAGGGGGACAAAAACATGGAGAGAGGGAGAGGAGGAGAGTGATGGAAGAAAGCATCCTGAAGGAAATCTAGGAACAACATAGTGTAGAAATAAGTTAGTTGTAGGTGCTACGAAATATTTTCGTAGCATGCCGCGAAATACTTTCGTGGCACCTCTAGAAACTATATTTTCACTCTTCGGAATGTGTATCAATTCAATTCTCTTCCAAATGATATCTCACTGTATTAACACACCTCCCAAGCTCAAGGAATGACTTCCCTCATCTCAGCTACTAAGGTTTATGCTCAAGCTCCCAACAACCTAGTCGTGGCAACGTTCAGGCCAAATACTTTGTCTCAGCGCTCAAGTTCTCAGGTTCTCCATGTTGTCTTACTTAAAAAAAAATTCTCCTCCTTCCTCACTCTGCATAGAACATCCCTTCATCGAGTTAATGGGCACACTCAAGTCAACAAAACCACGTCGCTACCTACAAAATAGAGACATTGAAATATATGGATTGAGATTACTTTAACAAGCACGCTTAACATCCACAACTTAGAAATTGATTATATACAAGAACCTGACTCTACGGACCTTGGGTCACATTAATTCCAGAATGAAATCAAATGTATATACAATTCGAATATAGAGATAAAAACATAGAGAAATAACTGAGAGAAATAAGCCAAATATGCTACACTTTCTTTTATTTATTTCATAGGCATAGGTTCAAGGCAGGAGAGTAAGCTCCTTTCCTCTCAATTCATACTCTTTTTTATGCACACCATTGGAAACTAATTCACTTCCCCTTCTCTCTAGTTGAGGGAAGTCGAAAATTCACAACAAAAATGACTCTTCATTTCCTAGACTCTATAACTTATTCAAATTTTGTATTTACATTATTCAAAATCTCATTAATGGAGACAAAATTGACTTTTCTAGGTCAACATGTGGCCAATCCACCACATTGTCAAGCCCTCTTCATTTTCACCACGAACTTGGTCTAATGCTCGTGCATGAGAGAGAGTCTCTCAGAAAGAGAGGGAACTCGAGAGATGGAGTCGGAGGAAAAGATAGGGAAGGAATAATTTCAAGACACACACACACACACACACACACACACACACACACACACACATATATATATATAGATAGATAGATAGATAGATAGATAGATAGATAGATAGATAGATAGATATACAGAGAGAGAGAGAGTATGTCTATTTTTGGGGTGAGATAGAAATACACAGAAGGACTCTAGATGGAGAGAAGGGTGAGAGAGAATGAGAGAGGGAGGGAGATAGTCAACAGAGTTGTAGAACAAAGCACAAGAGAGAGAGAGAGTGGGAGATGTGGGGGGGAGACATAGGGAGGTGGGAGAGAAAGGAAGAGAGAGAGGACTTGAGAAGGAGGGAGGGCGAGGGAGATGGAGTTGGAGGGGGAGAGAGAGGGAGGTAAGAATAAATACATATAGAGAGATAAAGGTGGAGAGATATAGGGAGGGAGTGGCAACGAAGATGGAGAGAGAGAGAGGAAGTGACAAAGGATATGGAGAGAGAGGGATAGGGGAGAGTAGGAGGGAAGGGAGATAGAAGGGGAGACAAAGGAAGAGAAGTGGAAGAGAGATAGAAGGGGAGACGGAGGGATAGAAGGGAAAGAGAGACATAGAGAGAGAGGGAGAGGGAGGGAGATATAGATAGATATGGAGAAACAACATGTATGTCTTCAGGGTGATATAGAGAGATGAGAAAGGAGAGACGGAGGGAGATAAAGATATATATGGAAGGAGGAGAGAGGGAAGAAGAGAAATTCCCATCATATTTGAGTTTTTAAAAATTGAATAAAACTTAAATTTCCATAATAAGGAATTGATTGAAATACTTGGATAACTACTTGTAAATTTAGAAAATTTTATACCATTATATAAAATTATGAAAATTTTTCCATATATTGTTGTTTGACCTTTATATTAAATTTCAATACAATTGACTTATATCATGTTAGGACTAAGCTCTTGTAGCTAATCTCAAAATAAATAATTTTGAATAAAACCTAGTTGTTGTTTACATGAAATCTTTTAACATTTAAATTGAATAAAACGTATTCCAATCGTCTTTGTGCTTTGTAATTGAACCTTGAGATAAGAAATTGATTGAAATACTTAAAAAAGTTTTCCATCAATGGTATATGGGTGGGTCACAAAAAATTTCATATATATATGACTTTATAATTCAAATAATTTATTTTTAAAACTTAATTGTAATAGCATGCATGTTGATTGCACTAAACAACACTTTCTACAAGAAAATATGAAGCATGATTGGAATTATTTCCATGATCAATATTAAATTGATACATAATATATTTTAGTTTATTTTAAATATCAAAGTGACTTGCATCATAACTTTGAAGATTGTACTTATTTTCTTAGTCTATGAAATTAGAAATGAAAATTGAACATGTATTTTACTAATAAAAGTTATAGTAGATAGAAAAATGATTAAATTAGCAAAATAATTTTAACATGTCCATTTAAACTTCAAAAATTAATGTGCACCCATAAACAAGATTAATACAAATCCATAAACTGAAATAATAAGCACCCATAAACTAAAATAATGTTTGTGATGTACATCCATAAACTATCCATGTATGAAATATACAAAGTTTGTATCACACATGTGAATATGTCATATGAAATGAGCCTGAAAATATACAAACTATGACACTCTAAGTACCACCAAAACTCCTATGTGAGTTCTGTAGCGCAAGATAAGTGTCCATAAGCTGGTACTGCAATATAATACATTCAAATTCAAACTAATTAAATCATTATTTGTACAAACTAAAAAATATGGAAATACACTATATTGAAACACATTTTTAATTACATATATACATGAATATACTAACCTCAATTGAGTCCAAATGCAAGTCTGATAGGATGGGGTCTAGTCATGAATCTGGGTTTGGTGCTCCCCTCCCCATGGCTTGATGATTAGAGCTGACATCGATGGACCTGCATAATTAGTGCCTCTAAACCCATCATCCCAAGCATGTCTCCACATAACATTGGCATCAACGACACTTTGCATATGGGCCTATGTACACAATGGCAGGGAAAAGCTATAATTAGTCTAGAAATTAATTAGGATGTTTATGTAACTTAGAAAAAGAAAATGTTGAAATATTAGGAATAAAATAGTTTACCTCAACTATTGGTCCATGTGGTTGTTCATAATGACTAACCTCGACATTAGTGAACATATTATAGTGTCGAAATGGAGGCGAAGGAGAACCAATGGAAACATGCTCTAGTTGAGGATGCCCTGGATAATCAACTGCCTCATCCGATGACCTCATAAGCTCATCCATGTAGCTGGTACATGTCTACATGTTATCATGAACTTATTAATATAGATGCAATGTAATTCGAACTAGAAATTTTAATATAAATAATTATGCATAATTTGACAATACGAGTGAAAATTTTCGAATATATATATATATATATATATATACCTAGTATGTGTCACGCAGGCCATGCACCCTCCAAGTGTCAAGAATGACATCACGATACATACATGTATGTGTCCAAATCTGATCAAAAGGTCAACTCGCGAGAAATACATCATCATATAAGGGCACTGGTGGGTCACAACAAAGTGGTGGTTGTCTCTTAATATCTCCATGTAATGCAACATGTGCACTATCCAATGATCCCTGCATGTTGTCTGCAATAGTCTCCCATGTCTCACCACTGAGCTGTGATAACTCCTCTAGCTCTCCAGGTAATACCAAGCTCCAAAATGGTAGTGGAAAGAATCTCAGAGGTGGTGGTACATGCCCAAGGTCCCTACGAGCCCCCTTACGCTCATTGGTACCTCCCCTGTTAGTACCATAAAAACAAGATCTGATATCAGCGTAATCCAACCTCATATTTAACAGAAAGTTGGCATATAGATGTTTAGAAAAATAGACAGTGGCATGGTCATGGTTGGGGAACTTTCCCCAACCTCCAATGAATATATTATACATGAAAGGGGATGCATGAACATTAATAAAATATTTTAGTGGGATCAGACCTTTATGTCTAGTAGGGATATTTGGAGAGATGTCAAACCAAAAATCAATTTCCTTGGTGGCTACTTTCACTACCTCCCAAGAATCTGGCCCTCTAACCTCATGCCTCTTTGCTATAGGGATTAATGCATGGGTGTTTGGTGATGTAGAAACCCTCAAGTACCTTCCCAGGATCCTTGGCAGACTGTAAGATTAGTTACAACTATCACAAAGATACATGCATATCTATGTTTAACAAATGAATCTCAAAGCAAGAAGAAGGACTTATTATGTCGAGTCTCAGTGTGGTGTTGCTGGAGAGCGCAATGTAGCTAGGTGGAAGACCCCTGATCCAACTCCAGAACAAAACCTGCGCATAGATAAGACAAGTGTAATATCACAACATATAAATTTGACAAACAATGCATTAACATATAAATATATATAGTTGCATATATCCAAGGCACTTATAATAATGAAAATGCATGAACATATAAACAAATTATACTATCAACATCATGGAGTTGACAACACAATTACAGTTCTATATTGATGTAGAAAAGAGTGATTACAACCATCGGTTGTATCGGCCTTCCCTTACCCCTCTGACTCATGTCTCTCTCTCCCTTCTTAACCTCTTCTAATTCCTTAGTCAGAGACTATGCTCAACAGTCAAATAGGCAATCCTTTCAAATGGTTCGAGCTCTTCCACAATGGCCCTAGCCTTGCATATATAGCATGTGAGGATAGGGTTTTCAAGTCCTTCATGAGTTCAATTAGGAAAAAGCATTGATGTTTCCATGCCTTTGTGATATTTCCCATTTGTAGACTCCATTAGGAATTAGTAATTCCTCCAAACAGGTCAAGTTCTAATGTTTCCTTGCTTTTGTGAGCTGACATAGGAGAGAATCTTGGGATATTTCTTGGTCAACTTGTTCCCTTGACCCATAGAAGCTCATTTAGGGTCCCTAACGGTCTTCTCGAGGTAACAAGAAAAGTTACCCTAGGCACTAATGCACCCTTAACCTTGCTAGGAAGCTTTATAAAGTAGGTTTCTAGTGCCTAGACAATGTTAGCTTGACAACTGGGCCTGTGAACTTGGTCAATCCTTCAGTCATCATGTCTTCCTCCTCTGAGCTGGTGAGGAGGTCATTTTCTTGTATAAAACTCTTAACCCTATGTATGAACTTTAATATGTGGATATGTGGGCCCGACCTCTGGTATGTCTTGATCAACCTTTTCATGCTATCCGACATCAAATACAATGCAAGACGAGTCAGTAAATTGGTAGAGATATTTTGTGTCTCTTTTGTGATCCATGTATGATGGGTCATAACATCCTCTAATGTGATCTGAGTTGTAGCTTCATCCCAAAGAAGGATCGATGTTGCACTATGATCATCAGCTTCAGCCTGCTGAGGACCTATAAATCATAAACATAATTTAACATATATATAATTAAAAAACTAGAAGCATAATAACATATACATTAAATCCAAACACATAAGTTGAACATAATTTAGAAATTAAATACAATTTCAATAAATAAACACAAAAAGTTTAAAGAGGATTTAAAAATGTAGGAGGTGTACCTCAAATGGGTGAAGAAGGTCCACTATATATGGCATGGTCATCACAAAATACAGAAACGCTGCCTTTGACACTTCAACTGACATCAAAGGTAGGCTTGAAAATGGGAACATGAACTCTTGTTGGGCTACGTGATCTATCACAAGAACAACCACGTAAAATAGAACCTCTCCCACTATGATGGCCTATAGTTGGGGTGTGTATATGGGATGCCTCAACATATTACATATAATACATATAATCTAATCCAAGAAAAAAATGTTGACAAAAAAAACCATTTCTAAATTGAAGGAGAATAATCAAGCCTGAAGTCCTAAACTTTAGAGTCCATTTTTTGATAATTTATCGACCAAAGTACATTGAGTTCTATGTAAACGCAATCGAAAGAATTCATGAAATTTACCCTCAAAATTATTCTCTTTTCTAAATAATGCATTTTATTCATAACACACACACCCACACACACACACACACATATATGTGTGTGTGTGTGTGTGTAAATTTGAAATAAACATATTTACAAAATTAATCAAATTTGATGCCAACCAAATACTACAATAAAATTTACATTCTTAATGTTTGGCTTTGACACATGACATGTACTAGGTGAAAGCAAATGAAGACATGGTTTCTTGTACAACACACTACATAATGAAACAATATGGTACAGACTGTTATCACCTAGATTGAACTCAGGCTGAAGGGAGGCAATTCCAGGGTAACCACAAACCAAGCTTAGCCTAGTAGCTAGCCCTACTAGGCCGGGAGAGGGATCTCTCCTTAAGGATCTAAATCAAGATGACTGGATCAGGTAAAGGATTTTAGGCTAGGTATAGTAGCTCGAATTTTTTGATTTAATTTTGTTGGTATTTCGTTGGATCAGATGGAGCTGGGCAATTTAGGTCTAGGAAATTAGGTTAGAAATGCAGGGTGTTTTATGGGGCAAGGTAGGCATAGGCTTTAGCACTTTAGGCTTAATGGTGTGGGGTGTTTAAGACTGACGAGGAGCTAATAAGGGCATGTGACAATCATGGATCCTTCTCAAACAGTAGAAAACATGAAATATTGAATAATTTCCCAAGGCAGAGCACTGATACAATGGATTCTACCTATCAAACTTGATAACATTCAACTAGAAGCATGAAATGAACAATGGCATACATAAAACATGTAAAAAAATGATTACAAAAGAAGAAACTATACTAAAACTCCATACCACAGTGATCCCATAAAAATAGCTACAAATCTTATTAATCTCCTTGCCAAACTGCTTACAATGATGTACAATCAAACTCTGAGCATCCAAGTGAGTCCAAACCACACAATGACTGAGAAAATACATGATATAGACCTCCAAACAACTAATACTTGCCTCAAGGGTTGAATTCCATGAGAGGAGAAGTAGTTGCACACAATACTGAACTGATAGCTAAAGACTAGGGTGGTCAAATTGACTCATTCCTAATATGAAGCAAACTGATTCATTACATGCCACTTAGGCCATTCATCTGATGTATCTACCGTAGGTAACAAAAGATATACTTTAATTACATCATGATCATGAATTACATCAGTGAAAAACCAAAATCCCTGAGGTGAAAAGGGAAAAACCAAAGAAATAATGAAAAAATGGGCTACCTGTCAAGTGCGCAGCACTAGTGTCAAACGCGGAACACCTGAAGGAAACGTGCAGTGCCATATTCAAGGTGAGTTTTGGCTACCTTCCCAGTCTCCAAACTGAGCCCAAGATAGCTTGTTGGAAATCTTGTCATGTCTAATCTCTGGATCTACCTTCAGATTTCAAAATGAGCTTGGTTTGACCCTAAAAAAAGGATTTCTACCAAGACTAGTCAAACACACAGCGCCTGGTCCAAAAATGAGGCAGAAATGTGATGTTTTGCTAGTTTTTTTTCCATTTTCACCAACCAGTTTTGTATTCCAAGGCTGGAAACATGTTTTTACTGACTATCTTGGGCCTTGTGAATCCAATGGTGGTGGCCATTCCTCCAAATAATGCCTCCAAAAAGTGCGCAACACCTAGGGCACTGTGCGTCTGGCCAAAAAACTGATATAAAAATTGCCAAGAAAAAATAGGAGATGCCAAAAGCAAAAACTGATTTCAGGGTCTTCAAAAATGGTTGACATAGGTGGTGTTGAAGTTGACTAAGCTCGAAGAGAAGCCTCCACCAATAGGTCAAGCTTATCCTTCTCCTTTTGATGAGTTAAGGCCTCAATTTTTTCATGAGCAGTTTTGAGCTTGGCTCTAGAAATTTTGTTTCTCATGGCATAGTGTTTGGCCATTTTTATTTGAATTTCTATGTTTCTATTGGCTTTAGCTAACAGGTTCTCAAGATTATTTCTATCCCTCTCAAGCCAATATTCGCTGTTCTCATTCATCATTATGCCAAATTGTTCATTTAAGGTGAGTTGGTTGGCAAGTTGAGCTTCCTTTTCTCTTTCAAAATTCAAAGCTCGCTTTAGGCCTCTAGTCTTAGGACTCCTCCAGGGCAAGTTTTCCTCCATGGGCTCACCATAGTCACCATAGGCTTCCTAAAGTTGGACTTTAGACTTTTCAGCTTCCCTTTTAGCTTTGATGGGATGAACTTCCATGAGCTCCTGCTTGGTCTCCATTTGCTTGTTTTCCTGTTCATAATAAGATATGATGTATTTTTCTCTTTGTATATTCACTTGTAACCCACCTATCAATGTTCCTTGCTCCTTGAAAATCATTATGGTGTTTGCCTTCTCATCTTCCTCATCTAAGTCCACTAAATCAAAATCCTACTTAGTTTCATGGGAGTCTTTTTCTTGATTTTTCATTTCTGTTTCAACCATTTTTTTCTTCCTTTGTGTACCTGTTTTGCTGATGAAGAGAACAACACCCCTCCCACAATCTATGGGGAAAACACTTGCTTGCTTCCTCTCTAATAAGTGTGCACCAAAGTACCTAAATTAGCCCTTCCTGGCTTGCTGCTTTGACCCTAATCACTTTGTCCTTTGCCATTGTCCCCTTTTCTGTCAGATGAAAGAACAAGTTCATGGAGTGGTGATAATGGAGGTGATGGTATGACTGACTCATCTTAGGAGGATGAATAATGCATGGGCTGAGATGAAGGGATGGAGGATTGTGGATGAGATGATGATGGAATGCCTTGAGTGGAAGCTTCAGTGAAAATAGGATTAGCTATAAATGTACTGCATGCAATGTTAAGATCTTTAAGGCGATAAAGAACTATGATCTTTATGAGGTAATGGTGAAATAAACTCTTCATTTTATCTTTGTGTTCTCTTCTCTGGGCAATGTAAGCCATATTCTCCACAGTCCTGAAAAGATAGTAGGGTACATTGAGCATTTTAACCCTAGTGAAATGCCTAAGTAACTGGATGTGGTAAGAATAGACCCTAGAGAACCTACCCTCACATGAAAAATATTTCATTATAATCTTCATCATGGGTGCATATCTGTCAAGGAGATATGAGAAAGGGAAGTAGCCTTTTCTTTGACTTTTGTACCTAGGTTTGAGGTATGGTTCATAAAAACATGCATCTATCTCACCCTTCTTGAACCATTTTTCCCCAACTTCTGGAATCCCAGTGGCAGCTGATATGATGGCAGTAGACAATGTAAAGGTTATGCCTGTAAGAGTGACTTGGTTATCTTGAATTTTAGTTATGAAAAGCCTAGTCAACTCAGGGTGATACTGGACTGCTTGAACCTGCTCACAAAACTCAAAACACCCTAACCTTTTGAAGGCTGTCACTATCATAGGAGATTCTAGGAGCTCTTTGAGATCTGTGGGCTCAAACGTGAGAATTCTCCCTCCTTTATGAGGCCTTCTTTGCTCTATGTTTCTTTCTCTGTCTGATCTCTCTTGTTCACTATGTAGCCTATATTATCCATCAGCCATGGTGTCTTTGTTATTGAAACCCTAGGTAAATGGTAGGGGAAATGGAAGTGTTTGGAAGGAAAAAGAAAAGGGAAAGGTGAGTGGAGCCTGGTGGATGTCGGGATAGAGGTCTCTGAAAAGGAATATAGGGTACTTATCTCGTAACTTATGGATCTTGCTTGCAAAAACCAGGGCTAGGGGAAAAACTATGGTTTTGTATATGAAACTAACACCAATCTTGATTTTATTCTTCAAACATCAAGGAAATAACTTTGAGGAGAGGGAAAATGATGTTTTACTTACTTGCTTAAAGCTGACAAGGTGTTAGGAATGTCGAAGAGCAAATATGAATGAAATTGGTGAAATACGCATCACAAAGATGGAGTGCACAGTGCCAAGAGGAAACGCGCAATGCCAAGAGAACGTGTAGCACCAAGAGAGAACGCGCAACGCCAAGAGGAAACGTGCAGCGCTAAGCTGTTTTTGCTAATTTCGGCCCTTAAATTGGAAAAAATTCTGCTAGGGTTTTCTCAATGGGAGGTCAAATGGAAATAAAGGAGATATGAAGGCAAGAAGACCTTTATACATGCTTGAATTTAATTTTTCTCCTCAAAACCCCCTTTGCTAATGTTTTTTCACTTTCACCTTTCACCCTTTTTTGTCATTGTTCTTGATTTTCTGACTCTTTGCTTTCTTTTGACAGGTGGATGAATGCTCAATCTTGACTTGAATTTTACAATGCTTGTTTGTCTTGCAGTAAGGAGAAATGCTCTAATGCAGCTGGGATCACTTATTACATATAGGAATCTTAAAATTACATATAAAATACAAATGAACTAAAATACTCTGTTTTCACCTCAAAAACATGTTTTTTAGGTGAAAATTACATTAGGTTAAAAGATAATAATTTCAATAGCTATGATTTTCAAGCCATCATGCCTGATTTATTGATCATCCTCATACCCTTGCCGACCTTTATTTACACTTTGAAATTAGTTTCTTGACCTTGGTGATGAAATCCTAGACCTAATGAAATGAACTGCAGATTAATTATGAAACATGACTGAACACAATCTGAAGAAAAGATCAGCAAGTATAGTCTATGAGGGAAGAGTTGAAGAGAAAAAAACCACCAGTGGATGAGTGTATCATGACCTAATGGAATGATGCAAAAATTTTCAGTATGGGACTGCTAAAATGAAAATGCAAAAGTGAATTTTGATCCCTGATGGAAGTATGTAGGTACTGACACTAAAATTGGCCTTATTGGGGATGGCAGATCCTTGGAGATGTCAAGAACACTGTAGGCCAAGTGCCTCATCCATTGTGAAATATAGTCAAAACCAAAAAAAGAAGAAGTGGAAAATGACTCAATACAATGAACTCTGACTCTCAACCAAACTTACTCAAAACTTGACTATAAACCAACTCAAACTTGACACTAATCATTTAAAATTTATAGCCTTCACTTTGGGCCCCAAGCTCAAATGATAGTGTACTTGAAAACTTGCAAGGAAAATCAAAATGGTATATACAATGAAAGTGATATAATTTCAAGGAACCACCTCAAAAGTAGTAGTGCTTCAGGAGCCTACCATTCACTGGCCCTCCTGAACAATTATGACCATCCATTTCTTTTAATAAAAAGGCATTTTTTCCTCTCTATGTTGAAATATTATATGGTCCTTTCCATAGATTCTCTAACTTACCATGCTTTCCTTTGTCCTCATTTCGTACATCCCACCGCAGCACTACATCCTCCAGCTGAAACTTTTCTGCTTTGGTTTTGCGGTCATAGATCTTCTTTATCTTTTCTTGCAACCGAAAAGTGTTTTGAGAAACTTCTTCCCTTGTTTGGTGAAGGTGGATCATTTGATTAATTCTTCGCTGAATATCATCCCCTTCACTGCCAGCTTCCTGTAGTAATCTCATGACCGGGATCGCAAGTGATGTAGGAAATACTTTATCAGTACCATAAACCATCTCAAAAGGTGACATACCTATGGATTTCTTGCTACTCACTCTGTTGGCCCACAAAGCATTAACAAGCTTCTGATGCCAATTCTTCTTATTTGCATCCAAAAACTTCTTGATTATATTCACCAAGGACTTATTTGATAACTCAGCCAATTCATTGCCTTACGGGTAGTATGCTGTGGAATGACCCAATGTAATATTGTACTTATTGCAGAACTCCACCATCTTCTTGGACTTAAATGCTGTTGCATTATCTGTTATGATCTTGTGAGGGCAATCAAAATGAGACAAGATATTAGATTCTAAAAATTGAATAATTACCGTATCCGTGGCCTGCCTTGTCAGAATGGCCTCAATCCACTTGGTGAAGTAATCTGTGGCTATCAAGATCCATAGATGCAATGCTAATGATATAGGATGGATTTCCCCTATGAAATCAAGTCCCCACTGTTGGAAGGGTGCATTTACTTCAACTGGTTTCAAAGGAAGAGGAAGCGACTTCCTTTTTCCTTGAAAAAATTCGCATTCATGGCAGCTCATCACTATTTTATACAAATCTGAAAATAAATTCGGCCAATAGTATCCTACTCTCAACACTTTGTTAGTTGTTGTTTTCCAAAACAAATGACCGCCACAATCACCTTTATGAAAATCATGCATCACCTGCTGAGCTTTGTCTTCAACCAAACAATTAAGAAGAACTCCTCCCAGATCTTTCCAATAAAGAGAACTGTTTAAAATGCAAAATTTAGCTGATTTGAGTTTTAGTGATCTACCTTTGCTCCTTGACATTCCAGGAGGTGGCAAAAGATGCTGAAGAACATAAACTATATCAGAATACCACGGTGATTGAAGAAACATTTCTGAAACTTGAATGAGCAAGCCATCATCCTCATCCTCCGACATTGCTGCTATGAGATTTATGTCTAGAGCATGCAGATTTGATTCTACCATCAGTTTTGCTAAGCCTTGTCCTTTGATCAGTTTTGTGGGTTTAATCTCCAGATCATATTCCAACATTGTTTCTATCCACTTACCTCTTCTTCCCTCTGGATTAGTTTGCATTAGAACATCCTTTACTGCTGCATTAGGAACATATGCTATGGTATGTGAATGCAGAATGTACACTCTGAAATCCTTTAATGCTTTTATGAGAGCCAACGCTTGTTTTTAAATGATATTATACCACAAGGCAGCATCTCGAATAGTCCTACTGAAAAAATCAATGGGTTGCTCAATCTGATCCCTTTTTTGCATCAATACTGCAACCATGGCGTGCTCGGATGCAAATGAAAATATAATGAAATCTTGAGTCTAATTAGGACTAATCAAGACTAGGGTTGTGCTCAAAGCAAACTTTACCAAATTGAATCACTTCATGGCATCTTCGGTCCATTTCACAGTGTTGTCATTTTTCAACATGTTAGTCATTTCTCGTAAATGTTCTACCAAATTGGGTATAAATCTGCGTAAGAAGTTCATCTTACCATTGAATGCCTGAATCTCCTTTTTGTTGCTTGGAAAGTCCATATGCTGAATTGCCTATTCTCTTAAAGGATCAATGTAGATACCATCTTTAGAAATGATATGACCAAGGAGCTTACCCTCGTCCATGGAAAAAAGACTTTTCTTAAAGTTGAGAGAAATCCTGAACTTTCTACATCTCTGAAAGAAAATCCTAAAGTGGTGCAAGTGTTCATCATCAGAACCAGAAAATAATGTCAAATCATCTAAATAAACAACTAAAAATACATCCTTCTAATTAGCAAAAGCAATGTCCATTGCTCACTGAAAAGTGGCTCCAACATTGCTCAATCCGGATGGCATTTTAGCGTACTGAAAGCAGTTTTGTCTTGGTCTTTTTCATGCACCAAGATTTGATTATAGCCCGAGTAACCATCGAGTAGTGACATCCACGATGCTCCAACCACTCTTTGCAAAATATGGTCCATCTTCGAAAGTGGATAGTTATCCTTTAAGGATACTTTGTTGAGGTTCTGGAAATCTATGCACAATATTATTTCTCTAGTCTTCTTTCATACCGGGACTAAATTCGAAATCCAATCAGAAAATATGAATGGAACAATGATGCCAGCTTTGAACAATCTGTTCACCTCCTTCTCGTTAGATGGTAGCAGCTTTCGATTGAACCTTCTCAACTTCTATCTAAAAAGGTTTTTCTTCGACTTGATAGGAATAGTATGTTGAATCATATCCTTATCATACACCTTCAAATATGAATAATTCCATGTAAACACATCAGAAAATTCAGAAAGTAATCTAACATACCCGGCCTTTACCTCGGGAGATAATGTTTTTGATAGCTTTACAAGTTTGTGCTTGTCAGTTGTTCCGAGATTGACATATCAAACTCCTTTTTCGGTAGGAACCAAGCTTGGTTTTCTAGCCACATCATCCTGATCGAAAATCTCATTTAAAGGTATGAGACCTATAGGAATAATGTTATCTTTGAGTTGCAATACCTCCATCTAATTCACCTCAATCTCTTGTTCATCGGTATCATAATCATCATCAATGAAAGCATCCTTGAATTTTCCTTCATTCTGCAAAAAGGTATTGATTTCATTATCATCCCAAAACACTTGCCAATACCTTAAATTATCCAGAACAACAGGCCGGTGTTTGACATGAATTTCAAACTTGTTACTGGAGTTCATTGGGATCTTCAAATTGCTTGCAGCAGTGGCAAGTGAATCTGCAATAATGTTTTGAGTTCGGGGTACTGCTGTTAAGGTATATTCAGGAAACATTCTCAAAATATCTAGGATTGCATTTCTGTAGGGGCTCCCATTCACGGATTATTTGCTTCATACTCTCCCTTTACCTGTTTGATCACTAGCTCTGAATCACCATAGACAGAAATCCTTTTTGCATTCAATTTCTTCAAAATTTTAAGACCTATGATCAAAGCCTCATACTCTGCTTCATTGTTAGAGCAATCAAAAGCCAACTTGTAAGAACATACTCTAACATTACTTGGGATTTTGGTGGGCTGAAAAGCAGGGCTACGAATCCAAATGCTTATACCAGCACCGTCCTTACCCATGGCACCATCAATATCCATGCTAAAAAGGCAGGCTTCGTCTCCTAAATGCTGAAATTATATTTCCTTCTCTACCTTACCTTCACTGACCACTTCATTTTTCTGCTCTTCACTGACCTTTTTCTATTGGTATGTGGACTGATAAGAAGAACTAGCTATTTTTTCTTTTTCCTTGTAAGAACTTCCTTAAAATTCTCTGAAATTTTTGGCACGTTATCTACTTCTACAATCTGAATATTTACATCATTTAATCCGCTATCAGAGTACAAAACAAATGATTCTAAATCAGTATGTACAACATTTATTGGATGATTGAGTGGCTTCTCTTTTCTAGTGATCATGTATTTCATTTTCTTCTCCCTGTATAACTTTCTCAATTGACTGAAAATGGGAATGGTAGCATATGAGAAGTCAAGTTGTAAAGTGCCCTTAAGTTTAGCACCCCACGATCTAGACAAGAGCATACCGAATCGTGGTGGAATATCAGTAACAACCACATCCATCAAAACATTTTTGGCTAGGATTTTATCTAAAGACACTACCAAATCTTTGATAAGACCAATGCAACGAACTCTACCGGAGTCAAAGGAGTACAAATCATGGTATTTTCGGGTAATATCTAGGCCCAACTTCTCCATAATGGCTTTAGGCATCAAGTTATGAGAAGCTTCGAAATCAAACATGGCATTATGGAGAATGTATTCATGCAATCTGAGACTTAGATAAAAGGGAGGAACTTCACTATCTTCAGACTGACCTTCTATGGCTGGACCAAAAATGAGCTTAGGATGATCATCTTCTACATTTACCATATCTGACAAAGGGTCTATTTGCAAAATTTTGGACACTTGATGTTTATAATTTCTATTCTTAACCAGCTCAGTCAAGGGAATGGACACTTTTAATTTAGCAATTTCATTTTCTAAATTAAAGGATGAAACTTTTTCTACCTCTTCGATAGTAAGGTCCTTCTTCTCTACTTCCTCTTTCACTACATTTTGCTAATTATTCTTCTCGTTTGTAATGTTATTTGCTGATGGTACTTTGCTAGAATTTGGATCAGTAGACTCTTTCCCTTTCTTCTGAATGTTTGAGTCATTCTTCAATTGCATCTCTTTTCTTTTCTGAATGGGATTGATTGGCACATCTCTGCTCCTCAAAGAATACTGCTTCTATTGTGCTGTCAAAGTGTTCATATAACCTCGTTGATAATCATTAGACTAATCCTCCAAAACTGCATCATTTGCTAGTATGTAATCTTCATCTCTTTGGGTGTCTGGAACCTCTGCATATTCTTCATATTCCATCAGAAAAATGGGCATACTGTTGGCAGTGAAGAAATGGTTTGCTTCAACTACCGGATCATCATCATCTTCCTCTTCCATTCCCTGAACATAATTCTGCTGCAAAGGAGTTCTGATCTGTTGTTGTTGTGCTAGTTGGTCTGGTGCCTTTTGTTCCCTCTGCTTGATCCGGAATTGGGGCTGTTGTTGTCCTCTAAAGTTTGGATTCATGATTGGTGGTTCAGGTTTATCTGCAATGGTCAAGTGGTCAACCATCCTCTCCACTGTTCGGATCAAAGTATCCATCTTGACATCTGAAGTGGATGCTTCCTCTTTTATAGTCACTCTCTTTTCAGATCTCATTCTTGCTCTTTTGGCCAGCAGATTTGCTTCTACACTTACCGCATTCTTCTGCATATCTTCAAGTGTGGTGGGATCTCATTCTTGTAACTGATATGCCATATCAGCATCGAAACCATCTAGAAACTTGAGCAAGGCTAACCCCTCTGGTGGTTTAATTTTGGTCGGAATAGCATTATAGACTGCTTTAAACCTCACACAATAATCTTCCACACTTTCACCAGCATTCCTTTTGATATTTTCATATTCAGATAAAATTTGGAGTGGATTCTTCTTTACCTCCCACTGATCTAGGAATTTCCTATGCAAGACTGGCAAAGTGGTGATAGAGGTTGCAGGTAAAGCTCTGAACCACTTTCAAACTTCACCTCCAATGCTTTGGACAAACAATCTCATAGTCACGCCTTCTAGCTCTACCTCATGAAGGTCAAAAAAGTCATTCATTCTATCAACATGTTGTTGAGCTATGATGATGTTATGAGTGGCATCAAAAAGAGGTATCTTACTTTGGTAATCAGTAAGCATAGCACCGAGATTCTAAGGTAAAACAAGGGGTGCATACCGGGCAGCCATGACTTGAGGTGGGGGAGGTGGATTTAAAGCAAGATTTGTGGTACTTGATATATTCAATGGAGCAACAACAACAGGTGGATTAACAATCTACAAAGATGAAAGCAGTGGGTAGGGGATTGTTTGAGTTGCAGTAGATGTAAAAGAGGTACTTCGAAAATCAAAAGATGGCCTGTGTTTCACCCAAGTGTCTACGTTTGAGGTAAGATTTTGTAACTGATCAAGAGCATGTATAAGCTGTGATCCTGATTTACTTTGGGTAAACACATCTTCGGTAGGGTTATCAAGAGATATTGAAGAGTCAAAAACTATTTGATCAATCCAACTCAAAGACTTACTGTGAAACAAACTTTGCTCAAAATTGATATCAAATTCAATATCCTGCAGAGTATCTAACCTTTCCGGGAGTGAGTGGACATGAGGAATGGAAACTTCACTTGATTGTTCAATGAATTGTTCTTCAGCAACACTGAATTTCTCTTTATATTTCCTATGTTTCTTCCCAATTTTATGAGGATCATCAACAATGACCGGTGGATTCGGATCTGGATTGTATTTGGTGTACCTTCTCGAAGCCAGTATGCTCAAATTTGAAGTTTTTCTATACTACTTTACAACTTTTCAATTTCAGCCTAGAAATTCTAAAACTCATCATCCAAAGTTCAAGAATTTAAATGAAAGATACTACTGGGGTGATTTGTCTCTCATCCCCATTATGGTTGCCACTATGTTATCACCTAGATTGACCTCAGGCTGAAGGGAGGCAATTCCAGGGTAACCACAAACCAAGCTTAGCCTAGTATCTAGCCCTACTAGGTTGGGAGACGACTCTCTCTTTAGGGATCTCAGTCAAGATGATTGGATCAGGTAAAGGATTTTAGGCTAGGTATAGTATCTTGAAGGTTTTGATTAAATTTTGTTGGTGTTTCACTGGATCAGATGGAGCTAGGCAGTTTAGGTCTAGGAAATTAGGTCAGAATTGCAGGGTGTTCTATGGGGCAAGGTAGGCATAGGCTTTAGCACTTTAGGCTTAATGGTGTGAGGTGTTTAAGACTGATGAGGAGCTAATAAGGGCATTCGACAATCATGTATCCTTCTCAAACAGTAGAAAACATGAAATATTGAATGATTTCCCAAGGTAGAGCACTGATACAATGGATTCTACCTATCAAACTTGATAACATTCAACTAGAAGCATGAAATGAATGATGGCATACATAAAACATGTAAAAAAATGATTACAAAAGAAGAAATTGTACTAAAACTCCACACCACAAGGAGCCCATAAAAATAGTTGTAAATCTTATTAATCTCCTTGCCAAACTGCTTACAATGATGTACAATCAAACTCTAAGCATCCAAGTGAGTCCAACCCACACAATGATGGAGAAAATACATGATATAGACCTCCAAACAACAAATCGTAGCCTCAGGGGTCGCATTCCATGAGAGGAGTAGTTGCACACAATACTGAATTGATAGCTAAAGACTAGGGTGGTCAAATTGACTCATTCCTAATATGAAGCAAACTAATTCATTACATGCCACTTAGGCCATTCATCTGATGTATCTACCCTAGGTAACAAAAGATATACTTTAATTACATCATGATCATGAATTACATCAGTGAAAAACCAAAATCCCTAAGGCGAAAAGTGAAAAACCAAAGAGACAGTGAAAAATTGGGTTGTCTGTCAACTGCATAGCGCCAGTGTCAAACGCGCAGCGGCTAAAGGAAACGCGTAACACCATCTTCAAGGTGCGTTTTCACTGCCTTCCCGGTGTCCAAACTGAGCATAGGATAGCTCATTGGAAAGCTTATCCTGTCTAGTTTCTGGATCTACCTTCATATTTCAAAACGAGCTTGACTGAACCCTCTAAAAAGGATTTCTCCCAATACTGGTCAAACGCACAGCGCCTGGTCCAAAAATGAGGCAGAAATGTGAGTTTTTGATAGTTTTTTTCCATTTTCACAAACCAGTGTTGCCTTCCAAGGCTGGAAACAAGGTTTTCATTACTATCTTGGGCCTTCTAAATCCAATGGTGGTGTCCATTCCTCCAAATAATGCCTCCAAAAAGTGCGCAACACCAAGGGCGCAAGGCGTTTAGCCAAAAAATTGATATAAAAATTGCCCAAAAAAAAGAGGAAATGCCAAAAGCCAAAACTGAGTTCAGTGTATTCAAAAATGGTTGAAATAGGTGGTGCTGAAGCTGAATAAGCATGGAGAGAAGCCTCCACCAATAGGTCAAGCTTATCCTTCTCCTTTTGATGAGTTAAGGCCTCAATTTTTTCATGAGCGCTTTTGAGCTTGGCTCTAGAAATTTTGTTTCTCATGGCATAGTATTGGCCATTTTTCTTTGAATTTTTTTGTTTCTATTGGATTTATCTAATAGGTCCTCAAGATGATTGCTAGCCCTCTCAAGCAAATATTCCCTGTTCTCATTCATCATTATGCCAAATTGTTCATTTAAGGTGGGTTGGTTGGCAAGTTGAGCTTCCTTTTCTCTTTCAAGCTTCAAAGCTTGCTTTAGGCCTCTAGTCCTAGGCCTCCTCATCAGCAATTTTTCCTCTGTGGGCTCACCATAGTCACCATAGGCTTCCTCAAGTTGGACTTTAAAAATTTTAGCTTCCCTTTTATCTTTCATGAGCTAAACTTCCATGAGCTCCTGCTTGGTCTCCATTTGCTTGTTTTCCTGTTCATAATAAGATATGATGTATTTTTCTCTTTGTATATTCACTTGTAACCCACCTATCAATGTTTCTTGCTACTTGAAAATCATTCTGGTGTTTTCCTTCTCATCCTCCTCATCTAAGTCCACTAAATCAAAATCCTGCTCAGTTTCATGGGGGTCGTTTTCCTGTTTTTTCATTTTCTGTTTCAACCATTTTTTCCTTTCCTTTGTGTACCTGTTTTGCTGATGAAGAGAGCAAGGCCCCTCCCACAATCTATGGGTAAAACACTTTCTTGTTTCCTCTCTGATAAGTGTGCACCAAAGTACCTAAATTAGCCCTTCCTGGCTTTCTGCTTTGACCCTGATCATTTTGTCCTTTTCCATTGTCCCCTTTTTTGTCAGATGAAAGAACAGGTTCATGGAGTGGTGATAATGGAGGTGATGGTATGACTAACGGATCTGAGGAGGATGAATAATGCATGGGCTGAGATGAAGGGATGGAGGATGGTGGATGAGATGATGATGGAATGTCTTGAGTGGAAGCTTGAGTGAAAATAGGATTAGCTATAAAGGTACTCCATGCAATGTTAAGATCTTTAAGGTGATAAAGAACTATGATCTTTATGAGGGAGTGGTGAAATAAACTCTTCATTTGATCTTTGTGTTCTCTTCTCTAGGCAATGTAAGCCATCTTCTCCACACTCCTGAAAATATAGTAGGGTATATTGAGCATTTTAACCCTAGTGAAATCCATAAGTAACCAGATGTGGTAAGAATAGAACCTAGAGAACCTACCCTCACATGAAAAATATTTCATTATAAACTTCATCATGCGTGCATATCTATCAAGGAGATATGAGAAACAGAAGTAGCCTTTTATTTGACTTCTGTACCTAGGTTTGAGGTATGGTTCATAAAAGCATGCATCTATCTCACCCTTCTTTAACCATTTTTCCCCAACTTCTGGAATCCCAATGGCAGCTGATATGATGGTAGTATACAATGTAAAGGTTATGCCTGCAAGAGTGACTTGGTTATCCTGAATTTTAGTTATGAAAAACTTAGTCAACTTAGGGTGATACTGGACTGCTTTAACCTTCTCACAAAACTCAAAACACCCTAACCTTTTGAAGGTTGTCACTGTCATAGGAGATGTTAGGAGCTCTTTGAGATCTGTGGGCTCAAACTTGAGAATTCTCCCTCCTTTATGAGGCCTTCTTTGCTCTATGTTTCTTTCTCTGTCTGATCTCTCTTCTTCACTATGTGGCCTATATTCTTCATCAGCCATGGTGTCTTTGTTATTGAAACCCTAGGTAAATGGTAGGGGGAATGGAAGTGTTTGGAAGGAAAAAGAAAAGGGAAAGGTGAGTGGAAGCCTGGTGGATGTAGGGATAGAGGTCTCTGAAAAGGAATATAGGGTATTGATCAGGTAACTTATGGAGCTTGCTTGCAAAAATCAGGGCTAGGAGAAAAACTAGGGTTTTGTATATGAAACTAACACCAATCTTGATTTTATTCTTCAAACATCAAGGAAATAACTTTGAGGAGAGGGAAAATGATGTTTTACTTACTTTCTTAAAGCTGAGAAGGTGTTAGGAATGTCGAAGAGAAAATATGAATGAAACTGGTCAAATGCGCAGCGCACAGAGGGAGTGTGCAGCGCCAAGAGGAAACATGCAGCACCAAGAGAGAATGCACAACATGAAGAGAGAATGTACAACGCCAAGAGATAATGCGCAATGCCAAGAGGAAACGCACAATGCCAAGCTATTTCTGCCGATTTCGACCCTTAAATTGGAAGAACTTCTGCTGGGGTTTGCTCAATGGGAGGTCATATGGAAATAAAGAAGATATGAAGGCAAGAAGACATTTATACATGGTTGAATTTAATTTTTGCTCCTCAAAACCCCCTTTGCTAATGTTTTGTCACTTTCACCTTTTCACCCTTTTTTGTCATTGTTCCTGATTTTCTGACTCTTTGCTTTTTTTTGATAGGTGGATGAATGCTCAATCTTGACTTGAATTTTACAATGCTTGTTTGTCTTGTAGTAAGGAGAAATTCTCTGATGCAACTAGGATCACTTATTACATATAGGAATCTTAAAATTACATATAAAATACAAATGAACTAAAAGACTCTGTTTTCACCTCAAAAACATGTTTTTTGGGTGAAAATTACATTAGGTTAAAAGATAATAATTTCAGTAGCTATGATTTTCAAGCCATCATGCTTGATTTATTAATCATCCTCATACCCTTGCTGACCTTTATTTACACTTTGAAATCAGTTTCTTGACCTTGGTGATGAAACCCTAGACCTAATGAAATGAACTGCAGGTTAATTATGAAACATGACTGAAGACAATCAGAAGAAATATCAGCAAGTTTAGTTTATGAGGGAATATTTGAAGAGAAAACAACCACCAGTGGATCAGTATATCATGACCTAATGGAATGATGCAAAAATTTTCAGTATGGGACTACTAAAATGAAAATGCAAAGAGTGAATTTTGATCGTTGATGGAAGTATGCAGATGCTGACACTAACATTGGCCTTATTGTGGATGGTAGCTCCTTGGAGGTGTCAAGAACACCGTAGACCAAGTGCCTCATCCATTGGGCAATACGGTCAAAACTAGAAAAAAAAAGAGAATGGAAAATGACTCAACACAACTGAACTCTGACTCTCAACCAAACTGACTCAAAAATTCACTATAAACCAACTTAAACTTGACACTAATAATTTGAAATTTATAGCCTTCACTTCAGGCCCCAAGCTCAAATGACAGTGTACTTGAAAACTTGAAAGGAAAATCAAAATGGTATATACAATGAAAGTGACATAATTTCAGGGAACCACCTCAAAAGTAGTAGTGCTTCAGGAGCCTACCATTCACTAGTCCTCCTGAACAATCCTAACCATCCATTTCTTTTAATAAAAAGGCATTTTGTCCTCTGTATGCCGAAATCTTATATGGTCATTTCAATAGATTGTCGAACTTACCATGCTTTCCTTTGTCCTCATTTCGTGCACCCCATTTGTTGGCATTATGATTCAGGTTTGGCGCTATGGTACAGGTGTTGTGCTTGATGGCAACTCACTCAAGTGGCAAAACTCTGTTCAGGCTCTCAAAATGATGGAAAATAAGAGGTTTGTAGGTGCAACGTTCAAAAGGTGCGGACCCGCAGGTTCGCCGACCAAGAAGTGCGGACATACCTGCAGGTTATCCGTTCAGAAGGTGCGGACCCCAGTTCACTCACTCCAATGCAGAGAAGCGCGCACACGTGGGTTTCTTATGTTTGGCCCTTGGTATTTAGCCCGTCGTTCATGATCCTATGGTTTTGGCCCATGGTATAGGATCTAAATTATTGAACCCCGGTTTGGATCCCTTGTATTGGGTTTTGATGGTTTTGTCCCATGGTTTGAATAAGGGCTTGCCTATAAAAAGGAAAGGAGATCACTTGGCTAGTCACTTGTGAAATTTGAATATCTTAAGATCTGAAATTTTGGGTAATCGGTTTAAAAGGCTAGATCTAAATCAAGGTGAAATATGTAAAGTGTCAGGTGGATCTTTTGATAGTTCGTGATCTCTTGGGCGCGTGATCAGATCTGTGGATCTGGCAATCGATGGTACAATGGAGGACTGTTAATTTGGCTCTATTCAGAGGTCCGCAGGCGATCCACGGCGAAAGTGCAGACGTACGCAGCGCAATAGAAGGTGCAGTTGCGGGGGTATGCAGGGAAGCAGAAGGTGCTAGTGCGAGGTACGCAGAGCAGTAGAAAGCACAGTGCAGAGGTATGCAGAGGAACAGAAAGACCAGTGTAGGGGTACGCTGTCAGAAAGATAGTGCAGGTGCGGATCTGAGCAGAGGTGTGCAGTGCAGCAGAAGGAGTAGGTGCGGAGGTACGCAGAGCAGAAGAAGGACCAGGTGCGGATCTGTGCAGTTCAGGCACAGAAGAGCTGCGGATATCTGCAGGTTTATATTGGTGAAGTTGCGGACTTTTCTTGAAATATTTGTTGGTTGCCTTTTATCTATTGCTGCAGAGTTCTGGGTCTAGATTACTGGTATTGGTTTTCTGTTTACAACATTCTGAGAAGTTGGGTGGTTCATTGGTTTGATTGTATAAGGAGATTGGTTGATTCATATGTACTTGATGATTATTTGATGTTCTTGGATCCAGTCTGAAAATTAATGAAACATGGTCCTTAAAGAAGTAGAAGAGAAAAGGGGATTGTAGGTCCCTTCCAGGAGAGACTGGAAAATGAGAGAGAGTTGTAGCTCTTTGCAGGTTGCAGCCTGCGTACTAGTAAAGGACTACACCAGTACAAAATCATTGTAAAAGAAGTTTCTAATTGAAAGAAGATAGAGACATATTGCAACAGGTGGTTTTCACCCACATTGGGTTTCCACCTTATATCTGGTGTTCTTTGGTGTGACTATCTGTTTTTCCTTGTTATTTTTCATTATTATATGGTACTGACATACAAGTTAATGATCAATATCTGAAGAATAAATTAAAGTATAAATCTGGAAGGTATATTGAAAAGAATTTGATAATACTGATTCACCCCCCCTCTTAGTATTATTTTCAACAATTGGTATTAAAGCAGGTCCTTCAGAAGAAGCTTGATCGCTTGAAGGAAGATCTTTCATCATGAGCAACTATGAGAGGGAAGCATCAATCAGGCCACCAGTTTTTGATGGGACAAACTTTGTATATTGGAAGGTAAGAGTTACTGCCTATCTTCAATCTCTTGGTACAGAAGTCTGGGATATCATAGATACAGGGTATACTTTTCCATCAGCAACTCCTACAGATCCGGCTGAAAAGAAGAAATATGAAACAAATGCAAAGGCAGTCAATACTCTATTAGGATGTCTATCTCAATCAGAATTTGTCAAGGTTATGCAGTATAAATCTGCAAAAGAAATATGGGATAAGATTGTTCTAAGCTATGAAGGAGATGATCAGGTAAAACGATCAAAACTTCAAACCCTCAGAATTCAGTATGAAAATCTCAGAATGTACAATGATGAAAGTGTGGCTAACTATTTTCTTTGTGTAGATGAGATTGTTAATTGTATGAAAAACTTGGGTGAAGAAATAAAAGAGGCTGTTGTGGTTGAAAAAGTTCTAAGATCTTTGTCCCCTAGGTTTGAATCTAAAGTTTCTGCAATAGAAGAAAAATAGAATCTACAAAACCTCAAAATGTCACAGCTACACAGAATTATAACTGCTTATGAAATGAGGAAAGGAGGTCCATCAGACAGGAGAGAAGCTATCTTCAAGGCTTCAGGCAAAGGAGAGTACTATGAGTCAGGACACGTGTCAGAAGAAGAAGAAGAATCAAATTTTGTCAGAAATCTTCAATGGGGTGCTGGACGATTCCGAGGTAAGTTACCTTTCAAATGCTTTGCTTGTGGAAGAGTCGGTCACTATGCTGCCAAATGTCCTTGTTATAGACATTTTTGTGCCTTACAGCATGAAGCATGAAATGTCAATAATCTAAGGGATCCAAAGTCCCTAAACATGTTGTTCCTACCCCTAGAGGAATAAGGTCAGCAAACCACAGCACTGAAAATCAGTTCTCCACCTGAAAACACTCAAAAACAAGCTATTTCTGGATCATGTCAACTGCTCCATTGAGCATCTGCGCTGAATGTCAACTGCTCCACTCTGTACCTGTGTTGAATGTCAAAAGCAATGAAGGCTACCTGCGTTGGGCGAGATTGGCCAAGTGGCACAGTCATTCCTCAATGTGTCAAATGCCCAGGAAGCTTCCAAAATGACACTTGGATCAGGGAATTCGCCTATTGATGAGTAAGAGGGTCTTGATCTCCAAGTGGAAGCAAGAACCTCCAAGTGAACTTAAGAAATGAAGAATAACTGAAGTGGGAGAGGACACTAGTCAGCTTCATGCCAACCTCAAGCTGACTCATCCTTTCTCCAAAACTCCTATATATAGAGCTCTCTCATGAGGTCTAGGGAGGCTGTAATCTTGTGACTGTAAGGAAGTGCTGTTGGTTTGAGTATAGAACTATTGGGTGATTTGCTTGAAGGAGGTGTGGTTGAAGGGAAAGTACCCCTAGGGTCCTTTGGGCTAAGACTCTACCAGACTGAAAATTGCTTATACAAATAAACACACACACACAGCCATCTTTTTTACTTTTAAGCAAATTCTAATGTTTAGGGTACATACCTAAGGTCCTACGTTCGAGAAGACTGTTAGGGTGCAAACCCTTCTTGGAGTTCCCTTCTTCTTTCTCTGACCTGCAAGACAAACAAATCAAAGAACACAACAGTACATGTATAGAAGTTTATATATAAATCATCTTTATGCTATAAAGTTAGTTATAAAAAATCTTTAAGTAACTACTTTCATAAGAATTCAACACAAGAATCTCATAAGCATAAAGAAAGATTATTCGGGAACAAAGACGTGTTTCTTTATATATAAAGGCAAATAAAGTACATATATCGGAAAGATATCACCTGAACACCTTCAGCAGGCTCCAAGCAAGCTTCCTCCCGGATTCGTTCCAGCCTCCAGCCTCCAGCAAGAGCTCCTTCCAAGTCTTACTCAATGATGATGTCAAGGATGAATGATCACCAATACACATGGAAACAAGGGTTTCCTATGCAAAATGGGGGAAGTGCAGGATGCACCAAGGACTTCAGACCTGGTCTAAGGGAAAAATCTCAGCATAATAATCTTGCTCTCCTTTCTCTCTCCCCTTGGCCTTCCCTTTGATGTCTTTTTATACCCTCTCCAAAGTAGTTTTTTAGTTAGGAGTTGGTTGGGAACAGTTGGGCCACGGGCACTAACAGGTGATCCAGCAGGTAAACCCGCGATCACCGCCCGAAAAAGAGGAAATTATATTTTTTTAAGTGTTTTAATAGATACACGCGGGTTGGGTATGACAGACCCGCGTGTACACGCGTTTAACACAGGGCAAAGTCGCGTATAGGGAATAAAACACTGTTTTTTAAATTTTTGGACCAGGTCTGGAAGGAGGGGTTGCCCTAGGCCATAAGTGCAGCATCAAAAACCATAAGAGTGAGATTTGGAGCTATAACAGATGCCCCCTAATGTATGAGATCAGAAGGGGAACATGATGGCCGAAATACATTAAGTAAGTACAAGGAAAGGAACTCTGCCGAAAAACCGAGGAGGACTTCACCAGAATTCAGCCTGCCAAGCCACCGAAAGGAGATCAGAAAGAAACACTGTCTGAGGCGGGCATACCCATGCTCAGGAAAAGTAAAGCATGTCCGCATATCAAGTACAAGCGGATCCACTAAGTATACAAGTATAAATGACTGTAAAATACATAATGGATCATCTGATCATAGTAAGTACATGTCTGAATATCACATATAAAACTGTCAATGATGCTGAAAGATGCAACGGATCACTGAAATCAAAGACTGATCCCATAAGGTACCAACTGAACATGATGGAATAGGATGGTACTACACTACAAACTCAGGTGCCAGCATATAGAATGTCGCCATGACTGACTGCAACATATAAGGTGGAATGGTATCAACTAGCAGCAACAGAAGCAACTGTCAAGTGAACCAATGAATGCTGATACAACCTGAGGTCTTCACCGACCGCCGTGGTACATTTCTACACCATGGGAATAAATGATCTGAAGTCGACCATGTGAGAAATCGTTTGATTACCGGTCATTGATGTATACCGTTAACAAACGCGAGACTACTCACCGATAATAATAATGAGCGTCAAGGTACCCAGTACAATCTAACAAGTGTGAATAGATGAGCTGAAGTCGAACACCTGTAAGAATCTATCAATCAGGAGACAATGATGGTTTCTCACTGTCGATAGCGAGGAATCTGCCACTAATGACTGCAAACCCCAAGGTACTGCCAAATGGACTCTAGATCTTTGCCCCAGAGCAATGAGTCGGAGTCGA
The DNA here is from genome assembly GCA_031772625.1 of Pinus tabuliformis. NCBI lineage: Eukaryota > Viridiplantae > Streptophyta > Pinopsida > Pinales > Pinaceae > Pinus > Pinus tabuliformis. Next base: position 826,541,469 of record CM062807.1, on the reverse strand, counting down.
TAGGGAAAGATCCGCTAGAAGGAAGACATTAAGGCATCCTCCATCAATCTAGCGCGAGTGTAACCCGTAGGCCAATAATGTGGAAGGAATCGGACGAAAAAGATGTAGTAACCCAACCGAAGTACGTTTCCGGCGTACACAAGATGTGGCTAGCGCACGGCAGAAACCCTCTGAACCAACCAATAATGAAAGCTGACACAGAGGCGAGGTATCCACCAATAGGGTCAAATGGAAACCAAGGTACTGCACGAATCCCAATGTGTGATAATGTATGCTGATGTCGAACACAAGGGAAACCACTCAGTCAAAGACCCATGATACTGATCGATGCTGAGCACAAGGTGACCTATCAATAATGAAAATAGGGCCAGGGTGCGGTCTCTAGGTCTGCCCTCAGAGCAATGTGTCGTCGTCGATAAGGACAAGACCCGCCAGCAAGAAGTCAATGGGGACCTTCTCAAACCGGCACGAGTGAAGGACCAATATAACTGATGTGATGATAGACATGACACTGACAACCAGGGATGGCCGACTGAAAAATGAGTCAAGAGACACCGCAGAAAGGCCGACTCAGGCTAACTTCCCTTGAACAAAAGCACGACTCAATGTGACTATGTGGCAGCATATAATGAATCTGTATAAGTTCGTCATGCAGGAGGCACGAACGAACCCTCCATATGATTGGAAGAGATAACCAATCGGGGGAGAACTGACTCGATAACAAGGTTATGGCTTACCTAAGTCAAACTAAATCCCACCCATACGGAGGAGACTTTGTTTTGAGTGCTTTGTTCAAGGGCGACACGACTGACTCTAGCTGCCAACAATAAATGGAAATAATGTCCCTGTTCCCGCTCTTTTTGGAATATTTAATTTTTTTGTCTTTTTCTGATAAGCCGGAAAAAGAATAAAAGAATGCTATGGTACAGTGGAAAGAACGAGTGTCGGTGAAACAGATGATCTAGTTCCTGGGAAAGGAACGTTCCTATGCTCAATGCAGGGAGGTGAAAAACTGGTCAGTGACACTCAGAGGTATGTCCCTTCCACGGATCTGGGTATGTCAAGCTGCAGAGGTCAAGGGTATGCAAGGTTGATTTTTGCAGACGTCATGGTCAAAAGTGGGCTTAAACACGAGTCCAAGTGAAGCCGGCTATAGGCCAAAAGGTGCAAATGGTCAACATGCAATGCAGAAGTACAACTCAACACACATAGGAGCCTCTAGGGTATAAGGCCAGAACGAGGCGAGGAAGCAAAGAGGAATGAGTCTTCAACGCACAAGTCATGGCGGGACTACAGAGGACTCCCGAGCCTAGTGACAAAAAAATCAGCATGAGTGCCAAGTGACAATCAGGTACTAACTAGGGCACCCATGATAAGGTAGGCTCTACCACACAAGTCATGATACTTCTAAGCAATGAGAAGGTTCCGCATCATAACTTGGTGGGGTCGATCCTAAGGCCAAAATGGTAAAGGAAACTAATAAATGCACAATGCAGGCGGAAAAACCTAACCTATATGCCAAGTTCGAGAACCAATACCTGTCAGAACGGACCAACCATAAACTTCCAGAGGAGAAATCTTCCAAGTTCTGTAAACATAAATAGGAACACTAGACACGAAGTTAATACATCCCACATATAAACTTCATATAAAATCTTTGTGTTATAAGATACAAAACTTGAAGATGCGTACCTCATATATACAATATGGTACAGGGAACCACGCAACCTTGCGGCTTACGCATAATAGTTCTGCTGAACAAACCCCTTGCAGGGCTCAGGCCAAGGGCTCCTTTGGTAGTCATAACTCATGGCTTCAAAGAGTTCCTCCTGTGAAGGCAAAACAAGTTCTAAGAAATCATGAGAACTACAAGGATCAAAAGAGGGAATTAAAGGGTCCCATGTCCTTATAGGAAGAATCTCTCGGTCAACTGCCGGGACCAAGTCCCAAGAAGGAAAATAATAAGTCAAAGGATCCTTCTTAGAAGCAATTGAACATTGAGGCTTCAATGCCACATAATTGACCCGTGGCGGGGTAGAGTCTACTTGAACACTTGGAACAAACCAAGGGGCATTCTGCAGTAAAGTCGAATTAGGGTGGTGATTATCAGATGCAAGCTGATCAATAGTGACAATATTCCCGTTATGAGGAAAGCACATTACTCGAAAGAGTGAAGACACCACAGCATTCATAGCATAGACATAATCACGCCCAAGTAGCATATTAAAGTCTAAAGGGCTATCAACCACCATCATATCGATTAAGACAATCTTCCCACCTAAAGTGATAGGCACTTGAGGAAGAACACCCATAGATTCACCAGGTCTTCTATCATAGGCTAACAACTGACTCTGAGCTGTCAACAACTTTGGGGAACCCAAAGCTTTCCAAGTCAAAGAGGATATAATACTTGTAGAGGATCCTTCATCCACCATACATCGATAGACATTTGTGGAATTAACCCTGACCTTTATTTGGAAAGGTGCAGCGGAAGGAAGACGAGGCTCAACAAGACTATCCCAATCAAAGGAAACACTCTTAGAACTTGGAGGGGGAACATTCGAAGAAACCGGAATGCCCCCTATACTAGAAGACTCTGTACTAGAGATCAAACAGACTCTTTTGTTAGGCACTTCACCCCCCAAAAGAGGAGTGTAATCGGCCAGCGATTGCACTGACTCTACCACATTTTCAACCGATGGTTGATGGGATTGATGAGAAACCATATCAGATCTAGGAGTAGAAGTACTTTCAGACTCAGACCATATCTTTTGAACCTCTGGAATACCAGGGCATAAATGAGTAAGATGGTCTCCCTTGCATATCTTACAAGGGAACTTAGGTTTAAAACTTCTACGTCCAGGTTTCTTATCAACCTCCATTCCGCCAACATGACTAGCAGTGGTTTGCGGAGAGTCCTGAACATGACTTGCAGAGGTCGGTGACTCTTTGCTAGTATGACTCGCAGTGACTAGACTCGTGCCCCCAGCATGACTCGCAGCGGCTGAAGACTCATCTCCAACATGACTCGCAGAGGTTGAAGATGAAGTGCTAGTATGACTCACAGGGACTAGACTTATGCCCCCAGCATGACTTGCAGCGGCTGAAGACTCATCTCCAACATGACTCGCAGAGGTTGAAGACTCATCTCCAACATGACTCGCAGAGGTTGAAGATGAAGTGATAGAATTATTCTTCTTCTTTGACTTCCTTTTTCTCCTCTTTTTAGATTTCTTGTTACAAGAAGGGGGAGAAGAAGGAATCGCAGATTTCTCTTTGAAAGAAGATGAACAATTAGCACCCATGTGATGCCCCTGAAATAAAGCATTCAACTGAGAAGCTTCAAGAGCATTCGGAATATTCGGAGTGGACCACAGCCAAACGGGTAGTCCAACATTCAACCCAGGAATATTCAAAGTGGCCATCAAGGGAGTACCAACGTTTCCAAAGAAAGGAAAAGCACAAGGATCCCCTTTTGGAAGGGTACCTTGGTTGGTTTCCACAGGAATATTAGCCATATTTAACTGACCCAAAGACCCTTTCCCTTGCGGGAAGATAGAAATAACTCTTCAAAGAATATGGATAAGCAATCAAAACCTTTGCCCTTGAAGAGGCAACTATGGGTACCAACTCGTCGCAGAAGCCAGGCAGAACAGTCGTGAGGTAAGTTCGGACAAGTAGGAGAGGGGGTATCTCCCTTCCCTGTCTTCACAGACCCTCGTGCTTAACTCCCAGATCCGGAGCTTTCCTGGTCTTCCTAACGCTATTGGATTTACTCTCTTTAATCAGACTCTTATGTTTGACGTTTTGTGTGGCCTTGGAGAGTTAACTCTCCACTCGCCTAATCCAAGGCCCTAAAATCCTAAACTTGTTGGTGTAATAACTAAAACAAAAAGTTCTAGTGGATTTTAATTAAGCGCTTGATTTTATTAGGTTGCTCTTTAAGTCAAAAGTAACGAAAGTGAAACTTGTGGTGTTTTTAGGACGCAAAAAGAAACTACCCTAACTACATGCACATGCACTTTTTCGTTTCGATGAAGAGCAATTTCTATGAGGTTCAGATGTACTTCAAATTAAACAAAGTTTTTTGCTTTCTTTTCAAACTCCACACTCACAAAAGCTAACAAAACTATGCATGCCTAAGAGAGGATGCAAAGCTATGCTAATGCAAGAACTAAATGTGGATGCACGATTCAAAGACTACTCTAAAAACAAAGAAGGAAAGTTGCTGCTTTACCAAATTTTGTCTTGCCACTGAAATGCTTAGATAGAAGATGATTTGTTACTAATCATTTCGTCCAAACAATAAAAACAAGTTTTAAGATAAAAAACAAAGCACTTTCACTTCGCAAAAAAGGAAATCAGATGAGAAGCAAGTTTAAGAAAGCGAAACTCAAAAACTTTCAAAAGATTTTCTTTCAATCAAACCAAAAAGTCTTTTTCAAAGGAAAACTCTCAAAAAAAACTGACACTAATGATTGATAAACAAGCCACCAAACACTTTTGTGAATTGACACCTTTCAAATGATGAAAACTCAACAAAAATAAAATGTGTTCGAAAACGCTTTTGACAATCAAAAGCAGCAATGAAAGTCCAAAAAATCAAAAGACAAGTTTCAAGGAAATGGTAACAAACAACTTTCCCGAAACGAAGGAGCAAATGGTCATAAAAATGATTTCGTTAAGCAAACACAAATGTCATGAAAACAAAATGGACACAAAGATTTTAAGACAATCTTCCCACTCTGCCGAAACAGAGCAATCAAGATTCTTAAACAGAAACCTTGTGTGTCAAAAATCAATGACGCTTGCAATCAACGAAAAACAAGACTAGCACTCCTTATAACTAGAGAGAGTTCGAAACAAGATGCCCCCTGTTAAACAGAGAACTGTCACTGGGAATTGACTGCTTTAAACTGACCCAAACCACCAGACAGACATTCAGCAAAAGAAAAATTATAAATCTTGAAAATTATGTGATATACGCGCCTGCAATTATTTGCAGAATGCGTGTACACGCTACTGTAACTAAGGAAACCTGCGTATACGCGGGTTTACTTAGTGCAACTTGCGTATATACGCTTCTGTAATCCAGAAAAAGTGCGTATATGAAGTGTTTCAAGAAAAATAAAAAACACAAACTGAAAAACTGGAAAAGCTTGGAGTTCAAGAAAATATCAGACAGTCAGAACCAACAAACAGAGGGACTGAGCCTTGATTGGCTTGAGGACTACCCAAACTAGGAACAACAAGAGTGTTGTCCCCAGTGGAGTCGCCAATTCTGGTTGAAGGGAAAGTACCCCTAGGGTCCTTTGGGCTAAGACTCTACCAGACTGAAAATTGCTTATACAAAGAAACACACACACACAGCCATCTTTTTTACTTTTAAGCAAATTCTAATGTTTAGGGTACATACCTAAGGTCCTACGTTCGAGAAGACCGTTAGGGTGCAAACCCTTCTTGGAGTTCCCTTCTTCTTTCTCTGACCTGCAAGACAAACAAATCAAAGAACACAACAGTACATGTATAGAAGTTTATATATAAATCATCTTTATGCTATAAAGTTAGTTATAAAAAATCTTTAAGTAACTACTTTCATAAGAATTCAACACAAGAATCTCATAAGCATAAAGAAAGATTATTCGGGAACAAAGACGTGTTTCTTTATATATAAAGGCAAATAAAGTACATATATCGGAAAGATATCACCTGAACACCTTCAGCAGGCTCCAAGCAAGCTTCCTCCCGGATTCGTTCCAGCCTCCAGCCTCCAGCAAGAGCTCCTTCCAAGTCTTACTCAATGATGATGTCAAGGATGAATGATCACCAATACACATGGAAACAAGGGTTTCCTATGCAAAATGGGGGAAGTGCAGGATGCACCAAGGACTTCAGACCTGGTCTAAGGGAAAAATCTCAGCATAATAATCTTGCTCTCCTTTCTCTCTCCCCTTGGCCTTCCCTTTGATGTCTTTTTATACCCTCTCCAAAGTAGTTTTTTAGTTAGGAGTTGGTTGGGAACAGTTGGGCCACGGGCACTAACAGGTGATCCAGCAGGTAAACCCGCGATCACCGCCCGAAAAAGAGGAAATTATATTTTTTTAAGTGTTTTAATAGATACACGCGGGTTGGGTATGACAGACCCGCGTGTACACGCGTTTAACACAGGGAAAAGTCGCGTATAGGGAATAAAACACTGTTTTTTAAATTTTTGGACCAGGTCTGGAAGGAGGGGTTGCCCTAGGCCATAAGTGCAGCATCACAAACCATAAGAGTGAGATTTGGAGCTATAACAAGGTGAAGAGGAGATTTCTTTCTGCTGGGAGGTGTTGCTAGATTGGGCCTTTTATGGTTGTAACACTCTCGAAACTTTACTTCTTCCATTAATAAAGCATTTGAGGTTCTTCTATATGCATGTGTCTCTGTGGCGTATTGATACTTGTATATTTGATTTATTCTAATCCTTGAATCAATTATGGATGTATGCTTCTTGTAGTTTCCCTTTCTTGTGCTTTTGCAGGATCTTTGTGTAGTTGGGCCAGTGAAAGAGCAAGGAGCTAGGAGTAAGCAGCAAAAGGGGGAAGATTGGATCAACCATTAGCGGAAGATAACGGTTAGTGGATCCCTTTCTCCTCTCTCTTACATCTCATAAAGAAGTAATCTTGAATAGCTTTGCATTCAGTTGTTGCTGAGGCACTATCACCCTTAGAGTGGGATAGGGTCATTCCGTATTGGATACTTTTCCTAACAACAAATTGGCGACTCCATTGGGGATCGTATCTTGTTGGTTGTTTGTGTTTTATGCTATTCTTTTCATAAACAAAGGGAGTACCGAATCGAACTGCATTTGGATCTTCCAAATGCAAAGTAGAGGGCAGCTACTCTAGCTCAGTTTCTGGGCAAGTTTATGATTTGAAGAGCTGATTCACAAGGACTCTAATAAGCTCTTAGTGATAGCTTTTCATCCTCCTTTTCATCCCTTAGTGTGTACTTGACTGATAGCTTCTGATTTGGCCAAAAACTGTGAATTTTTGAGCAATCTGTGACCCGGAAACCAAGAGAAACGAAAGTTTCGTTCTTCAGTGCAGGCTGTGTGAAGGCTGTCTGCATTTCAACGCAGTTCCCGAAGGGGCTACCTGCGCTGAAGGTCAAACTGCCTGTGTACTACCTGCACTGGACCAGTTTTGCCTAGTGCTACTGGGGTTTCCTGCTGTTTCTTGCCCTGTTTTCACTCTTGTTTTGCTGCCTGTTGCCAGTCAATGTACCTATCTGAAACCAACTTTCCTTGCCACTATTCCGCCTCGGTTGTATAAAGAAACTGTGTTTTTTCTTTGTGTATTTCTTGTATCATTTACAGTTTCCCATAACGAAAGTGAACTAGTCTTGTTGTGGCCTCTTAGATCTAGACCTGTGATTAAGTGTCGTTTTGATCTTGAGAGTTAGTTTATTTGCTGTTCATAGCTGATTGAGCTTTTGCTTTCGTCATATGGTTTGAATTTATATATTTCTAGTGTCGAAACAAGTAAATCTTAAGGTGTCTTTTGATTTTGGACAAGCTTGTTTGCTTTCACTTGAAATTGAATTCGAAATTATACAACAGCTTTCTTTTTGTGTCACACAAACATTAAGAAAGAGAAAAGAAATACCTACATTTTGCATTTTGAAATATAAGTTTGTATGTTGATTTAGGGAAAAAGTGCATTAGTGAGTGCTCTTTGATCTGTGTGAAAAGATTTTGTCTCTCTTTTCCCTCAGTAGTTAAGATTTTCATAAGTCGAAAAGATTGGAAAAGCTTGCTTCTCATCTCAGACTGCATTTAGGAATTTGTATCAATACATCTCGTGGTGAACCTTGAAAGGCAAACTTTAAAAAGATCAACTTAAAATATATTGAATGAACCTAACAACGCTTTGAAACATAACGCAAACACATAGAGGTATAAGCTAGAGACGTGTTCCAGCGTCGTTAAACATAGTGACTGTCGATCTCGACGAAGGTGGGTGATTCCTCCTAAGAGTCGGTGGCACTAATACGGACTTGTGCTCCCACGTACCGTCGCGTATATATTGGGAGACCCCTATAGGCATATATCTTTTATCCATAGGAAGCCGTGTCAGCCACCCTACTGATCGCAATGCAGTGAACACAGCATTCACGAAGATCGACCACTCGTACCGTAAAACGTATTCTGTGGTTTTGCGAAAAGTTTGGCACACCCTCTGCCTAGATCTCCAGAGCGGTTTCTTTTGGAATTTTTCAAACTCTATAACTGAAAAAGTCCATCCGAGCATTTGTCACTTCGGGCTCGTTAATACATCGAAGGAGACTAGAGTCATCTTTAGCTTTTTCTCGACTCTTAAAAAGTGAAAAAGCAAGTTGTGTCTAAAAGCATCTAATAAAATTCATTCAATTCGGAAACACAAATTTCCCCTTTTAATATTTTGGTTGATCGAGTAATCCGCAATCGTGGAAGAAAGTCAATTGAAACCCCGCCGTTCGCGGAGGCTTATGAGTCAACCGTCTTTGTCTCCGGAATCGAAAACAGTATGGGCAAAGCGAACTCGTTTAACCGGTTCAAAATCTCCTTTGAAAGTTAGAACAAGTGTTCCAACTACATCTGAGGTTCCGGTTACTCCAAAAATTTCTGGAAACCCTGCCTCTATAGAAGAAGTTCGACAACCACAGAAGGACAGTAATACTGATCCTAGTCTCGGGGAAAATACTTGTATAACTGAACCAGTTCCATCTGTAACCGGTCCAGAGAGTTTTGTTCCTCAAACAACTGTCGTTGTCGAAACAACCACTTCTTCGGCACCAGAAATATTTTACGGACCTGACGGTCTTCCTCTTCCACCGGGTTTGATTGCAATAGAGGAAATTGCAGAGGATCCGCAAGCAAGTACTCCAACTCATTTTGGAGTCGGGGTCACTCTATTTCCTTCTTCAGAAGTTAATCCACCACAAGTGGAAGTTCCTGTAGAATCGATAGGCAATCTATTGGATAGACTTAAAATGTCTGAACAACCGTCATCATCTAGGACTGTGTCAAATGACACAGCGACAGCAGAAGCCCCTGCCGTCACTCCAACGATGTTTTCCGGCATACCAGCTGTCCCAACTAGTTCTCAACAGCTAGAAGGAGTCCACCAAGGGACTATTTCGACAGTGTGGTCTGTTCCAGTTTGTTCATCTGGAGTAATACCCGGCAACTCTTATGTTGAGACTCAACAGATTGATCCTCATGGAGGTCAATTTGGGCCATCTAGTCCTCAAGGACTAACAATCACTCTGAGTTCCGGATTGCTACCGTATGGCGGGCAGTATGCCCTTTCATTACCTCCTTCCAGAGGATATCCATACGGCAGTTCTCAACAGTATTCAGGTTATACTGGAATTGCGTTAAGTAGTTGGGTACCTATGCTACCTCAACAACCAAGGGTTGTATACTCTATGCAACAGTGTGTACCTGTGACGAACATCCCAACCACACCGGCTATTGTAACAGTGTCACAAGTTCAAGCGATACCTGTTGCATGCCAACCTCAGATTTCTCAGGTTGTAATGCAACAACCACTTGATCATGGGTCACAACCACAATCGCCAACTGGTGGGGCGACACAAGTACAAACGGGTACAATTACCCCACACCTCGGTCCAACGGTTAGCATAGCACAACAGAACATGGATTCACAACCGTGGCTTGTGCAATACCAACAACCGCAGTTCCAACAGGTGTACCAAGGTTCTGAGCATCAGATCTTTGCGAATAGTGGACAACCGTATATCCAAAATGGTCAAAACCAACCACTTTATAGTGGCCAAGTCCACCAATCGTATCAGTCATACCAACATCAATTACATTATGCTGGTATGCAAAGACCCACTGCTCAAGCGATTCCATCATACCCTGGTTACGCTTCGCCTAACCTGAACCAACAGTTACCATTCGTGGCGACTTTAGAGTTACCCGATTTACACCGGTTAACAAACGATCCGATTGCTTATGCCCCTTGGTGGCCAGCGATTCCTCATAAACTTCCATCTGACATTCCTAAATTCAATGGAAATCCAGGTGAAGACCCATCGAATCACGTGATGACTTTTCATCTGTGGTGCTCGTCGAACACCCTAAACGACGATTCGATAAGGCTTCTCCTTTTTCAGAGGACATTGACAGGTCCAACGGCTAAATGGTATATTGAATTGCCAAGAGCCTATTTCGACAATTTTAGTTCCCTAGCCACGACTTTCTTAACCCATTTTCAACTACCGATAAGGTATGAAACGGGAACAGAAATATTAACCAACTTCAAACAGACGACTGCCACCCATATATCTGATCATATACATGAGTGGCGTCGTCGTCGTAGGATGGTGAAAACATATGTTCCTGATCAGCTATTAGCTGAGTGGTTTATAAAGTCGTTACTTCCGGCTATTACGGAAGATGTGGCCAAGGGGGGAGTCGTAACAGAGGAGCAAGTTATTGCTCGTGCACAATATTTGGACTTAGTTTATACTCAGTCTGGCACGCTCTATGACAAAATACCTGATGCCCCTAGACCGGAATTTTCAATTCCTCCCCCTCCTAAATCAAATAGTGACTCTCATGCCGGTGATGGCGTGATTGGCACAACAAACATGAAATCGATAAAGGCTTCGGCAAAGAAAGCCCGTAAGAATTCGGATCAAAATGCAAAAGGAGAAATTCTTGCTTCGGAAGTAAATGCCGTATCAGAAGATAAGGGAAAAGAAACCAATCAACCAGGAAGCAAGAAGAAACAAAACAAAGGGAAGAAGAAGAAACAGGGTGAGTCATCCCCTGGAAAAAATTCTTCAAACCCTCCTGGGAAAGGGAAACAAAATTATCCATGTCTAATATGTGATGATAAGGATCATGGCACAAAGAATTTCCCATTCAAAGCTGAGTTAAAGAGGTTCTTTAAAAGTTCCCAGACCTCAGCTGTGTTAACTGATCCATTTCCCAACCCAGGTCAAAATCTGGTTGATAGTGGAAATGCTTCCCCGTCGCAAGTACTTATGTTGTCGGTTTCAAAACAGCAGAATGATGCTTTGATTTCGAAAAGGAACAAAGATTATGGGAATCCTCAGCCGTCGAACGAAAAAGGGAAAGATCAACCAAGTAGTTTGACAACGACTTCGACAGAAGTTGTACCACCCATCATCCCTGAATTAACAATAAAACCGCCAAAGGGTGTAGTACACAAGTCGACATTTAATACTCACGCCAGAGTGGCGCAGCATTATAACATAGTGGAAGATTTGGCTCAATCGCCATCCGCTATGTCGACTCTTGAGGTGCTACAAAACTGTCCAACCCAAAGGCAGGCGTTGTTGTCAGCAATTGGTGGGGTTGATCCTAAGGATTCCAATCTTGTATCCTTTGATCACAAGGGATATGATCCTCAGTTACCAGCTCAACTAGCTTTCCTTATTCAAGTGAAAGCCCTCAACAAAACTGTTCACAGAACGATTATTGATGAGGGAGCATCAACATTTATTATGTCGATGAGTTGTTGGAAAACATTAGGATCTCCAACCTTGTCGCGATCATCGACGACATTAAAAGCTTTCGACGGAAGGACTTATACCCCTTACGGTATCCTTAACAACTTAAAAGTTGAACTAGGAGGAAAGACAGTAGAAATTGATGTTGAGGTCATTGATGGAAATCTTGACTATAACATCCTACTGGGTAAACCATGGATTTACGCCATGGCAGCTGTCGTGTCGACTTATTTTAGGAATATCTCATTCCCGTTTGAAGGAGGGATAACGATCGTCGACCAACAGAATTTCCTCCCTAATGGTTCACAAGTTACAGGAAGCATTCCCATGATCCATGAGAGTAACCATTCGATTCAAGATATCGGAGTAGGATTATTGAAAGACCCCACATTGATGGGAACTTTCGCGCTACCACCTCCTATTTATATAGGAAATGTACCGTTTGTAGCAACCTGCAACATGATATCTTCCATGAAGGTCGACAAGGATCGGTCAATGGTCTTGTCCCCAAGCCCTTTAGAAATATTGTAGCAATCAATGTTTCAAGCATGGGAGGCGAGCCCAAATCAACGCTCGTCAAGCGTTTGGGTAGATAGGTCTAGAGAATATGGAACCCCATTAGATCCTTGGTGGAAAGTACATGGGACTGACGAAGGAATCTTACAATCAATGATGATTGAGGGGGCACCATGGAATGATCACCATGTAAGGTTCAGGCAATCATTAATTTGCCTCTACCTTCAAATTTGCTTTAGATTCAGAAACTCCAAGGGAAAGCAAACTTTCTGAGGAGGTTCATTCCAAATTACGCAGAACTTGCTAAGGGTTATACTCGTCTTTTGAAAAAGGATGTACCTTTTGTCTGGGACCAGGTGGCGTAAGCTTCCTTTGATGCTCTGAAAGATTGTCTAGTAAAAGCATCATTGATGTACGCCCCAGACTATCAAAGAGATTTTAACCTGTATCTGGCTGCAGCGGATACGACCATTGTGATGGTTTTAGTTCAAGAAGTCGATGGAATTGAAAATCCTATCTATTATTTACGTAAAAACTTAAACGATACAGAAAGTAAATATTCTTATGTTGAAAAACTAGCACTTGCGGCTGTTCAAGAGATTCAAAGGTTTCGACATTATGTCCTCTTTCGGAAAACTACCGTCTTGTCAGATTGCAACCCCATGACTTATATACTGTCGCGACAGTTGCTGGGGGGCAAATATTCAAAATGGATAGCGATCCTTCAAGATTTTGATCTGGAATTTGTAACATCCAAATCAAAGAAAGCTCTAGTTTTCGCGGAATTATTATGTGATTTCCCATCATCATCCAACGATGAAACATCGGAAGAGTCAATCGTGGACAAAAGTTTGTTTCTCATATCTGTAAGCGATGACTGGTATGGAGATATCATATTTTATCTCCAAACCCAAAAATTCAGGCCTAACACCTCTCGCTCCGAACAAAAACGTATACGATACCAAGCAAAAGACTACATGATCGTCGGTGATTCACATTACCGTCGTGGTGTCGATACGGTTCTGAGGAGGTGCCTTACCCATGAGGAGGCCGAAAAAGCCCTGAATGATTGTCATTCAGGCGCGTGTGGGGGGCATCAATCTGGATATGCAACAGCACAAAGAATCTTACAAGCAGGATACTTCTGGCCAACCATGTTCAAATATTGCATAACCGCAGTCAGAAGTTGCCATGCTTGTCAAATTTTTGATAGCAAAACCAGACGACCACCCGCACCTTTACAGCCGATAGTTGCTGTTGGTCCCTTCGCCAAGTGGGGCATCGATTTCATGCAATGTAACCCCACCTCGACCGGGGGGCATGGGTATATAATAGTCACTGTTGACTATTTTACCAAATGGGCCGAGGCGATGCCTACATTGGATAACACTGGTGAAACAACTGCCCTTTTCTTTTTCAATCATGTAGTCGCCAGGTTCGGCATACCACAGGCTATAGTTACAGATCATGGGTCGCATTTTCACAATCATGGTCAAATTAGCTGCCAAGCTAGGGCTATCTCACGACAGCTCTACCCCATATTATCTGCAAGCCAACGGACAAGTTGAGGCAATCAACAAGGTCCTGAAACGTATGTTGCAAAGGATGATCTGGTTTCATAAAAGAAGATGGCAACTAATCCTGTACTCAACTTTGTGGGCTTACCGGACCTCGATAAAGAACACAACCGGGTTCACACCTTTTCAACTGGTGTATGGCCTGGAAGCAGTCTTGCCAATCGAGTGCGAAATTTCGTCGCTTAAACTCGCAATCGATCTCCTCCCCGGAACTTCAGAGGAAGAGGCTCGTTTCTTGGAATTAATCCAGTTGGATGAAACCCGTCGTGACGCCGCTTTGGCTAACGAGGCCCATAAGAAACGAGTCAAGGCTCAGTTCGAAAAAAATGTCAAACCCCGTGTCTTCTCAGAAGGTGATTTGGTCTCGCTTTATGACCAAGAATCCGATAAATTGGGAGCAGGTAAATTCAAGTCCTTATGGATGGGCCCCTATATTGTTAAAAGGGTGTTAGCAAAAGGAGCCTACGAGTTAATGGATTACGACGGAGTTCCACTGGCGCAGCCCCGCAACGGGTTGTACCTCAAGCGTTACTATGCTTAAATAGTAACCTACATGCTTTTGTTGTATTTTTTTTTTGCTAAAGTGTTTGTTATGGTCGAATGATCCACCTTTTTCATTTGTGGCAGATGTCGAACCTTCTGGAGACATGTGTTGGATATGCCGACGGAGCGAGTCGTAGTTTGCGGAACCTATCTTCCGCAGCCTGGGCCATTTTTGATCCAAGCGGCGAGTTAGTAAGTTTCAGAGGTTTATGTATTGGGAAATCAACGAATAACATCGCTGAGTATAACGCGTTGATAGAACTACTCTCTGATGCCATCACACGTGGCATACGCCGACTAATTGTCAGGCTAGACTCACAACTCGTAATACTACAACTCAATGGTATATATTCTGTTCGCAATCCAGCTATTTATCGCATGTTCATAAGGGTTAAGATCTTGGAAAGACGATTTGATTCAATTCAGTATCAACATATTTCAAGAAACTTAAACACATTAACCGACTCATTAGCAAACTATGTGTTAGATAGACATTTGCAACATTTATAAAAAAGGACACATCATCAAAGATTGTACATATGGATCATATAAATCAACTAGAATAAAACCCGAAAATCAAAATATATAAGTTGTTTATATAAGTTCATACATAATGTTCTGTAACCCAAACAAAATTGGTCATACGACCTAAAACTCAAAAAGATGCTAGGGGGCACCCTAGCCTAGTGGTGCTCATGATAGTATGTCACGGCCTGTGAAATCATGCACAAGAGACGAGTCCATCGTCTAGGCACACCAATAGTATGCCGCTGCAGCTGTAAAGGTAACTCGTCAATCTGTACATCCGGAAGACCACGAGTAAGGCTCTCAACCTGCTCCTGCATAGCTGTAAGGGTCTTAGTATCGTCAAGATCGCGAATAACGACTCTCCTAGCAGGCTCCACTACCGAGGCAGCAGCTGGCGATCTCGGATGAACTGCTGGACGAACAGGACCAATATCTGCATGCACCCAAGAGTACAATTAAAAGTCTTGATAGAATAAATCACAGCAACATTATGAATAAGAACAGTAAACAGTAATATGGTCAAGAAGTTTACCAATGGCGCCCCACTGCTCGCCATCCGGTAGCACCAAATCCGGATCACCTCGGAAATCCATACCCACATATGGATACTCGGAAAACGCCATCTCCTGGCGCTCGAACCACCTAAAGAAGGCCTCAGTAAAAGTAATCTGAGGTTGACCAGCATGCCTAGACATGTGGTCGACCCACCTCTGCATGCGTGGCTCGGTCGGAGAAGGCAAGTCGAGTATAATGTACTGAGGCTGCATCAGTGGGATTTTCTCCAAGGTGAAGGCAGTCAGAATAGAACCAAATCCAAAGTTCTTCAGCTTCCCGTCCTTTACCTTGGTCAATTGACTTTTCATCTAAACAAGTACTGCATCACACCAGTTGAATACTTTCGGTTGGAGACACTCCAAGGCGTGCGGCATATAAGACCTGTTGGCAACATGTAGAGCTGCGCTGCCAGCCATCCTACCAATAGTGAACAGAATGGACCTGAGAGCCCGATCAGTAATCTCACGGATAACAATCTTGTCGTCTCTGTTCGGCTGAGAACCTTCCCTGCAATACTGGTGGACATAATCTCTGGTGGAATCAGTCCCCCGAGCCATACCTGATAAGGAAATGGGGGCACCTCGTCTTGACAATCCAGTCAAGAAGTACATGTCCTCTATGGTCAAGGGGATGGCCTTTCCCCTAATCTGGAACACTTGGTTAACAGGATCCCAAGCATCAAGCATATACTGCAGTAAAGAAATCTGTGCTCTCATGCTAGAGATACGGAAGAACTTCAGCAGGCCACAGTTCCGCAGCGCGTTCACCGTGACCGGGTCATGGAGGGCAATCATGTCCTCCTCTTCATGTTCTCGTTCTCGCCATGTAAGGGACATTTTGTTCAAGGTTCCCTGCAAAGCAAACAAGAGAAAGAGTGAATTCCTGTTTTGATGAAAAACTGGCGAAAAAATCATCAAAAAATGACCTTAAAACTCAGTTTTTTGAGCCCAGCGCAGGCAGAAGGTCCCCCACCTGCGCTGAGGGTCAGGCTGCCTTAAGGCAGCTTGACCTTCAGCGCAGGTTTCGAATGGGGAACCTGCACTGAACCTAGGGCGCCCTGGCAAAACCCCAGGGGCTCAGAAAGACCGGAAAACAGGCATGAAACAGGAAAATGAAACCATGAAAAGAAAGAGCTAGGGTTTAGCTCCTACCTGGTCCAGACGGCGCTGAAAATCGTTCACGGAATCTCCTGGAATCAGCTGATGAAAATCAAGGGGGAAGAGGCACCTCCAGAGCTCCAACAAACCAAATGCAAATGAAATGGTAAATGAGAGGTAAAAACACCTTTTAATGGCTTTTTACGTAGTTCAAAGTGAAATATTAGGGTTATAATCTCATTTTCATGCAAATATTATTCATTTCTAACAAAGTTTGTTGCAGCAATTGAAAATGCAGTACTATATTTGAAAAGAGAAAAGCTAGTAATAGTAAAAAATCAAAATGTGACCATATAATCCGAGCAATTTTATACATAGTTCATGCTCGTTAAAAAATAAACATAAGATCGAGCAGTTTTACCACGGAATTTATGCTCGTTAAAAAATAGAAAAGCGTGAGCAAGAGTTTCCTCCAGAGTTTAAGCTCATTAAAAAATGAACCTATTTCGGTAAATAACCTTTGTGATCGGAAATTTATTAGCCATAAAAAGCCTTGGTCGTGTTTGCACCTGCCACCTCCATTCCATTTGGACGATCGTTCACCCCCATATGATTGTTTACCCATTTTGAGGAACAGCTGCGAAGAGTGATTTCATTTAGCCATCCTTGTGACACTGCCGTGATTGGAAAATTCCAACCTATACCTGGAATCTGCTGCTATCCCTATTTATCACTCGTTCCTCAAAAGACGAGTCTTCTTTGAGCTCTTTTCTCCTGTCTCGTGAAATATGAAAAGTTTGCCGAGTTTTGGCCTTCCAGCGCGTTAAAAGGACCAGAAGAGCTATCCCTCCTCTAGATTTTAATCTTTTTGGACCTGAGGGATTATTGTACAAAAAGGTCGAGCGCTTGTTTTATTCGGCTCGTTAAAATTATCGAAAACTCATCCCTTCTGTATTTTTTTATACTTTTTCGGACTTAAGGGATTAGATGACGAAAAAGGAATTTTGGAGTTAACTTTCTGTACCTTTTCAGACTCTCTAAAAATGAAAAGGACCGAGTTGTCTTTGTCGCTAGACTCGTTAAAATGATTAAATAGCGACAAACTTGTCTTTAGACGAGAATGAGTTTCCCTATCGCTAAGCTCGTTAAAACATAGTGATGGGCTTACCCGAAGGGCAAGTTATAGAACAAGCATATGTTATCCTCCTCAAGCTTGACAAAAATAAAGAGGTACTGGTCAGAAATGACTGGGGAAAACTTGGGAGAACCTCAAAGCTTTAATGGTAGCAAGTCGCTCTTGAACATGACACTTTGTTCTCCGTATCACATCGGGTTGGGTTGTTTCATTCACCGGTCTCATCACCATGGTCTTCGCCAAACCATCCACATTTGGGGTAATGCTACCGATCCATAACATCAGTGTCGTTATATGTTCAAGAGATGTTGTTCAGAAAGAGTCAACCGTGTCCCATCCACTGCCATACATTATCCTTCATCCACCCATGATCGCCACCCTGAATCATATCTCACAGATTGTTTTCACCTCCACTAAAATCATTAGCTCCGTTCCGTGTCACTGATGTGGGATTCATTAAGGCCCTCCTTTGACAGATCGCTTCTTGTCGACTTCAGCTCATTATCCAAGAAGTTGATCTAGGAACACCCCCCCCAGTACTTTGAAGCTTGCATGCCTCAATGGCAAGTTTCTCACTTCCGGCGACAGGTATACATCAATGACCTTCGACCAGAATATTTTGCGTGGTGTTCGACGCCAAGTCCTTTATTCAAACCACGTGAATTGTACTGCAGTACCTTGAGGGTCATTATCATTATCGGTGATTCCTCTCGCGCTTGTTAACGGTTTACATTATTGATCGGTAATAAAGCGATGTCTTTCCATGTTCGACTTCAGCGCAATTCTCACATGGATCGACTTGTACTTAGAGTGAAGATCGAACGAGTTTGAAGACCCCGGATCTAGTTTCATCCATCCGGGCTGCGATATATATTCAGGAAATATAAAGACATTTGATATGTACTTTATTGCAGCAGATGATCATCCTACTCAAAGGATGATAATTTCAGCAGAGAATTATCAGTCTACCATCAGACGGTCGTCTGTTATATGTACCAAAATGAACTTATAAAGTTGAGCATGGGAATGCCCGCCTCAGCTAGATCATGAAAGCAGAATGAAAAATAATGTATTGTATTGTATTTATTACAGGGCGCCTCTTAGCGATTGAATGAACTTCGGATCCTCCTGATAAAGCATTTCACCCGATGAACGACCTCATACTTTAGGGGGCAACTGTTATAGACATTTTTGTGCCTTACAGCATGAAGCATGAAATGTTAATAATCTGAGGGATCCAAAGTCCATAAACATGTTGTTCCTACCCCTAGAGGAATAAGGTCAGCAAACCACAGCACTGAAAATCAGTTCTCCACCTGAAAACACTCAAAAACAAGCTATTTCTGGATCATGTCAACTGCTCCACTGAGCATTTGCGCTGAATGTCAACTACTCCACTCTGTACCTGCGCTGAATGTCAAAAGCAATGAAGGCTACCTGCGCTGGGCAAGATTGGCCAAGTGGCACAGTCATTCCTCAATGTGTCAAATGCCCAGGAAGCTTCCAAAATGACACTTGGATCAGGGAATTCGCCTATTGATGAGTAAGAGGGTCTTGATCTCCAAGTGGAAGCAAGAACCTCCAAGTGGACTTAAGAACTGAAGAATAACTGAAGTGGGAGAGGAAACTAGTCAGCTTCATGCCAACCTCAAGCTGACTCATTCTTTCTCCAAAACTCTTATATATAGAGCTCTCTCATGAGGTCTAGGGAGGCTGGAATCTTGTGACTGTAAGGAAGTGTTGTTGGTTTGAGTATAGAACTATTGGGTGATTTGCTTGAAGGAGGTGAAGAGGAGATTTATTTCTACTGGGAGGTGTTGCTGGATTGGGCCTTTTATGGTTGTAACACTCTCAGAACTTTACTTCTTCCATTAATAAAGCATTTGAGGTTCTTCTATATGCATGTGTCTCTGCGGCGTATTGATACTTGTATATTTGATTTATTCTAATCCTTGAATCAATTATGGATGTATGCTTCTTGTAGTTTCCCTTTCTTGTGCTTTTGCAGGATCTTTGTGTAGCTGGGCCAGTGAAAGAGCAAGGAGCTGGGAGCAAGCAGCAAAAGGGGGAAGATTGGATCAACCATTAGCGGAAGATAACGGTTAGTGGATCCCTTTCTCCTCTCTCTTACATCTCATAAAGAAGTAATCTTGAATAGCTTTGCATTCAGTTGTTGCTGAGGTGCTATCACCCTTAGAGTGGGATAGGGTCATTCCGTATTGGATACTTTTCCCAACAACAGTCCTCATAAGGAGAAGATTGACAAGGGGAAGGAACCTGTTAGATGGAACAAGAAATAGAATGCAAATAAAAAAAGCTATTACACTCATGAAGATAGTGATGGACTTTCAAATAGTGACAAAGATGAACGAGGTAATAATAATTATAAACTTTTAATGGCTTTTGAAGATGATGATTACATGGATGCTATAGATGAAGAAGGTCTTTATGAAGAGATTTCTAATCTCAAAATTTGTTTAGAAGAGAAAAATGTGATTATTGATTCTCTGCAATGTCAACTGGCTGAAAGGGAAAAACATCATGAAAAGTTGGAATGTGAAATTGTTGGTCTTAGAAAAGAGATTGAGAAGACAAAATCTATTAATCTTAAATTTGTTAAAGGATCTGAAACTCTGGATGAGATTATCAATGTGCAGTGTTCTCCACTAATCAAGACAGGTCTGGGATATAATGGAGAAACTTCTCAAGCATCAACCTCCAAAAGTTATCTTGATGCAACAAGGAGGAGCGAGAAAAGGCCTAATAGAAATCATCAGGTAAATCAGGGACAGTTTACCTCAAGAATGAACAAAGTCTATCAAGAAAATCAGGGGCAATCTACCTTAAGGGCAAACAGAAGCTACAACCAGCCACAGGTAAAATCTTCCCAATTTGCCTCAAGAATGGATGTCAGTAGAAACTACAATCGGTTGGTTGATAGATTTGATAATCGCAGGAGTTACTTCAATGGCCAATGTTTCTCTTGCCATAACTTTGGTCACAAGGCAGCTCAATGTGTTGCCTATAAGACAATCATGACTAGAGAAGCTCAAAAACAAAGAAGCATGACTGGAATCACGAAAAGGACCTATAACAACTTTTCCGCCCTTGAAAGTGAAATTGAATGTTCTATTTGTAATAACTTCGGTCATGAAGATTCTGAGTGTAGGAGTAGGTTTCGGAAGACAATTCAGAAGGAACAAACCTCAAATGCCAGAACATGGAGAATGAAGGAATCACAACTAGAAAGATGCGGGATAGCTTTATATGCAGAAGGACAGGAAAATCAATGGTACATCGACAGTGGATGTTCGAAGCATATGACAGGTGATAAAGAAAAACTTCAATCATATAGTGCTTTAGAAAAAGGAAAGAAAGTTTCTTTTGGAAATGATACCCCTGCAGTCATAAAAGGAAAAGGCACTGTTCAGTTGAAAGAAAAAGTCAAGGCTGGAAATGTTTTGTATGTTGATGGCTTGAAGCATAATCTACTAAGTGTCAGTCAGATGTGTGATCAAGGAACTGAGGTAATATTTCGATCAAATGGATGTAGTGTTCGTGATCTTGATACAGGGAAAACAGTGATCAAAGGCATAAGAACTCCAAATAATTTATACATATTTGAAGAAGGACAAAAACAATGTTATTTGAGCAAGGATGATGAACATTGGTTATGGCACCGGAGGTTGGGGCATCTAAGCTTTTCACAAATAAGGAAAGCATGCAAATACCAGGCAATTCGTGGTCTTCCAGATATCAAAATTCCAGACAACACAATATGCAAATCATGTCAGTTTGGTAAGCAAACCAGAACTAACTTCCCTAAGAAGGAAGGATCAGCTAGCAGGCCTCTTGAGCTAGTCCATACAGATGTATGTGGTCCATTTAGGATAAGGTCACCTCGAGGAGAAGAATACTTTATATTATTCATTGACGACTTCTCCAGGATGGTTTGGTTAGGACTTATGAATCACAAAGACGAAGCATTCGAAAAATTAAAATCCTTCAAAGCATTGGTTGAAAATGAATCAGATCACAAAATTAAGTGCCTCAAGTCCGACAGAGGTGGGGAGTTTACCTCAAATGAATTTTTCGATTTCTGTGAAGAACATGGAATAAGAAGGGAATTCTCTACAACTGGCACTCCTCAGCAAAATGGAGTGGTAGAAAGGATGAACAGAGCATTCCAACAAATGGCTCGTGCTATGCTTGATGAGTATGGAACTCCCGCAACCTTCTGGGGTGAAGCTGCATTTGCTGCGGTTGCTATTCTCAACAAAACAAATGTCCGAGTGAACAACACTCAAACTCCTCATGAGCTCTGGTATGGTGAGACTCCTTCGGTAAAGCATTTCAAAAATTTTGGAAGCAAATGCTATATTAAGAATAATGATGAACAACTTGGCAAACTTGAACCTAGAGCAGATGCAGGCATTCTCCTTGGTTATTCTCCCCACAGCAAAGCATATAAGTGTTATAATAAAAGACTTGGAAGAATTGTTGACAGCATTGATGTAGTGGTTGATGAAAAGGGATACATTCCTAGGCAAGTAAATTATGAAAATATCGAAGAGGATGAAGACTACTCTCCAAATCAGACTGATGATGAAGAAGAACCTCAAGAGGAACCAAAGTAACAGATAAGGATAGAAGAGAAGACTCCATCCAGGTACGTTCAGAAGAATCATCCAGAATCTCAGATTTTGGGGCAGAGAGAGGTAGGTGTACAAACAAGAAGAACAATTGCAGAAGCCTCAAGCTATTTGGTATTGCTCTCCTCCATTGAACCACAAAATGTAAGAGAGGCATGCAAAGATGAATGCTAGGTCAAGGCAATGGATAAAGAACTAGAGCAGATCGAAAAGAACAACACTTGGGAGTTGGTTCCTAGACCAAAAGATAAGAATGTCATAGGGACAAAATGGATCTTCAAAAGTAAGTTGAATGAAAATGGGGAAGTAATTAGAAACAAGGCCAGACTTGTTTGTAAAGGGTATGCTCAACAAGAAAGAATAGACTTTGAAGAAACTTTTGCTCCCGTTGCTAGACTTGAGGCCATCCGAATGTTCCTTGCCCTCTCAAGCTTTCAAAAGTTCAAAGTATTTCAAATGGACGTGAAATCAGCTTTTCTGAATGGAGACTTAGAAGAAGAAGTGTACATTGAGCAACCAGATGGTTTCATCCTTGGGAATGATCCAAATCTTGTATGCAGACTATAAAAGGCTCTCTATGGTCTTAAACAGGCTCCAAGGGCTTGGTACTATCATTTGGACAAATATCTTCATCAACAAGGTTTTTCAAAGGGATTAGCAGATAGTAATCTTTATATAAAAATTGAAAATGACAAATTTCTAATACTTTTTGTGTATGTAGATGATATTATCTTTGGCAGCAATGAAGAAGCTATGAGTCAAAGCTTTGCCTTGGTGATGCAGAAAGAATTCGAAATGTCTTTGCTTGGAGAACTGACATATTTTCTTGGATTGCAAATCCAACAAAATGAAGGCGGGATATTCTTGTCTCAAACCAAGTATCTCAAGCAGATTTTCAAGAAATATGGCATGGAAGATGCAAAACCAGTATGTACCCCCATGGTCACAGGATGCAGCCTCAGTGCAAATGATGAATCAGCAGCAGTGCATCAACCAACCTACAGATCTATGATTGGAAGTCTACTTTATTTCACAGGTACCCGACCAGACATCATGCATGCAGTGGGAATAGTTGGGAGATTTCAGGCAAATCCAAAGGAAACTCATCTTCAAGCAGTGAAGAGAATCTTCAAGTACCTTCACGGAACTCAAAACTATGGCTTATGGTATCCTAGAGATACAGATCTCACACTTCATGCTTATACAGATGTAGATTGGGCTGGAAACGTGGATGACAGGAAGAGCACAAGTGGTGGTGCATTCTTTATGGGTTCCAGATTAGTATCTTGGTTCAACAAGAAATAGAGTTCGATTGCTTTATCTACATCTGAAGCGGAATATGTGGCTGCTGCATCTTGCTGCACTCAACTCCTTTGGATGATGCAGACCTTGCAGGATTTTCAAATCACTTGTACACCACCTATCTCCATCTTATGTGATAATACAAGTGCAATCAGCATTTCAAAGAACCCAGTCATGCTTTCAAAGACCAAGCACATACCGATCAAGTATCACTTTCTCTGGGAACAAGTGCTTGAACAAAAGGTCAAGTTGAAGTATGTTCCTTCTAAGGAACAAGTTGCTGATATACTCACCAAAACATTGCCCAGGGAAACCTTTGAATACCTCAGGCAAAAGCTGGGGGTAGTTGATGCATGATCCTGTTGTTGAATCTCATCTGTTTCAGAGATTTTTGGTTATATGTGAGTTTCATATGGGGTATACACATGCATTTGCTGGTTTATGGATTGGTTGAAGATCGAATGGCACAGGTTCAGGGGGAGCATATATAATGCATTGTTGGCATTATGGTAGCACAGAAGTAGAACATGGATGATGATCTGAATATTGTTGCAATATGTCTCTATCTCTTTCATGGTCATTTATGGTGTATGGTGGATTATAGTTCTTCTTGAAGAAATTTCTTTTCCTTTTGCAGATCTGGTTTCAGATCTGGTTTATAGTCAGGGGGAGCATGATCAGCAGAGCAAAGGCTTAAGCATGTTCTCAGGGGGAGAATAACCCTTTGCCCTTGATGTCAAAGGGGGAGAATGACATTGAGGATCTTGAGGTTGCCATCAAGTCCAAAGGGGGAGATTGTTGGCATTATGATTTAGGTTTGGCACTATGGTACAGGTGTTGTACTTGATGGCAACTCACTCAAGTGGAAAAACTCTGTTCAGGCTCTCAAAATGATGGAAAATAAGAGGTTCGCAGATGCAACGTTCAAAAGGTGCGGACCCGCAGGTTTGTCGACCAAGAAGTGTAGACATACCCGCAGGTTATCCATTCAGAAGGTGTGGACCCTAGTTCACTCACTCCAATGTAGAGAAGCGCGCACACGTGGGTTTCTTATGTTTGGCCCTTGGTATTTAGCCCGTCGTTAATGATCCTATGGTTTTGGCCCGTGGTATAGGATCTAAATTATTGAACCCCGGTTTGGATCCCTTGTATTGGTTTTTGATGGCTTTGTCCCATGGTTTGAATAAGGGCTTGCTTATAAAAAGGAAAGGAGATCACTTGGCTAGTCACTTGTGAAATTTGAATATCTTAAGATCTGAAATTTTGGGTAATCGGTTTAAAAAGCTAGATCTAAATCAAGGTGAAATCTGTAAAGTGTAAGGTGGATATGTTGATAGGTCGTGATCTCTTGGGTGTGTGATCATATCTGTGGATCTAACAGTCGGTGGTACATTGGAGGATTGTTAATTTGGCTCTATTCAGAGGTCTGTAGGCAATCCATGGCGAAAGTACAGAGGTACGCAGCGTAGTGGAAGGTGCAGTTTCAGGGGTATGCAGGGAAGTAGAAGGTGCTAGTGCAAGGTACATAGAGCAGCAGAAAGCACAGTGCAGAGGTACGCATAGGAACAAAAGGACCAGTGCGGGGGTACGCTATCAGACAGATAGTGCAGGTGCGGATCTGAGCAGAGGTGTGCAGTACAGTGGAAGGAGTAGGTGCGGAGGTACGCAGAGCAGAAGAAGGACCAGGTGCGGATCTGCGCAGTTTAGGCACAGAAGAGCTGCGGATATCTGCAGGTTTATATTGGTGAAGTTGCAGACTTTTCTTGAAATATTTGTTGGCTGCCTTTTATCTATTGCTGCAGAGTTCTGGGTCTAGATTACTGGTATTGGTTTTCTGTTTACAGCATTCTCAGAAGTTGGGTGGATCATTGGTTTGATTGTATAAGGAGATTGGTTGATTCACATGTACTTGATGATTATTTGATGTTCTTGGATCCAGTCTGAAAATTAATGAAACATGGTCCTTAAAGAAGTAGAAGAGCAAAGGGGGTTGTAGCTCCCTTCCAGGAGAGACTGGAAAATGAGAGAGAGTTGTAGCTCTCTGCAAGTTGCAGCCTGCGTACTGGTAAAGGACTGCACCATTACAAAATCATTGTAAAAGAAGTTTCTAATTGAAAGAAGATAGAGACATATTGCAACAGGTGGTTTTCACCCACATTGGGTTTCCACCTTATATCTGGTGTTCTTTGGTGTGACTATCTGTTTTTCCTTGTTCTTGTTCATTATTATATGGTACTGACATACAAGTTAATGATCAATATCTGAAGAATAAATTAAAGTATAAATCTAGAAGGTATATTGAAAAGAATTTGATAATACTGATTCACCCCCCCCTCTCAGTATTATTTTCAACACCATCACAACACTACATCCTCTAGCTGAAAATTTTCTACTTTGGTTTTGCGGTCATAGATCTTCTTTATCTTTTCTTACAACTGGAAAGTGTTTTGAGAAACTTCTTCCCTTGTTTGCTGAAGGTGGATCATTTGACTAATTCTTCACTGAATATCATCCCCTTCACTGCCAACTTCCTGTAGTAATCTCATGACCGGGACCGCAAGTGATGTAGGAAATACTGTATCAGTACCATAAACCAACTCAAAAGGTGACATACCTATGGATTTATTGTTGCTCACTCTGTCATCCCACAAGGCATTAACAAGCTTCCGATGTCAATTCTTCTTATTTGCCTCCTATTATTTGCCTCTTACATTTTCTTGATTATATTCACCAAAGACTTATTTGATTACTCAGCCAATCCATTGCCCTGCGGGTAGTATGCTATGGAATGACCCAATGTAATATTGTACTTATTGCAGAACTCCACCATCTTCTTGGACTTAAATGCTGCTGCATTATCTGTTATGATCTTGTGAGGGCAACCAAAATGAGACAAGATATTAGATTCTAAAAATTGAATAATTACCATATCTGTGGCCTGCCTTGTCAGAATGGCCTTAATCCACTTGGTGAAGTAATCGGTAGCTATCAAGATCCATCGATGTTGTGTTGATGATATAGGATGGATTTCCCCTATGAAATCAAGTCCCCACTGCTGGAAGGGTGCATTTACTTCAACTGGTTTCAAAGGAAGAGGAAGCAACTTCCTTTTTCCTTGAAAAACTTGGCATTCATGGCAGCTCATCACTGTTTTATACAAATATGAAAATAAAGTCATCCAATAGTATCCTGCTCTCAACACTTTGTTAGCTATTGTTTTCCAAAACAAATGACTGCCACAATCACTTTTATGAAAATGATGCTTCACCTGCTGAGCTTCGTCTTCAACCAAACAATTAAGAAGAACTCCTCTCGGATATTTCCAATAAAGAGCACTGTTTAAAATGCAGAATTTAGTTGATTTGAGTTTTAGTGATCTACCTTTTCTCCTTGACATTCCAGGGGGTGGCAAAAGATGCTGAAGAACATAAACTATATCAGAATATCATCGTGATTGAAGAATCATTTCTGAAACTTGAATGAGCGAGCCATCATCCTCATCCTCCGACATTGCTGCTATGATATTTATGTCTAGAGCATGCAGATTTGATTCTGCCATCAGTTTTGCTAAGCCTTGTCCCTTGATTAGTTTTGTGGGTTTAATCTCCAGATCATATTCCAACATTGCTGCTATCCACTTACCTCTTCTTCCCTCCAGATCATTTTGCATTAGAACATCCTTTACTGTTGCATTAGGAACATATGCTATGGTATGTGAATGTCGAATGTACACTCTAAAATCCTTCAATGCTTTTATGAGAGCCAATGCTTGTTTTTCAATGATATTATACCACAAGGTAGCGCTCGAATAGTCCTACTAAAAAAAGCAATGGGTTGCTCAATCTGATCCCTCTTTTGCATCAATACTCCAGCCATAGTGTGCTCAGATGCAAATGAAAATATAATGAAATATTGAGTGTAATTAGGACTAATCAAGACTGGGTTTGTGGTCAAAGAAAACGTTACCAAATTGAATGACTTCATGGCATCCTCATTCCATTTCATAGTGCTATCCTTTTTCAACATATTAGTCATTTCTCGTAAATATTCCGCCAAATTGGTTGTAAATCTGCGTGAGAAGTTCATCATACCATTGAATGCCTAAATCTCATTTTTGTTGCGCGGAAAGTCTATATGTTGAATTACCTCCACTCTTGAAGGATCAATGTAGATACCGTCTTTAGAAATGATATGACCAAGGAGGTTATTGTCGTCCATGGCAAAAAGACTTTTCTTTGGGTTGAGAGAAATCCCGAACTTTCTACATGTCTAAAAGACAATCCTCAAGTGGTGCAAGTGTTCATCATCAGAACCAGAAAATACCGTCAAATCATCTAAATAAACAACTAAGAAAATATCCTTCTCATTAGCAAAAGAGATGTCCATTTCTTGCTGAAAAGTGGCTCCAACATTCTTCAATCCGAATGGCATTTTAGCGTACTGAAAAGTTCCCCAAGGTGTTGTGAAAGCAATTTTGCCTTGGTCTTTTTCATGCACCAAGATCTGATTATAGCCCGAGTAACCATCGAGTAGTGACATTCGCGATGCTCCAACTACTCTTTGCAGAATATGGTCCATCTTTGGAAGTGGATAGTTATCCTTTAAGGATACTTTGTTGAGGTTCCGGAAATCTATGCACAATATTAATTCTCCAGTATTATTTCGTACCAGGACTAAATTCAAAATCCAATCAGAAAATCTGATTAGAACAATGATGCCAGCTTTGAACAATCTGTTCACCTCCTTCTCGATAGATGGCAGCAACTTTGGATTGATCCTTCTCAACTTCTGTCTGAAAGGATTTTGATTCGGCTTCATAGGAATAGTATGCTAAATTATATCCTTATCATAAATCTTGAAATATAAATAATCCCACGCAAACACATCAGAAAATTCAGAAATTAATCTAACATACTCGTCCTTTACCTTGGGAGACAATGTTTTTGATAACTTTACAAGCTTGGGCTTATCAGCGGTTCCGAGACTGACATATTCAACTCCTTCTTCAGTAGGAACCAAGCTAGGTTTTCTAACCACATCATCCTGATCGAAAAGCTCCTCAAAAGGTATGAGACCTCTAGGAATAATGGTATCCTTCAGCTGCAATACCTCCATCTAATTCACCTCAATCTCTTGTTCATCAGTATCACAATCATCATCAATGAAAGAATCCTTGAATTTTCCTTCATTCTGCAAAAAGGTATTGATTTCATTATCATTCCAAAACACTTGCCAATACCTTAAATTATCCGAAACAACAAGCCAGTGTTTGACATGAATTTCAAACTTGTTACTGGAGTTCATTGGGATCTTCAAATTGCTTGTAGCAGTGGCGAGTGAATCTGTAATAATGTTTTGAGTTCAGGGTATCGCTATCAAGGTATATTCATGGAACATTCTCAAAATATATAGGACTGCATTTCTGTAGGTTCTCATTCGTGGATGCTTTGCTTGGTACTTTCCCTTTACCTGTTTGATCACCAACTCTAAATCACCATAGACAGAAATCCTTTTTGCATTCAATTTCTTCAAAATTTTAAGACCTGTGATCAAAGCCTCATACTCTGCTTCACTGTTAGAGCAATCAAAAGCCAACTTGTAAGAACATACTCTAACATTACTTGGGACTTTGGTGGGCTGAAAAGCAGGGCTATAAATCCAAATGCCTATACCAGAACCATCCTTACCCATGGCACCATCAAAATCCATGCTCCAAAATCCCACTTCGTCTTCTAAATGCTGAAATTTTGTTTCCTTCTCTACCTTACCTTGACCGATCACTTCATTTTTCTGCTCTTCACTGACCTTTTTCTACTGGTACGTGGACTGCTCAAAAGAACTTGCTATTTTTTCTTTTTCCTTGTTAAGGACTTCCTTAGAATTCTCTGAAATTTCTGGCACATTATCTACTTCTACAATCTGAATACTTACATCATTTAATCCACTATCAGAGTACAAAACAAATGATTCTAAATTAGTATGTACAACATTTATTGGATGATTGAGTGGCTTACCTTTGCGAGTGATCTTCTATTTCACTTTCTTCTCTCTGTATAACTTTCTTGATTGAACGAAAACGGGAATGGTAGCATATGAGAAGTCAAGTTGTAAAGTGCCCTTAAGTTTAGCACCCCACGATCTAGACAAGAGCATACCGAATCACAGTGGAATATCAGCAACAACCACATCCATCAAAACATTTTTGGCTGGGATTTGATCTAAGGACACTACCAAATCTTTGATAAGACCAATGCAACGAACTCTACCGGAGTCGAAGGAGTACAAATCATGGTATTTCTGGGTAATATCCAGACCTAACTTCTCCATAATGGCTTTAGGCATCGAGTTATGAGAAGCTCTAGAATCAAACATGGCATTATGGAGAATGTACTCATGCAATCTGAGGCTTAGATAAAAGGGAGGAACTTCACTATCTTCAGACTAACCTTCTATGGTTGGACCAAAGATGAGCTCAGGATGATCATCTTCTACATTTACCATATCTGACAAAGGGTCTATTTGCAAAATTCTGTACACTTGCTATTTATAATTTCTATTCTTAACCAGCTCAACAGGGGAATGGACACTTTTAATTTAGCAATTTCATTTTCTAAATTAAAGGATGAAAATTTTTCTACCTCTTTGACAGTAAGGTCCTTCTTCTCTACTTGCTCTTTCGCTACATTTTTCTGATTATTCTTCTTGTTTGCAATGTTATTTGTTGATGGTACTTTGCTAGAACTCGGATCAGCAGGCTCTTTCCCTTTCTTCTAAATGTTTGAGGAGCCATTCTTCGATTGCAACTCTTTTCTTTCCTAAATGGGATTTATTGGCACATCTCTGCCCCTCAAAGAATAGTGCTTCTATTGTGCTGTCAAAGCATTCATATAACCTCGCTGATAATCATCAGACTCATCCTCCAAAACTGCATCATTTGCTAGTATGTAATCTTCATCCCTTTGGGTGTCTGGAACCTTTGCATATTCTTCATCTTCCATCAGAAAAATGGGCATACCATCGGCAGTGAAGAAATGGTTTGCTTCAACTATCGGATCATCGTCATCTTCCTCTTTCATTCCCTAAACATACTTATGCTACAAAGGAGTCTAATCTGTTGTTGTTGTGCTGGTTGGTCTGGTGCCTTTTGGTCCCTCTACTTGATCTGGAATTGGGGTTTCTGTTGTCCTCTAAAGTTTGGATTCTTGATTGGTGGTTCAAGTCTATCTGCAATGGTCAAGCAGTCAACCATCCTCTCAACTATTCGGATCAAAGTATCCATCTTGAAATTTGAGGTGGATGCTTCATCTTTTATAGTCACTCTCTTTTCAGATCTCATTCTTGCTCTTTTGGCCAACAGATTTTCTTCTACACTTACCGCATTCTTCTGCATATCTTCAACTGTGGTGGGATCTCGTTCTCGTAACTGATATGCCATATCAGCATCGAAAATGTCTGGAAACTTGAGCAAGGCTAACCCCTCTGGTGGTTTAATGTTGGCCGGAATAGCATTATAGACTGCATTAAACCTCACACAATAATCTTTCACACTTTCACCAGCATTCCTTTTGATATTTTCATATTCAGATAAAATTTGGAGTGGATTCTTCTTTACCTCCCACTGATCCAGGAATTTCCTATGCAGGACAAGAAAAGTGGTGATAGAGGCTATGGGTAAAGCTTTGAACCACTTTCGAACTTCACCCCCAAAGCTTTGGACAAACAATCTCATAGTCACATCTTCTAGATCTACCTCATGAAGGTCAGAAACGTCATTCATTATATCAACATGTTGTTGAGCTGTGATGATGTTTTGATTGGCATAAAAAAGATGTATCTTATTTTGGTAATCACCAGGCATAGTATCGAGATTCTGAGGTAAAACAAGGGGTGCATACAAGGTAGCAATGACTTGAGGTGGGGGAGGTGGATTTAAAGCAAGATTTGTGGTACTTGATATATTCAATGGAGCAGCAACAACAGGTGGATTAACAATCTGCAAAGATGAAAGCAGTGGGTAGGGGATTGTTTGAGTTGTAGTAGATGTAAAAGAGGTACTTCAAAAATCAAAAGATGGCCTGTGTTTCACCCAAGTGTCTACATTTGAGGTAAGATTCTGTAACTAATCAAGAGCATGGATAAGCTGTGATCCTGATTTACTTTGGGTAAACAAATCTTCGGCAGGGTTATCAAGAGATATTGAAGAGTCAAAAACTATTTGATCAAGCCAACTCAAAGGCTTACTGAGAAACAAACTTTGCTCAAAATTGATATCAAATTCAATATCCTGCAGAGTATCTAACCTTTCCGAGAGTGAGTGGACACGAGGAATAGAAACTTCACTTGATTGTTCAGTCAATTGTTCTTCAGCAACACTGAATTTCTCTGTAGCTTTCCTATGTTTCTTCCCAATTTTATGAGGATCATCGACAATGACTGGTGGATTCAGATCTCGATTGGATCTGGTGTACCTTTTCAAAGCCAATATGCTCAAATTTGAAGTTTTTCTATATTGCTTTACAACTTTCCAATTTCAGCCTAGAAATTCTAAAACTCATCATCCAAAGTTCAAGAATTTAAATGAAAGATAATACCGGGGTGATTTGTCTCTCATCCCTAGTATGGTCACCACTATGTTATCACGTAGATTGACCTTAGGTTGAAGGGAGGTAATTCCAAGGTAACCACAAACCAAGCTTAGCCTAGTAGCTAGCCCTACTAGGCGGGGAGAGGGCTCTCTCCTTAAGGATCTCAGTCAAGATGACTGGATCAGGTAAAGGATTTTAGGCTAGGTATAGTATCTCGAAGGTTTTGATTGAATTTTTTTGGTGTTTCGCTGGAACAGATGGAGCTGGGCAATTTAGGTCTGGGAAACTAGATCAGAAATGAAAG
This sequence comes from Pinus tabuliformis, assembly GCA_031772625.1. Taxonomy (NCBI): domain Eukaryota; kingdom Viridiplantae; phylum Streptophyta; class Pinopsida; order Pinales; family Pinaceae; genus Pinus; species Pinus tabuliformis. Next base: position 826,509,146 of record CM062807.1, on the reverse strand, counting down.
GTGTTCTATGGGGCAAGGTAGGCATAGGCTTTATCACTTTAGGCTTAATGGTGTGAGGTGTTTAAGATTGATGAGGAGCTAAGAAAGGCATGTGATAATCATGGATCCTTCTCAAACAGTAGAAAACATGAAATATTGAATGATTTCCCAAGGCAGAGCACTGATACAATGGATTCTACCTATCAAACTTGATAACATTCAACTAGAAGCATGAAATGAATGATGGCATACATAAAACATGTAAACAAATGATTACAAAAGAAGAAAATGTACTAACACTCCATACCACAGGGATCCCATAAAAATAGCTACAAATCTTATTAATATCCTTGCCAAACTGCTTACAATGATGTACAATCAAACTTTGAGCATCCAAGTGAGTCCAACCCACACAATGACTGAGAAAATACACGATATAGATCTCCAAACAACTAATCCTAGCCTCAGGGGTCAAATTCCATGAGAGAAGGAGCAGTTACACATAATACTAAACTGATATCTAAAGACTAGGGTGGTCAAATTAACTCATTCCTAATATGAAGCAAACTGATTCATTACATGCCACTTAGGCCATTCATTTGATGTATCTATCCTAGGTAACAAAATATATACTTTAATTACATCGTGATCATGAATTACATCAGTGAAAAACCAAAATACCTAAGGCAAAAAGTGAAAAACCAAAGAAACAGTGAAAAATTGGGCTGCCTGTCAAGTGCACAACGCCAGTGTCAAATGCGCAATACCTGAAGGAAATGCGCAGTGTCATCTTCAAGGTGAGTTTTGGCTACCTTTCCGGTGTCCAAACTGAAGGCAAGATAGCTCGTTGGAAAGCTTATCCTATATAGTTTTTGGATTTACCTTCAGATATCAAAATGAGCATGATTTTACCCTCCAAAAATTATTTCCCCCAAGACTGGTCAAACGCACAACGCTTGGTCCAAAAATGAGGCAGAAATGTGATTTTTTTGCTAGTTTTTTGCCATTTTCACCAACCAGTTTTTCCTTCCAAGGTTGGAAACATGGTTTTCCTGACTGTCTTGGGCCTTCTGAATCCAATGGTGGTGTTCATTCTTCCAAATAATGCCTCCAAAAAGTGTGCAGCGCCTAGGGCATTGCGTGTTTGGCCAAAAAACTGATATAAAAATTGCCTGGAAAAAACAGGAAATGAAAAAGCCAAAACTAAGTTTAGGGTCTTCGAAAATGGTTGACATAGGCAGTGCTGAAGCAGACTAAGCATGGAGAGAATTCTCCACCAACAGGTCAAGCTTATCCTTCTCCTTTTGATGAGTTAAGGCCTTAATTTTTTCATGAGCGCTTTTGAGCTTGGCTCTAGCAATTTTGTTTCTCATGGCATAGTATTTGTCCATTTTTCTTTGAATTTATGTGTTTCTATTGGATTTAGCTAATAGGTCCTTAAGATGATTGTTAACCCTCTCAAGCCAATATTCCCTATTCTCATTCATTATTATGCCAACTTTTTCATTTAAGGTGAGTTGGTTGGCAAGTTGAGCTTCATTTTCTCTTTCAAGCTTCAAATCTCGCTTTAGGCCTCTAGTCCTAGGCCTCCTCCTGGGAATGTTTTACTCTATGGGCTCACCATAGTCACCATATGCTTCCTCGCATTGGACTTTAAACTTTTCAGCTTCCCTTTTAGCTTTGATGAGTTGAACTTCCATGAGCTCCTTCTTGGTCTCCATTTTCGTGTTTTCCTATTCATAATAAGATATGATGTATTTTTCTCCTTGTATATTCACTTATAACCCACCTATCAATGTTTCTTTCTCCTTGAAAATCATTCTGGTGTTTTCCTTCTCATCTTCCTCATCTAGGTCCACTAAATCAAAATCCTGCTCAGTTTCATGGGGGTATTTTTCTTGTTTTTTCATTTCTGTTTCAACCCTTTTTTCCTTTCCTTTGTGTACCTACTTTGCTGATGAAGAGAGCAAGGCCCCTCCCACAATCTGTGGGGAAAAAACTTGCCTATTTCCTCTCTGATAAGTGTGCACCAAAGTACCTAAATTAGCCCTTCCTGGCTTGCTACTTTGACCTTGATCACTTTGTCTTTTGCGACTGTCCCCTTTTCTGTCAGATGAAATAATAGGTTCATGGAGTGGTGATAATGGAGGTGATGGTATGACTGACTCGTCTGAGGAGGATGAATAATACATGGGCTGAGATGAAGGGATGGAGGATGGTGGATGAGATGATGATGGAATGTCTTGAGTGGAAGCTTGACTGAAAATAGGATTAGCTATAAATGTACTTCATGCAATGTTAAGATCTTTAAGGTGATAAAGAAATATGATCTTTATGAGGGAATGGTGAAATAAACTCTTCATTTGATCTTTGTGTTCTCTTCTTTGGGAAATGTAAGCCATCTTCTCCACACTCTTGAAAAGATAGTAGGGTATATTGAGCATTTTAACCCTAGTGAAATGTATAAGTAACCAGATGTGGTAAGAATAGACCCTAGAGAATCTACCCTCACATGAAAAATATTTCATTATAATATTCATCATGGGTGCATATCTGTCAAGGAGATATGAGAAATGGAAGTAGCCTTTTCTTTGACTTCTGTACCTCGGTTTGAGGTATGGTTCATAAAAACATGCATCTATCTCACCTTGCTTGAACCATTTTTCCCCAACTTCTAGAATCCTAGTGGCAGCTGATATGATGGTAGTAGATAATGTAAAGGTTATGCCTGCAAGAATGACTTGGTTTTCTTGTATTTTAGTTATGAAAAGCCTAGTAAACTTAGGGTGATACTGGACTGCTTGAACCTGCTCATAAAACTCAAAACACCCTAAGCTTTTGAGGGTTGTCACTGTCATTGGAGATGCTAGGAGCTCTTTGAGATCTGTGGGTTCAAACATGAGAATTCTCCCTCCTTTATGAGGCCTTCTTTACTCTATGTTTCTTTCTCTGTTTGATCTCTCTTCTTCACTATGTGGCCTATATTCTTCATCAGCCATGGTGTATTTGTTATTGAAACCCTAGGTAAATGGTAGGGGGAATGGAAGTGTTTGGAAGGAAAAATAAAAGTGAAAGGTGAGTGGAAGCCGGGTGGATGTAGGAATAGAGGTCTCTGAAACGGAATATAGGGTATTGATCAGGTAACTTATGGGGCTTTCTTGAAAAAATCAGGTCTACGAGAAAAACTAGGTTTTTGTATATGAAACTAACACCAATCTTGATTTTATTCTTCAAACATCAAGGAAATAACTTTGAGGAGAGGAAAATGATGTTTTACTTACTTTCTTAAAGCTGAGAAGGTGTTAGGAATGTCAAAGAGAAAATATGAATGAAAGTGTTCAAACGTACAGCGCACAGAGGGAGTGCGCAGTGCCAAGAGGAAACGTGCAACACCAAGAAAGAACGCACAGTGCCAAGAGAGAACGCGCAACGCCAAGTGGAAATGCACAACACCAAGCTGTTTCTGCCAATTTTGACCCTTAAATTGGAAAAACTTCTGTTGGGGTTTGCTCAATGGGAGGTCAAATGGAAATAAAGGAGATATGAAGGCAAGAAGACCTTTATACATGCTTGAATTTAATTTTTGCTCCTCAAAACCCCCTTTGCTAATGTTTTGTCACTTTCACCTTTTCACCCTTTTTTGTCACTGTTCTTGATTTTCTGACTTTTTGCTTTTTTTTTGATAGGTGGATGAATGCTCAATATTGACTTGAATTTTACAATGCTTGTTTGTCTTGTAGTAAGGAGAAATGCTCTAATGCAGCTGGGATCACTTATTACATATAGGAATCTTAAAATTACATATAAAATACAAATGAACTAAAATACTTTGTTTTCACCTAAAAAGCATGTTTTTGAGGTGAAAATTACATTAGGTTAAAAGATAATAATTTCAGTAGCTATGATTTTCAAGCCATCATGCTTGATTTATTGATCATCCTCATACCATTGCTGAACTTTATTTACACTTTGAAATCAGTTTCTTAACCTTGGTGATGAAACCCTAGACCTAATGAAATGAATTGCAGATTAATTATAAAAAATGACTGAAGACAATCTAAAGAAAAATCAGCAAGTATAGTCTATGAGGGAAGAGTTGAAGAGAAAACAACCACCAATGGATCAGTATATCATGACCTAATGGAATGATGCAAAATTTTTCAGTATGGGACTACTAAAATGAAAATGCAAAGAGTGAATTTTGATCCGTGATGGAAGTATGCAGATATTGACAATAACACATACTAGAAACTTGAGTCTAAATGCTTTTATTTACTAGACGAAATGCACTTTTCAAGATGGATTTAATGTATCTATCAATGATGCATTATTGAAATATATATATATATATATATATATATATATATATATATATATATATATATATATATATATATATATATATATATATAACTATATATTAGAGTCCTATATATATATATATATATATATATATATATATATAGGACTCTAATATATAGTTATATGATGTTATAGTATAATAGTTAAACTATATATCTAGTTATATAAATCTTATAAGAAAGTTTCTTTGGCGTAAATCACAAGAAATTTCATTTGTTGACGCGTTTCGAACCAACAAGTGTGGTTCATCGCCAGGACAAGTTGAATGATCAGATCAGGCTTAGTATGATCAAATAGATAGAGCAGAAACTCCAGCGGCTGTATTCCAAGACTAGGTAATGGCTATATCGTCAGTCAAATCTAGCCGTTGTCAATATAGCCATTACCTAGTCTTGGAATACAACCGTTGGAGTTTCTGCTCTATCTATTTAATCATACTAAGCCTGATCTGATCATTCAACTTGTCCTGACAATGAACCACACTTGTTGGTTCGAAACGCGTCGACAAATGAAATTTCTTGTGATTTACGCTGAAGAAACTCTCTTATACTTGATATGGATCACAAAAGCCTCAATTCAACTATATAAATCTTATGTTATGGAATATATATATATATATATATATATATATATATATATATATATATATATATATAGATATATATATATACAGAGAGAGAGAGAGAGAGAGAGAGATATTTTGACACCTAATCATTGGGATTAGGTGAATACATGTAAAATAGTGTAAATAGTAAATAAGGAGAATAGGAATATGAAGAGACACTAGGAGGTGTGGCCCAAGATTCTCTCCCTCCATGTATATATCCATGAGAAATATTAATGCAAAATCACAATTCACATTGTGGAGTAACCTCCTAGCCTGACATGGTATTAGAGGCAACTCAATTTTTAACTTTTCTGCCATTGTAACTCCCTTCTGCCATATTCTTCATTCCTATACTCTTTGTCCTTTGTGTGTTTTATAATCTGGTGTAAATCCACATTTTTTAATGCTACCTCACCACTAGTTTTTGTTTTTCTTTACTATGTGTGTTTTATACATCACTCCTAATCACTTCAGGCATAATGCACCTCTCCACAGTTTCCTCTCATTGGTGGTATCCGCTCTACAAACAACTCCATTTTCATTCCTCTACAATCCAAAAAGTTGCTCAAAGAATCCAACAGGCCTGCTAGAGGCCTCCTCTCTCTTATTCCGATCCTAGTTTTTTTCACTGTGATACCATTATCGTGGCCCTCTTTCTCAAGCCTCACATGCACATGTCCCTCTCCCAACTCGGTTGTGAAAGTGGTTGAAAGCTTACCATTTCTCCACGTTGTACTGTGTAACGTTTAACCCTACCACATCTTTCCCGAAAAGCTACACCATACCAAAACTTTCCGCTATGTTATTACAACAGTTGATTCCCCATATCTAGTATTCTTCTCACCGATATAATTGCACTCACCACTATCCTCCCACTCCAACTCCGTTGAACAATGTCACTGCCATACGTGGCCCCTCCTCCATACATACCATACAATTCTCCCTCCATATAATTCATACCATTAAATCCGCTCTGGTTTATTTTGTAAATATTCTCTCCCATAATACCGCTCTACCATACCGCCCTCCCAAATGTTGTTAAGTTATTGCATTGGTTATAACAACCATTTGTTGTATGTGTTTTGTTAAGCCCTCATATCGTAATCCACCTCCCTTATATAAGATCTCCCCATATAATCCCTACCTCACATACTCCCTCTCCCATGTAAGAACTCCCCAAAGTAATACCTCTGTCTTATATATCAGAGTGCAATTTTTACAAATTTTTACACCATAAGTGCATTTTTTCCACCGGAATTGCATTTTTGTTTTCCGCCCGAAGTATAATTTTTTATATATATTGGAAACATAGTATATTTTTAAATGCTTTCACTTAAAAATCACATAGAGAAAAATCATGCTAAAGATTCTTCTACAGGAAGAGGTGGTTGAAGAGGAAGAGGAAGAAGAAATTTTAGAGGCATGCCGGGTAGACATTTCCAAGGAGAAAAGTTTGAACTTCATTGCATACGTTGAAATAGAGATGGATATGATGCATCCACATGTAAGTTTCCTTGGGATAGAATTGAGCAGGAAAGAAATGAATCCAAAGGTAAAACCCATGACAAAGAGAAAGGTAAAGCACCTGAATCCGTTCACTATGTTGTGGCACATTGTAATATTAGAGTGACTGAAGACTTGTTTAATGCTTCAATTTTTTTCTGGAAAAATCATTGGTTGCCTCATTCAGTAAAAAAATTCCACATGAATTTTAGAAGAGATTTTCTTGAAGAATTTACTGACAATGTTGATGGAGCAGTATACTTTGTAGACAAATCAAAACTCAAGCCATCAGGTCTTGGCACAATCAGGCTCAAACTTCCTAGTTTTCCAGAATTTTTTCTACATGATGTTTTATATCTCCTAGAGTTGAGGAGAAATTTGTTGTCCTTGGTCCACATCCACCAGTAAGGACACTCCATTCATATGTTTGATGGCAAGTTTGAGGTCAGAAAAGCATTAGATCACTTGTCATGACAGGGATAGAAGAAGAAAGACTTCTAAAGCTGCAAGGTACCTCTACTCATGCACAAAACTTCTCATACAATTCTCATTATGATTAAGGTACATTTCCATCAAGTCTTTTATGGCATGCTAGATTTGGAAACTTGAATTATGAAAACCTTCATATGTTGAAGGAAAGTGGTGTTACTGGTTTGCCTACAATTCCTAGGAAACTTAAGCAATGTTATGTTTGTATTAGAGGAAAGCATAGTAAATAGTATTTTTGTGATTCACATTCCAGAGCACATAGAAAAATTGAACTCATTCATTTATATTTATGTGTCCTGATAACTATTACTTCTGCAAATGGAAATAAATATATGGTGACATTTATTGATAACTACACTAGAATGTGTTCGGTTTATTTATTGAAGAACAAATTTGTTGATTTTCAAACATTCAAGGACTTTCATGCACGCATTGAAAAAGATGCACAATCTCATATTGGCTCTATTTTCACTGATAGTGGAAAAGAATACACTTCAAATGTGTTATCACTCAGATTTTTTCCTTAGAAGTTATCAAAGAAGGAATAGTCCGAGGTAACCACAAACCTAATATTTTAGACTTAGGTTCTAGCCAACCTAAGTCCAGAAAGGGCTCTCTCTTTATAATTTATCTTTGTTTGAATAAGATTTTAGGCTAGTTATTTGTGTTTAGGATTGTTTTGTTTTGATTAGGTGGTGGAATTAAGAAAACAGATGGGTAGAGCAAGTATTTAGGCCATTGGGCTATGGAGTCAATCGAGAAAGGCTTAACTGGATTTGATCTATCACTGAGGTAAGAGTCCACAAGGTAGGTTAACACAATAAGGGAAAATCTACAGGTTTAAATGAATGGAAAGTCCTTACCAGGGCCAAGGGAAATGAAGAATCCTTAACCGGGATTAAGATGAAGAAAGGAAGGATGGCCAGTAGCAAATGGCAGTGAAGAATCCCTTACTATGGACCAAAGTGGGGGTAAACTACGGAAGTAAGGGAGCAACTAAGAATTCCCAGACCAAGGAAATTTAGTAGAAAACATAAAGAAAGAAAATAGTTAAAATAGAAAGAACTTAAGCTAATTCTGGTGATATCTTTTTTTTTTTGGTTGATAAGTGGGTGAATCCTGAAAATCACGCTTACCCTGTGGCTGAGAGGCCACGACTCAGGGGCATCGAAGCTGTCAAAGTCACCTAGGGATCGCACCCAGCCTGAGCTGCACCAGCGGAAACCATGCTGGATTTTTGGTATTGGCGAGACTAGAACCGGTGACCTTTGCTTACGGAGCGCCTTAATAGCGCGCTCCTTCATCGACTATTCTAAATCTCTTTGATGAGCTGATTCTGGTGATATCATTCCATGTTTGCTTTTAATATTTTATAAGAAACACATGTGAATATTTCATAACATAAAGAGAAAACGATATTTAAACATGAGAAGATGATACTTATTTGTTCCAACGGTGCACACGAATCCAGTGAAATGTCCTCAACTTTAATTCATTTCCAGGAAAACCAGTCTAGTCTTAAGTACAATAGCTCCTTGGCTCAAAAATAATATATCTACAGAAATGTATTTTAATCCACCCTAATTACTTCAATTTGTGAAGTATTTATACAAAATATCCCATAACCATATGATAATTATTCTAGGAAACAAAAAATATCTTCAACTCGAAGATAGAGACAGATGGAGAACTGTCTTCTAGCTGTCCCTTTTATTGTCACTGTGCTGGCTATTACAACTCGGATTTGGCTCTTGCAGCTGCTTTGTAGTTATGTGCTGGAATCACTTTTATCTTCTACCTATTGATACTCTTTACGTGTGTTGCTTTGAGCCTATCTTACCTGTTTTACCTGGCAGCCATGTTTTACCATGTGGATTTACTACAATAACTTATAGTAAATCAATCAAGTTTGTCCACCATTCACTGTCAGGTAATTTCATTCTTATCATTTTCCTGTAAACCTCATCAGCTCCTATGTATTTGGCAAAATTTGGTTTGTTCGTGAACAAGTGCTTGACCTCATGCTCTATGTAGAACAGATTCTTAAGGCCATCATAAAGCACCTTTCCAGTGGGCAAAGATTTCACTCCCGAAGTACTAGCTTGGCTTCTAGCCAGCTTGTTCAACTTTTCAATGTAATCTTACTAGGTCATCAACTTGTCATGTATTACCATAGGACTAGGAAGTCCTTTTTCTCTTAAGATTCCATACTTCAACATGAAGTTGTCAATGTCTACTTGAATGCTCTGACATCTTTTCTCCAAATTTAGCATTAGGTTCCTTTTAGTGAGAACCTTTTTGATCTCTATGATTGTTGTTGTTCTGTCCTCTATTTCCATTTCATCAAGTTGATATCTGTTTTTGCTGTTAAAAAAGGTTAGATCAAATGATTGGATTCTTCTGGTTTATTTCCCAATTCTTCCATTGTCTTGTGGATTGCCTCTGTAGCCATTTTGACTAGTTCTGTTTGCTCAAAAATAATCTGAATAGAAGGCCAAACATCATTGATGGAATCAATGATGTTGGCCCAAAGGATTTCTTTCATGTCTCCCAATGGTTCTTGCACTGCTAAATCCTTCTCAAGGGCTTTCATCGTTTCTTCCATCCTTAGGTTCCTCTAAGTTTCTTCTTTATGTTGTATTTGTGCAAGTTTACAATTGGTTTCTAAACTTGACACTTGTTCTCTAAGCTTCTTAAGCTCAGTGGCCTAGATACTCATTTCTTCCATGGCCTTGATTAACTCTGCAGTTTTCTCTGTTGGTGTCTCTGTGTTGGTTGATGTACATGTGCCTGATGTAGTACCTATCACTGGCAATGTTGTTGCTGGAGGAAGTGTAGGTGCCAAGGAAGCTGCCAAGGTGGAGGGTACTACTATGGAAACTGTAGGTATTACAGTTTGAGGAGCGGTGGCCAACTCACTCTGCTTGGACTGTATCAAATTATCCAATTCTTTCTCAGTTTCCTTCAATTGGTCATTTAACTTAAGGACTAGGTCCATAAGTTCTTCCTCCTTCTATGTTTCCAAAACTTCAGCTATTTGAGGATGATGAAGAGGAGGAATCTTGAGCTGCTTCTTCAGTGCAGCTATGTCATCATTTTTCTTCTTTATCAGCTGCTCTACTACTTTAACATCCTTGGGATCATGTCCCAGCTCTATGACCAAGTCCTCTAAGGACTTTATTCTAGTGTCTTTGGCCTGAGAAGAGGCCTTTTCCAACTAGAATTGTGCTGAGATGTTATTCAGTGAATTCTGAAGTTGGTGGGCTGCTATAGCTTTGTTGGTCAAAGTGGAGTAGACCATTTCACCAGTTTGTTTATGCAACTCAATTTGGTCAATAGGATGAATATCCTTGGCCAATACTTCAAAATCTATTTTTAGGTAGTCTGCCATTGATTTAGGTTATTGTATGGTTGGCTTGAGAAAGCTCATCTGCATTTTAACCTCTTTTATATCAAAGGCTGACATTAGCCTTGTTTGGTTTGTTGGAGCCATATTTAGATAATGTGCATAGCTTTGCACCTTTAACCTCTCATTCCTTGCCTTGATTTCCTTATACTTTTCTTTGATGTCTTGGGTTTGTCCAGTAGAAGCCATGAAGGAGGATACTTCCACACTCTGCTGCCTTTCCAACATTTGAGTGTGTGAGGTGGAAGGTTCTTGTGTCCCTCCAAATGGAGTAGTGTGTCTGCTTTCTGTCCTCTCTGCTCCTGAAATCCCTGTTGTCTCTTCAGTGTATTCCTGCTCTGAATATGGATTTAACCTTTGCCTCATAGCATAGGCTTGGGCAGCAGGCCTGCTGGAAGGAGTGGCCTCATCTTTGTCCCTCTTAAGGTTCCTCTCTTTGTTTAGAGGAGTCTACAACACAGGAGGATTGCTCATGATTTGTTCAGGTTGAGAAAGTTCTTCTAAAATTTTAGGTTGTTTAGACTCTTCTAGCTGTTCTAAAAGCTCTAATTGCTTTGATGGCCCTGCTTGATCTGAAGACTCTGGTTTCCCTGATGGTCCTGCCTCTGCTGATGGACCTACTTCTTTTGTCTGCCCACTGTGGCCCTGTGCTTGTCTCTGAGACTGAGACTCTCCTAGAACCTGTACAAAGGAATCCTCATCAAGTCTTCTATCTAAGTCTATTAGTACATTATCAACAGCAACCTCTGTACTATCTCGATCTATCAAAGTGCCTTCCACCCATTCAGATTGATTAGCATATTGTTCAATTTCAGGGATTTTGTGGTGGAAGTAAGGAGATATTTTATTCTTTTGTCTCCTATTACAAATGAAGCTTAAGGGGTCATAGGTCCACATGAAACTCTATTTCAGTTTCAAGCTTTGGAGGATCCCTTCTGCCTCTTTTTCTGCTTCCTTACTGTTACAAATAAATGGGCCCAACTAATCCTTTATCTTGAGTTGGGCTTTCTTCTTGGCTTTTACAAAGTGCACCTCATCTGAATTGATCCTTTGCCTGTAGTACTCCAGAGCAAACAATCTCATGGGGAGGTATCTAGGCAATTTGTAAGGTGGCAATTTACACCCATAGATTCAGATTTCAGTGTGGCTTTGGTACAAGTACCAATCCCCCACTTTATACTGCTTTGACAACTGCAAGACCCTCCTGATGTCTGCACTGATTCTAGGTGTAGGGATTCCTAGTAGCATGGTTGTCACAAGGTAAATGAAGAGGCCTATGAAATCTTTATAGGAGTATTGAGAGTCAAACTGATGAATCAAAGAAGTCCAGAAGATCACTGATCTGGGGTTGCCTCTGGTATCAAGCTTTTGGAGGGAAATTGGAAATCTATTAGCTTGGTAATACAAGAATAAATGATATGAAACTAAAGAATACTTGAACACTCTTTGATTTTCTAATCTAAAGAATTGATCATGCATTCTGTCAACAATAAATTTGGCATAGTCAAACATGATGGCTGGTGGCTGGCCAGGAGAGTAGATTGACATGAATGATATTATGATTTCATCAACAAATTCACTAGTGGTGTAGCCTAGCACACCAGATATCATATATATGATGTCTCAGCCAAGGCTGGAGAATATCGTCCATAGGTAAGGGGGAGATTCCTTTTGGATGTACTGTTCTTCTCTGATGAAAGTCTTAAACAACTGAGAAAGTCTGATTGATGTGAGGGTGGGGTATCTATTCAGCATATCTCCAATTGACAGAGGAGTCAGATCTTGACTTGATTGTAATTGCAGCATTTGGTTAATGGATTCAGCAGTGATAGTAAACAGAACTGACTGGTCAGGCGTTCTTACTGCCCTTTGGGTAGGATCATAGTTCATGTGGCAGTAATGTACAATCTCTAGGAATATGCACTCTGGGGAACTAGTACTTGGGTAAACCTGATTCACAAAGTCTAATGGATTCTGCTTGGTTCAAGAACTAGTCTCTATATTTGCAGAAAAGTTTCAAAGCAGATTTGGAGACAAAGGTGTCTTTAATCTGGAAATCTTTGTCTGCAAGTGGAAGGTGTTCTAAATCCCTGATAGGAGTCATAATTGGCATGACATTTAGTGCAATTGGGGCTTCCATCCTTGATTCTTGTGGATTCAAGGATTGTTACACTAAAAAATGTCACCTTGACTACTTACAGTTAGTATGGCTCAAATCAACAGTCATGCTACCCTCTTAGGCAAGTCTCATGCCTCTGTTATCCATCTCAAACTCAAAGAAGAGAGAAAGTCTTGTAAAAAATATGTTTATCTCTGGGGTCGCAGGTTCTCTCTAGCCTTACCTGCGGGGACGCTGACCATGTTCACAAAATCTGCGTCCATGGACGCTCTGTATGTTAAGGGACAGGTGCGTCCCTCTGTAAAAGGCAAAATGCGCGAGTTTTATCTTGAAAAAGTTACTTGTGGTTACTTCTAGAACATTCTAGAGGTCGGTTTGATGAAATGGATGCGCCTCCAGTTGGTTCATGTATCTCTATTAAGGGGGAACTTATCCCATCAATAAGGGAGCTATCCCACCCAAAGAGGGGGATGATCCCATTGATAGTGGACCTGAATAACCTCTTTACAGCACTATAAATAAAGACATTGAGCCAGAGGGAGAGGAGGTTGGAGCTATACATTTTCTTTGGGTAAATGCTGCAGGATTTAGGTCTTCCATTAGAGCCTTTGTGAGGAGAGATTGTCTTCACTTGATTCTACTTGGAAGAGGGTGAGCTTTGTCAAAGTAGAGGAAAACCCTTGATGGACCCTGGGAGGAACTTGCACAACACCAAGGCCAGGTTGTAAGAGTTTCTTTGTTTCGTTATTAATACAAACTGGTTTATTTTTCTCAATAGCTTGTGTTAATGAGTTATTTCATGTGTTCCTTGGTCTGCATGTTGAATATATGTTTTATTATATGAAATGCAAGTGCTTGGTAATTGTTTGATTGTTTGTGGTTGCAGGAATTGACTTGAAGGAGGAGCTCATCCGGATCGTCAAGGACTTCAACAACAGCGTTTTGGAATAAGGTAAGCCTAAACACTTGTAGTTTTCATGTTGTAAAAGGTGTATTTAGAGAAAGATCACTCCATTTTGTCTTGTTTGTCATTAGAATGTCTTAGACTTCTAGGAAGGTCAGTCGTGTCCGCACCCTTGACAAATTCCGTGTGACAAATTGGCGACTCCACTGGGGAATCCATTAATGAGAGAGTCTTTTCCTTTATATGAACTTTGCTTTGAGAAAATCATTTTTATTTTCTGGTTTTTGACTGTGAGAATTAGTATTTGGGTGGCTTAGCTTTAGATTTAGTTAGATTTGGTTTTTCTTCATTTTTCCAGAAGGACGCACCCTCTGAGTACTGCACAGTGCGTCTTTGGACGCGCTGTTGCCGTCTGCACAGAGCGGGCCCGCACCTGTGACAACGGGTTGCCTGCGTCTTCCTGTAAACTTTAAGAAAATTCCATTTTTGCTTTAAATTGCTTTTAGATTTTGTTTTTCCTTAGTGTTTTCTGCCCAGATCCTTTAGTACCCTGTCAAGAATTTTCACCTGAACTTGTTTTGTGAGCTTTGAGTGTTTTAGTGGTTTTCAACGAAGTTTAGACCTAGGGTTTGATTTTTGGATAGGTTTTGTAGTGACTTTGATAGTAGAAAGTTGTCCAGCCTTAGATCTCTCTGGTTAGTCAACCTTCTTAGAAGTCGGGCCTGTCGTAAAGTCTCCTTGTGTGAGCAACTTGCCATTTGAGTTGTTTTGGGTCAAATTTCGAATTGCTTGTTTATAAAGTATTGATTTCCATTTTACAAAAAGAACAAAAAGATTAGAATTTTGTTTTGACTAGTTTTTGGTTCTGCAATAAGCTAGTCCTTGATTTGATTGTGATCAAGTAAAACACCTTAGAATAATCATTGTTAGTTTTGGCCTCGTTAAGATTGCTTAGAGTAAATTTGCCTTTAGTTTGCTTATGAGTGCATTTTCATAGATTTTAAGAGTTGTTAAGATTGATTTTTGGTTATATTAGATTTATTTGCTTTATTAAAAGAAAAATACAAAAACATCTTCTTAAAAAGTCTTGTTTCAAGTAGCTTTTTGTTTTTGAAAGAAGAAAAGAGTTTTTTTCGTGCATGTAAAGAGAGGTTATGTTTTTATGCTTGGAAAAGAAAAACGAATTGTTTCTTTGATTGTCTTCAATTAAGAAGTTGCTTTTATAAAGATTGCATTCTCTCAACTTTTTAGTTAAGCAATTCATCGAAAAAGTAAAGTAGTGGATAAATCATTCTAGGTGCATTTTGTAGTGGTTTCGAGTCGAGTCAACACACCACTGGTTTCACTTCCATCACCTTTTGACTTAAGAAACAACCTTAAAAGTAACGCTTAAATTAAAATCAATCTAGTAATCTTTATTTTTCTAGGGCTCTGAAGCACCAACATAGCTTAGGCTAGGGTCTTGGAGTAGGTGAGTACTTAACTCTCCAAGACTACAAAACCAAACAGATAGTCTATCTTGAGTAGAACAAATCCAATTGTTTCAGTTACATTCTGGGAAAGCTCCTCTTAAAGGAGAAGCACGAGCTCGTGTCCGAACCAGTGAGGGGATCATTCCTCCCTCGTTGGGAACGACGCCAGGCAGTACGTATTACAAACGGTAAACCTCGGATTAACCATTGTCGAGGAGCCAGGGGTCACTTATCGGTAAACCTTGGATTGTTGTCAAGGAGCCGGTAAGGGGATTGGAGCTTGCTACTCTGCCCTTGCGTGCTGTCGGAGTTTAGACTGTTCCCCCAGGTGTAATTGTTGTGATTGGTAACCTTAGTGGCCATAATATCTAGGATTCTACCCAAGGTGACGGTGGAGGGAAGGTCCCACTGTACCTGGAGCAGACGTCGGTTATACTCACTTGGATTTTCTGGGGGGTTCGCTTCACTTCGAGACGGTTAAAGTGGAGGAACTTGTCCAGTCTATTCATTAAGCAGGTTGCCGGGGTAACTGTTCCACCCACCATTTCTGTACTGAATCCTGCGAGGTTGGGCCTAATCACCAACTAGCGCTTTTGGTCCGGAAGACTACTGTTTGTGTGTGGTTTGACGCTCTAGATTATTTAGGCGTGTGCTTCAAATTTGTTTGGTTCTTTAGAAGACTTTAGGTGGTTTGATTTGAAATTTTTTACTTT
Source organism: Pinus tabuliformis (assembly GCA_031772625.1). NCBI lineage: Eukaryota > Viridiplantae > Streptophyta > Pinopsida > Pinales > Pinaceae > Pinus > Pinus tabuliformis. The sequence goes on along the minus strand of CM062807.1, from coordinate 826,493,592 downwards.
GTTTTCGTGTGTTGTAGTTAAAAATCTTTAATTGTGGCGGAATTACCGAGAAGGTCCCGTCGAATTGCGGGCCAGTCTCCTGAAGTTGTTTCTGTGGCCGAATTGTTGAGAAGATCCCGTAGACTTAGGGGATCCCCTCCTCGAGACGACCCAGGTAATTTAGAAGGGTTAAAGGTCCTTGTAACTCCTCCTAGTGGCAGTAGAGTAGGTTCACCTGAAGAAGGAGAATCTTCCTTGGTAGTCCATCCAGATTACCAAAGTTTAGAAACAGGTTACAATCCCGAAGCTGTTACAGTTTCCGAGCTTGCTGGTAGTTTTTCATCTGCCAGTGAAACAGGCGAAGAACCTGAAATTTCCGAACCTGTTACTCCAACTCCTAGTGTTCCTGATTCACCAAGAATAGAAAGAATTATCACCGAAAATCTTCCTGTTGGATTAATTGCTATAGAAGAACTTGTTCCAGAGGAAGAAATAGGCGTTTCTGATTCTGAAGATCTAATTACCCTTGATCTAAGGGAGCGTGAATCCATCTTTTACAGTCCTCCTAGAAGTGAATCTTGGTACCTTGCATTAACCAATTTTTTAGACAACTCAGTAGGTTTTTCTACACCTCGTACTCCTTTTCCACCTAGAGGAATTCATTCTCCTGTAAATATGTCTGGTCAGTCATCTGTGTTTTCACAAAGTCCTGAATCATTTTTACATGGCGGTCCTTCTGTTCCTACTGGGTATCAATCACTTTCTGGTACCTTTGCGGGAGCATCTCCTCAACCCATTGATCATGGGTTATTAGTTGGAAACAGTGGTAATGTACCATTGAGTATAGGTGACGTTTATATGATGTCAGGTTCAACTCCCATTAACCAACCTCAAGGTGGCCAATTACCGCCTGGGGGGCAACCTTCGTTAATGCCTGGGGGGCAACCTCAAGGTACTTCATTCGTGACTGGGGGGCAACCTCAAGGGTATCAACCCCAGCCTCAATATGTACCCCAAAGTCAACCTCAGTATCAATATCAACCTCAAGGATGGCAACCTCAAGGATGGCAACCCCAAGGGTATCAACCCCAAGGGTATCAACCTCAAGGATACCAACCTCAAGGTCAAGGTCAACCCCAGTATTCGTATTTACCTCAAGGTTATCAACCTACGGGTCAATACCCTGGTCAAGGTTATCAACCACCTCAAGGGCAATCATATGGGACTGCACCTTACAGTTATCAACCCTATCCTCAATACGGCTATGGATCTCAGTATCCTCAACCTGTTACGAGTCAATACCCTGGAATGTTAACATGGGATCCGTCACAGGGTCAACAGATGTCGCAACCAAGTATACAGTCGGTACCTCAAGCAGGACAACCTGCAGTTCCTGGTCCACCCCAGCAACCGCAACCTGTCCAGTCAAGTGTTCAGACCCCTGTAACTTCTGTAGTTACTCAGCCGCCAATTGCACCTGGTACTCCACCTCACACGGCTGCAGCAACTACCGCTTCATCTACCATGCTTACTTCTGGAGTATCGGCAGCTCCGGTTTCTACTGTCCCTGTAACCACTCCTCAGACATCTGTACCGTTGTCTGGACCCACGGTTCAAACCACAGTCCAGATGCCTGCAGGCCAACCTGGTACAAGTACGGTTGTTACTACTCAACCTCAATTTGTTCAACCTCCGTACCAGGGACAGTATCAACCTGGGCAAGCTGCCCAACAACCGGTTTACCAGTATCAACCGTATCCTGGGTACACTTATCAACAACCTCAGCAACCCCAGTACGGTCCGGTTAATCCTGGTTTTCCAGGAGGATATAATATCCCAAATGCGACTCCTGTTCCTAGTTATCCTGGATATCCTCCTCCTGGGGCTGGTATTGTGACTCAGAGTTTTAGAGATCCTAACCGGCAGTTACCGTTTATTGCGACTTTAGATTTACCCGACTTGACGCGCCTAACGAACGATCCAATTCAATATCTTCAGTTCTGGCCGCCAATGCCAAATAAGTTGCCCAGCGATATACCCAAGTTCGAAGGTAAGTCTGGAGAGGATCCGTCTAATCACGTGATGACTTACCACCTCTGGTGTGCATCAAATTCCATCTCAGATGATTCCATCCGCTTACGTCTTTTCCAGCGTACACTCATTGGTCTCGCAGCCAAGTGGTACATTGAGTTACCACGGGCCTCTTTTTACAACTTTAGCCAGTTAGCTACCTCGTTCAGTTACCAGTCAGATACGATAATGGTACAGAATTATTAACTTCGCTAAAACAATCGACATCCACGTACATTTCTGATCACATCCATGAGTGGAGACGTCGAAGAAGATTAGTGAAAGTTTTTATCCCGGACCAAATCTTAGCTGAATGGTTTGTCAAATCATTATTACCAAGAATTACTGAAGATGTAGCTAAGGCCGGAGTAGTTACTGAGGAGCAAGTCATTGCTCAGGCACAATACCTTGACTTAGTTTACACTCAGTCGGGTACGTTACACGAGAAAATTCCGGATCTTCCAAAGTCAAACCAAATCGCTGCTGCTCCTTCGGGATCTCATGCCGCTGATGGTATGATTGGTATCGTGACTACGAAGAGTAAGAAGAAGTCTTCCAAGGCCTCCAATACTCCAATTATCACTTTGCCTGATTCTCCGACAGGAGAGTCTTCTCCTCCTGAACTTACCGCCGACATTCACGCTGTAGAGTCATCTACGGCCAAATCAAAAAACGGTGGAAAGAAGAAAGGAAAGAAGAAGGCTAAAGCAGACAAGGCTCCAAAGGAGAAAACGGAAAAGTCGGAAACCAATGACGAAAAGCGCAAACCTCGATATCCTTGTCTCATTTGTGAAGAAGATCATTTTACGAGAGACTGCCCTCATCGGGCCGAGGTAGTGAAAATAGTCAAAGGTTCTCCCACTCCTGCTGTGTTAAAAAATCCATTTCCAGAGCAGGAGAATAAGATGATAGGTTCTTCTTCGAATGCCAGTGAAGAACCCATTTTGATGATGTCTCATGTCAGGATTGCGACTCGATCGCAAGATTATGGTAGTAAGGCTCCTGTTGATGGTAAGGAAGCAGAATCTTCTCACTCTAACCCATCAACCTCAGCTCCTGGTTCCGATCCACTACAGATCGAAAAACCTAACCCAGACTTAGTGATTAAGCCGCCCGCCAAGGGTGTACTTCGAAGGTCTGCTTTCAATCCACATGCGAGAGCAGCCCAGAATTACAACATTGTTGAAGACTTAGCTGTTTCACCTTCAGCAATGTCGGCACTCGAAGTGCTGCAATCATGTCCAGCGCAACGAAAATTGCTTTTGTCGGCTATTGGAGCTGTCGATGTTCAGGACCCGAACCTAATGATCTTTGATCTAGAAAATAGTACACCGCGTCTCCCCCATCAAATGGCTTTCCAAATTCCAGTGATAGTCAAAAACAGGCCTATTCATCGGACTGTGATTGATGAGGGAGCTTCTACGTGTATTATGTCGATTCAATGTTGGAGATCGCTTGGTTCTCCTTCGTTGAACCAATCCCCCACCATCCTTAAGGCCTTTGATGGCCGTGGGTTCCGTCCGTTTGGTATTCTACAAGAATTGCCTATAGGGGTCGAAGGTAAAACCGTTAGTCTGGATGTGGAAGTGGTTGATGCCCCTCTAGACTACAACCTTCTTTTGGGTCGAAGTTGGTCATATGCTATGACAGCGGTCGTTTCATCGGTCTTCAGAGTCATTAAGTTTCCACATAACGGTAAGATCGTGACTATTGATCAGCTGACATACTTTTCATCCGACCCAACCTCTTCAGAAACTATCCAGCATGTTGGTAAAACGACAATCCCTTATAGGGACATTGGTGTAGGTTTAGTTAAGGATTCCGGTTTACTGGGAACTTTTCCTCTCCCTCCACTCAATGCAGACCCTTCGTTTGCAACAATTCATATGATCACGTCAGAAAACATTATTTATGATGATCCTTGGTATGTTCCCTCTGACTCTGAGCTAGACTCACTCGGTGATGTTATGCCGTTGAGTCCGTATGAGATTGCTTATGAAGCTCTTATGTCTTTTACCGACTTTCATTCAACCGAAACGACCAAATGAATGTGGTCAGTGAAGAGTCACTTTTCACCTCACCCTTAGAACGGATAACGTTTCCCGAAGAAGTGTCATCTGACGAACAACTTCGCGAAATCCTAAGTGTAGATGATCTACCATGGGAAGATCTCCATCACAGATCTTCGTTTTTACCTAAGGATGATGCATTTGAAAATGATTTTTCATCTATCTTTACCGCTGAATATGTCAAAGACGCTCAGGATCCAACGAAACATTCTGATTCAGAGCTGAATTTAGGGAATATTTCTCGTACTATTCCCATTGATATTTCAGTGAAGCCCGGAATCGAGGAGAACATTCATATAGGTGCCGCATGTACTGAAGAAGAAATCCAAACTTACAAGGCCCTATTCCAAGAATTCCGCGACGTGTTTGCCTGGTCTTACGAGGAAATGCCAGGAATTGATCCTGCCATTGTTGTTCATGAAATCAAAACCTACCCGGATGCTAAACCCATTCGGCAACGGTTGCGTCAGATTCACCCTCGAAAAGCGGCTGCGATTAAAGCAGAAGTCGAAAAGCTGTTGAAAGCAGGTTTCATTTATCCGATCCCGTTAACGGATTGGGTATCGAATATTGTTCCCGTCAATAAAAAACAAGGAACAATAAGAATCTGTATCGACTATAGGGATATCAATCGAGCTTGTCCAAAAGACAACTATCCTACGCCTTATATCGATCAAATTATTGATGATTGTGCCGGAAGTGAGATGTTTTCCTTCATGGATGGTTTCTCAGGCTATAATCAAATCAATATTCTACCTGCCGATCAACCAAAAACGGCATTCATTTGTCCATGGGGGACATTTGCTTATTGCAAATTACCTTTTGGGCTTAAGAATGCCGGCGCTACTTTTCAACGGGCGATGTCTTATGCATTTCATGACATCAAGCACATTGTGCAACCCTATCTCGATGATTTGCCTGCTCATTCTTTACATCGAGCTGATCACCTTGTCCACCTACGAGCAATCTTTATGAGGTGTAGGCATTATCGAATTCGGTTGAATCCCCACAAGTGTGTTTTCTGTATAGAAACAGGTCGATTGCTGGGATTTGTTGTTTCAAAAGCCGGCATTCGCGTCGATCCCTCGAAAGTCGAGGCTATCATCAAATTGCCTCCTCCTTCGAGTTTGCGCCAACTCCAAAGTTTGCAAGGGAAAGCGAACTTTTTACGCCGATTCATCCCAAACTACGCCGAGGTCACTAAAGGTTTTACACGGTTGTTGAAACAGAACGCACAATTCTTTTGGGACGAGATTGCCCAACAATCTTTTGATGCACTGAAACACGCGTTGACCCATGCACCGTTATTGCATCCTCCCAACTACAACCAGGACTACTTCTTATACCTCGCAGCTTCGCATTCCACCATTGGAATGGTGTTAGTTCAAGAAGATGAATTCAAAGCAGAGCATGTGATATATTATCTTAGTAGAACCTTAAATCCCACTGAGTTAAAATATTCGCATGTGGAGAAATTGGCCCTGGCAGCCGTTCAAGCTGTCCAGCGTTTTCGTCACTACATTCTTCTCCGCAAAACTACAGTTATTTCGGATTGCAACCCTATGATTTATATTTTGACAAAACAACTGCTAGGGGGCAAGTACTCTAAATGGATTGTTATCCTGCAAGAGTTCGACTTGGAGTTCGAGAAGTCCAAGTCTAAGAAATCTTTAGTTTTTGCGGAATTGATGTGTGATTTCCCGAGTGCTGACACAGAGACTGTGGCAGAGGAGTCCATTGCGGACGAATCTTTGTTTCTTATTAGCACTTTAGATCCGTGGTATGGGGATATAATCATCTATCTCCAAACCCAAACCTTTCGGCCTGAAGCTTCCAAGGAAGACCGTCGAAAAATTCGGTTTCGATCCCAGCAATACAGAATTATTGGAGATACACTTTATCGCCGGGGGGCAGACTTAGTTTTTCGACGTTGTTTAACTCACGAAGAGGCTGAGAGAGTTTTGAATGATTGTCACTCTGGAGCATGTGGCGGTCATATGTCTGGGTATGCCACAGCTCAGAAGGTGTTGCGCGCTGGCTATTTCTGGCCGTCTATGTTTAAAGATTGTATCCTTGCCGTCAGAAAATGCCACAACTGTCAAGTGTTTGATCGAAAGATGCGCGCTCCACCTGCTCCTCTCCACCCTATAATTGCCGCTGGTCCATTCGCCAAATGGGGCATTGACTTTATTACTTGTAACCCTCACTCGGCCGGGGGGCATGCGTATATCATCCTCGCGGTTGATTATTTTACAAAATGGGCCGAGGCGATGCCTACATTCGACGCAAGCGGCAAGACAGCTGCAGTTTTCGTATTCAATCATATCATAACTAGGTTTGGTGTCCCACAAGCAATCATTACTGACCATGGGAGCCATTTTCGAAACGTCATGATGACTGAGCTTACAAGCCAGCTTGGTTTGCGCCACGATAGCTCTACTCCTTATTATCCGCAAGCCAACGGTTTGGTTGAGTCAATCAACAAAGTTCTAGTCATCATGATTCGACGGATCATTGGTATCCATCGAACGAATTGGCATAACATGTTATTTTCGGCGCTATGGGCATATCGAACTTCAGTGAAAAATTCAACAGGTTTCACCCCTTTCCAGCTAGTTTATGGCTTAGAAGCTGTGTTACCTATTGAATGCGAAATCCCATCACTTCAAATGGCTGTCGAATTACTTCCAGCTACTTCCGAAGAGGAGAAACGGTTATTATACTTGGCTAAATTAGATGAGACTCGACGTGACGCTACTTTAGCTATCGAGACTCACGCGAAACGAATGAAAGCTCAGTACGATAAAAATGTAACCCCTCGAAGTTTTTCGGAAGGAGACCTAGTACTATTATATGATCAAGCTAACGATAAGCTAGGTGCCGGAAAATTCGTTCCCATGTGGCATGGGCCCTACATTGTAAAGCGAAAGCTAGCAAAAGGGGCTTATGAGTTAGTTGATTTTGATGGGGACTCTTTGGGTAAACCCAGAAATGGACTTTACCTAAAGAGGTATTATGCTTAAAATGATGGGTATGGAGAAATTTTTAGATAGGTTAGATTTCCTTTCTAGCTAGCAAGTGTGTTAGTTTAGTCAGTGTGCTTAGCTTAGCGAGTGTGGTTTTTCGTCATTATTCTGGCTTATCTTGGTTTTACTCTTGATATTGTAGATGTCGACGCCTCTCCAAACATACATTGGATTTGCTGATGGTGCTTGTCGTAGTACACGGAATATCTCTTCCGCAGCTTGGGTTATCTATTCGCCCTCTGACGAGTTAGTTTCTATGCATGGGGTAAGCCTCGGTCAAACAACGAATAACATTGCAGAATACAGTGCAGTGGTTGAATTATTATCCGAATCTATTTCATTTGGAATTCGACGTTTGATAGTGAGGTTAGATTCTGAACTTGTTGTATTACAGCTTAATAGAGTTTATGCCATTAGAAATCCTGTGTTATTAAGGTTGTTTTTGAGAGTGCGTCTCTTGGAACGTGAATTTGATTACATTGAATATCAACATATTCCAAGGTCTTTGAATACATTAGCAGATGCAATTGCTTCTCGAATGTTGGACAGACATTTACGATAATCATGCAAGTAAATTTAAAAACATTTCATCACATATGTTAAACAAGATAAGCCGGTAATAGTGATATATATAGATAGAAGTGTGTCAAAAAATATATACATCGTCTTCGATCATAGGTTTAAAACACCTTATGATCGGCAAAATGATAGTACAAAAAGTCAAAATGTCACATGTGACTACAAAAGTGACTAGTCAATCACTGGTGGTGCTCTCTGTACGACACCACTGCGCGGGCTACCTTACGCAAAAATCTCCTAAACGGTCCAGGGACCGCGACTACGAAGCGCTGAAGCCTGATAGGAATGTCGTCCATAGTAGTCTCAGGTATATCTGCCGTGAGACGCTCTAGATCATGCTCCAACTCAGCTAGTACTTCTGCTGTCGCGTCCTGTGGGGCCGGTACCGGTGCAGCTGGATGTAGTCTATCATAAGGCCGGAGGTTGGCTGGACGCTGTGGACCAACATCTGCATTTTGAAAAAGTTTACTATTAGTTTTGAGACGATATATATAAAAAATACAAAAAATACATAATTAGAAAACTTGTGAAAATAAAAGTACCTCTGTCGTCCCATTGTTCTCCCTGTGGAAGAACCATGTCCGGATCACCTCTGAAATCCATTCCGGCATACGGAAAGTCCTGTATCACAAAAAGCTGGCCCTCTAACCAGTCAAAATAACTATCTGAGAATCGAACTACTGTCGCGCCCTCGTCAGGATGCCGGGCCATCACCGCAACCCATCGTATCAGCTTTGGCTGCCGAGGACCCAAGATATCAACAGTGAGTTGCTGAGGGATCAGCATTGGAATTCTCTCCAAGGCAAAGCTCACGACTATAGGCCCATATCCAAAAGTCTTTAGTCGTCCGTTCTTTGCCTTGGTCAGTTGGCTCTTCATATGAGCCGACACAGCTTCACACCAGTTGAAAATGGTGCCTTGGTAACAGTCAATTGCCATCCGCATTTGGGATCCGGAAGCAATGTGTAAAGCGGCCGCGCCGCAAATTCTGGTAACCGTGAACGCTATGACTTTGAGTTCCGGTAGAGTGATGTGTTTTATCTCTATGCCTTTTGAATGGTGAGCCCCACGTGTGCACCAATCCTCGCGGAGACTATCAAGGGATTGGCCACCCGGCCTAGTCCCCGCAAGACTGAGTTGCTCACCTCTGTTTGGCAAGCCAGTGAGAAAGTATACATCCGAGGGCTCTATCTCGAGCTGGTGCCCTCCTATGTAAAAGCATTGTTCTTGAACGTTCCATCGCTCAACCAGCCATTCCAAGAATCTTACCTGGCCCCTCATGCCCGGTATGGTCCAATATTTGTATAATCCGCATGCTCTTAGGGCATCCAGGGAAGGTTGATGATTTATTGCAGCTTCATCTTCCTCTACATGCTCTCTTTCTCTCCAGTCTAACATGATTAATGCCCTGCATATCAAAAATAGCAATTAGAAATTGATTTGGGAATTTTTGGTGGTTTTTTGAGAGAGTTGGGGTTTTGAAATGCGCGTTTCTCGGAAGACGCACCCCGGCTTTGTAGCACAGGGCGCCCGGACGCAGCTGGCCTGAAGGCGGGCTGCGTCTTCCGACCGTTTTCCCGTATGAGAAAAAGTCGGGGGACGCAGGTCACCCGAAGGGCACCTGCGTCCGCCGAGAGGCGCATTCCAAAACCAAAACCCCCCCAAAAAATGAAACTAAGACCTAAAAATTGATTCTAAACGGATAGAAATGCAGAGTAGGATGTGTAAAATACCTGGATGAGACGGCGTTCGATTCCGACGGTCAGATTTTCCGCAGCAACCACGGGAAGTTTCTTGTCAAAAGCTCCTTTTTCAACCTCAACAGTGAAACGGTAAAAATGACATGGTAAAAGGTCTTTTTATAGGTTTTTTGGATGAATTAGTTCATTTTTTACCATGAAAAGATGTTTTTGAATGTATTTTTGCCTATTTTAAACAGGTATGAGTAATGTGTCGCTTTTGTGCAGGACAAAGGGATTTCGAGGGAAATTGTAATTTTTCACAAACAAAAATATCAGAGTCATCTTTTAAGCCCTTTTCTGACTCCTAAAACATGAAAAGATCGCCGAGTGTTTCTTTTTCACTCGTTAAAACGGAATTAAAAGACGGTCCCCTTTTAGCTCTTTTCTGACCGCAAAATCAGGAAAAGATTGCCGGGTTTTTGTCGTTTCAAACTCGATAAGGAAATAAAACGACGTGTCCTTGATCGCTTTTTACTTTTCAGGTCAACGACACTATTATGAAAGTACTCCTTGGTCGCAAGATCAAGCGGTTCCCCCAGGTATTATTTTATACTTTTTCGGGCTTGAGGGACACAAATATACGAAAAAGTTCAACGTGGAGTCTCCTTTAGTTTTTTCAGACTCTCTAAAATTGAAAAACGCCGAGTTTCTCCTATACTGGGCTCGTTAAACTTTTACAGTAGAGGACCTGTTCAATTACAAACAGGAACGAACCACTCCTTCCTAGGGTTCGAATTTAAACTAGGTTGGACTCGTCCGAAGGATGAGCTTATAATCAAGCATATGTTATCCTCCTCAAGCTTGTTAAAAATAAAGAGGTACTTGCCAGAAATGGTGGGGGAAAAGAGAGAAGAATGAACCTGTTTGTCACCTTTTGTCTCAGAAGAAACTTTATTACCACTCTTGAACACGACACTTTTCATTCACCTGGGTTGGGAAATCTTTTACCTCACAGTTGACCAAACCACTTTGAAAGTCTTTAACCGGGTTTCGGGGATTAACTTTGAGTTATTCGTCACCAAGCCATCTGTTGTGTCGTTATGTGTTCAAGAGGTCTGCAAGCAAAACTTTCATCTGCAAAATACTTGTCATCCATTTGACCATCCCTGAGTCAGTCCTTACAGCAACATTTCTTCAACTTGAACAATGATTTCGTGTTGCGGGCTTGCCTGCAACGGGTCGCTTTCTATCGACATCGACACATTATCTAGAAAGATGACTTAGGAATCGACAGTACCTTGAAGTCTGCATGCATCAATGGCAGGTTTCTCGCCTTTGACGTCAGTTTACATCATTGACTTTCGATCAAAGGATTCCGTGAAGTGTTCGACATCAAAACATCTATTCACATTTCACGGGTTGTGCTTGGTACTTTGAGAACCATTGACATTACTGGTGGTCTCTCTCACGCTTGTTAACAGTTTACATCATCGACTGGTAATCAAGTGGTTTCTAACATGTTCGACATCGAATCATTTAATCACATGGCTAGAATCGTACCAATTCGGGAAGTAGAAGTGAAGACCCTGGATCTAGTTTCTACCATCCAGGCTGCGAGGAGTTTTGTATTCATTATCTATGTAGACTAATCATAAACAGATGGCTGCGTCCATACTGTGTCTACAAAAGTCTATAAAAATGATGTACTGCAAGATCATTCCTGTATCAGAATAGTTAGTCCATTAGTTAAAGTTTTGAATCTGAGTATGGGAATGCCTACCTCAGTGATGATATAATCTTATCCATGTATTTTGTGTTGAAAATTGCAGGTTCCAACCAGGCCATCCACAAGACAATCCTTGAAATGATAAAGCGCTTCACCCTTCCTAGAATTACAAAACCCTACTCTATTCCAGGCTTCGCACTTTAGGGGGCAATCTGTTACACTAAAAAATGTCACCTTGACTACTTACAGTTAGTATGGCTCAAATCAACAGTCATGCTACCCTCTTAGGCAAGTCTCATGCCTCTGTTATCCATCTCAAACTCAAAGAAGAGAGAAAGTCTTGTAAAAAATATGTTTATCTCTGGGGTCGCAGGTTCTCTCTAGCCTTACCTGCGGGGACGCTGACCATGTTCACAAAATCTGCGTCCATGGACGCTCTGTATGTTAAGGGACAGGTGCGTCCCTCTGTAAAAGGCAAAATGCGCGAGTTTTATCTTGAAAAAGTTACTTGTGGTTACTTCTAGAACATTCTAGAGGTCGGTTTGATGAAATGGATGCGCCTCCAGTTGGTTCATGTATCTCTATTAAGGGGGAACTTATCCCATCAATAAGGGAGCTATCCCACCCAAAGAGGGGGATGATCCCATTGATAGTGGACCTGAATAACCTCTTTACAGCACTATAAATAAAGACATTGAGCCAGAGGGAGAGGAGGTTGGAGCTATACATTTTCTTTGGGTAAATGCTGCAGGATTTAGGTCTTCCATTAGAGCCTTTGTGAGGAGAGATTGTCTTCACTTGATTCTACTTGGAAGTGGGTGAGCTTTGTCAAAGTAGAGGAAAACCCTTGATGGACCCTGGGAGGAACTTGCACAACACCAAGGCCAGGTTGTAAGAGTTTCTTTGTTTCGTTATTAATACAAACTGGTTTATTTTTCTCAATAGCTTGTGTTAATGAGTTATTTCATGTGTTCCTTGGTCTGCATGTTGAATATATGTTTTATTATATGAAATGCAAGTGCTTGGTAATTGTTTGATTGTTTGTGGTTGCAGGAATTGACTTGAAGGAGGAGCTCATCCGGATCGTCAAGGACGGACTTCAACAACAGCGTTTTGGAATAAGGTAAGCCTAAACACTTGTAATCTTCATGTTGTAAAAGGTGTATTTAGAGAAAGATCACTCCATTTTGTCTTGTTTGTCATTAGAATGTCTTAGACTTCTAGGAAGGTCAGTCGTGTCCGCACCCTTGACAAATTCCGTGTGACAAGGATGGGGGCAAAGGGTTTTAGGGAAATTGGGAAAAATTGGTCTATTACGGAGTATTTTAGGAATAACAGGCAGCCTAATTTACTAAATTACTTAGTTTTTAAAGCAATTTAGCTCAGGTTCGACAAGAAAACAAGGTTTCTCAGTGGAAATGGGGTAAATACCTGCTTTGGCTGTTTGAAGGGAGTAATGGTGTTGGTGCACTATTTGCACGAAGCGCACGGGTCTGCAAGGTAGTCTTGAGTTCAGTAGCTTCGGAAAGTTGACAGTTGGTAGGAGCATGACAGTTGAACATACACTATGCTTTGCATCGGAGTCAGAGTGTTCTTTTCACGATGAAAAAGGTAAAAACTATAATTTTTTTGGTTTTGTGTGTAAATTCAATGATAATGGTGGGTACATTGGAAAACGACAGTTGGCACCAATCGGGGGATGTGAAATTTTGGTGTGTAGCAGAGGCGGTTAGCAGAATCCATCGCACCGCTTTTTGGGATAAGTGGTTCTGGGGGGAGGCCACCCGATGCCATTCATCGGGCACCATGTAGTGGGGGGGTGAATAGTGAAACCACTCACATCGGGCGAGTAAAGGTCGACCTTCAGAGGCTGCCCGATATGAGCGTCAAATGTTGGATCTGAAGGGGTCATATCGTACGTTGATCGAGCAATGATTTGATCGGGGAGTTAATGGAGGGGGTCGATGGGATATTAACTGCGGATTAGGGAGGGTTTAATGACGTCGGGGGTGATCTGATTGGTGGAAAAGGCTATTAATTAATCATTGGTTGATCAATTAACCCTTTTTATTCGATGTAGGGTTATGGTTCTTAATTAGTCGTTGATCGGCCAATTAATCCATTTAATTAATTTACTAATAATGTTTATATTTCAAACCTTGGGGCGGGATATTATCATATGGGTTTTAAAAAAATATACGGGGAAGGGTCTTATTTTTGGGAGTTAAATAAATATTATCAAAATTAAAGTTAATATGACATGAAAGCGGAAAGTGGGTTTTTGTGCTAAGTATAATGTGTTTAATCTTTATTTACATATTTTCACCTACACATTATAACTTAGGTTAACTACTTTTTGTGGGTTTTTTGTGGGAAAAGGGGTTTTGTATAGGGTTAATTACTTTCCCTAGGCAAATGGTGATTTCACCTTAGGAAAAGGGATTTTTTAGATGAAATGGATGAATTATGGAGGGGTGAATGTTGGTAAGGGCGTTTTAGTGCTTAGACCTTATATGTTATTGTGTCGAGGGTCCGGTCCCTCCAGAAGTCAGAGAAATGCACTGAGCCCCTTTAACTTAAGGTTTTAGGTACTTTTTCCTTTACTTATGGGAAATTAGTAAAATTAAGGTAAAATGAATAGGGAAATTATTCAATTGACTTTGTAAATGTTCCATTATCATCCATACTTTAAGCAACTTGATGATGAAAGTAAATGACATGATTTTATCCAATCAATCACCATAATTCTGCAACCATACAACTACTTACCCACCTACTCATCCTACCATTTTTTTTGCTCTTTATTAGGGTGCACTTAAGCTGGAAAACCCTTATCAAAAATTTTTTCTTTTCTTTTAGAATAGAAATCTATCTAAATCTATCCTTATTACATCCAAGGGCTCAGATTAAACTGTTGAGCTCCTTTTCTTTCCTCTACCTATCTACTTATCTGCCAAGATTAAATAGTTTGGTTAGATTTTATTCTCTTTCTCTAAGCATGAAATTCGAAACATGGAACAACCGAGTTTAAACTATTTGGTGACCATGGATTTTGGCATAAACAACAAGTTGCACACAATCATTCTTATAGAAAAAGTAAAATAGCAATGGCATTTGGACTTGCACACTTTCATGTTCTTTTTGTTTTTTCATTGGGGTTCATTTTTCATCTTTTTTTTTTACCCTTTTTCATTCTTTTTGTCCTTTGATTTTTCTTTTAGGACATACCCTCTTTACATTTTTTTATTTTTTGAATATGGAAAATATTTGCAGAAAAGCAAAGGTATGTACATATTACAGTTTTGACCTCATCCATTCAAAAATTATGACACCTATTGGTATAGGAACATTTCTGCAAAGGTATGTACATATTATAGTTTTGACCTCATCCATTAAAAAATTATGACACCTATTGGGATAGGAACATAACAGTGGCTCCAGTTGGGGATGGCATTTCCTAGTGAAATGTCAAGAACTAGTAGATCAATGGCCTTCTGAACTTCTATGATTTTATTCTGCAACTTTCCCTTTTATTTGCTACTTTATTGATATTTACTGACAGTGAAACTTTTGAAGCTTAGGGCCTTCTCTTCGGGCTTCAACTCCAAAATTTACCATCCAATCCAAACTAAAATTTATGAAGGATATAATATGTACAAGTAATTAGTAAATCAGTGACTGGGATCTATATAGTGCTTAAGCATTCGACCATTGACTGGTCCTCCTTCTACTTCTGCACCATCCAATTCCTTGAGAAAATAAGCATTATTACATCTACAAGCATAAATAATGTAAGGGCCTTTCCATAGGAAGTTAAACTTCCCATGTTTCCCTTTATCTTCCCTTCTTGAGTCCCATTTCAAGACATTATCTCCTACATAGAAATCTTCTGCCTTAGTGATGCACAACTTGGTATCTAATGTACACTTGCTCCCTGGTTTGCTGCAAATGAATTATCTGGTTGATCCTTCTCTGAATATCATTTGGCTCAACCTGTGCTTCTTGGAGTAATTTCATCACTAGAGTTCCCATGGAAGATCGGAAAATAGCCTCCATTCCATAGACTAGCTGATAGGGACTGGTACCAATATATTTATTTGTGATCAGCCTGTCTACCCACAAGGAATTCACCAGTTTCTTATTCCAAGTCTTCTTATTATCTTCTAATAATTTTTTGATAATGTTCATTAAGATCTTATTGGAAGACTCTGCAAGTCCATTTCCTTGTGGATAGTAGGTTGTGGAATGACCAAGGGTTATGTGATATTTGTTGCAAAAATTAATTATCCTTTTTGATTTAAAAGTTGCTGCATTGTTTGTGATGATTTTGGTGGGGCAGCCGAATCTGGACAAGATGTTGACCTCAAGAAAACCTATTACTTTAGTATCAGTGACTTGTCTTGAGGGTATGGCTTCTATCCACTTTTTAAAATAATCTATGGCAGTTAAGATCCATCTATGTTGGGTAGAGGAAGCGGGATGAATTTCACCAATGAAGTCAATACCCCACTGTTGAAATGTTGTTTTAGTAGATATAGGTTTCAAATGTAATGGCAGTAGTTTTATTTTCCCTTCAAAAATCTGACATTTGTGGCATCAAGTTACAAACTTCTTAACATCAGCAAACAGAGTGAGCCAGTAAAAACCAGCCCTTAAGATCTTATCAGCTATTGTCTTCCAATATAGATGTCCCCCACAGTCACCTACATGAAACTCTTGCAAAATTTTATTAGATTCCTCCTTTAACAAACAATTTAGAAACATGCCTTCATGATTTTTCCAAAATAAAGCATTATCAATTATGCAAAACTTCGAAGATGTCATCTTTAAGAACCTACTTTTAGTCGTGGATAGCTCTGTAGGAGCTTGAAGGTTTTGTAGAACGTATATTATGTCAGCATACCATGGTGAATCTATAAAGGCTTGGCTGATCTGTGGAGTCGCCATCTCCTCTTTGTTATCCAGTTTTGCAATGAATTTTATGTCTAGGGCCTGATAGTTTGATTCAGCCATGAGCTTAGCCAAACCTTGGCATTTGATCAATTTTGTAGGCTTAATTTCTAAATCATACTCTAATATTGTAGCTATCCACTTTCCTCTCTTTCCATCAGGTCCATCCTGTGTTAGAATGCCCTTGACTACAACATTGGGAACATAAGCTACTATATGAGTGTACAAGATATAAACTTTGAAATCTTTAATAGCTTTAACCAAAGCAAAAGCCTGCTTTTCCATTATATTATACTTTAAAGGTGCATATCTTAGGGCTTTATTGAAGAAGGCTATTGGTTGTTCAAAACCCTGATCATTTTTCTGCAAGAGGAATGTAGCAATGGTGTGTACTGAAGCAAAATAAAATATGATGAATTCCATGTCAAACATTGGACTGATGAGAACTGGTGTTTGTGTGAAGGCTAACTTTATATCTTCAAATGACTTTTTAGCCTCTAGAGTCCATTTAATAGTCGAATCTTTCTTTAACATGTTGTTTAGTAATCTAATTAACTTAGCTAAATTAGAGATAAATCTCCTCAAAAAGTTTATTTTACCTAAAAATGCTTGAAGTTATTTGATGTTCCTGGGATGTGGTATCTGCAAAATTGCTTCAATTCTTGTTGGGTCAATCCTGATGCCATCTTTGGAGATAATGTGGCCTAACGATTTCCCTTCTTCCAACCCAAACAAATTTTTTTTAAGATTCAGAGAAATTCCATATTTCCTACATTTAGTAAAGACCTACCTAAGATGATCTAGGTGTTGCTGATCTGATTTAGAAAATACTGTGAGATCATCAAGGTATATTACTAGGAAATCATGGATTTCCTTAGCAAAGGCTATGTCCATTTCTCTTTGAAAGGTGGCCCCTGCATTTTTTAACCCAAATGGCATTTTCACATACATGAAAGTGCCCCATGGGGTAGTGAATGCAGTCTTTGCCTGATCATCTAGGTGGACTAGGATTTGGTTATAACCAGAGAACCCATCTAACAGCGAGATTTTGGTGGAACCTACTACCCTCTATAATATGTGATCCATTTTAGGAAGGGGATAGTTATCGTTAAGTGAAACTTTATTCAAATTCCTAAGGTCAACACACAGCCTAATTTCGCCAGTTTTCTTTCTTGTGGGTACCAAATTGGAAACCCAGTTTGAGAACCTGATAGGTGTAATAATCCTAGCTTCGTACATTCTTTTGATCTCCTTTTCAATAGAAGGTAGTAGAATAGGGTTGATTCTTCTAAGATTTTGTCTAAAGGGCTTTTGATCTTCTTTTAAGGGAATGGTGTGTTGTATTATGCTGGTATCATAGGATTTCAAGTCCTCATAACTCCATGCAAAAACATCTTGGAATTCTTTTAGCAGTTCCATATACTTCAGTTTTTCATTGGGAGGTAATGATTTTGAAAGATTTATCAGCTTGGGATCTTCCTCAAAACCTATATTACATTCCTCAATGCCTGATTTCAAGGGTTCCATTTTAGGATTTTTAGGAATATCGTTTGAATCAAATAAGTCCTCCAAAGGAGTTAATCCTTTGGGTAGAAAATTGTCTTTAAGGTTTATGACTTCAGTTTCTTCATCAATTGCTTCATCAATTTCCACTTGTTTTAGGTTTCAAACATCTGCTTTTGTAAACTTTGTAGGATGAAATCTATTTATCTGATCATCTTCTAGTTTGTTAATTTCTACTTCATCAGAGCAGTCAAAATCTAATGTTATGTGTGTGTCTATTTTGCTATTTACAAATTCATTATCTAAAGTTAAAAAATTGTTAATTTTTTGATCATTCTCGAATACTTGCCAATTCTTTAAGTTGTCAGGAATGGAAGGTCTGTGCCTAACCTCAACAATGTATTGATGGTTGGGCTGAAATGGCAGCTTGTAAGTACTAGAAAACATGGCTAAGCTCTAAGCTTGCATGTTGTGTTTTCTTGGAATAACAACAAGTTTAGTTTCTAAAAAAGTATTTAGTATTTCTACCATTGTTCCTCTGTAAAATCCTAGCCTAGGAACCCTAGTCATATAAACAACATTAATTTGTTTGATTACCAACTCAAAATCTCCCATAATAGAGACTCTAATGGCTCCTAACCTTTTGACTAGTTTCAGACCTAATAGAAGTGCTTCATATTCGGCCATATTGTTTGTACATTTAAAGTTCAATCTGTAGGCATGACCCTCTAAATGATCATTTTCTAAGTTGTAAATCCATACACCTACTCCTGCACCTAGTTTGTTGACTGACCCATCAAATTCAAGATGCCATAGGATTTCATGCTCATAATTTTCATCTGGGGTAATGAAATCTTTCTTGACTAAGGTATCTAGGTCATATTTTTTATCTGAAATCTCATGAATTTGGACATTTTGATTTTCTTTTAATACTTCAATTTCTTTTGGTTCTGTTGTTAAGCTGTTTGAAGTGTCTTCCTGATTAGTTTCAGCATTGTAAAGGATGAAAGAATCAATATCATAATGTACTGAGTATATAGGAAAGTTCTGAGGTCTCTCCTGGGTACTCACTACATACTTCATCAGAGTCTCTCTATATAGTTTCTTGGGATGTCCAAAGACTGATATGTTAGCATATGACATGTCTAGTTGCAAAGATCCCTGGAGTTTGGCACGCCAAGATCTAGACAATAGCATACCATACTTAAGGGGTATATCAGCAACAACTATGTCCACAAGTATGGTCTTGGCAGGGTACTGAAATAGGGAAACACACAAATCTTTTATAAGCCCTAATCATTTAACTTGGCTTGAATCAAAGGAGAACATATCCTTATAAGGCTTGGTGATATCCAAGTTAAGTTTCTCCATAACAGATTTAGGCATAAGATTATGTGAAGCACTAGAGTCAAGCATGGCATTATGTAGGATTTTATTGTGGATGTTAAGGCTAATGTAGAAGGGTGGTATCCCTCCTTCAACTGGCTTTCCATTAACATCTGGTCTGAAAATTAACTCAGGTTGGTCATCAAATAGATTCACAGAGTCTTCATTTTCAATGAAGTTCAAAGATTTACTAATTTGAGATCTGTAAGTTTCATGTTTAACCAATTCTGTCAGAGGCACTGAGATTTTGAGTTTGGCCACCTCTGCTCCCAAATTGAAAGGTAGAGGGGCTTTATCTGTTTGAACATTTGGAATTTTAGAGCCAAATTTCTGAGTAGTCTTTTCTTCTTTTTCATTGTTTAGATTGTTTTTATTTGGATTTTCTAATATGATTTCTGGAGGTTGTTCCATTGTTCCCTTGAGGGGGACTGAAGTGGAAGGTTGCTCTTTAGCAGGTTGGTTATCAGTTACATCTTCAATGGTGGGACTCGGAGGATTTTGATGTGGTATAGAAAGGATTTGTAAGGTTTTTGTAACTTGAGGATTCTGATTTGTAGCTTTTACTTTCTTAGGCTAGTTAGGTACTGCTTTTTTATTTTGATCAGGAACATCAGTGTTCTTTTTTCTTCTTAAATTGTATTGTTTATGCACTTTGAAAATAGCAGAGTCATACCCTTGCTTATAGTCGAAGGATTCTCCAGTTTGAGTCTATAACTGTTGAAGCATATATAGTTCTTGGTCATCCTTGGTTAGAAAAATAGTTTCTTCATCATCTAACCCCATAAGGTTGATCTAGGTATCTATCTCAGGGTCTTCTTGGTGGGAAGTTTCAGCATAATTTTCTTAGAAAGGTGGTCTAATTTTCTGATCAGGCCCATTTTTACCAGTGTTTTGGCTCTGGTTTTTCCTAAAGTTTGCATTCCTTACTGGATTAGCCTATTGGTTATCCCAGTGAGGTTTCCTTTCAATGACTTCTATTCTATCCATCAACCTTTCCATTCCTTTAGCTAAAGCATCCATTTTCTGATCAAATGGCGAAGTTTCATCTCTTAAAGGAGTTCTTCTCTCATTTCTAACCCTAGCTCTTTTGGATAGCAGGTTAGCTTCTACACTAACTGCTACACTTTGCATATCTTCAAGTGTAGGGGGATTCCTTTCTCTAAGTTTAAAAGCCATATCTGTGTCAAATCCGTCTGGAAGCTTAATCAGGGCTAAGCTAGGTGGAGGCCTAAGGTCAAGTGGAATTGCATTATACACAATGTTAAACCTGGTACAATAGTCTTGAACAGTTTCGTTTGGTCCCCTTTTAAGGTTTTCATATTCAGATAGAATTTGAAAGGGGTTCTTTTTCTTCTCCCACCTTTTTAAGAATTGTCGGTAAAGAACTTCTAAACTATCTATGCTCTGAAGGGGAAAAGTTCTAAACCATGTCCTCACTTCTCCAGCTAGAGTTTGGAGAAAGATTCTCATCTGGACATCTCCTATGTCAATCTCTGTTAGGTCCCTATAATACTAGTGATTACCCCATTACTATTGTAGCTGTATCCCTTATTAATATTGTTGTGCCCCATAGAATCCCTCTCTTATTATTTATGTGGCTTTATATTATCATTGTTAGGCCGGCTGGTTTATATTATGACTCCTTAGACTCCTATATATGGAAAGGAGGTTTTGTCATTTGAATCATCCAAGAATTGCTCATTTGTGTAATGTAAAGGAGGTTTCCCCCTTGAAGAGGCTAAATTCTAAGGCATTGATCTCTCTTTTCTATCTTTCTGTGAGTTGGTTTCATAACAATCTCATGCAGTTCAAAATAATATGTCATTTTCTTACTGTGTTGCTATGCTGTGTAGGTTCCAGTGCCATCAAATAAGGTAATTTTACTCTGATAATCTGCTGGTAAGGCACCTTGAGGAGCAGGCATCACAAGGGGGGCATATCTGAGGGCCATAGCTCTAAGTTGTACAGGATTGAGAATAGGAGTTGGGGTAACTAGAGGATTTGGGACAACAAGGGGAGTTGGTGTAACAGGGGTAATAGGTGTTTGAGGGGCAGTGATGGGCTGATGGGGGATTGAAGGTATGAATGGAGATGAGGGATGATCTTCAGAGGTGTGGGGAAATGATGGTGAGCTAAAAGATGTTGAAGCTGACTCAGAAAGTTCAGGGAGTCTATCAGTGGTAAGGGATGACTGAGGGGAGTTCAGAAGGTACTGGTCAATTGACAAGTTGGCTCGTTGGACCTCAACTTCTCTGGTGAATTCTGGATCTAGGACTGTGTCCACAAGTTCACTCTCAGACTTGGTTCTAAACAGAGAGAGCTCAAAATACTCGTCAAAAGGGATGTATTCAACGAATAACCACTCAGCAGGGCATGAATTGGATCTAACAATAGGTCTAGGTCTTACTGAACTTTCCTGTCTTCTGATTATTCTCGGAATGAGGTTGGGATTTTCAAATACAGGGGAGGATTTGGATCAGGGTTGGCCCTGGTATAGTGAGTTCTCCCTGAAGCCAGATTTCAAGATTTTTATGATTATTTTAGTTTTTTATGAACTTTTTAAGAAATAACTTCTAATAACCCTTTAATATGCTTAAAAATAAAAATTTGAATTCCTCAAAGGTTTATTAAAACTGAAGGTTTTGAAGTCCCCAGTATGGTCGCCACTATGTTATCACTCAGATTTTTTCCTTAGAAGTTATCAAAGAAGGAATAGTCCGAGATAACCACAAACCTAATCTTTTAGACTTAGGTTCTAGCCAACCTAAGTCTAGAGAGTGCTCTCTCTTTATAATTTAACTTTATTTGAATAATATTTTAGGCTAGCTCTTTGTGTTCAAGATTGTTTTGTTTTGATTGGGTGGTGGAATTAAGAAAACAGATGGGCAGAGAAAATATTTAGGCCATTGGGCTATGGAGTCAATCGAGAAAGGCTTAATTGGATTTGATCTATCACTGAGGTAAGATTCCACAGGGCAGGCTAACACAGCAAGGGAAAATCTGCAGATTTAAATGAATGGAAAGTCCTAACCAGGGCTAAGGGCAATGAAGAATCCTTAATCAGGATTAAGATGAAGAAAGGAAGCATGGCCAGTAGAAAAGGGAAATGAAGAATCCTTTACTATGGACCAAAGGGGGGGTAAACTACGGAAGTAAGGGAGCAACTAAGAATTCCCAGACCAAGGCAGTTTAGTAGAAAACATAAAGAAAGCAAACAGTTAAAATAGAGAGCACTTAAGCTAATTCTGGTGATATCATTCCATGTTTGCTTTGAAGATTTTATAAGAAACAAATATGAATATTTCATAACGTAAAGAGAAAATGATATTTAAACATGAGAAGATGATAATTATTTGTTCCAACTGTGCACAAGAATCCAGTGAAATGTCCTCAACTTTATTTCATTTCCAGCAAAACCAATCCAGTCTTGAGTACAATAGCTCCTTGGCTCAAAAATAATATATCTACAGAAATATATTTTAATCCACTCCAATTACTTCAATTTGTGAATTATTAATACAAAAATTGATACAAAATATCTCATAACCATATGAGAATTATTCTAGGAAACAAAAAATATCTTCAACATGAAGATAGAGACAGATGGAGAACTGTCTTCTAGCTGTCCCTTTTATTGTGACTGTGCTGGTTGTTGCAACTCAGATTTGGCTCTTGTAGTTGCTTTATAGTTATGTGCTAGAATCACTTTTATCTTCTACCTACTGATACTCTTTACCTGTGCTGCTTTGATCCTGTCTTACCTGTTTTACCTGGCAGCCATGTTTTACCATGTGGATTTACTACAGTAACTTATAGTAAATCAGTCAAGTTTGTCCACCATTCACTGTCAGGTAATTTCATTCTTATCATTTTCCTGTAAACCTCATCAGCTTCTGTGTATTTGGAAAAATTTGGTTTGCTCGTGAACAAGTGCTTGACCTCATGCTCTATGTAGAACAGATTCTCAAGGCCATCATAAAGCACCTTTCCAGTGGGCAAAGATTTCACCCCTGAAGTACTAGCTTGGCTTCTAGCCAGCTTGTTTGACTTTTCAATGTAATCTTCTTGGGTCATCAACTTGTCATGTATTACCATAGGAATAGAAAGTCCTTTTTCTCTTAAGATGCCATACTTCAGCATGACACTGTCAATGTCTGCTTGAATGCTCTGACATCTTTTCTCAAAATTTAGCATTAGGTTCCTTTTAGTGAGAACCTTTTTGATCTCTATGATTCTTGTTGTTCTGTCCTCTATTTCCATTTCATCAAGTTTATATCTATTTTTACTATTCAAAAAGGTGATCAAGTGATTGGCTTCTTCTGGTTTATTTCCCAATTCTTCCACTGTCTTGTGGATTGCCTCTATAGCCATTTTGACTAGTTCTATTTGCTAAAAAATAATCTGAATAGAAGGCCAAACATCATTGATGGAATCAACGATGTTGGCCCAAAGGATTTCTTTCATGTCTCCCAATGGTTCTTGCAGTGTTAAATCCTTTTCAAGGGATTTTATTCTTTCTTCCATCCTTAGGTTCCTTTGAGTTTCTTCTTTATGCTATATTTGTGCAAGTTTAAATTTGGTTTCTAAACTTGACACTTGTTCTCTAAACTTCTTAAGCTCAGTGACTTGGATACTCATTTCTTCCATGGCCTTGATCAACTCTGCAGTTTTCTCTGTTGGTGTCTCTATGCTGGTTGATGTACCTGTGCCTGATGTAGTACCTGTCACTGGTAATGTTGTAGCTGGAGGAAGTGTAGGTGCCAAGGTAGCTGCCAAGGTGGAGGGTACTGCTGTGGAAACTATAGGTATTACAGTCTGAGGAGTGGTGGCCAACTCACTTTGCTTGGACTGTATCAAATTATCCAATTCTTTCTCAGTTTCCTTCAATTGGTCATTTAACTTAAGGACTAGGTCCATAAGTTCTTCCTCCTTTTGTGTTTCCAAAACTTCAGCTGTTTGAGGATGATGAAGAGGAGGAATCTTGAGCTGCTTCTTCAGTGCAGCTATGTCATCATTTTTCTTCTTTATCAGTTTCTCTGCTGCTTTAACATCCTTGGGATCATGTCCCAGCTCTATGACCAAGTCCTCTAAGGACTTTATTTTAGTGTCTTTGGCCTGAGAAGAAGCATTTTCCAACTGGAATTGTGCTGAGATGTTATTCAGTGAATTCTAAAGTTGGTGGGTTGTTATAGCTTTGTTGGTCAAAGTGGAGTAGACTATTTCGCCAGTTTATTTATGCAACTCAATTTGGTTAATAGGATGAATATCATTGGCCAATACTTCAAAATCTATTTTTAGGTAGTCTGCTATTGATTTAGGTTGCTGTATGGTTGGCTTGAGAAAGCTCATCTTCATTTTACCCTGTTTTATATCAAAGGATGAAATTAGACTTGTTTGGTTTGTTAGAGCCATCTTTAGATAATGTGCATATCTTTGCACATTTAACCTCTCATTCCTTGCCTTGATTTCCTTATACTTTTATTTGATGTCTTGGCTCTGTCCACTAGGATCCCTAAAGGAGGATACTTTCACACTCTGCTGCCTTTCCAACATTTGAGGGTGTGAGGTGGAAGGTTCTTGTGTCCCTCCTGATGGAGTAGTTTGTCTACTTTCTGTCCTCTCTGCTCCTAAAATCCCTGTTGTCCCTTCAGTGTATTCCTATTCTGAATGTGGATTTAACCTTTGCCTCTTAGCATAGGTTTGGGTAGCAGGTCTGCTGGAAAGAGTGGCCTCATCTCTATCCCTCGTAAGGTTCCTCTCTTTGTTTAGAGGAGTCTACAACATAGGAGGACTACTCATGATTTGTTCAGGTTGAGTAAGTTCCCATGAAATTTCAATTTGTTCAGACTCTTCTAGCTGTTTTGAAAGCTCTAACTGCTTTGATGGCCCTGCTTGATCTAAAGACTTTGGTTGCCCTGATGGTCCTGCCTCTGCTGATGGACCTGCTTCTTCTATTTGCCCATTGTGGCCCTATGCTTGCCTCTAAGACTGAGACTCTCCTGGAACCTGTACAAAGGAATCCTCATCAAGTCTTCTATCTAATTCTATTCATACATTATTGACAACAACCTCTGTACTATCTCAATCTATCAAAGTTCCTTCCACCCATTCAGATTGATTAGCATATCGTTCAATTTCAGGGATTCTATGGTGGATGTAAGGAGATAGTTTATTCTTTTGTCTACTATTACAAATGAAGCTTAAGGGGTCATAGGTCCACATGAAACTCTGTTTTAGTTTCAACCTTTGGAGGATCTCTTCTGCCTCCTTTCCTACTTCCCTACTATTACAAATAAATGGGCCCAGATGATCCTTTATCCTGAGTTGGGATTTCTTCTTGGATTTTACAAAGTGCACCTCATCTGAATTGATCATTTGCATGTAGTACTGTAGAGCAAACAATCTCATGGGGAGGTATGTAGGTAATTTTTAAGGTGGCAATTCACACCCATAGATTTGGATTTTAGTGTGGTTTTGGTACAAGTACCTATCCCCCACTTTGTACTTCTTTGACAACTACAGGACCCTCCTGATGTCTGCACTGATTCAGGGTGGAAGCCTTCCTAGTAGCATGGTTGTCACAGGGTAAACAAAAAGGTCTATGAAATCTATATAGGAGTATTGAGAGTCAAACTGATGAATCAAAGAAGTCCAGAAGGTTGCCTCTAGTATCAAGCTTTTGGAGGGCAAATGGAAATCTATCAGCTTGGTAATACAAGAATAAATGATATAAAACTGAAGAATACTTGAAAACTCTTTCATTTTCTAATCTCAATAATTGATCATGCATTTTGTTAACAATAAATTTGGCATAGTCAAACATGATGGCTGGTGGCTAGCCAGGAGAGTAGATTGACATGAATGATATTATGATTTCATCAAAAATTTCACTAGTGGTGTAGCTTTGCACACCAAATATCATATCTATGATGTCTCAACCAAGGCTGGAGAATATGGTCCATAGGAAAGGGGGAGAGTCTTTTGGGATGTACTATTCTTCTATGATGAAAGTCTGAAACAACTGAGCAAGTCTGATTGATGTGAGGGTAGGGTATCTATTTAGAATATCTCCAATTGACAGAGGAGCTAGATTTTGACTTGGTTGTAATTGCGGCATTTGGTTAATGGATTCAGCAGTGATATTAAACAAAACTAACTAGTATGGGGTTCTTACTACCCTTTGGATAGGATCATAGCTCATGTGGCAGCAATGTACAATCTCTGGGAATATATGCACTCTGGGGAATTGGTACTTGGGTAAACCTGATTCCCAAAGTCCAATGGAGTCTTCTTGGTTCAAGAACTGGTCTCTGTATTTGTAGAAAAGTTTCAAAGGGGATTTCGAGATAGAGGTGTCTTTAATCTCGGAATCTTTCTCTACAAGTGGAAGGTGGTCTAAATCCCTGTGAGGAGTCATAATTGGCATGATATTTAGTGCAATTGGGGCTTCCATCCTTGGTTCTTGTGGATTCAAGGATGGGGGCAAAGGGTTTCAAGGAAATTGGGAAAAAATGATTTATTATGGAGTATTTCAGAAATACGAGGCAGCCTAATTTACCAAATTACTTAGTTTTTAAAGCAATTTATCTCAGGTTCGGTAAGAAAACAAGGTTTCTCAGTGGAAATGGGGTAAATACCTAGTTTGGATGTTTGAAGGGAGTAATGGTGCTGGTGCACTGTTTGCAGGAAGCGCACAGGTCTGCAAGGTAGTCTTAAGTTCAACAGCTTCGGAAAGTTGACAGTTGGTAGCAGGTTGACAGTTGAACATACTCTGTGCTTTGCATGGGAGTCAGAATGTTCTTTTCATGATGAAAAATGCAAAAACTATACGTTTTTTGGTTTTATGTGTAAAGTCAATGATATTGGTGAGTACATTGGAAAACGACAGTTGGCGACAATCGGGGGATGTGACCTTTTAGCATGTAGCGGAGGCGGTAAGTGGAGGCGGTAAGCGGAATCCATCGCACCACTTTTTGGGATAAGTGGTTTTGGGGGGAGGCTGGCCGATGCCATTCATCGGGTGCCACGTAACGGTGGGGTGAATAGTAAAGCCGCTCACATCGGGCGGGTAAAGGTCGGCCTTCAGAGGCCACCCGATATGAGCGTCAGCCGTTGGATCTGAAGGGGTCATATCATACAATGATCGGGAAATGATTTGATCGGGGAGTTAATGGAGGGGCCCGATGGAATATTAACTACATATTAGGGAGGGTTTAATGACGTCGGGGGTGATTTGATTGGTGGAAAAGGCTATTAATTAATCACTGGTTTATTAATTAACCCTTTTTATTTGGCGGAGAGTTATGGTTCTTAATTATTCGCTGATTGGCCAATTAATCCATTTAATTAATTTACTAATAAGGTTTATATTTCAAACCTCGGGGCGGGATATTATCTTATGGGTTTTAATCTAATATATGGGGAAGGGTCTTATTTTCGGGAGTTAAATAAATATTATCAAAATTAAAGTTAATATGACATGAAAGTGGGAAGTGGGTTTTTGCGCTAAGTATAATGTGTTTAAACTTTATTTACATATTTGCACCTACAAATTATAACTTAGGCTAACAACTTTTTGTGGGTTTTTTGTGGGAAAAGGGGTTTTGTATAGGGTTAATTACTTTCCCTAGGCAAATGGTGATTTCACCTTAGGAAAAGGGGTTTTTTTAGATGAAATGGATGAATCATGGAGGGGTGAATGTTGGTAAGGGGGTTTTAGTACTTAGACCTTATAAGTTATTGGGCTGAGGGTCCGGTCCCTCCAGAAGTTAGAGAAATGCTTTGAGCCCCTTTAACTTAAGGTTTTAGGTACTTTTGCCTTTACTTATGGGAAATTAGTAAAATTAAGGTAAAATGAATAGGGAAATTATTCACTTGACTTTGTAAATGTTCCATTATCATCCATACTTTGAGCAACTTGATGATGAAAGTAAATGACATGATTTTATCCAATCAATCACCATAATTCTACAACAATACAACTACTTACCCACCTACCCTTCCTACCATTTTTTCTACTCTTTATTAGGGTGCACTTAAGCTGGCAAACCCTTATCAAAACATTTTTCTTTTCTTTTACAATAGAAATCTATCTAAATCTATCCTTATTACATCCAAGGGCTCAGATTAAACTGTTGAGCTCCTTTTATTTCCTCTATCTATCTACTTATCTGCAAAGATTAAACAATTTGGTTAGATTTTATTCTCTATCTCTAAGCATGAAATTCAAAACATGGAACAACCAAGTTTAAACTGTTGGGTTACCATGTATTGTGTCATAAACAATAATTTGCACACAATCATTATTGTACAAAAAGTAAAATAGCTGTGGAATTTGGACTTGCACGCTTTCATGGTGTTTTTGTTTTTTCATTGGGGTTCATTTTTCATCTT
The DNA here is from genome assembly GCA_031772625.1 of Pinus tabuliformis. Taxonomy (NCBI): domain Eukaryota; kingdom Viridiplantae; phylum Streptophyta; class Pinopsida; order Pinales; family Pinaceae; genus Pinus; species Pinus tabuliformis. The sequence continues at coordinate 826,465,229 of CM062807.1, read as the reverse complement.
TTTTTTTTTTTTTTTTTTTACCTTTTTTCATTCTTTTTGTCTTTGATTTTTCTTTTAGGACATACCCTCTTTACATTTTTTAATTTTTTGATTTTTTGAATATGGAAAACATTTGCAGAAAAGAAAAGGTATGTACATATTACAGTATTTACCTCATCCATTCAAAAATTTTGACACCTATTGGTATAGGAACATAACAAAATGAATTTGAAAACTATATTTTCCATCATGGGATCAAACATAAAAAAATTGTGCCTTATAATCCCCAATAGAATGAAGTATCTGAAAGAATGAATAGGACAATCTTAAAAATGGTACGTTCCATGATGTTTTTCAAGAATGTAAAATTGACGTTTTGGGCCAATGTAGTTCCATGTGTTGTGTATGTAAAGAATAGATGTCCATATAATGTTATTAGAAAGAAGACTCTTTATGATATGTGGTATGGTCACATTCCTTCGGTCAAGGTCTTTGGTTCCACCTGTTATGCCTTGATACCAAAGGAACAAAGAAACAAATTTGGTGCAAGGAGTCGTAAGTGTATCTTCTTGGTGTATTCAAATACATCCAAAGCATATCGTCTCTATGATGAAGTTAATAAGAATTTTGTTGTATCGAGAGATGTGATCTTTCTTGAATCTTCCAATGCTAACAGTGTTGTTGAGTGGTATCTTGATCGCTTGGATATATTCGTACATGCAAATTCGTTTCAAGAATTTGATAATCAGATTCCACATTTTGAAGGGTGGATTCCTATATTGGATCAATATGTGGAATCTTCTTCTAAAGCACTCTCTCCCCCACATGAATCTCTAGCCACTGATGACACTTTGAGTGATGTGATTGACATAATTGGGGGACTAAATATTGATTCAACCTCAACTCTGTCAATTAAGTAACCTAGGCCATTTCAAAAAGGTCCTCCAAAATGGCTGAAAAAGACACTTGAAAGTGTTCATCCTAATGAGGTTGGAAAGACAGGAATAATAAATTCAACTAGGTAAAATAGAGGTGATGTAGAGGATTATGAATCACTTGATATGGATGTTTCTTATGATTGTGAACTAAATTTGTCTACAAATTTTGAACCAACTTTCTTCAAAGAATCCTCTTCTCATGATGAATGGAAAGAAGTGATGCATAATAGAACTTGGAAGTTGGTTGATCCTCCATTGGGGACCAAACCAATGGGCTGCAAGTGGGTCTACAAGAACTAGTATAAAGTTGGTGTCTCACTTGACAAGCACAAAGTTAGTCTTGTGGCAAAAGGGTTTACATAGAAGGAAGGGGTCATTTATGAGGAGACCTTTCCCCCGACAAAAAAATCGGCTACCATCCAGACACTCTTTTCCTTGGCAGCTCGGAATGGTTGGAAATTCCATCAAATGGATGTAAAAACTAATTTCTTGAATGGATATTTGAAAGAGAATGTTTTTATGTCCCAAACAGAAGGATTTGTTGTGAAGGGCCAAGAACAAAAACTATGCAAACTTGTGAAATCCTTGTATGGCCTCAAGCAAGCACCATGAGCCTAGTATGAAAATTTAACTAAGCATCTTCTGAAACTCAACTTAAATCATTATAATCTTGATGATGTTAGCTCCCTACACTACTAGTGTAACCCCTTATTGTTATTAGTACAACCCCCTTTATTATATTGTTGTGCCCATGTAGTCCCCATATTGTTATTATTGTGCCCCATAGAAGCCCACTATTTTTATGATTGTGCCCTTACATTATTATTGTTAGGTCGGCTCTTAATATATTGTGACCCCTTAGACTCCTATATATAGAAAGGAGGTTTTGTCATTTGAATCATCCAAGAATTGTTCATTCGTGTAATGTAAAGGAGGTTGTCCCCTCGAAGAGGCTTATTTCTAATGTGTTCATCTATATTTTCTATCTTTTTGTGAGCTGGTTTCATAACATTTGGTATCAAAGCTGTGGATTGTAGGGTTTCGCTGCACCAAACAGGTCATCGTGGAATTTTCGCTATAACTATTTCGCTACAAAGTTTCAGAATCTACAAAAAGAATCCATTTGAGAAGAAAGCGGTCTGAACCTAGCATCCAAATTTCAAATCTTTTCACGCTATATTTTCAGAAATATGATATGAGGAAGTTAGGGTTTTTGAAAGCTCCAGAATTTCATCTAAAATAGGTCATTGTGGAATTTTCACTATGAAGTTTCAGAAGCTAAAAAAAATTTATTTGAGAAGAGATCGGTCTGAGCCTCGGCTCCGAATTTTAGATCCTCTCGTGCTATATTTTCAGAGATATAATCTGAGGAAGTTAGGGTTTTTGCAAACCCCGAATTACATTCCAAACAAGTCAGCTTGGAAAAATCGTCATAACTTTCTCTCTGGGCATCAGATTGAATTTTCATAAAAAGTTACGGAAAGAGGATAGACTGTAGTTTTTTTGGTACCATTTTTAGAACCTAAGGTTGAAACAGTGACCCGCGACACATCATACAAGTTCGCTCTACTGAACAAGTCTATAAGCAGGTCACTGTGGGAGATTTGGCATAACTCTTCCTTAGAGAATCCAATATTGATCAGACTTGTGGGGTTAGGCAGAGGACTCAGAGGGATATTATAGACCGAAATTTTAGAACTTAAAGATCTAAAAGTACAGAGTTGTAGTCGTTTCAAGATTGAGCTCCTAAAATCAAGAAAATGTGAGATGAGGAATTTTGATGGCAAGGATCCGGTAAATTGGATACTACAGATGGAGAAATATTTTGATCTACATGGTGTACTATTGTTACAAAAGGTATGTATTGCATCTAGTTATTTAGAACCGAATCAATTTTTATGGTATAAAGGGCTTTGTTCTCGTAAACCACTTGTTACGTGGTCAATTTTCACGGAGGAAATGATAACACATTATGAGGATACAAAGAGCAACACCTCATTTAGCAAATTGATAAATATCAAACAAAAGTGCTCAATGGAAGAGCACATTGAGGACTTCCAAAAATTGAATATAAGGGTAAAGGATATTCCAGAGAAGCATAGGATTGATGTCTTCATAGGGACTTTAAAGGATAACATTCAACAAGAGGTTTGTCTTTGGGATTTTGATTCATTGGAGAAGGCTTTCAGGTTGGCAAGAAAAATTGAAAGCGGAATTATGGAAACAAGGAATCCCACCACTAACAACTATAAATATGGAAACGTTTTTTCTCCTAGCCTTCCACAACCTACAAGGTTTACACCACGACAATTTGAAGAAAAAATATAAAAAGGGCTTTCTTACATTTGTGATAGCAGATACTCTAAAGGTCATAAGTGTGCTGAGAAGAAATTATTTTACATAGATTGTGAACAGGAGGAAGAAAAGGATCAAGAAACATCAAAAGAAGGGGATATACACCAGGAACCAGCCCCAAAGAAAGAAGAAATGAATCCGATCATATCTTGTAAAGCATTGGAAAGAATTAACACTCCTCAAACTCTCAAGATAGAAGGACATATCAAGAAGAAAAAGGTTCAAGAAGTGAAAGATCACATTGAACATCAAGAAATGAATCTGACCATATCTTGTAATTCATTGGAAGAAATTACCACTCCTCAAACTCTCAATATAGAAGGACATATCAAGAAGAAAAAGGTTCAAGAAGTGAAAGATCACATCGAGAAACAAGAAATGAATCCGATCATACCTTGTAATGCATTGGAAGAAATTACCACTCCTTAAACTCTTAATATAGAAGGACATATCAAGAAGGAAAAGATTCAAGCAGTGAAAGATCAAATCGAGCATCAACAACCAGTTCTCCAACTTTTAAAGGATAATGCCACTTTGGTGCACAATCGAATGATACAACAGGCAGAGGAACATCACAGTGAAAGAATTTTTTATGTAGGCGATTGGGTATTTTTACGGCTATATCTCAAGCAAGATATTTATGAGAAGGAAATGTTGGCAATACTACATGCACTTAAGAAATGGCGACCTTACCTAATTGGAAGACACTTCAAGGTAAAAATGGATCATGATAGTCTTAAATACTCTTTAGAACAAAGATTATCTTTAGAAGGATAGAAAAAATGGGTCACAAATATGTTGGGTTATGACTTTGAAATCATCTACAAAAAAGGGAAACAAAATGTTGTTGCAGATGCAATCTCAAGAAAGGATGAGGATGTGGAAGCATTTTTTTTGTGCTATTTCTATTATCCAACCAGATTGGATAAATGAAGCAAGGGATGAATGGAAGAAGGATGAAGAAGTGTGGCCACTCATTCAAAAGTTGTAAAAGGTCCCAGTTCAAACAATATTGCCAGAACTTGACGAGGAAGGAAAAATCATCTTGGAACCTGGAGCAGACACAGAAACAAGAACCCGTCAGCTACGAAATCGATCAATTTTAGAGTATCTCATCAAGTGGAATAACTTACTTGCTGAAGATTCCACATGGGAGGACAAGAATTTTATACTGAAGCATCAAGAGCTACTCAAGCGTTGAGGACAACGCTTTTTGAAGGAGAGTGGCATGTTAGGTCCCTACACTACTAGTGTAACCCCTTATTGTCATTAGTACAACCCCCCTTATTATATTGTTCTGCCCATGTAGTCCCCATATTGTTATTATTGTGCCCCATAGAAGCCCACTATTGTTATTATTGTGCCCTTACATTATTATTGTTAGGTCGGCTCTGATTATATTGTGACCCCTTAGACTCCTATATATAGAAAGGAGATTTTGTCATTTGAATCATCTAAGAATTGTTCATTTGTGTAATGTAAAGGAGGTTTCCCCCTCGAAGAGGCTTATTTCTAAGGCGTTCATCTATCATTTCTATCTTTTTGTGAGTTGGTTTCATGTCATATGATGTAACTCTGTTTGTCAAGAAAGTTGGAAAAATAATTGTATATCTTGTGGTGTATCTTTTGATGACAGGGAACAATAAGAACTACATTGCATCCATAAAGAAGGAATTGAGGAAATGTTTTGAAATGACTAACTTAGGCTATGTTCACTACTATATTAGTATTGAAGCAACTCAATATCCGAAGTTTATATTCCTCTCTCAAAAGAAGTACATTGGAGATTTGTTGAACAGGTTTGGCATGGCTAAGTGAAATCCTTTCACTACTCCAATGGAACAAAACTTGAAGCTCACATCCATTGAAGGAAAAGAATACGAGGATGAAATAAAGTATAGACAACTTGCAGGAAGTCTCAGCTACCTGACTACTACCAAACTAAAAATTTTATTTGTTGTTGGAATCATCTCCAGGTTTATGAAAATTCTTGTGAGGGACATTGGTCTGCTGCAAAAAGAGTTCTAAAGTACTTAAAGGGAACTCAAGACTTTGAAATCAAGTATACACAAGTGGGTGACTTCATCTTGATTGGATACTTTGATTCAAACTTTGATGGAGATAAGTAATCTGGGGTATCTAGTTTAGATTATGCTACGAGTCTTTGATCATGAGTTGTCTCCTGGAGGTCACATAAATAATTAGTTCTAGTAGATTCCAAAACAGAGGTAGAATATGTGGTAGTAGCTGAAGCAATAAAGGAAATTGTGTATCTCTAGAAAATTCTACAAGATTTTCAAGTGAAATGACTGCATTCAACTCCACTCATGATTAACAACACTTCTACAATAAAATTTTCCAAGAACCCAAAGTTCCATGATTGAATGAAGGACATCTATATAAAATAACATCTAATTTAACATCATGTTGAGGCCAAGACAATCCATCTTTGCCATTTTTACACAAATGAGAAAATTGTAGACATATTCACTAAAGCACTTGGAAGAGAAAAGTTCGAAAGATTCAAAATGATGCTTTAACTCACCGACATCCCTTCAGATTAAGGGGAAGATTTGACACCTAATCATTCGAATTGGGTGAATAGATGTTAATCTGTCGAGATTTTCCTTTCCTGCCTTGTTTTTAATCTTTTGGAGAGAGGTTTAAACTTTGCCCTTGCTCCTAGAAAAATTCTGGTAGATGATATTATGTGTGACATTGAATTTGGAATAAGAGGCTTACCGGATAATTCTAAAGATGTTATTAGGCAGGACTGTGCTGTTATTTTGAGGAAAGCTAGACCCCCGAAGAATAACATCAACAAGGAGGAGTTCGAGGCCCATAAATCTTTGAACGGGAACCAAGACATTGTTGTCTTGAAGGCTGACAAAGGTGGGGCTGTTGTAATCCTTGATAGGGTCGATTATCGGAAGAAGATGTTGGATCACTTGGAGAACAATGGCAGCTACAGAAAACTTGATAAGAATCCCTTAAAAAGGATCTCTAGAATGGTGGCTCTCGCTATAAAATCATGTAGCTCTGTTAGCTCCTTTAGCCATAAGCTTATCGAGAGTAGCCCCATCACTCCCAGGATCTATGGACTTCCAAAAATCCATAAGGAGGGAACCCCCCTTAGGCCCATTGTCAACACCATAGGTGGGCCAACCTACCTTTTAGCCAAGTATCTAGCCTCTAAACTTAAGCCCCTGGTTGGCCAAACTAAATCGTTTGTAAAAGACTCATCATCATTTGTCAATGAGTTAAGCGATGTGAGTTTTGATCCAAAAGACATTCTAGTAAGCTTCGATGTGGTTTCCTTATATACTAATATCCCCATCAAAGAAGCCTTAGATGTCATCTTTCGTCTTACTGATCCTGACACTGCTAGACTAGTCGAGATCTACCTTACTTCCACTTTCTTCTGTTTCGAAGGTGAGTTCTATGAACAAACCTATGGCGTAGCCATGGGCTCACCCCTATCCCCTATTGTTGCTAACCTATTTATGGAGGATTTTGAATCCAAATCTTTGGCCTCAGCTATTTTTAAACCTAAGCTTTGGAAAATATTTGTAGACGATACGTGCTCTGTTTGGCAGCATGGTCCGGATAAGTTAGATCTCTTCTTTCAGCATCTTAATAATCAATCTAGCTCCATTAAGTTTACCATGGAGAAAGAAATCAATGGTTGCCTCCCTTTCCTTGATGTCCTCATTTCTAAGAAAGAGGATGGCTCGTTTTCCCATCAGGTATTTCGGAAGAAAACTCATACGGAGCAATATCTTCATGCGAGGTCCCATCATTTCCCTACTCAGAAATTGGGTGTTCTCTGCACTCTAGCTACCCGTGCTATGAGGGTTTCTGATATTGACCATTTTTCCAAAGAGAAATCCCATCTCTTGAAGGTTTTTGCTAATAATGGTTAAAGTAAGAAACAAGGCCTTAAAGCCTTCCTCAAAGCCAACAAAAATCCTAAGGTTAAGACAGACCCTAAGGATCGTAGTTCTGGAGTTAACCTCCCTTTCATCCAAGGGACGACTGACAGGATTGCGAGAATCCTGAGAAAGCACAACATTCCCTCTACCTTTCGACCCCTTAACACCATTAGAAGTTCCTTGAAATTAGCAAAGACCCGGTGGACCCCAAGGATATGAAGGGTGTTTATGTCATCCCATGTTCCTATGGAACTTCTTACATTGGTGAAATAGGTTGTTCTATTAATCAAAGGATTAAGCAACACACTGCCGATATTAAGCATGGAAGGACCTGCTGTTCGGCCTTAGCAGAGCATGTTGAGAAGACCAAGCACCATATATGCATTGAAGAGACTAAGGTCATTGCTAAGATTTCTCAATTTCATCACCGTAAATTTAGGGAAGCCATTGAAATTGAGAGGAGGCCCAGTAATCTTAATAAAGACGATGGTTGGAAAATCAGCAGTTGTTGGATTCCAACCCTTTCCTCTTAGTTCCTTCCCTTTCTTGTCTCTTTTCCTCTTTTCGGTCTCTCTCCCCCTGAGTTTGTTTTTTTGACAAGAGCAAAGGAAATGAAAAATAATCAGAATTAAAATTCATTAATTCATTAATTCATTTATTTTTGATTAATTAATAAAATTACATTTATATCTACTATCTATGAAACAAAAATACATAACTACAATCTAAGAACAAAAAATTTCAAAATCTATATATATATATATATATTATTTTTTTATTTTTTTATTTTTTTACAATTTTCATTTATGCCAAGATAATGATACTAATATGATTAATTTATAAATAAATAATATATCTTTTTAATATTATTCGACTTAAATAATTTAATATTATTCGTTTAACTTAATTATTGTTTCATTTGAATAATAATTTTTTGGCTTATAAGGGTCATATTAGTTATTTTTATAAACATATAAATAAGCTTAGGAGATAAACATATTTCATTTATACCAAGATAACTAATTTATAACTAAATAATATATCTATTTAATATTATTTCGTTTACATTTAATTCATGACTTAATTATATACTTATTATTTTATTATTAATTATAATAATTTGTCCAATTTTCCTATCGAGTCAAAAATAACTTTTTTTTAGCTTTTTCCCTATAGCTGTTAAAAAATAGTCGTTTCTTAGTTGTTTCCCCTATAGTTGTTACATGGTCCTGACTCCCTATTTAACCTATAGCTATGATCTGATTATTCATCTTGTCCTGATGATGAACCACACTGGTTGGTTCGAAACGCGTCGACCTAATTCTACCAATGTGATTTCTTCCGAAAATGTCTTCAAATAATCAAAATTTATGTTATGTTATAAACAATATATATAGAGAGAGCTATGTATATGTTATAACCTTATATATATATATATATATATATATATATATATATATATATATATATATATATATATATATAGATATAGATATAGATATAGATATAGATATAGATGAATGAAATACGTATAGTTATGTTGCATGATATGTTATATGATCGTGTGTTATGTTAAATAATTTTATGTTATACATATTAAATAATTATAGAGTTCTATGTTATAACATTAAGTTATGAACTAAATAGATATAGAACTATGTTATGTTATATAAGTAAGTTATAATTTCATTAAATATATATAATTATATAGTAATTATGTTATGAGCTATAGTTATGGTTATGTTGTAACATGATATGTGTGTGTGTGTGTGTGATGTTAAATAGTTGTAAAACTATTTTATGTTATATATTTCATATATACAACTATAACATATAGCTATGTGACGTTATAGTTAAATATATAGTTACATGTTATATTATATGGTTATTTATATGTTATGTAAAATGTTATAATGATATATATCTAGTGATATATATCTATATATATATATATATATATATATATATATATATATATATATGTATATATATATATAGATAGATAGATATATAACAAAATTTTCTTTTTTAGATTTTTAATTTTAAATATTAATATTTTATTTTTAAAACTAAAATCAGACTATATTTATTATTAAAAAATATTTAAAATATAAATTAATTTAAATTTAAAATAATAAAATAAAGTAAAATTTCTTATTTTATAAATAGAGGTTCACTATGAGAAACCATATTCATCATGTCAATCTCAACTCCTAATTTACTTATTTATTGGTTATAGTTTCATTGTTTTCTATTTTGGAGTTTTTTGGGGTATATTTTTTGTCAAATTTGCTAGAAATTTAAAATGCATTTTAAATAACAAAAAAATAAAAAAGAATGAAAATTTATTTCAAAAAATTCCTAAAGAAAAATTTTAAAACCTAAAATAATAATAATAAAAAATGCTTAGATTACCATTCAAAATAAGAAAATACACATTTAATACGCAAAACATTGCAAGTAAGAAACAAATTTAAAACCTAAATTATATATTTTTTTATCGTTTCAAAGCGTTTTCTAGGTTGTTTTGAAGAGTTTTTTTTTATGGTTTTCTAGGTTCATTTTGTGGTTTTCTATGTTGTTTTGAAGGTTTTTTTTTCTATGGTTTTCTTGGTTGGTTTTGTTATTTTCTAAGCCTTTTTCAAAGTTTTTTTTGGTGGGTTTCGTAGATTTTGTATGGTTGTTTTTTTTATATAATTAATTTTTTTTCATGGTTTTTTTACATAGCTTTTTTTTAATTAATTATTTGTTACATATTGCAAAAAAATAAAATAATAAAGACAAAGAATACAATATCTACCTTTGTTTAAGCCTCTACGATGTTGGAGGGATGGTTGGCGAGATTGATTTGAATGCTCCATTCCTTGATCAAACTTTGATGACCTAGGTCAAGCTCCCACGGTCTGTACAAATGGCACACACAGACCACGAGAGCCATATATACAAAAAAAAAGGGCTCGATCAAGCCTTAAAGCTCGATCGAGCCCTAAAGATCAATCAAGTGTTATAGCTCAATCAAGGGTTAGTTTTTAACCCTAGATCGAGCTCTTTAAAAAGGCTTGATTGAGCGCTTAAATGGCTCGATCAAGCCATTAATGTTTCCACCCAAACGTGCACTCTTTTTCCAAAAAGTGTAACCCAACTCCATGATTTCACCCAGAGTTGGGGCTTCCTAGCTGGTAGAAGCCCGTAAATTGGTGCAGACCGATTTAAGGCTTCCTCGCTCATAGAAGCTAGCAGATTAGTGTAGATTGATTTAAAGCTTCTTAGATAGTAGGATCCAACAAACTAATGTAATGATATTGAAGAATAATGATAAAATAAAGAAGAAAAGAAGTATGGTGGCTTTTCTCTCGAAAGGGTTTCTAGCATAATCTGCGTGTTCTATGTGTGTAATGTTCCTAATTATTATGTGTCATTTCTTGTTTGAGATGATGATGTTTAAGAAGGTAAAAATATTACCATTTGTGTAAGAAGCCTCACCACTAATTCATCCCCCCCTCTCACTAGTGACTTGGTTACTGACAATTACAAAACTTATTAAAGATTGAATAATCCAACACTCCCCATGTGCTTTGTGACATGTACTTAACTGCCTCTGGAGGATCTGTTAACTCTGGGGATATGTCTATTTACTAACACCTTTGGTTTTGGGTGTATTGAAAATCATGATTCCAACAACCTGTTGTGATTACAATGATTTCGCGCTATAATATTTATCATTGTTCGATGATTTTTACATCTAATAAATTATGTTTAGTGTTTCATGTCTTGCATCCACATGTTATGTTTCTTTTTGCATGTTTTTAGGTGCATGAGTTATATAAAGAACTTTCTAACTAGCTCATTGTGTTATGTCATGTTTTCTTGTGGAATGTTATTTTTTGCATTGTGTTTTTCTTATGGGAAATTTTGGAATCTTATTATTGGTTGAAACAATTGTAACATAGTTTTATTTCCTTATATCAGGCTTCAAAAAAGAATAAAATATTAATATAAAGGCTTGAAAGCAATTTTGGGTCTCAGATGCATGTTCCATATGCACTATTGATTTTAATGATCATTTCAGATTTAAGATTTTTGGGCTTGTTCATTAGTTGTAATTGATTTTCCGGATCCAACCCATTCAAGTTGATATTAAATCGACATTTCAAACCTGCAACTGAGGTTCATCATCATTATCACGATCAAGATTTAAATCTAAATTGTGTTCTTGCTATTACAGATCTATTGGTTATTATGTATCATTATATTAATGTATAAATAATGGACATGGATTTTATTGTTTCTTGTTAATTTTATGTATAATGGTTGAAGTGATGTCGAAAGATAGGCTCCTTGTATAAACTGTAGGATATGCATAGCTAGTAACATACGATTATCTTAATTCATTACTTATAACACAGAGTTCTCTTTAATTTATTCATCACAACTTTATTTTTAAGATTTAAACCTAACTCTAAAAGTTGGGTATCTTTTCCAACATGATTATAAATTAATTATTTCCATTTTCTACCTATGTTCTATGGAGCGGTGGGACTTATCTTTTTACCTTTTAACATGAAACATGCATTTCTTACACATGGAATTTACCTCTACACATACCTTACTTTGGTTGTCTTCAACTCACACATGTTTTCAATCCTTACATTGCTTACTTTCACTAGTGTTAGATTTGGTAATATTTTTCAAGTGGGGAAGCTTATAATGTAGGCCTATAGACATTGTGAAATGAGCGAGACTTTTTCTTTGTTCATGCCTTGGTTCTACCAAATATTTAACTTTGTACATCATTCTGCCACACAATACTTCCCCTTCTGCACACATTCCCGCTTTTGCACATCCATTTTCATTCCTTGCTCTCCGCAATTCCTCCATACATCTCGACCTTGCATAACACTTCCTATGCACAAACACAACTCTACACAATTTTTTTCATACATTTGTCCTTTCTCACACACTTTCCAATCCAAATTTATGAGGGAACGAAACAAAATACATATATAAAAATTAACATAGATATACAGTTAAAAGAAAGCATCGATTAATTAATAACAACGTATTGAAAACTGTTTGCATGCAGAGTGGAACTAAACTAGCTCACACAACAATAGCTTATCTCTAAGAAGAGATGTGGTGGCTACATGCCTTCTAAACTATGTTACAATGTGGTTTGAAGGCCTATTTATTATTGAGAAACAATGGAAAACCCTAAACATCCAGAAACCTAACCCTAGGAGAAGAAACACCAAAAGTCAACAGGCTCCATTGCAGTAAATTGGTACATCAATTTCCCCAGGTCGTAAGTTTGGCATATGATCTCGGTTTGATGGATATGATACCTCATTAGAAACATCTATAAGAGGAATACAAATATCAACTGTAATTGCATGTGGAATGTTATGAGTTTTCCTATTTTCAAAGAAAATGTCATTTAGGGCCTCAAAACAACTTCGAAAGTTTAGGACCTAAAAAAATACCAAAAATAGTAAATTGTGCTACAATTAAGGAATTTGAAAGAAATAATGGGAGGGGTGTAAGTGGAATTGGTGGGTGGCCAAAAATATTCATATTGATCAATCCTCCCCCCTTAGGAAGCAATGGTCCTCGTTGCATTGAGTTCCTCCATAAGTGGGGAACTTATTCTAAACTTGATCCCTAGTGAGCCACTTGCCTTGGTGTAGGAGTTGACCAACTTTAACAACCTGATTCAGTTGGATCTTTTTCTAGAAAGTGTTATTGATTTTTGTTTCCATGATCCGATCATTTGTTTCATGTTCCATGGAATTTGGGTTTAGCTTTATTGGTGTGAGTTATTTTGTAATGTCCGATGTGTCTAGTAATTGTGGAAAGTGTGGTTTAAGGCCGTCCATATTAAACACTAGGTGTACACCAAGGAATGGGAGAATTATAGTATCAAAATATTTTTCTCCCACAACCTTGGTAATGGTGTAAGTATCATATGAGATACATTCACCTAAGGCAGTTGTGTTAGATACATTCAATAAACCTGATTTCTTTATCGAAATAGGATTGTACATGTGTAGATTTTGTCTGTGTAGTTGCATGAGGTATGGCATTGTTAATGAGACACAATGGTTGAAAACCTAGCTTCACTTGAAAATGAATATGGCTAGTCTAGCTATGGAGATCTATGTTATAGTTGTGGTGCACATAAGGAAGGCTCTCATCCTAGGTTCATGGATGCTTGGAGTCGTACATGCATAGGATGTGCACTATCATCCTGTTGACAACCTTTGTTTGGCCATGAGTCTGGGGATGCAATGTCATTGGAATGGTGACCTTAGTGTCCAATAATATCCAGAGGCTCGACTAGAATGTGCTCAGGATCCTATGATCCTGATTTGATATAATGGTATCCGAGATTCCAAAATGTACCCATACTCGTTCAAAGAAGAGTTTGGCAGTGTCTTCTACTATGATGCTCTTCTTGCAAGCCAACAATATGGCCATCTTATAAATTATTTCCACGACCATAAATACACAGTAATTACCATGCTTGGTAGAAGGGAGGACCAACAGTTAGTCCATGGATATGGATTCCAAGGGCTCACTAGGAGTATGCATAAAAGTGTACATGCCTTGCTTCTCGATGGTTGGCTTGGCGATGGCATAGGCAGTGCAAGATCTGATTTATTTTCCAACGTCATGTCAGAGTTTTGGCCAATAAAAATACTTCTATAGTATGGCCACAATTTTCTCCATACTAAAGTGTCTTGTGACCCCACTGTATTGTGCCTCCCAAATCTATTTGGCATGTTCACTTGAAGGAACACAAAGGTGGCCCAAGTATCATAATAATGCATCCTTGAGGTGGAAATATGGAACTTTCTTTCCATCCACTAGCATCTGGTAAGTGGTGGTGAACTCTAGATCATTCTTATATAATTGAAGCCATCTAGAGGTCTCATGGCTAAAAGAGTTGAGAATAGTAGCTAGTGCTGTAACTGGGGCCCAACTGAGGTAGTCTACAACATGGTTCATGTTTCCCTTCTTGTACTTAATTTTCAATTGGATTTTTTGTAGATATGTAGACCAATTTTGATGGTGATTATTCCACAACTTCCATAATGTCTATATAAAATAGGTCGGTGATCTATGTGGATGATTGTTTCCTTCCCTAGACTGTAATGTTTCTATTTCCAACAAGCGTGAATGATAGAATAAATCTCTTAACTATAGGTGGGGTACTATTGAATTGTATCGGAAAATGTGTCATTATGATAGGGCACTAGATGCCCTTGTTGGGTGAGAATTGCACCAATAGCATAATCAGAGGCATCTATCTCAATTTCAAATGGTTGTTGCAAGTATGGAAGTGTGAGTATAGGTGCAGAGCAGAGGCAGTGCTTCATCTCAATGAACGCCTTCTGTTGGGACTCAGGCCAGGAATAATTTTCTTTCACTCTACCCTTGGTAACCTAACTCAAAGGTCGAGTGATATGAGAGAATCCCTACACAAACCTCCAATAAAAATTGGCAAGGCCCAAAAATCTATGAAGCTCTATAAGATTCGTCGAGGTTGGCTAATCTCGAATGACTTGGATCTTAACCAGATCCACATGCACGCCTTACTCATCTATGATGTAACCTAGATATTGAACCTGGCTCATATCAAAGGTGCATTTCTCTAGGTTGGTACATAGTTTGTGGTACCACAGGGTTTGAATAACTTTTTCGAATGCGTTACAAGTTCTCTTCATAAATCTTGTTGAAGATAAGAATGTTATCAACATATACAACTAAGAACGAGTTGTTGAAGGGCCACGAGATGGCATCCATCAACCTCATAAAAGTAGTAGGGGAATTTTTCAACCTGAAATGCATGACCAACCATTCAAAAAGGCCATCCTTGGATTTGAAGGTAGTATTCCATACATCTGTAGGTATTATTGGAACTTGTTGATTACTAGACTTCAAATCGATCTTGCTGAAATACTTGGCCCACTTGAGCTAGTCAAGAAGGCCATCAATCGATGAGATTAGGTACCTATTCCTGAAAATTATTTTGTTCAATGCCTGACAATAAATGCATATCCTTTAGGTCCCATCCTTCTTCTATACAAGTACAATCGAGATCCCACAAGGTGATGAATTTGGTCAGATATGCCCTTTTTCCAAAAACACTTATATCTGCCGCTTGATCTCTTCATTTTCCAAAATAGAGTGTCGGTATATCAACCCATTGGGTAGAGGTACTACAGGGGTTCTATCGATCGAATGCTTAACCCGATAGTGTAAGGGCACTCCTCTGGGTGAGGAGAAGATGTCCCTATATTCTTCCATGGCAGTATCCACCTGATTCTATTGTGTGGAGGAATATTTCCTAAGGGCCATGGATGTGGCCACGATCTTCCCCTTACTTTGAAAGCGAATAAAAAAGAAAACAAATTTCCTGATATGCGAGATGATCTTACTGCATAGCTTAGCAAAGATCAAAGAGATGTTGGTAGGAAGGGCTACCTCTCGTATCCTATATAACTTATTGCCCAAAGTAATAATAATAGTGGGAGGCATAGACTCATACACAACATGGCACTTCCACAAGTATGGTTGGCCTAACAATACATAAAAACTTCAAGTGGTGCAACATCACACAATACCTCATCCATGAAGGGCTTGATGTTGTAGGGAAGGCGACACTGCTAGAAAACGTGGAGATTTCATCCTTGGTGAAGCCACCTGATGGTGTACGAATGTGGGTGTGGTGTGGAAAGTATACCCAACCACTTCATGACCTCTACTGAAATGAGGTTCTTTTGCCTCCCATTGTCAACAATTAACTACAACGATGAACCCTTCACTCACATTTGTGAGAGGAAGAGATGATCCCCCTCCTCTCAATCTTCGGGCTCAATATTTGGACCTTGTTGGTGGCAATAGTGGCACTGGGTTCGGCATGAGAAATATTCTTCCCCTTGTTGTTCCCCTTGTCAGGTTCTGGATTATAATCAAAACATGCATCAGACTCTAAATCTTTCAGATCTGCCACCAATGACTAATTGGTGCAACGCTCATTTGTGTTGTGAGTGGGGCTCTTGTGGAACCCACATCACTTTCCTATGTCCTTCTTCATCTTCGTGGTGCCATTATTTTCTTACAACTTCAATGGGTTGTTCCGAGTCACTCCACCTTAGATATGTCCTTTTTTCTACAGTTTTGGGGCACTCTTTCCCTCCTTCTGATTCACAGATCCAAATTCGTGCTTCTTTTGTTTAAATATTTGTTCAATCTTGGTAACATAGCAGTATGTTGCACCAAGACGAGATGTCCAGGAACTCCATTTATTCTTGAATGTATTTGTGTAGATATCCATAGTACTTGAGCACCATATGTCGCTCATATTCGTTTATACCCAACTTTGTATGTAGAGTATGAAAATAATTTTTCAGCTCATGCACATCTTGGTCCCTTTATTGCCATAATATGGTCCAATGTATGTATTTGTCCTCATAGCTCCCCATAGGGTAATATTGTTCCTTGACAGCATCTCAAAAAGAGTTCCAAGAGGGGGCATATGTAAATAGAGAGGGTTCCTCAACCATTTTCTCATAGTAAGTTTCCCACCAGTCCTTGACATGGGGGGAAGCCTTAAGTAGTGAAAAAGTAATCTTCTCCTTATTGGAGAAACTATGGACCGAAAAATAACCTTCCAACATATTCAACCATTTATCTACAACTTTTGCATCTATTTGACCTTCGAATATATGGATATCGAAATTCAGTTATACCTTGAAGGGGGTGGCACCTCTGAAGTGATTATTGGATGAAGATGCATCGTCGGTGGGAATCCGTCGAAGGATGTGGGAAAAGTTGTCCATCATCTCGTTCCTTTGCCTCTCAAGGGATTCTTCAAGAACCAATTTGATAGGATCTCTTTCTCCCTCATCCCTCTTTCCTTCCGCCATAGGAAGTCATAAATATTGGCGGGGACGGTCTTGAAAAGGCTCAACCAGCTCAAGTCCCAACTCCTTGTACCCTGACCTTGTTGGGGACATGCACATAAAAACAAAGAAATAACAAACTACTATGATACCATTGATCCATATTTATGAGGGAACAAAATTAAATACATATATAAATGGAAACAAAAAGATAAAGTGAAAACAAAACTTCAATTCATTGATAACAAGGTACTGAAAACTATTTACATGTAGAATGGAAATAAACTAGCTCAAGCGATGTTAGCTTATCTTTGAGAAGAGATTTGGCAGCTACATGTCTTCTTAACTATGTTACAATGAAGCTCGAAGGAGTATTTATTATTGAGAAACAATGGAAAACCCTAAACATCCAAAACCTTGAACCTAGGAGACAAAGCACAAAAATTTTGTGGGACCCATTAGGGTAAATTGGTAGATCAACTTCCGAGGGTCGCAAATATGGAATACAATCTTCATTTGACATGTATGATACCTCGTTATAAATATTTATCTGAGGAATAAAAATTTCATCTGTAAACCCTATTTTCATCTATGAGTTTCCCTGTTTTCCAAAAAAACTTCATTTAGGGCATCAAAACGACTTTGGAAGTTTAGGGCCCAAAAAACTGCCAAAAATAGTAAATTGTGCTACAATTAAGGAAACTGAAATAAACAATGGTGGGAGTCTGAGTGGAATAGGCGTGTGGCCACCAATATCCATCTATATCACTTTCCTACTCAATGCAATCAACTTCTCTAAGCCACATGTTGGGTGAATGCATGAAGATGGGTTACACTTTTGGACCAATGCGGCGACGAAATTTCAACTTTTTCTTCTTCTATCGAATTGAAGCCCTCAAAATTCATGTAAACATTGTGAATTTTGATTCTAAGTAAAAAGAAAATATGTGGAGAATTATGTTGTTGTCTTAATGATATTTTTTGCAAAAAAAATTAGTGTCTTATAATCTCTTAGTTTTCCATTAAATGAAGTTTTTATCCTTGCAAATTTTTGCACCTCTTAAGAGGCATGCATGTGTTCGTGTAGCATAACTTAGTCTAAAATGTGTAATTATTTATCTATGAGTGTGATCTACACGAAGATAACTAAGTTTTTCATATTAAAAAAAAAATTTATACAAATTATATTTTTTATTACTTTTTGAAGTTGGCGAAGTAATATTTAAATTGCATTTTGTAGACACACATGTTCATATAAGGTTTTTTTTAACTCTTTAAATCAATTGAAAAACCAAGAGCAGCCTTTTGAAGAGGTCACGTAAACGAAGTTAGTTGTATTTTTTGAAATTTGTTCGTTGTGCACATTTCATGTTATTGATTTTTTATTTAGCCCCTTTGAAAATGTCCAAAACAATTTTGAGCATTATGTTTAAAAGAAATTATATGAAAAATATCATATGAATTAGAAAGTCTCAAAATCATATTCCATTAGATAGAAGATTCTTTCACAAATCCAACGTGATCAACTTCGCCACTTAAGGACAAACTTTGCCTTAAATCCACTAGGGTAGAAAATGGAGTTGCAAATAAATTTGCAGAAGGGGTGCTAAAACTGTGATTTTTAGGAACTTGTGAGCTTGATTGAGTGCTTAAAACATTCGATTGAGTGTCATAATTTGAAATTCAAATATATCAATCAAGCATTAAAGAAACCCTCGATCGAGCCATTTACGTGGTTAACTACGGGCTCAATAAAGCTATAAGCTCAATTGATTAAAAGCTAACCACCCACCAACAACTTGACAACTTGTATTGATGTTATATATGTTAAATTATATCGAATAATAGCTCGATAGAGCTTATATCTCTATCAATTATTTTTTGTAAAGACAAAAAAAGAAGTCTAAATTTGAATGTAAAAAAAAAAAAAACAACAAACATTCATTCATAGAGAAATATTAGAGCCTAAAAATTACACAAGAATTCAAAACAAACATAGGAAATTGGATATTTGGATCTAGAAAAGAAAAGAAATTTTCAATCATAGAGGAAATGCGAGTAAAATATAGAGAAAGGATGAGAAAAAGCCGACGAACATTGAGAGAAAAAGAAGATAATACAATTCAAGAAATTCATGCAAATATAGGTAATTCAAGTTGTCTCACTTCTCATATTACTTTCTTTATATTGTATGCATTAGGAAATATGATTGAAAAAAAGAAACAAATGGAGAATGAAACAATAAAACTAAGATAAAATAAGCATTGAAAATAAAACCATTTACTTAAAATTTGAGATGTAACAACCATTAAGGAAAACCACTTGAAACCATGGTTTCTTGCAATTTTATAAAACCACTTGAATTCATGCAAATTATGAACCACCTTTGAATTTTAATGGTTTAGGATAACCCACAAAACTAAGAATGTGATTTAACCAAAGAAAACCATTGTAACATAATTTCCATATATTATTTACATGAATTACAATTTATGGAAATTTATTTACAAGAGGGATTAGCAAAAATGGTTCTCACATAGGTGCTCCAAAACATATAAACATTAGTTTTATTTATGATCAATATCCTTGTAGGAGTTAAAATAGAGAAAATGTTTCAAGATCTAGAAGGAGAAAGAGTATCCTTCCTTCCAATGTGCAAGTTTTTTAAAGACATAAAGTGTAGTGTAGATTCTTGCTTACACAAATACGAGTTCATTATTGCATATCGGTATAATGATCCATGGAAGGTTCATGTGATTAATCAATATTAAATTTATAAATAACAAATGCAAAAGTAATAAATTAGCATGCACGTATTCATGATATGCTAGAAATGTGTACAATGTTAATCTTATTAGACTGTGGCAATCTAATGTCGATTAAGTTCATCTAGTTGTTTCTCAACATGTAATCATGAAATACATTGCAAAGTATGGTTCAAAAGTAAAAAAGAGGAACCTTATTTTAAAATTTGTCAACATTTAATGAAAATAATTGAAAACATAAAAGACATTGGATATCAATATTTACACGTGCATAAAAAAGGTTCCTTAAAGAACCATATAGTTTTTTAGATCCTCTTACCCCTCCTTGTGCCTTATTTGATTGTTGTGCTAAGAAATCCATGTACATTCTCCCAAAAAAACACTCAAATCATTTGTGTCCCTCTTCACTATAAATGATAACAATGTACATTCATTGTTGATAAGAACTTAAAGAATATTCCTTGTTATCTAAATCCACTAAAACCTCTATCTCTTTATTTTTTATGTTTCCCTATCAAAAATTTCATTGGCCTTCTCATACTTCTCATCCCACATTTCTTCCACTTTTTTTTGGAATTGTGAAATTCTCTGTAGTTATTATAAGTTCTTCCTTTAAGAAATTTCTTCTTACTATTGTTTTATGGTAATTTTAGTTACATGTTTTAAAACACTAAATGATATGGTGCTTCTAATGAAGTAAAAATTTTCCAACTAATTTGATCTTGTATAGTAGGCTTTCAAATATTAACATACTTAAAAATTAGTTGAATAGGTTCTTTCTTGTATCATGGAGTGTGTATTTATGTATTGTATGGTTTTTTAGTTACAAATTATCTTATATTTGATTAAATTTGTATAAATTTATAGATATAGATTTTTTTCTCTCATGAAGGAAACTTGGCCCTTTAATTTGGTAATCACTAGCTTAATTTTTCAAGAATCTCCCATTCTCTCAAATTCAAAATATTCACCATATCAATAAGTTAGTAATAATTCCCTTTGAAGTATGTACTTAGACTTCCTATATAAGAATTTAAACTTAAGTTCTATTAGTCTTTTTTTGAACAACCTTGAAAATTATTATACAATACCTTATTCATGAACTTTGCTAGATCTACATCCTATTCTCATTTTTGAGCCATTCGCTTTGGCTTCTTTAGTAAACTCTCCAAATATTCTAATTTTATTCCTAAAACTTATTCTTTGTTAATCACTTAAATCTATTCCATTCTCTTCTCACAATCCATTTTACTTGGCATTGGATTTAAATAATTTAATTTTTTGGCAAATGAGATATATGAACAAAAATATAATATTGTCCTTGTTATAGTAGGGATCACTTTTAGTTTGGGATTATATAGTATTTTGAAGAAATGGAAAATTGTTTCTATTAAGAACTAATTTTGAAAAAGGTCTTGAAATGCTTCATATTGTGAATGTGACTTGTTATGAAACTAATCAAAGCTTCAAAACTAGATTTCCTAGTAAAATTTTGGGGTTATATCTAACAATAAATCACCTTTATCACACACCCTTTAGTCATATGCCCAAATACTTTAAGTTTTTCCATTTCTTAAACATGTGTTGGGGGGAGAGCGAAGAGATATTATTGCTTGTGGGACTAGATTACTTGGGAAATAGGTATATTGACAATTTACTCTCCAATTTCTCTAATTTTATTCTTAACACATATTCTTTCTAAATAATTTTTATCTTTCCTTCTCTTCTCACAATTCCTTTTAGTTGGAATTATATTTTAATTCAATTTTTTGGTGAATGCAATATATGAACACAAATATAACACCATCCTTGTTATAGATATCACTTTTAGTTTACGATCTGTTTAGTCTCTTGAAGAAATAGAAAATTGTTGTTAAGAAGAACTAATTTTGAAAAAGGTCAAATGCTTCACTTCGTAAATGTTGGTATGGGTGTGTGTGTGTGTGTGTGTGTATGTGTGTGTATGTGAATTTAATTTTTTTATGTTTTACATTATTAAATGAATAAAGCAATTCCAATTTTTTTTAGTAGTATGTTATATTTTCTTAAAATAATTGATGAAAAATAATAATTCCATATAAAGAAGATTAAAATATATTAACATTTTTTAATTATGATATTGGAAAAGTTATAAAAATATATTTTAAATAAATTATTTTAAAAAAATCAATATTATATTTTATTCACTGTTTATAGAAATATATAACCACATGTTATAACTATATAATACATATTTCAAATGCTAATTTTTAAACACTTTAATTATAATGTATCATTAAAATTTATATATAAATGAATTAAATTCTCATTGTTAACATAGAATGATATTTAAAATGTAAAATATAAATTTTTAAGTGCAAATATTTTACAAATTTCATACCTTCCGCTAGCATGCAAATTTTGTATCCTTTACATGGGGGTTCCTCTATTTGGTGTTCTCAATTGTGCCATCCTTTGAAGTTTAATAATGATTTATGGATAAGCGACAATTTTTAGCTATTTAAATAGATCAGGTTATGTAATTCGATTTAGTTGGTAATGGAAATATAATGTTTCCAAAAGCACTATTTTTTCATCTCTCTATATTATGCTCACATATAGCATAATTTGGAAAAGTAAATCGCCCATTATCTACAGTTTTTTATTTTCTTGTAAGGAACAAACATCACATAATGTAATTAGGGGAATTGCATTAAAGGATCATTAACCACATATCCACATACTCGCAATTCAAACACTTTGTATGTGCAATATTCACCTTGCACACACCATCACTACAAACCAATTTATTGTACTAACCACTAAAAGTAGAGTAATAGCTTATATTTTACTTGGAAATTTTTCACACAAACATAGCTTAAAACTAGGAGGATTTATGTAAGTGGCCCTAATCCACATATATTTTTTACTTGTTTTGTTCATTCCAATTCACACCACACCTATCTGAACTAGGAGGACTTATGTAAGTGGCCCTAATCCACATATGTTTTTTACTTGTTTTGCTCATTCCAATTCACACCATGCCTAGCTTAAGTAAGAGGAAAGTAAGTGGCCCTAAATCCAAAAATCTCTTTTACTTGTTTTGCTAACCAAAACTTTTATTTCATTCATTTATTTTTGGGACCAGGACTTCATGTTAATAAAGAAAGAAAGTTGGCACTTCCTCCCTTGCATCCTTGTGGCGAACCTATGGTGGAATCTAGACCCTTTCTGAAAGTGCTAAAGATTCCATATCCCTACATGCTCACATCGTATAACTAGGAAATAAGTAGGTGGCCCATCATCCACACATATTTTTTACTTGTTTTTCTAACCAAAGATTTTATTTCATTCATTTATTTTCAGGGCCAGGATTTGGTGTCAGTAAAGAAAGAAAGTAGGCACTTCCTTCTTTGCATCCTTGTGGTGAACTTGTGGTGGCATATGGAACCTTTCTCAAAGCACTAAATCTTCCATCTCCCTATATGCTCACATAGTATAATTAGGAAAGATGTAAGTGGACCATCATCGACACATATTTTTTACTTATTTTTCTAACCAGATGTTACAACTGTTCGTTGATTTTCCATGTAAATAAAATAAGGCCAAGGTCATGGGACATGTGTTCCAAGTTGAATGTTGTGAAAAACATAGTGATGGGTATCACTCATGATTAGTTAATGGCTATGGAAATTGGCAAATGGAAAGTGGAAATAATTGGCATTTTATTAATGAAATAAAGGAAAATGGGAGAAAAGGAAGTTGAAGAGACATAGATTTGCATGAGAGGGAAATTGAAGGAAAAATGAAGAAATTAGAGGCCTCAATGATAAAAAGGCTTATGAGGAACAATTCATAGTTTTTTGTGAGTTCAGTTTTGGAGCTCTCATTTTCATTATCTCATTCTCTCATACTCTTGCACACTTAGAGCATTATTGGAGAATGCTTGTAGCACTCTAGTATTCACTTGGATTAGAGAAAGAAGAAAAAGCAAAGCAGGAAAGTGAGAGGGAACTGTTGGATCAACAACTACAATCAGATTGCTTTGCAGGTAACAGGTTTCATGTGTGATTTCCTTGCTAATTTCTAGATGCATGGTATGTGGATGTGATTTTCTTAAGATGTGTTGTAATTGACATGGATATTTTCGTCGATTGACAGTGGTTTTAGCCTTTTCTTTCCAATTCTTGGATAGCCATGGCATTGTGGGGTTTTCCACTTGATTTTTTTCTTGTTGGTGCTCATGTTCCTTATGGTCGTGGGTTGGAAAAAATGCTCTGGAAGCCCTAGAACATCTTGGCTTGAGTTAGTAGTCCACAATCCTAGGTTAGGACAAATGCATTGGAGCCCTTGGTGCATTCAGCTACTAGTCCTTGGAGATAAGTTAGACAAACACTTTGGAGCCCTAGAAAGTTGTGGGTTGAGTTACTTCTTCTTGGAGACCTAGACAGCTTGGGTAGTCACTGATCTGGTTGGTGTTAGTGATTTCCAACCTTAGAGGCATAACCACTAATTAAGGGTTGAGGTGCTTGGCCTCTGAAATCACTGCATTGTTTTGTTTTGGTTTATTCCATGAGATACAACATTCATGCTTGGAATATGGCGCAAGGGTGATTGGCTAAAGGAGAGACTTGGTTCAACCCAATTTATGGTTGGGTGGTATGTGGAAGTCACAAAATTTGTTGGTATTTTCATATATTAATATGATCCATGTGAGATTGAAGTGAAACCAAGACCAAATCAAAGTGCACATCGCCCTTATTCCAATGGTGAAAATGACACTCAAATCCGAGTTTTTATGCTCAAGTTATAGCTGGTCAAATTTCTGGTCAAACTTCGCCAAGTGGAAGTCACTAACGAGGAAAAAATTTGGCGAAGGGATGATACATGGAAAATAGTGGTCAAAAAGGGCGAATTTGTTGCCTCTTTAATTTTCCTAGTGACCCTTCAAAATCGGTGAAACGATTTTGTACAGTTGGGCTAATATATATAAAAATGAAAATAAAAATATCAAAGGCCAGTTGGTCGACAGTCAAACCCAGCCAATTGGGCCCAATTGAATCACTATATACATATACGCCATTGAACCAATGTTACCATAAATGGTGAGACCAGTGGGATTCGAGCTCACTAGCCCGGTGGGGCCAACCCACAAAACAGGTGGTCTCGTAATAAATTTAATGTTGAATGTCACCGAAACTTTAATATATTTATATATATATATATATATATATATATATCCATGTCATTAATTCAAAAACAAACGCAAGCCATTTATGGGTGTAGTGAGTTTGAACCTAGCCCATCTCCATCCTAAATGCCTTCACCACCAACGAGCCATGACTCGGCTGTTTGTGGCTTTGCCCGATTTCTTATATAAATCATGCCATGGCATTCGATGGAGGGAGGAGCAGTGGCGAAACTGGGACATAGTAGATGATTGTGTAGGCAGAACCAGGAGCCAACAAAAATTTCGAAAGGGTATATTCCAGGGGAATATTCCATACAATATTCTCTAATGCAGTGAGGAATCTAAAAGATTTCCTGGAGGCTAATTTTTCACAGTGACGGAAACATGCCAAATTTATACTCAAAAGAACTAGAAATGCATAGGGAACATGATGGTGTGGTATGTTTCCTCATCTGAGTAGCAAAAATTCAAGCAGCCAGCAACAAGGAATCTTTGCAGAATCTTGTGGATTCTAAAAGATTACCTTGGAGGCTGATTTTTGACAGAGGCGGAATGAGGCCCACTTTATAGTCATTTTTCATAGATTTCACAAGGAGCGCAGTGGTGTCCTCACAATTTCCATTTGAGCAGCGGATTTTTCAACCATCTCCAGGAAGGAATATTTGGGGGGATATTTGAGATCCCCAAGGGCCCATATTTCTATGGTGTCAGGAAGGGTTCAAGTTTGTAGTCATTTGACACGATTTCACACCACGAATTCAGCAGTGCATTCCATTTCATCAGTAGAGCTTCATATTTTCAGTTCCTTCCCGAAAATGGAGGTATATGATGTAATTATGGCATGTCTTTCTTTTGATTTGCTGAGATGATGATTTTGTTGTTGAGATCCTTATTACCATTATGTTTAAGGACACTTGTATGCCACATCATGTGAGAATTTATTAGCTAGTCAGCGTTCCAATAAGGATAACATCTTGTTGAGAGACTGTTGTGGCCAGCAACAACCCCCCTTCTTATTTAGTGTTATTCTTAATACTAAATAAGTGGGGACCCTTAAGAAAAAATTCAAAAAACAATTAGCACTTAAATTTCCTTTTCTAATAAAACCTTACCATCATAAACTTAGGAAGACCCCCTTGAAAAATCTAAAAATCTAAATTTTATGATAAGGTAAGACAAAATCTTTTCCTTAGGAAATATCGCATCACAAAAGGATAACAGGATACCCCCTTACAAGCCGAATTCTAACATTGCGAGATCACGATACACGATAACAAGCATATATCACATCGTATGCATCAAACATCGCTCACATTGAAACACCTTAAATTTCCGATATGCGATGGCGCATATCGCAAATCGCATTTTGCAGAAAACAGATTAACAAAGATTGTCATATATTACAATCCTGCGACATTGCAATATTGCGATATGGCGATATTGCAATTTTGCGATAAAGTGGCAATACGATATTGCGATATGGCGATATTGCGATTTTGTGATAGAGCGGAAATGTGATAAGTGCGATATAGCGAGCTATCAACTTTGCGATGTTGCGATCTGCGATATTGTGTAGCAAATCGCAAAATCGCTTCATCACAAATCTTTCGGGCTCGTGGTTCAAAAAAGTATTTTCCATAAATCGATACCTGGTTATGCGCTTTAATGCCAATTAATGAGTTAGTTATTAATGGAAATATGGTTTCGTGCTTATCAAAAAGTCATTCCACGTAAGGTGGTACATGTTATGCGTCTTCAACATTTAAAATTTTCCCATCACCTTCCTTATCATTGTTCTCACTTCACTTGTAAATTGCAGGAACGAAGGACGGAGAACAATACAAAGCAGCACGCAGGATACTATGGGAAAGAAAGGCAAAGCCCCGGGCACTGAAGAGAAGGAAATGGCGCCCTTGTATACAGACACTGCCTGCAAACAAGATGCTGGTATTGCTACCTGGGAAGGCATGTACAATCTACTTGAGGAAGAGAATCCTAGAGTAATGGATATCAAGGCTACTGCAGGCTCACATAGTCCCTCTAAAGCATCCCTTATAGAGCTAGCTTGCTCATTTTTACACAGGATAGCAGCGAGGCCCAAAATTCTTCCATATATGGACATGATTAAATGGATACTCGACAATGCTGATATCAGAAAGAGGCAGTTTAAGACTCAGGGTCAAGAGCTTACGGAATCATTATTTTTAAAAATTTTTAACTTTATATCCACTAAAAGGAAAAAACGCAAAAGGTGAAAAACGCATCAAGGAAGCCCGGATCAAGAAACGGAGGCAGTTTCCAATGCACGATTAGCGCTAATCGCGCATCGCTGAGAAAAACTTCTTGAAAAGGAAAGCTTCTAATTGCTCAGCCACCTACAAGCCCCAAAAAATTGCAAGAAAGCAACGATAAAAACATACTGGAGACAGAAAGCTCAAGAAAAGGCAGAAGCAATCCGAGGGTTAACTAAGTTGAACTGGGATTATTACTGGGCATACTTGGTAAAGCAACATAGCCAATGGATGACTCTCAAGTGCATCACCAGTTCTGCCAAAAAGATAGCGCCAGCTCTCACTGATTCTGTTTTCTCAGCACAGCTAAAATCAGAAGTTGGCCAGCTGACTCTTCTCAAATAGATGCTGAACGCGTGCGAGTTCAAGGAGTAAATACAAAAGTAGTTAGTTAATAGTTTTAATTTTAGATTTAATTTTAGTTTTAATTTTGCTTTATTTTTTCTTGAAGTAAGGACGGTCATTTAAACCACATCCTGCATTTTTGTAATAAGTTATTTTTAGATTTAGTTAGTAGTATTTAAACCCTTCTCATGCATTTAGAGAAGGGTCCTGAAATTTGTCAAAAACTTATCCCCAGAACATGCACTTTTGTACCCTCTGAGGAGGTTTTGATGAATGAATGGAACATGATTTATTGATATTTTGCATTTGATATCTGCTACTGATGTTGCACTTTTGTACTCTTAGTGGATATTAGATCAAGAAGAGATAAATCATTATCGCTTGAAGCTCATGAATAGGACTAGTTATAAATGGTACTTCTATCTCTTAACTATTTCTACCTTTGTGTTAAAGTGATATTCATGTTCATTTGTTTATATATTGATGCATGAATGCCTGAGTTATCATTTGGCACTTTTGTATGGTGATAGCTATTTATTTATGCTTAATGTATGAATAGCTTATTATGCGATATGTTTTTCATAACTGTTTTGTCTAACTTTTTATATGAAGTGGTTCATCTTTATTGAATTCTTTTCTCATAACAGTTGAATGATCTTTATTACCAGTTGTTATTTGAAATCATTTTAGATCGCATAATAGAAGGATTACACCCCGGGTTAGTGTATAATTATATGTTTCTGTTTATTTAGAATAAATTTGCAGGTTATTAGATTAGAGTTAGAATTAGAGCATTTCACTTAGGAACTTTTAGAAAGGAAATATCAATTCTATACACACACACACACATAGATTGGGAAACTGGTCCCATATCCCCAGTCGGACCCACTATACCAAACGGAAAAGGAGCTGCTAACCAAGGTCTGGACCAGGTGGGTATCCCCCTTGTTGTAGACCCGATTTTTGGGGCTTCAACATATTTGGCGCTAGAAGGAGGGACCCGAACTGTGAATGGCAAGTAAATCCAAATCTAAATATCATTCTGAGAGTAAATCGCCCTCACCATCTCCCCTGACTTCTCCATTATCTTTAAATCCAGAGTCATAAGTCGCTAGAGCAACGACCGCTGCTACAAACCCTGACATTTCAGAGCAATCTACTATTGAACCTCCTGAAGTTGAATATTTGATTCACAAACTTCAGCAATTTTCTATATCTCCTCAGAAATCTGATAAATCTCAAGGCAGTGTGACTTCGCAATATAACCCTGCTCATCCTCTTACTAGATTAAAGAGTGAAAAGTTTGGTGTTCAGCCAACCGAGTTACCTCTACCTACAAGAAAGAGAGCAAGGAAGTCTTCTAAAGGGTCCGATAGCGAGACTCTTTCATCATCATCATCCATCTCAACCTCTTCACTGCAAAGTCAACCATCCACTCCTCCACTTCAGATCATTGTCCATCAGCCCACTGCAACTCCCACAACTCCTCCTCAATCATTTGGAGTCGTAATATCCTAATCTTCTCAACCGCAGGGATCATCTTCCGCACTTTCCTCTGTTAGTAGTTTAGCGATGGCCCAATCTCCATGGAATAACCCAGGGGCAGTCTTAATGCCTACACCCTTGAGTCAGCTACCGACCCATCCTAAAAAATGGCTGCCTAAGTTTAATCCTGAGGTAGGTATGCTAGCGGAAGAACATATAAATAACTTTATGCTATCCATAAATCTCAATGGAGTTACCAATGAGGATACTATTGTCCGACTGTTTCCTTATACTCTACAAGGAACAGCCAGATCATGGTATTTCTCATTACCATCTGGATCTATTACTAGCTGGGACATCTTCCAAGAACAATTCCTGACCAAGTTCGGTGATGACAGGTCTACAACGACATTGATCAATGAATTTTCTAACGTTAGTGCCCAGTCAAAAGAACCTATCAAAGATTTCAATTTACATTTCAATAAAATCTTAAACAAAATTCCTCCTGCTTCCCAGCCTAGTGAAGAAGTGCGAAGTGAATGGTACATCACCGCTTTACCATCAAACATAGCAATCTTTGTTGATAGGGCTAACAAAACAACCTTAGTTGAAAATATGAAAGAATCGAGAGCAGTAGAGAAATGTATTATGGCCCTAGAAAAGAAAAACGCGATAGAAGAAAGAAAATCTAAGAAAGTTTCTTTCAAAGAAGAGCCCAAGAAAAAACAATCAAAAGATCCATTCGATTTAGAGGGATTACAAAAAGTTTTGAAGACCATGTCTAATGAGATGGTTGACATTAAGAAACAAGTGGCAAAAACTTCTTCTAAAAATCCATACAGGGCTTTTAAAAGAAATCCCTCGACCGATTCCAAACCCCCTAACGCTATTACAAATGTTGAATCAGAAGAAGAAGAAGAGGAAATCTCTACTGAAGAACATACCGATGAATAAGAAGTTGTAGAGTTCCAAGGTATGTGGGATTTCATCCTCCCAGATGAAGAGGATCAAGAGGCACTCCCGGTTAGTACTCGCAGCAAAAATCAACTTGATCATCCTCAACCTACACCTAAGCCAAAGAGCGCAAGCTCGATGACTAAGGATAAAGTCACAGCCAAGAAAACATCAACTAAAGTGACTCAAACCAACCCAGTCCAAACAGACACATCAACTCCATCTAAAATGCTAATCGTTTCAAATGAAATGGAGTATAATATCATAGAAGACATGAAAAAGACTAGGGCCAATATTACTTTTTTTGAATTGAGCAAGTTAAAACACCAAAAAAAGGTACTTTTGAAAGAATTGCATGTTGTACCAGTTTCACCTTTACCAGCCACTGTAATCTCTCAAGCTTCCCATGACATGGGAAGACCTCCAACTAATGCGATGAAAAAGGTTGATCCAAACGATATCACCTTAATTGGAGGAAGATCGAGATCTCATACTCCCCCATTTCTTCTTACTTATGAAATTTTTAATAAAATTGTGCATAATTGCTTAGTGGATTCTGGAGCTTCATCGAATATTTTACCAAGATCAATATGTGCAAAATTGAACATTCAACCACAAAAATCTGCGGTGCTCATAGTTTAGCTAGATCGATTGCAAGTCGAGGTGATTAGCAAATTAAATCAGGTTATCATAAGGTTGTCATCCAACCCAAAGGGATGTCAAGTTATCGACATTTTAGTTGCTGATATTCCGGAATTTTATGGCTTAATTCTTAGCAGAGATTGGTCAGAAAAACTTCATGGATACTTTTCAACTGACTGGTCACACATGTGGAGCCTCCCTTACAATGGTAAACCAAATAAGATAAAAGTTGAGTGGGAAAGACATCAGAAATACATAGTAATAGAACTCGAGGGAGAAAATGAACCAGTAGCATATAATTCTAACATCATTGGCAATTATTCAGTAGATTCTTTCCTAGGAAATTTTAATGCTCATACTTCACCTTACTTAGAACATTCTGTTTTATCCCAAGCAGAAAATTTCTCTCAAACAGATAGTTCTAAATGTATTAATTTTATATATAGACCTGTAAATAAATCTTTATTTTGGAAATTATTTTTTGATGGTTCTAAGTCTAACGAAGGAGCAGGAGCAGGAAGCGTGTTAATAAGCCCAGAGGGAGATAAAACTATGCTAACTTACAGACTCGAATTTGATTGCACCAACAATACAGCAGAATACGAGGCTTTAGTCTAGGGGTTGTACAAAGCCATCAGATTAGACGTCAAATACCTTCAAGTTTTCGGAGATTATGAAATTGTAATCAGACAGGTACGTAATATTATATGTTGTTTTTCAGGTCATTTAAAACATTACCAATCTTTAGTTCAAGATCTGACTGAACACTTTATAGAAAATAATATTTCATCAATTCCCAGACTCCAGAATGCTAGCACAGACCTCTTAGCCAACGTAGCTTCCAAGCTCATTCCTTCATAAGATTTTAGCCCTGACCGATTTTCAATTGAGTTAATTTTTAGACCATCTATTCCTGATAACATTACCAATTGGAGGATTTTCAAAGACGATCCTGATATCGTGAGTTTCCTCACATCTGAAGGATCCTACACCAATCAAATAATTGACGAAGACCAACATGACCAACAATTGCAACAAGATAGCACTAACAATGCTATACCAAAGTCAGTAGTCAAGTTAGAAGACCTTTATGATTTGAAATATCGGTTTAAAAGATCTACCAATTCAAAAATCCAAAGTTCATCTTTGAATTATGAATTAGTAAATCTAGGAACTGATGCCAAACCGCAGAATATCAACCTAGGCCTTGGCCTAGACCCTGAAGAAAAATTAGGGTATATTCGTCTCTTGAGACAATACAAAAGTGTCTTTGCTT
The DNA here is from genome assembly GCA_031772625.1 of Pinus tabuliformis. Classification (NCBI taxonomy): domain Eukaryota; kingdom Viridiplantae; phylum Streptophyta; class Pinopsida; order Pinales; family Pinaceae; genus Pinus; species Pinus tabuliformis. The sequence continues at coordinate 826,433,192 of CM062807.1, read as the reverse complement.
GGAATTACGATGAACTCAAAACATATGACACCTCCACCATCCAACATACTATTCCAATGATCGACAATGAAAAACCTGTCCAACAAAAGTTGAGAAAGATCCATCCCAATTTAAAAAACTAGATCAAAACTAAACTCAATAAGCTATTGAAAGCCAAAATAATTTTTCCCGTTAGACATTCTAAATGGGTCTCCAATATGGTACCTGTTAGAAAGAAAAAAGGAGATATTAGAATCTACATTGACTTTCGAAATCTTAACAAGGTCTGCCAAAAGGATAATTTTCCTTTGCCCCCCATGGAACAAATATTGCAGGCAGTTGTGGGCTCAGAATTAATGTCATTCTTGGATGGATTCTCAGGATACAATCAAGTGTTGGTACATCCCAATGATCAATTAAAAACTATATTCAGAACTAAATGGGGCACATACGCATATCAAAAGAAGCCATTTGGTTTGATTAACGCAGGTGCCAATTTTCAGAGATCCATGGACATCGCATTCAAGGGGTTAGTTAATAAATCAGTGGTAATCTATTTGGATGATATAACTGTGTATTCCAAGAAACAAAACAACCATCTCAGGGATTTAAAACAAATATTCCAACGTTGTTTAAGGTATGGAATTTCACTTAACCCGAAAAAATCCTTTTTCGCATTAAGTGAAGGAAAACTTCTTGGATTCATAGTGTCAAAATCTGGGATTCACATTGATCCTGACAGAATCAAGGAGATTTCCGCAGTACCCCTACCTCACAACAAGAAAGCCATGCAATATTTTCTTGCCCAGATCAACTTTGTAAAGAGGTTCGTTCCATATTTTTCAAGAATTGTGTCTCCTTTACAAGAAATGATTAAAAATAATGTAAACTTTAAATGGGGCCAAGATGAACATGAGGCATTCAATCTGATCAAGCAAGCAATTATTAATGCTCCATCTTTAGCAACTCCAAATTTTTCTGACTCTTTTATTTTGTATACATTTGCCTCTGATAAATCATATGCTACGATACTCACTCAAGGCAGAAGCCCCAATTGCTTTTTTCAGTTCCAATTTACAAGGAGCTGAGTTGAATTATTCAGATGTGGAGAAACAAGCTTATGCTATTTTCAAAGAAATTAAATATTTCAGACCTTTTTTACTCAAAACACATACGAAAATCATAGTACCGTTTCCAGCGGTAAGAAACCTTCTAGTACATAAGGCTGTGGGTGAGAAAAGGGCCAATTGGGTTACAACCTTATAGGAATATGCCGTAGAAATCAAACCAGCAAGTATTGTAAAAGGTCAAGGCTCTTGCAAAATGCTGGCTGGAGCATCGCTAATGTCCGAAAATCCATCTACAGAGGTACAAGTGTACGAGGTAAGCCTAAACGATGCTGAGTCATTATACGCTGATATCATTTATTATCTAAAGAATGGATACACTCCTTCAAACCTCGATCATACCAAGAAAAGAGCTCTAAGGTTAAAAGCCAAAAAATATTAGCTCGTGAATGATGTTCTTTTTAGAATAAATTATGATTATGTTCTCCTTAGATGTCTTGAGAAATCTGAAATTGAAAAAGTCTTGCAGGAACTCCACGATGGGCCAGCAGGTGGACACTGCGCTGGAGACGCTACTGCTCATAAAATTTACGTGCAGGCTATTACTGGCCCACATTATTCAAAGACTCACATAACTATGCGAGGAAATGTCAAGTCTGTCAAACCGCTGCTGGGAGACAAAAGAAACCATCCTTGCCACTGCGACCAGTTAACATTCAACAACCTTTCGATCAGTGGGGACTGGACGTAATAGGTGAGATCGTTCCTCACTCTTCTAAACAGCATAGATACATCCTTACAGCAACAAATTACTTTACTAAATGGGTAGAAGCAGTTCCACTCAAGACGGCTAATGCTGAAAATATCATCGAGTTCATAGATTAGTTCATAATCACCAGGTTTGGGTTGCCTTCCGCTTTAATGTTTGATAATGCATCATATTTTTCTGGTAATGCGATGACTGAATTTGCACTCAAAAGGGGTTTCAAGCTTAAATACTCTGCCAATATTATCCACAAGGGAATCGGTTAGCTGAATCTACAAATAAGAACTTAATCAGAATCATTAAGCGAACCATTGACCAAAATCATAAAAATTGGCATAAGTCTTTAGTATATGCTTTATGGGCAGATCGAATAACGCAGAAAGCCTCTATCGGCACTTCTCCCTTTAATTTAGTTTATGGGAAAGAAGTGGTTCTTCCAACTCATATGGCAATTCCCTCTTTAGCCTTGGTTCAATATATTGATGAAGCACCAACTTCTTCCTTACGACTAAGGCAGCAGGAAATAATCAAGTTAGAAGAACAACAAGAAAATGCTAAGAAAACTCATGCTCATCATCAAGCATTAGTAAAAGCCTCTTTTGATTCCAATATGATATCCAGAAAAGATTTTTAGATGGGAGATCTAGTTTTAAAATGGGACAAGGCTCATGAGGAAAAAGGGAAACATACAAAATTTCAAAGAATGTGGCTTGGTACTTTTCAAATCATAGAAGTCATAGGTCCGCCTACTTTCATGTTACAGGATTTGACAGGGAAAAGAGATTCTCTACCTGTTAATGGTCAAATCCTCAAAAAATATTTTCCATAGAAGATCATTCTTCTATTTTTGTAGATTAGCTGTTTTTTCTTTTCATAATAAAACCAGTTGTAGATGGTTACATTTGAGATTCACTAAAAAGACACAATTTCTCTTTTAGATTTTGTTTTTTCACTTGTATAGATAGAATTCCTTCTAAAAAATTGATCATTACTATTGAAAGATACAGTTAAATACTCTAGACCTAGTAATGATACTAGTTTCAACTGTAGAAATTTTGATGAAAAACTACCTTTAGTTAGAAATTGTTTTATATCAATCCAATGAAAGGTATCAATAATAAAATAAAGATTCTCTATAGAAAGGCTCTTTCCAAAAACTCTATCATTGTCATCTAGAGCTGCCTTAAGGAAACAATGACTTTCTCCCCACCTAGGAAACTAAAATGTTCAGAGAATGATCCAAAGATACACTTCAACTTAAAGAATAAGAGGTCTCATCACGAGCCGACTTATCATGATCATAGATATTATATCTTGCTGACTTTGCCAATACTGCATACCACAACAGGGCAATGACTCAAGATTGTTGCAATCAAAAGACAAGGGGTCTCATCACGAGCCAGCTTGTTCAACAAAGTTATAAATCAATGAATTACTGTGTCATGAATTGGCTACCAAACCAAGACATTGTTCTTTAAGGACGAAAAAGAAAATGAAAGTAATAAGTGTGGAAATGGATTCCTCTTTGAAAACTGTAAATTTCTCTAAGTAGGATACAAGATCATTGCTGGTTAATAGGTAACCCTGTCGAGGCTATAAACACTTGCTAGCAGCAGAGGCTCTACCTGCGACAAATGAGCATATTTAAACCTGATTTGCAGAGAATACTTTGTTTTTATCTTTATAAACCAAGTAATGACTGATGTAGATACAAAGACTAGCTTGAGGGAGTAAATAATCAAAGTTGGAAAAAGAAGAAATGAAATATCATTGATAGGTAAAAGCATAATGTACTTAGTCTTTCTATCGTAAAGTTTAATTTTCTGGCAAATTTTCTGTTTTGGAAGTTTTGAGATAACTGGTTCTTCCAAGTGAATCGCCAATTGTTGTGGCCAACAATAACCCCCCTTCTTATTTAGTGTTATTCTTAATACTAAATAAGTGGGGACCCTTAAGAAAAAATTTAAAAATCAATTAGCGCTTAAATTTCCTTTTCTAATAAAACCTTACCATCATAAACTTAGGAAGACCCCCTTGAAAAATCTAAAAATCTAAGTTTTATGATAAGGTAAGACAAAATCTTTTCCTTAGAAAATATCGCATCGCAAAAGGATAATAGGATACCCCCTTACAAGCTGAATTCTAACATTGCGAGTTCGCGATATGCAATAACAAGCATATATCGCATCGCATGCATCAAACATCACTCACATTGAAACACCTTAAATTGCCGATATGTGATGCCGCATATCGCAAATCGCATTTCGCAGAAAACAGATTAACAAATATTGTCATACATTACGATCCTGCGATATTGCGATATTGCGATATGGTGATATTGCAGTTTTGCGATAAAGCAGCAATACGATATTGCGATATGGCGATATTGTGATTTTGCGATAGAGCGGAAATGCGATAAGTGCAATATAGCGAGCTATCAACTTTGCGATGTTGCGATCTACGATATTGTGTAGGAAATCGCAAAATTGCTTCATCGCAGATCTTTCGGGCTCGTGGGTCAAAAAAGTATTTTCCATAAATCGACACCTGGTTATGTGCTTTAATGTCAATTAATGAGTTAGTTTCCAGTTATTAATGGAAATATGGTTTCGCGCTTATCAAAAAGTCATTTCATGTAAGGTGGTACATGTTATGCGCCTTCGGCATTTAAAACTTTCCCATCACCTTCCTTATCATTGTTCTCACTTCACTTGTAAATTGCAGGAACGAAGGACAGAGAACAATACAAAGCAGCACACAGGATACCATGGGAAAGAAAGGCAAAGCCCCGAGCACTGAAGAGAAGGAAATGGCGCCATTGTATATAGACACCACCTGTAACCGAGATGTTGGTATTGCTACCTGGGAAGGCATGTAAAATCTACTTGAGGAAGAGAATCCCAGAGTAATGGAGATCGAGGCTACTGCAGGCTCACATAGTCCCTCTGAAGCATCCCTTACAGAGCTAGCTTGCTCGTTTTTACACAGGATAGCAGTGAGGCCCAAAATTCTTACATATATGGACATGATTAAATGGATACTTGACAATGCTGATATCAGAAACAGGTAGTTTAAGACTCAGGCTCAAGAGCTTACTGAATCATTATTTTTACAAATGTTGAGCTTTATATCCACTAAAACGAAAAAGTGCAAAAGGCGAAAAATGCATCAAGGAAGCCGAGATCAAGAAACAGAGGCAATTTCCGATGTGCGATTAGCGCCTAGCGCTAATCGCGCATCGCTGAGAAAAAATTCTAGAAAAGGAAAGTTTCTAATTTCTCAGCCACCTGTAAGCCCCAAAAAATTGCAAGAAAGCAACGATAAAAACAAACTGGAGACAGAAAGCTCAAGAAAAGGCAGAAGCAATCCAAGGGTTAACTAAGTTGAACTGGGATTATTACTGGGCATACTTGGTAAATCCACATAGCCAGTGGATGACTCTCAAGTGCATCATCAATTCTACTGAAAATATGGCGCCAGCTCTCACCAATTTTGTTTTCTCAGCACAGCTAAAATCGGAAGTCGGCTAGCCGACTCTTCTCAAACAGATGTTGAACGCATGCGAGTTCAAGGAGCAAATACATAAGTAGTTAGTTAATAGTTTTAATTTTAGATTTAATTTTAGTTTTAATTTTTCTTTATTTTTTCTTGAAGTAAGGACTGTCATTTAAACCACATCCTGCATTTTTGTAATAAGTTATTTTTAGATTTAGTTAGTAGTATTTAAACCCTTCTCATGCATTTAGAGAAGGGTCCTGAAATTTGTCAAAAGCTTATCCCCAGAACATGCACTTATGTACCCTCTGAGGAGGTTTTGATGAATGAATGGAACATGATTTATTGATATTTTTCATTTGATATCTGCTACTGATGTTGCACTTTTGTAGTCTTAGTGGATATTAGATCAAGAAGAGATAAATCATTATCGCTTGAAGCTCATGAGTAGGACTACTTATAAATGGTACTTCTATCTCTTAACTATTTCTACCTTTGTGTTAAAGTGATATTCATGTTCATTTATTTATATATTGATGCATGAATGCCTGAGTTATCATTTGGCACTTTTGTACGGTCATAGCTATTTATTTATGCTTAATGTATGAATAGCTTATTATGCGATATGTTTTTCATAATTGTTTCGTCTAACTTTTTATACGAAGTGGTTCATCTTTATTGAATTATTTTCTCATAACAGTTGAATGATCTTTATTACCAGTTGTTATTTGAAATCATTTTAGATCGCATAACAGAAGGATTAGACCCCGGGTTAGTGTAGAATTAGATGTTTCTGTTTATTTAGAATAAATTTGCAGGTTATTAGATTAGAGTTAGAATTAGAGCATTTCACTTTGGAACTTTTAGAAAGGAAATATCAATTCTATACACACACACACATAGATTGGGAAACTGGTCCCATATCCCCAGTCGGACCCACTATACCAAACGGAAAAGGAGCTGCTAACCAAGGTCCATACCGGGTGGGTAACCCCCTTGTTGTAGACCGAATTTTTGGGGCTTCAACAGAGACATGCCACTCTGGTTGAGGGAATTTATCCCTATAATGACAAAGAATGTACTATATAGTCATCATCATCTTGTAACATTTAATGAAGTGGCCTCCCCACTCTTAACACTTAGCCTAGAGACGTAACCCACACTGGATGAAATCCTTTATCAATGTGTGTGTGTCCTTTCATTCGATGGTTGTCATTTGGTTTCATCTTCTTTAAAGTATTCACATGTGGTTGTTTTATACTCTTTCACATTTAATTCTGTTAAAATCATAGAAGTAAAAGATCTTGGCTAATTCTGGTAGCTCAAGAGATCCGTATCAAGCTTGTTATCAGACCGGTTTTCTTTCCGAGTTGAATTGCAAGTGTGAATGATTGAATGTGAAACAAGAAGGAAAATGGAGAACAACAAAGATATCTACGAGGTCCTCCTCAGGATGGCACGCATGGTAGACATAATGTATGAAAATTATGAGGAGAAGATGGCAAGAGAGGAACAGGAGAAAGAAAGAGTAGAGGATGATGTTTCATCTCCATCTTCTAACGATTATTCATCTTCTTCATCATTTTCTCATCATTTAGATGAGGAGATCAATCAAAACCTTTAAGCAAAGAATTTTAAGTTTAGGAGACTTCTATGAGAGGAAAAAGAGGAGAAATAGAGATTACAGCTTCAGTTACGAGCCATAGAAGAGGCCTTTGAAAAATTGAAGCACAATAAAGGCTTAGCGAAGCCATCATCACCTGTTTCATAATTGACAATTGAGGTACACAATGTTGATCATTCTTCAGTTTCATTTTCACATGACACTATTTCTTTTGGAAGCCTTGAGGTCCCCATTTCAGGAACTAGCATGAGACTTCTTACCAAGATGGGGTATAAAGGACGAGGACTTGGTGTTAATGGCCAAGGAATGACTCAGCCATTGGAGGTTGTACAAATACCTTGATTTGCAGGTTTGGGATACACTAAAGGAGAGTGCTCGAAGGTATCAGCGGCTTCCAAGACATTTTTGAAGCCATCATAGAAAGAGGATGATTGAAACACATCACAATCCTCCCATGACATTGCACATTGCAGAGGAAGATCTAAGGAAATCTCTCATTGCTAGGATTGCACTAGAGATAGTCAAGAGAGGTGTACAATGTCTCAGTAATCTAAATTTCATTTTGATTATAAGAATATTGTTAAGCATGAGAAAACATAATGGCATAGAAAACCATGTTGTGGTTTGCATAACCATGTGCTTGTTGAGTGCTGGAAGAGAATGGCAGCAAGAAAAAGGATGAGGCGTGAAATACCTTCTCCACATCAGGGAAGGAAGAAGGTTAAGAAAGTATGGAGGAGGATTTTTTTCAATCATTGCAACAGAGGTGGACATAAAAGAGCCACAAGTTAGAGGCTCCATCCAGAGCAGCGTCTCAAGAGGGACAAAGAACCCGTGCAAGAACCAGTTGGAAGGGTTGTTCAACAAGAAAATTAGCTCCAGGATGAGGACCCATTTACCGGGATGAATGAGAGATGGTTTTACTAGATATGGTAGCTTTTCATGGTCACATTTTGAAAATCATGTGTTGAAATTTAAATTGTAAAAGTGATGATGTGTTTTCCATTGCTTATTAAATCAACGATGATGTTTTGGCCTTTATTGATAGCTGGGGTATTGGTTTCTATTATGTGGTAAAATTGACCAAAGAGTGTGTCTTATAAACTCTTGGCAAGCATGAGGATTATTGGGTCATGTTTGGTCATGTAATTGAGCATTTAGTTTGCAAATATTGATGTACTACAGGTTTGCAGAGGATGCAGGTGTCAGCTCATCGATTATGGCTCCGAAGAACAAGGGTGAAGGAGAAGGAACTGTGACCTTTCAGGACAATTTTCATATAGATAATGTAACACAGTAGTTGCAGATTATGTTCATGATTTTGGAGGACCAAAATCTCCTCAGTGGGGGGGAATGATCTAGGTGCCTCTAAGAATGATCAAAATTCATAAGTGGCTTAGAATAGCTCAAAAATAAATGTTTCCGGATTGAAGTGAAACCAGGAGCAGATCGTAGTGCAAGTTGCCCTAATTCCAACGGTGTGAACGATACTCAAATTCGAGTTCGTATGCTCAAGTTATAGCTGGTAAAAGTTCTGGGTAAACTTGGCGAAGTGGAAGTCACTAATGAGGCAACAATTTGGCGAAGGGATGGTGCACAAAAAATGGGGTGGTTGGAAAGGGAGAATTTTTCGCCTATTTAATTTTCCGAGTGACCCTTAAAAAATGGTGAAAATATTTTGTACAGTTGGGCTAATATATATATATATATATATATATATATATATATATATCTAGATATACATATAAATTAAAAAAACATCAAAGGTTAGTTGGCCCATGGTCAATCTCGTCCAACTCGGCCCAACCAAATCAATATATACATATATTCCATTGAAACTCCATTACCATAAATAATGAGACCAGCAGGATTCGAACCTGCCCGACCCAGTTGGGTCAGCCCACCAAATGGGAGGTCTCGTATTAAATTTAATGTCAAATATCATCGAAACACACACACACACACACACACACACACACACACACACACACACACACACATATATATATATATACAGAGAGAGAGAGAGAGAGAGAGAGAGAGAGCGAGATATATGGCATTAATTGAAAAATAAACGCAAGACATTTTGGGGTGTGGCAGGTTTGATCCCGACCCGCCCCCATCCTAAATGCCTCCACTACCAACAAACCATGACTCGTTCATTGGTGGCTCCGCCACATTTCTTATATAAATCACTCCATGACATTTGATGGAAGGAGGAGCGGTGGCGGAACCGGGACAAAGCGGATCATTGTGCAGGCAAAACTGAGAGTCATCACAAATTTTGAGAGGGTATATTCTAGGGGAATATTCCACAGAATATTATCTGATGTAGTGAGGAATCTAAAAGATTCTCTAGAGGGTGATTTTTCACAGTGACAGAAACATGCCAACTTTATATTCAAAATAACCTGAATTTTGTAGGGAACATGATAGTGAGGTCGCTTTCCCCATCTGAGCAACAAAAATTTAGGTAGCCAATAGCAAGGAATCTTTGTAGAATCTTGTGGAATCTAAAATATTCCCTTGGAGGTTGATTTTTTACAAATTTTTCACATAATTTCGCAAGGAGCGTAGTGGTGTGCTCAGAATTTCCATTTAAGCAATGGATTTTTCAGCCATCTCTAGGAAGGAAGCTTTGGGGCGATCTTCGAGATTCCCGAGAGCCACTATTTCGACAGTGTTAGAAAGTGTTCAAGTTTATAGTTTTTTGACACGATTTTGCACAACGAATTCAGAGGTGCATTCCATTTTGTCATCAGAGCTTCACATTTTCAGGTCATCCCCGAAAGTGGAGGTATATGATGCAGTTATGCCATGTCTTTCTTTTGATTTGCTAAGATGATGATTTTGTTGTCGATATACTTATTACCATTATGTTTAAGGATACTTGTATGCCACGTCATGTGAGAATTTATTAGCTTGTCATGCTAAAGGAAGGCCCATATGAGTGAGAGTTATTATAATGAGAATGTCTCGTGGAGAGACATGCCACTCTAGTTAAGGGAATTTATCCTTGTAATGACAAAGAATATACCATGTACTCATCATCATCTTGCAGCATTTAATGAAGCGACCTCCCCACTCTTGACACCAGGACCAAAGACACAACCCACACTGGGTGAACTTCTTATAAATGTGTGTGTTTCCTTTGATTTGATGGTTGGCGTTATGTTTCATCTTCTTTAAAGTATGCACATGTGGTTTTTTTATACTCTTTCACATGAAATTCCGCTAAAATCATAGAAGTAAAAGATATTGGTTAATTTCAGTAGCTGAAGAGATCCCCGTAGAGGCAGAATCATTGGTTGAGGGTTGAGTTGGTTGGCTTCTAAAATCCCTAGATGGTTTTGTTTTAATTTATTCCATGAGATACCACATTCATGCCTGGAATATGGCACGTGGGATATTAGCTGAAAGAGAGATTTAGTTCAACCCAATCTATGGTCGGGTGGTACGTGGATGTCACTGACTTGGCTGGTATTTTCATATATTAATAAGAGTTATTTCTATTGTGACTCATGTATACTTTGTTAGGGTCCAACCCTAACCCCCTTATTTATGTAATAAGGTCGATTCATAGTTATAGCAGTTATAGTTAAGTAAAGAGTCAATAAAGCCCATATTAATAATTGTAAGTGGTTGACCCGCATTTAAAGAAGGGACCACAGTTAGTTGCAAATGGGCCATGGTATTAGATAGATGGTATTAATAAGAACCATGGTATTGACCCATGGTATTGCATGTATGAATCCTTTATAAAGGATAGAGACTCCCCTCGAGGAGCATCATGTCTTATTTTGCAATTGAGCCCAACTCTATTGAAGGTTGCCCCCTCGAAGACGCAAGTGAACATTGCTTTCTTTTCTGAGTAATAAAATACTTGTTGTTCTTTCTTATTGTTTTGTGTTCTGGGTATATTTCTTCACATGTTTGGTATTATGGTATCTTCTCGCAAGTCAAGAGAATAACAAGTGGTATCAGAGCGCTTTCCAGGGCCGGTGGGATCTCCATTTTTAGAAAAAAAAAATGGCTAGAGACGTGTTCCGGCGTCTTTAAACCACGGGATCTGTCGTTTAGTGCATAAACCTGCAGAGTTGGGGAGGCATGCACGCAGGAAATACAAGAGGTGGTCACACTTGTTGGACTCCCTTGTAACCCCTGTGGGTACCCCTTCGAGTAGTAGCGCATTAGACAGAACCGCGCACAGACTGTCTTCCAAGTACCCTCTGGGTATATCGGAAGCCCCCTAGGCTCTCTTGAAACCTTGCTATAGATAAACCGTCGGTCGTCTTACTGCTACAGTACACCAAGAACAGCACTCGGGGAGATTAATCGTGCATATGATAGGGCAGTAGGGCTGTATGGCTAAGGGTATGGTTGATCCTCCTTGGTTAGTGCCCTAAAATATTGGGCTGAGTACTACTATCACACCCTTATGTATATTGCGATCTGTAGCACCTGACACTCCATGAGACCATAGTTCCATTGTCTCTCTCTAGATCACGCATCCTCTTTTCCAAATCCGATCTAGCAGGTGGGGTTTTGTCGCAGCCGCAAAAATTAGTTCCGCCATTCAGATCTCTCAGATCTACCATTCAGATCTAGCAGTAGGGGTTTGATCATGACCACATTCCTACTCATACTCTGCAGTTGAGGGTTAGCCGATAGATCAGACTATTTGTGTGGGCTCCTATACCTAGGTGTGATTCTCGTAGGACTTTGGGCAGAATTGACTTTTCTGGGATTCGGCGACTACAGTATTCCTAAGCGAGGAGTAAAACTCCTTTCGGAGTAAAAAAAAAAAAAACAAAAAACAAAAGACAAAAGACAAAAACAAAAAAAAGTCTGAGAGCCTCCCAAGATGCTTATATTAGACTTAGCCCATAAGAATCAAGCCGATGAGCTGAGAAAAGTGGTACCATTCAATTGTTAGCATCAAAAATTTCTGGTGGTCCCAAATTTTAAGTGCTCTAGATCGGTGCATGGTACAAACCAGAGCTCAAGCTATGGCCAATGAGAAGATCAACACCCTTGAACAAAAGTTGGACGCAGTACTGTCGTCGCTCAAGACCTTAGCTAACACACTCACAAAGGGCAAGTCGGAGGAACACTCAGAGGCATATGCTTTCAATGAAAACATTGAGGGCAAGTCTAGCCATTCTCTTCACCTCTTTGGTAACCAGAAACATTCCCAGACGCGACCACCTAAGTTGGACATGTATAAATTTGATGGCTCTCATCCAGCCACATGTCTAGCACAAATGGAGCAATATTTTACACTGAATAACATCAGAGATGATGCAACTCAGCTTAGTGTGGGTTGCATGTACTTGGATAATGAAAGATGGCAATGGTGGTAGTGGCATCAACGTTGCTATGTAAGGCCCGTGACTTGGCAGACACTCGCAAAAGCTCTTATGGATCACTTTGACCATGAATCTAACTTTTTGGGTTGTCTTACTAAGCTCCGACAGAAAGGAATAGTGAACGAATATATTACAGCCTTTGAAGCCTTAGCCTTTTGTATAGGAGGTCTACATGATCAGTTCTACTTGGAATGTTTTGTTAGTGGCCTCAAAGAAGCCATACAAGCCCATGTCCGACTGCAACACCCAACCTCATGGCTGGATACTTGCAAGATAGCTTGTGAAGTAAAACATGCGTTAGAGGCCTATTCCAATCGCCCAAATTTCATAGCCAAGGGTCGCCCCACCCAGGCTCAAAGCACTACCAAAACACTAAAGGTTCAAAAGGTGTCACCAGCGGAAATGGCGGAAAGGAGAAAGCAAGGATTGTATTACTACTGTGATGAGAAATACTCCCCGGGCATACATGCAAGGAGTCCAAATTCTTTCAAATTGATGCTACTGATCACAGTTCATCGGAGGAAGCCCCACCACTTAAGGAACCAGAGGAGGAAGATGAGGACAACCAGTTGGACAATGTACCTGAAGGACCAGTTATCTCGCTTCATGCTTTGGCAGGGATTTCTTCTCCCCAAACTTTCAAAATCAGAGGCTTTATTAAGCATCGCCCTGTGGTAGTCTTGATTGATAGTGGCAATACGTATAACTTTATCCATCAAAGAGTCATTGAGGTAGATCATTGTTTTGTCAAAGCAGTCTCTAATTTCCAGGTCCAAATTGTTGATGGGGGGACAATGAAATGTGAAGGCCAGTGTGAAAATGTCAAACTTCAAATGGGGGATTATCAGTTAAAGACCCACATGTTTTCCATACACATGGGAGGGTGTGACATTGTCTTGGGTGTTGAATGGCTCCGCACACTCGACCCAATCACAATGGATTTCCAGGAGTTATATATGAGCTTTGAGCAGAACAACCACACACATATCCTCCGCGGACTCTAGGCAGGTGCTCCCTCTATCATCAGCTTGCATAGGATGAAAAATTGTTAAAAAAGGTCCACCATGGAATTATAGCCCAATTTAATGCCATCCAGGCCTTCGAACCCACTTCTCTTCATATTCATCCTGAGATGCAACAGATCTTAAACAACCATCTGTCGGTCTTTGACAAGCCTCATGAGCTTCCACCCTTGAGAGGGGAACATGATCATAGCATTACTTAGGTCCCAGCGGCCCAACCACCAAATGTGCACCCATGTAGATATCCGTTTGCCCAAAAGAATGAAATTGAAAAAATCATCAAGGAACTCCTGGAAGCAGGCATCATTCATCCTAGCATTAGTCCTTATTCATCGCCTATGGTCATGGTGCTCAAGAAAGATGGGGAATGGCATATGTATCCAGACTTTAGGGCCCTTGACAAGTTGATAGTCAAAGATAAATTTCCCATCCTGGTTGTCGATGATTTGCTGGATGAACTAAATGGGGCTCAATTCTTTACTAATCTCGACCTTCGCTCAGGCTATCACCAAATTTGCATGAAAGAAGTAGAAATTCCAAAGACTGCTTTCCGAACTCATGAAGGCCATTATGAGTTCCTGGTCATGCCATTTGGTCTTTGTAATGCCCCATCCACTTTTCAAAGCCTCATGAACCACCTGCTCAAACCATATCTCATAAAATTTGTCCTTGTTTTCTTTGACGACATCCTCATCTACAGTCGCACCTAGGCCACACATCTTCAGCACGTATATCTGCTCTTGTAACTACTCCAGAAGCATAAATTATTTGTCAAGATGTCCAAGTGCTCATTTGGCATGGAAGAAGTCGAGCATTTGGGCCACATTTTTGGGGCATGAAGGTGTCAGGGTGGACCCCAAAAAGATCCAGGCAATGCAAGATTGGCCTCAACCAAAGACCTTGAAGAGCTTGAGAGCATTTTTGGGTCTCACAGGCTACTATCACAAATTTGTCTGCAATTATGGTTGTATTGCTAGACCCCTCACTGACCTTCTCAAGAAAAAATCATTTCTCTGGAATGATGAAGCACAACAGGAATTTGTAGCTGTCAAATATGCCATGTGTTCCACTCCCATATTAGCACTACCCGACTTCACCAAATCTTTTGTGATTTAATGTGATGCTTCAGGTACGGGTATTGGGGCAGTCTTAATGCAAGAAGGTTGACCCTTGGCCTTCACTGGCGAACAACTAAGTGGGAAAAATCTGGGACAATATACCTATGAGAAGGAGATGATGGCCATCTTACATGTAGTCGATCCCTGGCGACCATACTTATTGGGACGTCGTTTCCAAATCCGCACAGACCATCAAAGCCTTAAATATTTTTTGGAGCAACTCCTATCCTCGCCACAACAAAATAAATGGCTCGCCAAAATGTTGGGATATGATTATGAGATAATTTACAAGAAAGGGCACGAAAATGTCATAGCAGATGCATTATCATGCCAATTTGAGGAGGAAAGAACCCTGCTCACAATGTCCTTTCCCATTCTAGAATGGATTGAAGAGGGTCGCAAGGAATGGTTTTCACATCCTTTGCTCTCCCAACTCATTAATAAATTGTAGGTGGATCCAAATTCCATAGCGGGCTACTCTTGGGAGGATGAGATTCTTCGCTACAAGGACAGAGTTGTGATATCACCAACATCGACCCTCAAAAGTTGCATTTTGGCGGAGTTGCACTCATCTCCCACTGCAAGCTATTCAGGATTTTAGAAGACTTATGCTCGCACTTGATGTTCATTCTTTTGGACAGGCATGAAAAAGGACATTCTTACTTTTGTAGCTGAGTGTGACGTATGTCAACGCCACAAAGGAGAAATAGTAAAATCCCCAGGCATGTTACAACCATTGCCCATCCCAGCCTCAATCTGGACGGAGGTTTCTATGGACTTCATTACGGGTCTTCTGAAGTCAGGCAACAAGTCAGTCATCATGGTGGTTGTGGAAAAACCTTTTAAGTATGATCATTTTTGCACCCTACCCACCCTTTTACACTGACTTTGGTAGCTCAATCTTTCATGGACCAGATCTTCAAATTGCATGGCATGCCCACTTCCATTGTGTCTGATCGTGACCTGATCTTCACCAGTAACTTTTGGCAGGAACGCTTCAGGCTACAAGGTACCCAACGACAACTCAGTACTTCTTATCATACCCAAACTGATGGTCAAACTGAAGCAGTCAACAAATATTTGGAGACCTACCTTAGGTGTTTCACTTCAAAAAAGCAACATCTATGGGTACAGGGTTACCTCTAGCCGAATGGTGGTATAACACTAACTATCATGCCACCACCAAAATGACTCCCTATGAAGTAGTTTATCTTCAACTCCCTCCTTCCCCTACTTCTTATATCAAGGGATGCTCGAAGGTACAAGCAGTGGATAAACTCCTACAAAACCGCACAACCATGCTGGCCCACCTCAGAGAGAATCTCCATCAAGCTCAAAACCGCATGAAGCAACAGGGAGATCAACATCGTTCAGAACACTAATTTCAAGAAAGGGATCAGGTATTTTTGAGGCTACAACCATATAAGCAAACATCACTCAAAGACAAGGGTTGTTAGAAATTATCTCCAAAATTCAACGGACCGTATCAAGTACTTCAGCGCATCAGAAAAGTCGCCTACAAGCTAGCTTTGCCACCCACAACAAAAATCCATCCAGTCTTCCATGTCTCATGCCTCAAGAAAGTGATTTGGAAACATTGCCGAATTTAAACCAGTCTACCATAATTGGATGAAGAAGGTTCAATATGGATCCAACCTGAACAGGTTCTTGACACGCGAGAATGGCACCTGCGCTGCCACGCGATCAAGGAAGTCCTTGTCAAGTGGAAAGACACCTCTTCGGAAGATGCAACCTAGGAACCAGCGACTATCTTTCAATAGTTTCCGCAGCTTCAGCCTTGAGGACAAGGCTATTCTTATGGGGGAGGGCATGTGAGGGTCCAACTCTAACCCCCTTATTTATGTAATAGGGTCGAGTCATAGTTATAGTAGTTATAGTTAAGTAAAGAGTCAATAAAGCCCATATTAATAATTGTAAGTGGTTGACCCACATTTAAAGAAGGGAACACAGTTAGTTGCAAACGGGCCATGGTATTAGATAGATGGTATTAATAAGAACCATGGTATTGACCCATGGTATTGCATGTATGAATCCTATATAAAGGATAGAGACTCCCCTCGAGGAGCATCGTGTCTTATTTTGTAATTGAGCCCAACTCTATTGGAGGTTGCCCCCTCAAAGAGGCAAGTGAACATTTCTTTCCTTTATGAATAATAAAATACTTGTTGTTCTTTCTTATTGTTATGTGTTCCGGGTATATTTCTTCACATGTTTGGTATTCTGGTATCTTCTCGCAGGTCAAGAGCATAACAAGCTAAAATCACAGAAGTAAAAGATCTTGGTTAATTTCAATAGCTGAAGAGATCCCCGTAGAGGCAGAATCACTAGTTGAGAGTTGAGTTCGTTGGCCTCTGAAATCCCTAGATGGTTTTGTTTTAGTTTATTCCATGAGATACCACATTCATGCCTGGAATATGGCACGTGGGTTATTGGCTGAAAGAGAGATTTAGTTCAACCCAATCTATGGTCGAGTGGTACGTGGAAGTCACTGACTTGGATGGTATTTTCATATATTAATAAGAGTTATTTCTATTGTGACTCATGTATACTTGTAGTGATTATGTTGGTTATATTATGGTTGAGTTTCCATGGTTCCCATGTTGGTTAATTTTTGGTTATATGTTGGTTATATGATGTGTATTATCAATGGCTCTTATCATGAATTCTTTAGCTATTGATTGGTTGATGAATGTATGGACTAATAAGTGTTGTTGTAGCTATGTGGAAAGGGAATAGAGCCTTCTTGGTGACTCTTAGATGATTCTTAGACTAATATGATCAAATATGCATTCATGACCTTTAGATTACATGTTTGTCATGTGTTTGACAAAATGTATGTTGTGGACTAGGCATGTCCTAGGATAGTTCTTGTTAAAATTTTGTATCAAAATCTTTGTCATTATGTCATTTATTATTCTGAGAAGTTACAGGTAGTTCTGGGAAGTGGTTTGGATTTTTTACAGGAAAAGTGGCTCAAACCTCAGGACTACACCTATGAACTAGATATTTTGGACTATAATTCCATGGAGGTAATGTTGTGCATGTGATTGGAGGCTTATAATTGCACCTAGGCCTTGTCATGCATGCAGTTGTGGGCTTAGGATGGTGAGAAAAAAATCCCTCAGACGTACATGAAACTCAGAGGCCAAAGGACCACCCTGGCCCCACTTCCATAACTGGAGCTTGGATGTTGGGTCATGTCATAGTAACTTTTCATCTCATGTTTACCCTAGGAGGCCAGTGAATTCGGTAAATGTGGGAGGGGGCAGTTACAAGGTGGTATCACAAAATATTTGATTCTCTTTGGGTGATATTTGATACCACAAGGTAGTATCAGACCTTCCAAATTCAAACACTTGGAATGGATGGGCTAGGCGTGATTTCTATGCATGCATGTTAGTTATCGATGTGTTGTTATGCATGGATTATGATGCTCATTATTATGGTCTTATGTCATCATGATATTGATGTTGAGATAATTGATATGTTGATTTCATTATATATACATATGTTGTTCTAATCTGGGTTGATTATGCAAACGAGATAGCCTCCCCTGAACTTCACTAAAGTAAATATGACATGGTATGTTTGTAGGAGAAGATCGAATATGACAAGAAGAATGGTGGACTATAGTTCATGTGACTCTCCTTCTAGATCATATGAGTAGTAATGAAATGAGTATTCTCTTGACATAACATACACCTTCAGAAATTTAAAGGAAAAAATCAGAAGTTGCAAGTTGGATAGTGACAGGATAATTCAGTCAGTAGAAGGACCTTCCAGGGCATACGAAAAGAAACCATAGGTCAATGCAGTGATCCTTGAGAGTTTTTTAGATTTTCAGAGACAAGGACAACCATGGATCAATTATGGATAGGAGGAAAGGATAAATGGGGCATATGGTAGCATGTCTCATGGAAGGCATAGGTTAGACAAAGATGACATAGTTAAAGGTGGTATATGGATGGACACGCCTAAAAAGAGAGGTAGTGGTTATGGGTTCTATTATAGTTCTATTTCAGGTACACATCATTTTCATTAGTGTTATCATCCTTACAAGAGGAGTGAGAAGCAGTACTTGTTAGATGAGTTCAAGAAACCCAAACTTCCTACCTTTGATAGAGAGTTGATGAATTCAGAAGATGTAGAAGTATGGGTACATGGGATGAAGAAGTTCTTCGAGTTGTGTGATTATACAGAGAATATTAAGGCCAAGATATATATTTTTAGTCTTAAAGGTAAAGAGAAAATCTTGTTGGAATACGTGAAGCATTTCATAGACATCAAGACAAAGGAGTTGAGATGGCGCGAATTGAAAAGACTTTTAAGAAATAAGTACTTGTCAGAGAGTTATTATGACGGTAAGGCTAAGGAGTTCTATGAATTGAAGATGGGGTCTATGATAGATGAAGAGTGTATGACTAAGTTTATGGAGTTTTTGACATATGCTCCAGATCTTAAGGATGAGAAGACGAAGGTTAAAGTATTTGTTAATGGATTTCTATTAGCATTTAATGATCAGATTGAGTATGATAAGCCTCAGAAATTAGAGGAAGTAATTGGGAATTTGAAACATTGTGATGAGTAGAATAAGCATAAGTCAAAGCCTATGTAGGTTTAGAAAGTTAATGAAAATACTAAGGGAAAATGGGATAAGAAGTGAGGAAGACCTCAGGATGCAAGTAACAAGGAGAATGGAGCATCATACAAGAATGTCAATGTAGTTGATAGAGGACAGGATTTCAATCCGAGGAGTAGAACAAGGGGTGGTGGAAATAATCCTTTATAGTGTTGGACTTGTGGTAAGGATCATCACAGGAGATATTTTCAATAGCATTGGGGTGGCAAGCCTCATATTTACAGTGCCCTGGAGGCGCAGACAGTTGGGGATGTTGGACAAAGTATTCCTCGAATTTATGCAACGTTGGATCTTTGATCAAGTTGTTTCTATTTTGATTCACCCAGGATCTAACTATACTTATATCAGTCATGAATTGGTGGATAAGTGTTGCTTGAATAAATAAGTGCTTGTAGAATCTTAGTTGGTGCAGTTGGCTACAGGTACCAAGAAAATAGTTCATCATGGGCTGATATCTTGTGCATTTGATTTGAATGGTATGTCTACATCAGCACATATAAATGTTATTTTGTTGGTATCATATAGTATGTTGTTGGGTATGGATTTTTTGTACATTCATAGGACTAAGGTAGATTGTTACGATAAGGGTATTGACTTCCTAGATGATGATGGAGGGAGGAGAATATTGTAGGCTAAGAAGAAGCCTACATTAGTGAGAATGGTTACAACTATGCAGGAAAATCGTAGTAGTAGGAAGGGGTGTGTATTGTTTTCAATTCATAATTCTAGTGACAAAGGGAAGGATGTTAAGGATGTTGAAGTCTTGAAGAGGTATCTCATTTTGCAGCAGTTTTAGAATGTATTTCCAACATAGATTTCAAAGTTACCG
Organism: Pinus tabuliformis; assembly: GCA_031772625.1. Taxonomy (NCBI): domain Eukaryota; kingdom Viridiplantae; phylum Streptophyta; class Pinopsida; order Pinales; family Pinaceae; genus Pinus; species Pinus tabuliformis. Next base: position 826,413,263 of record CM062807.1, on the reverse strand, counting down.
CCTCATAGGGAAGTGGAATTTTCTATTAAGCTGATGTTTGGAGAAGCACTAACATCAAATTCACCATAAAGGATGAGCACTCCAGATTTGGTGGAATTGAAGTTGCATCTTAAGGAAATTCTTGATAAGGGATACGTAAGGCCAAGTGTATCACCTTGGGGTGCACCAATATTGTTTGTGAAGAAGAAGGATGGTACTCTCAGGTTATGTATTGGTACATGTAGTTGAACAAGATGACTATCTAGAACATGTATCCTTTGTCGCAGATTGATGACTTGTTTGATCAGTTGAAGGGAGAAACAATGTTCTCAAAGATTGACTTGAGATCAAGATATCATCATGTACGCATCAAAGAATAGGACATCTACAAGACTGCATTCGGTACCAGGTATGGGAATTATATGTTTGTAGTAGTTCCTTTTGGTCTTACTAATGCTCTAGTGACTTTCATGTGTTTGATGAATAATATGTTTCATCCTTATCTAGACAAGTTTGTGATAGTATTCAATGACGAAATATTAATATATTGTAAGAATGAGAAAGAGCATGAAGAACACCTCACAGTAGTGTTGAAATTTATGAGAGCACAACAGTTGTATTCTAAGCTTAGTAAGTGAAGTTTCTTTTAGACAGAAGTTCATTACTTGGGACCTGTTGTTTCCAAGGAAGGTATAGCATTGCACCTAGAAAATATCAATTCTATCATGGAATTGGTATCTCCTAGAAATGTGGATGAGGTCAAATCATGCATGGGATTAGCAGGTTACTACGAGTGGTTCATCTAAAACTTCTCATGAATTTCCTATCCTATTATAGCTTCACAACAAAAATGGAAGAAGTTTGAATAGAAGGAGAAGTGTGCAGCTATTTTAGAGAAATTGAAGAATTTACTTACAAATACTCTGGTCTTGAAGATTGTAGGTCCAGATAAAGACTTTGTGGTTTGTACATATGCTTGCAAGAGAGGACTTTATGGAGTCCTAATGCAACAAGGACATGTAGTATGCTATGAGTTAAGGAATTTGAATGAACACAAGCAAGAAGAACTATGTGATTTATGATCTTGAGTTGGCAGTTATCATTCATGCATTAAAGATGTGGAGACATTATCTTCTTGGAATGAGATTTATTTTGATGAGTGATCACAATGGGTTGATATACTTGTTTGGCCAACCTAATCTAAATTCTAGGTAAGCTAGATGGTTAGCTACTCTTAGTGAGTTGAATTTGAGATAATGTACATCAAGGGAAAGAAGAACATAGTTGTAAATTCTCTTAGTAGAAGAGTGCAGGTGAATCACATTGCAGAAGTGAGGTCTTATGGGACAAACTTGTAGGAGTGGATTTTACATTCAGGAAGCATGATGACATGTATCAACAATTGAGGCACATGTTACAATAGTGGGTTTAAGGTGACAGGGATGAGGAGTATCATCTCACAATAGATGGCTTGGTCAAATTCAGGAATATGATTTATGTACCAGATGAAAATGAGCTCAAGACGCTTATCTTGAGGGAGTATCATGTCAAGCCATATTCAAGTCACCCGAGATATCAAAAGACACTGACAACAGTTAATAAATTCTATCATTGGCCGAACTTGAAGAAAGAGGTGGTTGAGTTTGTTGCGAGATTTTTGGAATGTCAACAGGTAAAAGGAGAGTGTAAGTGATCAGGTGCTTAAGTTTATGCTCAAAAACCAAATTTCATAGAATGGAATGGAAATTGTATGGTTGGATATATCTCAGTGATCTAAATCCAACGCAACTTGTTTCATCAAAAATGGAGTTCAGATGCTCCGAGAAATGAGTTATGATCAGTTTCCTAAATAGGTAAAATAAGTGCACAGTCAGCAAGTTCAAGTCTCTTCAGCCAATCAGGAGGCGCCAAGTGTCACTTTATCACTAGTCCCACAAATCGTCCCATCACATCGCATCGGCATAAGTTTTCTGTTAAAAATTATTCCCCGGTCTCGCCAAGATGCAATATGCAATATCGCATGGATCGCATCGCAAAATCGCACGCAACAGGAAGTCTTGTTAAGAATCACCCTGTCGGCGCAGATAGCGAAACGCCAATGGAACTAGATGTGAAAAGATAATAGTTTGCAATGTATGTAACCTCCAGGTTTGACAGTTCATCACAGTTCACACTTCGTAGCAGAAAATGACAAGTTATTAAGGAATTCCCCAGTCCCACGCCGATTACGACAAGCCAATATATACCAGACGCGAAATTGTTATGAACCGTGGTGCATAAATCGTTAAGTCCGCCATCGCAAATCGGAAATCGCAGTTTTTGAAAGGAGTTGTTATGTTCATCTCTCCGCCAATGCTGATTGAAATTATGATTTCCAAATCCGCCAGGAAGTATGGCTCTGGTGGCCAAAATGTGGAAAATTTGGCGGATTTCAGGTCGAATTTGATGGTTAGTGGCCGGAAAATTGGAATTTGTTGAGAAAATTGTGGGAGATCTAGGAGAAGTCATAACCTCTTCAGTTCTTATACAAATTAGGTGCAAAAAGAGTGAATTGTAGCAGTTTTTTTCTATTTTGAACTCATTGAGACAGGTTTCAGAGGAATTTGAGCATTGTAAACACACTTTTGTTGTAATTTTGAGCATAATAGAGAGGCCCAAGCATTGGAAGATGGACCAAGGAGACATAGCCCTGGAGGGGTGAACTCCTCATTAAATCTATTTATTGTGTGTTGTATTTTGATGTTCTTTGCTATTATTTTTTTATTGTTCAACATATGTTTTATGTTAAATTATTTATAACATTTACATAAAAAAAACTCATGGGAATCAGTTAATTAAGAAAACATGGTGAATCCTTAAGCACTTGATAAGAAAATGATCAGCATCTTGGGTTTTATTCTAAATGGGGAATTAGCACAACATTACTAATCTACTCCATTTCAGATCAAGTTGGTATCAAAGCCAGGTTTTTTCTTACTAGATTTTCTTGTGAAAAGGAGTATTGTTTGGTAGTTTTGTGTCATGCTGACAAGGTTAAAACTAAAAAGAGGTGAAGGAAAGCTGGTTGGAAGCCCTGAAGTTGGGTCAAGGGGAAGAAGAGCAAGGTTGCCACAATCTCCAACACCAGTTTAGCCTCAAGTTGTAGTTGAGACTCCAGAGATCATGTCTCATGAAGGAGAACCTACAAACATGACATAAGATGAGAAGACCTTCAGAAAGGCTTTCTTTGATATGACAGAGATGGGGAAGGTCCTCTATTAAGAGAGGAATACCAGGTTGCAAGGAGAAAGTTCCAAACCTCCCAATGGAGAAGGCTCTTCAAGAGGAGTTAATGGAAAATGAGGTAATGGGAATGGAGACAAACCTCCACCCTCTCCACCATCTTCTTCATCTTTTTCTTCACAAGCATCTTCACACTCTTCCACTAATACAACCCTTACTCATACTCATCATCATTCTTCAAAAGGAGCTGGAAAACCACCTCTACTTAAACTAGATGTTAAATTAAAGTTGCCAATGTATAATGGTGAAGTGAATGCAAAGAAGCTTGATAATTGGATTCGTCAGTTGGAGGTATATTGTAGAATTTAGAACCTTCAAGAGGATGATATCAAAATTCAGTTGGCTTCATTGAGAATGGAGGGTGCAGCACTCATTTGGTGGGAAGCAAGGACTCAAGACGAGATCAAAAAACATGGTAAGATCTCTATTACTTGGTCTAATTTCATTGTTGCTATAAAAACACAAGTCTACCCTTTAGCTCATATGAAAAAAGCTATCATGAATTGGAAAAATTTTAGACAGTTAAAAGGTCAAAATGTGCAAGAGTATACTCAGGAGTTCAGAAGAAGAGCTCTTATACTAGGAGTAGACTTGTAACCATAGGATACTTTGCTGAAATACATAGGAGGTTTACATAGTTATCTTCGACACACCATTCATATGTTTATTCCCATGAATCTTGATGAGGTCTATGTTCAAGCTACACACCTCGAAGCAAGAGTGAAAAATGTACAAGAAGAAGGTAAGAAGAAGCCATTCCAGAGTGGTGAAAAAGGAAAGAAATCTATAAGAAATAAGAAGAAAAATTCTTATGTTAAGAAAGAAGGGGAGAAACCCGTGTGCAAGAATTGCTCCAAAAAGGATCATGATGAAGCGCATTGCTGGAAGCTTCATCCTAAATTCAGACCGAAGAAATTTAACATTAAATGGAAATAGAAGATTAAAACTTCTACACAACAAGACTTGGGTTCTGACTCAGGTGATGAAACAAACATTGCAGGCATAGTCACTAAAGGTATATCCTTGGAAAAAACAAGCAAACAGGAAGCTGTGGAAATCACCAACGCAACAAATAACTCCAGCGATGCTTCAAATGAAGAAAACAAAATTGAGTTGTTCCATATCAGAGGTATTTCCAAACACACCAAGATTGATATGTTGTTTGACAGTGGATCCCAGGAAAATTTAATTTCTACAGACCTAGTCAAGAAGTTGAATCTAGAAACCATGCCTCATCATAAACCGTAACCATTGGGTTGGATAATCAACGATGAAAATATTCAGGTCACAAGTAAATACATTTTCAGGTTTGCTATTACTACAAATTTTGTTGATGAAGTTAAATTAGATGTAGTGTCATTGGATATTTCTGGAATTTCATTGGGAAGCCCGTATCTACATGACTGGAAAGTCGTTTTCCATATATTTGAGAACAAATATCCTTTTTTCAAAGATCGAGTGGAGTATATTGTGAGATCCCATCACAGAAAGCTTAAACTATCTTTAGCAAGCGTAGGGAAAATGAAGCGACTGGTGAATTCCAACAAGAATCTCATGCTCCTTATGATCAAGTAGAAGAATGACATGGAGCGTGAATACTTTGCAGGATGTGATGTGAAGCTAAAACCTAAATTGGTTGATGTGGTCAATCAATATGGAGATGTGTTTCAATAACCAAAGGGATTGCCACCAAAAAGGGGAATTCATCACAAAATTCTGCTACAACAAGACCGTTCACTCCCAAATATCGGTATGTATCAAATGTCAATTCCGGAAAGTTTAGAAATTAAGAAACAAGTCCACAAATTGTTAGATAATGGTGTAATTCATCCCTCTACTTCGCCATGTGGTTCACCAATTGTTTTGGTACCCAAGGAAGATGGAACTTGGCGCATGTGTGTAGATTATCGAGCTTTGAATAAAATTACCATAAATAATTGATACCCACTACCCAGAGTAGATGATTTGCTAGATCAGTTGAAGAATGAAAAATATTTCACTAAATTAGACTTGAGAAGTGGATATCAGCAAGTTAGAATAATTGAAGAGGATATTTGGAAGACTGGTTCTAAAACCAAACAGGGATTGTTTGCGTGGCTGGTTATGCCTTTCGGTCTTTGCAATGCTCCAGCTACATTCATGAGAGTTATGAATGATGTTTTAAGATCCTTTCTTGATGAGTTTGTAATTGTCTATTTAGATGATATTTTGATATTCAACAAATCATGAGAAGAGCATGTCAAGCATGTGAGGAAAGTGTTGGATGTCTTGAAAAAGAACAGTTATTTCTGAAGATGTCCAAATGTGAATTCGGGAAAACTTCCTTAGTGTATTTGGGTCACATAGTTAGAGGAGGTGAGTTGAAGATTGACCCCTCTATAGTTTTGGTCATTGTGAATTGGCCACTATCCAAATTAGTCACAGAAGTAAGGAGTTTTCTAGGAGCAGTGTCGTATTGGAGGAAGTTCATTTCTAATTTATTTTCCATAGCAGCTCCACTACATGCTTTGACCAACGTGAAGGTTGTCTTCCACTAGGGAGGAAAACAAAAAAAAGCATTCAATGCTTTAAAACAAAAGATCATTTTAGCTCCATTTTTAGCATTGTTGGATCTGAAGCAACAAATTGAAATACAAACAGATGCAAGTGACTATGCCATGGGTTCAGTTCTTGTACAGCATGGTAAGCCCATTTCATTTCATTCTTATATTTTTAATGGTGTTGTTATTAACTATCCTACATATGATAAAGATCTTTATGCATTGGTGCAAAGTGTGAAGAAATGGAAGCACTACCTAATGGGAAAAGAAACCATTATTCACACTGATCATCAACCTTTGCAATATATGCAATCTCAAACAAAATTGCAGCAATCAAGGCACTTTTGCTGGATGGGATTCCTACAACAGTTCCACTTGGTAATCAGGTACAAGAAAGGTATTTATAACAGAGTTGCTGATATGATTTCTAGACGAGTTGTTAATGTAACCATTTTACTCAAGAATCATTATGTTTTGCCTGAACGTTATGTTGAACAATATGCACATGATGCTAACTTTCAAGAGGTATATTCAAACTTGATTCAAGGTCACCAAGTTAAGGAATTATACTACCATGTACATGATATTTGTTGTATCATTTGGGAAAAATTTGTGTTCCACAGGGAGAGAGAGTAAATCTCACAAGGGAAGCACCACTTCTCTTGTTGCTAGACATTTCGGTGTAAGTAAAATAGTGGAAAATCTTCAAACGTCCTTTTACTTGCCTCGTATACGTGAAAGTGTGTCACGTTTTATCAGAGGTTGTTCATTGTGTGCGATCAGTAAGCCTACTAATAGGAAACTAGGATTGTACACACAACTTCTAGTGCCTTCACATCCATGGGAATGTCTTTCTATGGATTTTGTAGGAGGTCTTCCTTTATCAAGGAAAGGTCATGATTATTTGTATTTATTTGTGGATAGGTTTAGCAAGATGTGCATATTAATGCTTTTTAAAAAAAAAAATTACAGCTGAAAAAACAACTCAACTTTTCTTTCAAAATGTATGGGTTCATTTTGGATTACCTACTTCTATTGTAAGTGATCATGATTCCCGATTTGTTGGGAATTTTTTTATCAAGTCTATGGAGCTTTATGGACACCAAGTTGAAGAAATGTACAACCTTTCATCTGAAAACAGATGATCTAACTAAAGTGGTCAACTAGACAGTTATTCAATTGCTAAGAGGATATTGTAGCAAACATCCTAAGTTGTGGGATGAATAGATGCATTATATTCAACATGCTTACCACCGAGAAAAACACTCTTCTACTCTAACTTCGCCTTTTGAGGCATGTCTTGGTTATTTTCCTAAATCGCCTTTGGATTTCATCTTTGAGAAATATGTAGTTGTAGATGGACATAGCGACATAGACTAAGCAAAGAAATTCATTGAGAAAGTTCAGTTGATTCCCCAAACAGTTGAAAAACAACTAGAAAAGAGTCAAGGTAAGTATAAGGCAAGGCATGATAAGCATTGTGTGGATCATCAGTTTCAAGTAGTTGGTGGATTTTCGCTTTACATTAGCAAGGAAAGGCTTCAAGGTGAAGGTAAAAATTTAAAACCAATCTGTTATGGTCCATTTAAAATTATGGAAAAGATTGGTAATAATTCTTTCAAGCTTGATTTTCCTTCATATATGCAAATTATTCTGTTGTTAATGTTGAAAATTTAAGATTCTATGAGCCTCCTTTGATTGGAGATCAAGGAGAAAGTGTACATATTCCATCAATTGAAGATTTTTCTCTAGAATTTCTTGATGAGATTTAGCAAGACACCATACTTGACAGAAGAACGAGGTCATCAAAGAGGGGAAATGTTGATTATCTATGAGTGGGTCTCAAAAGGTACAAATCCATCAAAGGCCAAATGGATTGAAGAGGGGAAGGTGAGGGAACAATACCCTCATCTAATCAATAACTGAATATAATCTTTGGGGTCCAAAAGCTTCCATTGGGGAGGAGTGATCAGGTGCTCAAGTTTATGCTCAAAAATTAAAGTTCAAAGAATGGAATGGAAATTGCATGATTGGATAGATCTCGGTAATCTGAATTAAACACAACTTGTTTTATCAAAAACAGAGTTCATATGCTCCGAGAAATGAGTTTTGATCAGTTTGCTAAATAAGTAAAATAAGTGCACAGTCAGCAAGTTCAAGTTTCTTCAACCAATCGGGAGGTGCGAAGTGTCACTCTATCACTGGTCCCACAAATCGAACCATCGGATCACATCGACATAAGTTTTCTGTTTTGGCCCCAGGTCCCGCCGAGATGTGAAATGTGATATTGCATGGATCGCATCACAAAATCGGATCACAGTAGGAAGTTTTGTTAAGAATCACCCTGCCTGCACTGATAGAGAAACATTGATGGAACTGAATGTGAAAAGAGAATAGGTTGCAATGTATGGAATGTTCGGGTCCTACAATTCATCACAGTTCGTACTTCGGAGTAGTAAATGACAAGTTGTTAAGGAATTCCCCAGTCTCGCGTCGATTACGACAAGCCGATATATACCGAACGCGAAATTGTTATGAACCATGGTGCATAAATTGTTATGTCCACCATCGCAAATAGATGATTGCAGTTTTTGAAAGGATTTATTATGTCATCTCTCCGCCAACACCGATTGCGATTGTGATTTACAAACCTGCTAGGAAGTATGGCTCTGGTGGCCGAAATGTGGCAAATTTGGCAGATTTCGGGCTGAATTTGATGGTTAGTGGCTAGAAAAGGGGAATTGTTGATCAAATTGTGGGAGAACTAGGAGAAGTCATAACTTCTTCAATTCTTATCTAAATTAGGTGCAAAAAAGGTGCATCTTAGCAGTTTTGGCTATTTTGAACTCATTTAAGTAGGTTTCAGAGGCATTTGAGCAATGTAAACACACTTTTGTTGTAATTTTGAGCATAATAGAGAGGCCCAAGCATTGGAAGCTGTACCAAGGAGACGTAGCCCAGGAGGGGTGAACTCCTCATCAAACATATGTTTTGTGTGTTGCATTTTGATGTTCTTTGTTGTTATTTTACTGTTTTTCAACATATGTTTTATGTTAAATTGTTTATAACATTTACATAAGAAACTCTCATGGGAATAAGATAATTAAGCAAAAATAGTGAATCCTTAAGCACTTGATAAGAAAATGATAAGAATCTAGGGTTTTATTCTGAATGGGGAATTAGCACAACATTATTAATCTACTCCATTTTAGATCGGTAAGCATCCAGTTGGTTCACTGCAACTGATTCCAATTCCATAGTGGAAATGGGAGGTCATTTCCATATGTAGTGCCTACTCTAGTTGACTAACACTGATATGACACTAACATTTATTTAGCCCTAAGGCCCACACATTATTCTTTGAGGACCTCAGGTTGAGGATCTAGACACATGACGCTATTATTAGTGATTGAGATATTCATGGTTGTGATGTTTATGTATGTTCTCCATTGATATTATGATGAAGATAGCATGAATGGTTATGTATGTTATCTATTGGTTTTATGATGATTGTAACATTAAACGGTTAAGTTGGTCTTTATTGAATTTATGATAATGATGGCAGTAAAGGATATGTATGCTCTCTATTAAAATCATGATGATGATAAATTTGATGAATAGGTATATTTTTATTGATGTTATGATGTTGATAGCTTGATGGATATGTATGTTTCCATTGATGTTTTGATGATGATAGTCATGATGGATGTGTCCCATGTGTTACCTACTTTCATTAGTTCAGGCTTACTATGAACAATGATGTGAATGACCAGGTGTTGTTAATGATGTTATTATGAAAATGACTAACACTGAGAAACATTGTTACTAATGATTATTGAGTATGGCAGGAAACCACCAGAGGCACTCGCATATGACGAGTTGACGACAACTGGTTTGATGAAAAAATTTATATTATTTTATCTTTGAAATTTAAAGTCCATTTTGAAACCTGCTATATATGTTTATCTATATTTTGATGAGATGTTAGTGGTTGCAGGCATAGATTAGTTGCTTGGCTGAATGACTCACATGTGGGTGATGGGGTTGTACAAGTGGGTGGAACTAAATGGAAGGGGTGGGACAGTGTTCCTGATCTCACCCACTAACACTCCTGCTGTGACTTGGGCTGGAAAGGTGGAAACATCTTCGCCTTGAAGATCACGATGTCATGAGGGCAGGTCCCAAAGTTGGGTCACTCATGAGGATTTTACCAGGAGGCACGCATCAAGGCAGATTCCTTGATCCCCGACACCATTAGTCTCACTATAGCAGGCAACATAAGAGATGATAGTGGTCTATGTCATTGCACCTATATTTTCCCCTCGTAGTCACTGAATGCTTGAAGGGAAAGTGGTGTGGCACCCTTGGAACTTCAAGGGAATTTCTTGAAGGGCACGACCAACTTGGCACCCTTGGCATCACAAATAAACTATTAGGTGTGGCACCCTTGGAACTTCAAGGGAAGTTCTTGAAGGGCACGACCAAACTTGGCACCCTTGGAATCATTAAAAATAAATTAAATAATAAATATAATAAAGGAATGAAAACTAGGTAAATTTACATGAATGGTAAATGATGTTAGAAACCGAGGTAATTAAATCAAAAATAAAACTTGGGTTAAGAGGATCATAAGAAGAAATAAAATAGGTTACCTTAAAAACTCTACCCTCTCCATGTTGGAAAATAGTAGGTAGATTATGTAGTTAATTAGGTAAAAGGGGAAAGAGGGACATAATTGTAAGGATAAAGATTAATCCTAAAATGGTTAAACCTAATTAAGAGAAGAGAATGATGAACTAAAATAAGATTAATAAATTAAATTTTAGAGAAATGTAGAGAACCTCCATGTGGCAACAACCAACATAAGAATATCCATCTAAGAGATAACTTGAGTTAAATTAGGGAGTAGATAGGGGATCAAATATTGACTCATTAATTGACTTTAGTAATGAACACAAATTAAGGAGTAAAAAGGGGGATCAAGAGGCAACTAGGAGAAGAAATAGGAATCTTGTTGAGGTGAGGAAAATATTAGTTTTAAATTAAAATTTAAGTAAATAATTTTGGAGACCCTTGATGAGAGAGTGACACATGGGTGGGTGAATAATCAAACTATTGAATTATAAAAAAATAATTAATTATGCATGACATGCCAAGTGTCACCTATGAGGACTCCTATAAAAGAAGGGGTAAGCCATGGGAGAAGGGACTTTTTTTGGGAACCCTATTGTTGGATGGATGAGACTATGTTAGAGTAGTGATTATGAAACTATAGTGAGTTTGGTGAGGTAGAGGATTTTAGAGAGGGGACTCTTGAGCCAAGAAGTGCTCTCCTCTACCAGCTATTGCATTCCTCCATTATACAACCCCATTGCAGCTCGAGGGTCTGCGGGGAAGAAGAGTACCCAAGGAGTAGGCTGGGAGATTAACTGGTGGGTCATCGCATTCAGATCAAATACGTCGTCATTTACACTCGGAGGTGACTAACAACAAGGGAAAACACGAAATGACAAATCAAGTGGAGTCTCATCTTCTGGTGAATAGTACATATGTGTTGAAATATTATTTTGTATGATTTCTTTAAGGCCTTAGTTAAATATATGTAAATTTTATGATATGTTCAATGAAATGAAATTCAGGGATGTGTTAGATAGTGCTAAATAAAATTTGAATTCCCAATGTTTTTCTCTCTGGTTGTATTTTATTGTGATTTATTTTGAAAGAAAAATACATATATATATATAGTATAGAACTGGTCCTTACACTTGGTATCAGAGCCATGTTGAACCCTTGAGACCTATGGGCCCATGCATGCATGACTAATTTTGTTCAATATCTACTACATTTATAATGTTGCAATTGTTGTTCCAAACCTGAGAAATGATGATTTTTGTTGAGTGCTCATGGCATCTCTCAATTGAGATAATCGGGGTTTAGAGGGATTTATGCAATTCCTCTGTTATTTTCACTGCGTGCATTGTATACCGAAGCACAACTCTCAACACCCCATTTTGTTTGCATTGCAAATGCCATTAATCAAAACATTGTATGTAATGTCGTTGGGTGTAATACCCTTCCGCAACATTTCCTCAAATAGTTCGAAGGTCTTCTCGACTTCACCAGCCTTGCAGAGTCCTTTTATCAACGTACTATAAGTAATGACATCAACAACATAACCCCTCAATGTCGCTTCAAAGCTTCATGCACCTTACTTTCTTGAAACAACCCATTGATAAGAGAATTATACATAACAGTATTAGCAATTATACCATGCAATAGCATGTCCTCTGAAATTTTCAAAGCCTCCTGTACTCTGGCTTCTTTATGCATGCCACTGATCAAAGGGTTGATCGTAACTACATCAGGAGCACAACCTTGTCTCAATGTTCTATTCTGAAAATTAGTTGCCTTCTGGACTTTCCCCTCTTTGCACAGAGCATGGATAAGCATATTGTAAGTCACCACATTGGGCACAACATCTCTTTCAGACATTTCCTCTAAAACCTTGCCAACCTCTTGCAATCTTCCTTCCTTACAGAGCCCGTGAATCAACGCCGTGTAAGTGATGACATTAGGAACACATCCCTTAGCCACCATCTCATCAAAAATCTGCCGAGCTTGCCCAACATTTCCATTCTTGCACAACCCATCAATCAAAATACTATAAGTAACAGCATTAGGCTGACACCCACGAAGTAGCATTCTATTAACTAGCTTGGTGGCCTCATAAATATGCCTAGACTTGCAAATTAGTATATCCAGAGGTCTTTCTCCGTTCGATATTTATATTTCATTTTCTTTCCGAATATTTATTTAGCTAAATAAAATAAATATCATAAAATTTATCTTTAGAAAAGCAGCCACAGGAAGTTTCAAAATCTGAGTATTTGGTTATGTAAAAAAATAAATATCATAAAATTTGCGGTGGAGAATCCAAAATCTAAAAGAAAAAGAAAAAGAAAAAAAAAAGCAACCACTATGTCTGTGTTTTTTTTCAATAGAAAATTCAAAATCTATCTGAGAGCCTAAGCAAATTCGACCCAACCGTTGGTTGTTGTTTGATCATGGATGTATGAATAGTCTTTCCCTTTGATTCATCAACTCATTACTCTCTCCCTCAACGTTAATCCACCCTGTGTAAAGCCAAATCAGTGGCATATAGATATTTCACGCTGAAAAAAAAAAAAAAAAATATGATGAAATACTATACTAAAACTCCACGGAAACTAGACTTATCGACGCAATTGGTTGGGTACTGAGTACGCATGTTTTACCGAGAGCAAGTATAAATTTTGGGTATATAACTTGAGTTAAGCTACTTGTTACCATAACCAATACCTTATACCGCCGAAGCAATTACCTTACCAAACTGTACTGTGTGTTCTCTATGCATATTTAAGTTCGAATATCTTTCTCGTTATGCAAATTTATTTCGAATATCTTCTCTTAGCGCCACGCTCCTTTAGCCAACTTTACAGCATGTGGACCCAGGTTTCCTCTAGTATAACCCACATTGAATGGACACGTATAGCCATTTTGCGCCATATTTCTAATTGTTCTTTAAATAAGAAACAGTGCCCAGATTCGATTTTCTTGGAACGACTTCATGCGTCTTCAAGGTAGAAACTAGTAATCTGGAAACATGTAACATGGTGAGAGCCTAGATCTAAGACATGACACCACCAGAGTCCCGGATCTGGCAATACATGGCTTTTTCTTCCGAACCATCCCTCCATTGAACTGACAACACGTGGTAGTATCCCCGAAAACTGAACCAACATCTCACGATGTAGTTGAAGTAGATTTTAATGTTAGTGGATAACAAGAATTAAATAAATAGGACGTAAGGTTAACCAGGTTTCTGCAATATAATTGTGAGGCTGAATGTTGTTTGAAAAACGGGTGTCTGTCTTGTTGGAGAAGTCGGCGAATTGGCCATAGGAATGAGAAAACGGTTTCTATAGCCATCACTGCTGCCCAAATTATGCCCCATTTATTTTCCACAGAATGAGTTATTCATAACTGTACAATATGTACAATGATATGTGATTTTTATAAAGAAAAATTTTTCTCATGGTTTTCTCAAACAGTGTTAGTAGTGAAATTTTTTATCTTTTCAAGTTCACAACTGAAGGGTTGTGTACTTTGATAACATGAGGTGTATGTGAAAACGTGGAGAATGATGTTGGCGGATAAATTTAGTCAAATATTTAGGCATCGGATTTTTAAGAGTGGATCATCTAAGAAGGGATTCTCTCGGCACAATTTTGTACAGGAGCTTCAGATTATGATTGTTAAGTTTTGTTGCTCAGTTCATATTCAGGCCTCGGTATGCACTAGAATTATTTTTATTACTTGAAAAGATATCTTATTGCAAATTCCCCTTACTTTTATTAAAGTATTCAGAAATAATTTGGTCAAATATTCAGTAGATAGTGATCAATAATCTTGCACCAGTAAATAAATTAAATTAAGCAACTATTTCACACAGTTGATGACTGGACTACTACAAGAGTACCTTCTATCATCAGTAAGAATTGAACTTGAGACTTGTGTCCCATAAGTTCTCCACTTTGGTATTCTACCATCACTTATTTACATCATTATTTATGGAAAATTTGAGTGAAAGCATAAAATTGGTGAAATATATAACCACGCAAGAGCTTATTTTAAGGGTCTCATAAATTGCTCAAGTGAGTTTTGATACTCAAGCAATATCACTATATATTATCAATATCGTATATTAGTTTGAAAAGAGACTTTTCCTTTCAATCTTGAAATAGGATTGGAATATTACGCTTTCATTTAAGTCAAATAATTCTAGAAATGCATTCTTAAGTATGTTTATAGTAAATGAACCTTTTTTTTTAGCATGTATGGAAACCGCACAAACAAACCTGAAATTACATTTAGAAGAAGCTGAAATCTCCATATATTTTCATGGGCTCGCATATTGTCAAATTTAAGTTTAAAGATTAATATTTAATCGCTTATCATTTAAAAAAAAAAATTAAACTACAAGTTTAACATGGAAGTTTAGTGTTAAAAATCTAGAATTTATGGAGGTTGGTACTCTTTTGATTAAATTTTATAGGAATGTCAAAAACTTATAAATGCATAAATTGTGCCTTTGGAAGTATATAATAATAAAAATAAATTATAGAACCACTCATGTTGGTTATGATTTTTATTTCATTAATTTTTATCTTATAAGGAAAAATTGTATTAAATTGTGGCAGGTGAACCATGGTTAGAAGAGGTACAAGAAGGAGTGGGGAAACTAAAGGAAAAACATAGCGCCACCAAAACAACTAACTCCTAACACCCCACCCAATGATGGGGAAGCCATCTCAACAAATGAACAAGTACCAGCTAGAGAAGTGTTGAACTTAATGAGATCATTCCAACACATGTCTGAGGCATTAATAAACCGTTTGGCATTAGTAAAATTTCCATAGTTTTGGGGGTCCACAGATGGTTAATCTGTAGAGGCATGGTTAGAAAACATGGCTATGTGTTTTACCCTAAGAGATTACACCTCAAATATGAAGGCCAAGATGGGTATATTCCAGCTAAAGGGAAACACACTACTTTGGTGGAAGACATTATTAACCCAATTGGGGATGAATATATTAGAACTTGGGAGTTATTTGAAGAAAAATTTAGAGAACGTTACTTGTCAGAGGAGTTCCTTGAGAGGCAACTAAATGAATTCAATGCATTAAAGAAAGGGAGTGACTCACTACCAGAGTATGAGGCACGTTTCATGGAATTACTCTGTTATGCCCCTCACTTAAACATAGAAAAGCTCAAGGTGAACAAATTTGTGTATGGATTAAATGTTAAGATTCGAACCAAGGTTAGAATCTTAATTCCTCGCACCTTGCACGAGACAGTTTAGCGGGCAATCATTGCAGAGGAGGAGATCATGAGCAGTGACCATAGTAAGTCAACAAGACCCACAGGATCAAGAGTACCAAGTGGAAACAATATGGAACGTAGAAACTTGCAAGGGGGTCATGTGCTTAATCATCAAAGGTGGTTAGGAAGAAATCAAAGAACACCATATAGGCATCCAACTGAGTATCCGCATAGGGTACTCCAACAAACTCGTCAACCACAACCACACTGGCCTATGTGACAGCACCAAGTCACACCACCTCAACACCGATCTTCTTTCCAGCAGAGTTCTAGACCAACTCCCAGTTCAGTTGGTAGTAGGAGCCAAGCCCCTAAGAGGGGGTGTTAGACTTGTGGAGGTCCTCACAACGAGAGGGATTTCCCTCAAAAGACAGGTAATACCAACTCAACTAAGAATGTGATTACAGTGGGGGATATGGGGAAGGCTCATCGCAACCATGCAGCGGTGAACAATCGCCAGGTCGAACACCAGTCCACTGTGTTGGAAACCTTAGGTATTATTGATGGTATGAGTTTTTTCATTTTAATAGATATAGGGGCTACTAATTCATTTATTTCTCTAAATGCATTATCAATGATTAAACATAAAGCAACTGCACAATATGAATTTAGACATATAGAAATGGCATGCAGTTTGAAAAGAAATGTAGGAAAGATGGTAAAGGATTGTGAGGTGGATTTGGGTGTATGTAAGACCAAGGTATCCTTGTACTCTACAATTCTATGAGTTTATGACGCAGTTATAGGAATGGATTGGTTGGATCGACATGAGGCACTCCTAAACTGCAAAGACAAGATTCTACATTTCACCAACGATGATGGCCAAAGAAAATAATTAAGGGGAAAGAACCGAGGCGTGTCCCTGAGGTTCATCTCCTCCATGCAACTAATTAAATTCAGGCGGAAGGGATGTCAAATGTTCTCGGTGGTAGCTCTAAATGATAAGGGTGACTCTGAAGACCTTGATAAACATCCATTCCCTGTTGAATTTAAGGATTTATTTCCCGAAGAACTACCGGGACTGCCCCCAAAAAGGGAAAATGATTTCACCATTGACCTTAAACCAAGCACTGAGCCATTTCAAAGGCACCCTATTGTATGTCGGCTCTAGAGCTAAAGGAATTGCAGATCCAATTAAAGTAATTATTAGACTTGGGGTTCATACGACCTAGCATATCTCCATGGGGAGCCCTTGTGATTTTTGTTAAGAAAAAGGATGGGTCTTGGCGACTGTGCATCGATTACTGCCAGTTGAATAAAGTGACGATAAAAAATCAATACCCTTTGCCAAGGATAGATGACTTATTTGATCAAATGAGGGGGACGACTATGTTTTCAAAGATAGCTCTGAGGTCAGGATATCATCAGTTGAGAATCAAAGAAGAAGATATTTCAAAGACAACCTTTAAAACAAGATTTGGGCATTATGAATTTGTAAGTTTACCCTTTGGACTGAAAAATTCCCTTGGTGTTTTCATGAGTTTGATGAACGGAATATTTTGGGATTACTTAGACAAGTTTGTACAAGTCTTTATCGATGAAATTTTGATCTACTCAAAGACCCCAGAAGAGCATGATGAACACTTGAGGATAGTTCTACAATGTCTTAGAGAAAACCAATTATACAAGAAGTTGTCAAAGTGTTCCTTTTACCAAACCAAGATTCATTATCTTGGACACATTATCTCTGGGGATGGTATCACAGTAGACCCGGTAAAGATCGAGGCCATCATGGAATGGCCAACACCAACCAATGTTCATGAAATACGAAGTTTCATGGGCATGGCAGGGTATTATCATAGATTTGTCGAAGGGTTTTCGAAGATAGCAAACCCCATTACCGAGCTCCAAAGAAAGAACAAGAAATTCATTTGGACTGGAAAATGTGAAGAGGCATTCCAAAGGTTAAAGGTGTTATTAATGACAACACCAATTTTGAAGGTGTCGGATATGGAACAAGAATTTTTGGTTTGCACTAATGCCTCCAAGGAAGGGTTGGGTTGTGTGTTGATGCAAGAAGGAAGAGTAATAGCTTATGCATCAAGGAAACTTAGAACCCACGAAGAAAACTACACAACCCATGATCTAGAAATGGCAGCAATTGTTTATGCACTAAAGATTTGGAGACACTACCTTCTAGGAAGGAAGTTTGATCTTAAGATTGACCATTGTGGGCTACAACACATATTCACTCAAGATCACTTAAATGCAAGGCAAAGACAATGGTCTGAGCTAATTAGTGAATATGATTTTGATATCACTTACATCAAAGGAACGGTAAATAGGGTGGCTGATGCTTTAAGTAGGAGGCCACAGATATTTTTAGTGATTCCCTTAAAGACAAATTTGAGGGAGAAACTGCTTGAA
This sequence comes from Pinus tabuliformis, assembly GCA_031772625.1. Classification (NCBI taxonomy): domain Eukaryota; kingdom Viridiplantae; phylum Streptophyta; class Pinopsida; order Pinales; family Pinaceae; genus Pinus; species Pinus tabuliformis. Next base: position 826,395,174 of record CM062807.1, on the reverse strand, counting down.
TTACAATTTAAAGACACTTGGTATCAGGAGGTTAGCAAAAGTTTGAGGGAGGATGAAATGAGGGTCCCAAAATATGAAGAATACTCCCTTGATAATGATGGGCTACTACGATTTCAGGGAAGGATATATGTACCACCGAATGAAGATATATGCCAATTAATCTTAAATGAAGCACATCGCGCAGTATACATGGCACACCCTGGTGTTAAGAAGATGAGTGCGAACCTAAAACCACTCTTCTTTTGGAAAGGGATGAAGAAGGACATCGTGAACTTGGTAGCAAGATGCTTAGAGTGTCAGCGAGTAAAAGCTGAACACAGGCATCCAGCAAGTTTATTGCAACCCCATGAGATACCAACATCTAAATGGGAAGTTATATCAATGGACTTCATTGTGGGGCTACCAATGACCTCAAGAAGACATGATTCCATATTTGTAGTGGTGGACACGTTGACCAAGAGTGCCCATTTCATACCAGTTAAGACTACATATAAGGCACCAGAAATAGCTAGAGTTTTTATTAATGAGATTATGAGATTGCATGGAGTGCCTAGGAAGATCATATTTGATAGGGGAGCAGTGTTTACAAGAAGATTTTGGACCAGTTTCCAAGAAGCTTTGGGAACCCAGTTGAACTTCAGCACTGCTTATCACCTAGAGACAGATGGGCAGACAGAGAGAACTAATCAAATCCTTGAAGACATGCTTCGGATGTATGTGATGGACCAACAAAAGAGATGGGAGGAGTTTTTACCACTTGTGGAATTTGCTTACAATAATAGTTATCAAAGTTCCATCAAGATGGCGCCATTTGAGTTCTTATATGGAAGACCTTGCAGAACACCTCTCAGTTGGGACCGACTAGAGGACCGAGTATTAATAGGACCAAAAGTGGTACAAGATGGAAGAACAAATGACTATGATTAGGAGGAAGCTAAAAGAAGCACAAGATCAACAAAAGAGCTATGATGATGCTCATCGGGTACACTGAAGTTATGAAGTGGGGGATAGGGTGTTCCTGAGAGTAAGGCCCCAAAAATGCTCTATAAAATTTGGAAAGGGAGAAAAGTTGTCTGCACAGTTTGTGGGACCTTTTGAAATCTTAGAAAGGAAAGGGTTGGTGGCATATAGGCTTGCCTTACCTCCATCTTTAGCACGTATGCATGATGTGTTTCATGTTTCTGTTTTACATCATTATATTTCAGATCCTTCACATGTTATTGACTTTGGTCATTTGCAGCTTTCAGATGAGGGAACAATGATGATTGAACTAGTTTTCATACTGGACCAGTGAACTTTGCAGCTTAGACGATGATTAGTGGACCAGGTCAAGGTCTACTGGGACAATTATAGTCCCAGTTCAGCTATTTGGGAGGACACTGAGGAGATGCATCACCGTTTTCCTTACCTATTCCAAGGACTTCGAGACGAAGTCTATTATTAAGAGGGGGTGTATGTAGTGCCCACTCTAGTTGACTAACAATGATATGAAACTAACATTTATTTAGCCCTAAGGCCCACACATTATTCTTTGAGGACCTCAGGTTGAGGATCTGGGCACATGATGCTATTATTAGTGATTGAGATATTCATGGTTGTGATGTTTATGTATGTTCTCCATTGATATTATGATGAAGATAGCATGAATGGTTATGTATGTTATCTATTGGTATTATGATGATTGTAACATTAAATGGTTAAGTTTGGTCTTTATTGAATTTATGATGATGATGGCAGTAAAGGATATGTATGCTCTCTATTAAAATCATGATGATGATAAATTTGATGAATAGGTATATTTCTATTGATGTTACGATGTTGATAGCTTGATGGATATGTATGTTTCCATTGATGTTTTGATGATGATAGCCATGATGGATGTGTCCCCTATGTTACCTACTTTCATTAGTTCGGGCTTACTATGAACAATGATGTGAATGACTAGGTGTTGTTAATGATGCTATTATGACAATGACTAACACTGAGAAACCTTGTTACTAATGATTATTGAGTATGGCAGGAAACCACCAGAGGCACTCGCATATGACGAGTTCACGAAAACTGGTTTGATGAAAAAAATTATGTTATTTTATCTTTGAAATTCAAAGTCAATTTTGAAACCTGCTATATATGTTTATCTATATTCTGATGAGATGTTAGTGGCTGCAGGCACAAATTAGTTGCTTGGCCGAATGACTCACATATGGGTGATGGGGTTGAACAAGTGGATGGAACTACATGGGAGGGGTGGGATAGTGTCCCCGATCTCACCCACTAGCACTCCTTCCGTGACTTGGGTTGGAAAGGTGGAAACACCTTCGCCTTGAAGATCATGATGTCATGAGGGTAGGTCCCAAAGTTGGGTCACTCATGAGGATTTTATCGGGGAGTGCACATCAAGGCGAATTCCTTGATCCTCGACACCATTAGTCTCACTATAGCAGGAAACATAAGAGATGATAGTGTTTTATGTCGTTGAACCTATATTTTCCCCGCATAGTCACTGAATGCTTGAAGGGAAAGTGGTGTGGCACCCTTGGAACTTCAAGGGAATTTCTTGAACGGCATGACCAACTTGGCACCCTTGGCATCACAAATAAACTATTAGGCGTGGCACCCTTGGAACTTCAAGGGAAGTTCTTGAAGGGCATGACCAAACTTGGCACCCTTGGAATCATTAAAAATAAATTAAATAATAAATATAATCAAGGAATGAAAACTAGGTAAATTTACATCAAGGATAAATGATGTTAGAAACTGAGGTAATTAAATCAAAAATAAAACTTGGGTTAAGAGGATCATAAGAAGAAATAAAATAGGTTACCTTAAAAACTCTACCCTCTCCATGTTGGAAAATAGTAGGTAGATTATGTAGTTAATTAGGTAAAAGAGGAAAGAGGGACATAATTGTAAAGATAAAGATTAAGCCTAAAATAGTTAAACCTAATTAAGAGAAGAGGATGGTGAATTAAAACAAGATTAATAAATTAAATTTTAGAGAAATGTAGAGAACCTCCATGTGGAAACAACCAACATAAGAATATCCATCTAAGAGATAACTTGAGTTAAATTAGGGAGTAGATAGGGGATCAAATATTGACTCATTAATTGACTTTAGTAATGAACAAAAATTAAGGAGTAAAAAGGTGGATCAAGAGGCAACTAGGAGATGAAATAGGAATCTTGTTAAGGTGAGGAAAATATTAGTTTCAAATTAAAATTAAAGTAAATAATTTTGGAGACCCTTGATGAAAGAGTGACACATGGGTGGGTGAATAATCAAACTATTGAATTATAAAAAATTAATTAATTATGCATGACATGCCAAGTGTCACCTATGAGGACTCCTATAAAAGAAAGGGCAAGCCATGGGAGAAGGGACCTTTTTTGGGAACCCTATTATTGGATGGATGAGACTATGTCAGAGTAGTGATTACGAAACTATGGTGAGTTTAGTGAGGTAGAGGATTTTAGAGAGGGGACTCTTGAGCCAAGGAGTTCTCTCCTCTACCAACTATTGCATTCCTCCATTGTACAACCCCATTGCAGCTCGGGGGTCCGTGGGGAAGAAGAGTACCCAAGCAGTAGGCTGGGAGGTTAACCGGTGGGTCATCACATTTAGATCAATACGTCGTCATTTACACTCTAAGGTGACTGACAACAAGGGAAGACAAGCAACGACAAATCAAGTGGAGTCTCGTCTTCTGGTGAATGGTACATATGTGTTGAAATATTATTTTGTATGATTTCTTTATGGCCTTAGTTAAATATATGTAAATTTTATGATATGTTCAGTGAAATGAAATTCAGGGATGTGTTAGATAGTGCTGAATAAAATTTGAATTCCCAATGTTTTTCTCTCTGGTTGTATTTTATTGTGATTTATTTTGAAAGAAAAAAAATATATATATATAGTATAGAACTGGTCCTTACACCATGGACTTCATTACAGGTTTTCCAAGGACATTGAGATAACATGATTCAATCATGGTTGTGGTTGATAAGTTAAGGTATCATTTCGTTGCAGTTTGGTATATGAATTCACCTAGTGAGGCAGCTTATATTTTCATGAGGGAGATAATGATATTTCATTGTGTTCTTAAGAATAATGTATTTGAAAAAGATGCCAAGTTCACTTACAGGTTTTGGAAGGAGTTGTTTGCAGGCTTGGGGATAGAGTTAGCCTTCAGTACAAATTATCATTCACAGATAGATGGATAGACAAAGAGGGTTAATAGGATTCTTGAGGACATGTTGAGGATGTATGTCATGCATCAACAATGGAAGTGGGAGGAGTATCTTCCATTGGTAGGTTTTGCATATAATAAAAGGTATCAGGAGTCCTTGAAGATGAGTATGTTTGATGCACTTTATAGGTGTAGTTATAATACTCTTATCAATTGGAGTGATCCAGTGAATAGGGTGCTCATTAGACCAGATATGTTGGGAAAGATGGAACAGGAAATACAAGCTATTAAAAACAAATTAAAGGAAGCATAGGACAAGAAGAATAGTTATCTAGATCAACAAAGAGTATTTAAGGAGTTTCTCGTTGGGGAGCTTGTGTTCTTGTGCATCAAGCCCAAGAAGATCTCCTTGAGGATTGGGTCATGTGTCAAGCTAGAGCCTCGATATTACGACCTTTTTGAGATCCTTGGGAGGGTTGGACCAGTGGCCTACCAACTTGCACTACCTCTGACAGTGAAATTCCATGATGTTTTCCACGTTTCATTGCCTAATAAGTATGTCCAGGATGTTGATCATGCGATTGAATAGTCCATATTACAAGTGGAACCAAAGGGAGAATTCCAACAAGAACCACAATGCATATTACAGTGGAAGCAACTCATGTTCTGGAACAAAGCAATGAAGTAGGTTAAAGTGGAGTGGAACCACTTTTGGGCCGATGAAGCTACATGGGAGATGGTTGGTCAGATGTGAGCTTTATATCCTTCATTATTTGTTGGGTCAAGAAAATGGGTTTTTGTATATGTTTATCTATATATGGATGTTTTTGTAGATACCAAAATGATTTGTGTTATAAAGCTCCAATAAGTAGTATGATTGTCATGTTTTTCATGTTGGTCATGGTTCACACTATTTGTTCATTGTAAATACGGCATCGAGATGTGTTATAAAGCTTCATGGGTTGTATGTTGTGTTTTTGGCAATTTGTTGGTCATAGGTGTCATAGAATGCTGAAGGCGGTGTTCCCCTAAGGGGGAGGGGTTCATAACATCCCCTAATTAATTTTCCATGTAAATAAAATAAGACCAACGTCATGGGATATGTATTACAAGCTGAATGTTGGGAAAAAAATAATGATGGGTATTACTCATTATTAATTAATGGGTATGGAAATTGGCAAAGGAATTATCAAAGTCAAAGTGCCAATAATTGTATTTATGGATTAAAGGAAATTAGGAGGAAAGGAAGGTGAAGAGAAACAGATTTGCATGAGAAGGAAATTGAAGGAAAAATGAAGAAAATAGAGGCATCAATGATAAAAAGGCTTCTAAGGATCAATTCACGATTTTTTCTCAATTCAGTTTTGGAGCTCTCATTTTCATTCTCTCAATCTCTCATACTCTTCCATGCTTATCGAATTCTTGGAGCATGCTTGGAGCACTCTAGTATTCACTTGGATTTGGAGAAAGAAGGAAAAGGAAAGTAGGAAAGTACAAGGGAGCAGTTGGATCAGCAACTACCGCTAGATTTCTTTGCAGGTAATAAGTTGCATGTGTTATTTCCTTGATGATTTCTAGACGCATAGTATACACATATTATTTTCTAGATATGTGTTGTCATTAGCATGGATATTTACTTGGAGTGATCGTGGTTTTAGCCTTTCCTTTCCATTTCCTAGATAGCCATGGTGTTGGGGGTTTTTCCACTTGATTTTTTTTTATTGGTGCTCATGGTCCTTATGGCTGTGGTTTGGAACAAATGCTTTAGAATCCATGGAATAACTTGGGTTGAGTTACTAATACTGGAGCCCGAGTTGGGACAAATGTTTTTGATCCCTTGGTGTGTTGAGTTATTGGTCCGTGGAGCAGGGTTAGAAAAACACTCTAGAACACTAGAAGGTTGTGGGTTGATTTATTAGTTCCTGGAGCCTTGAACAGATTGGGTAGAGACTGATTTGGTTGGTGTTAATGATCTCCGATCGTAGCGGCGCAATCACCGGTTGAGGTGGTTGGCCTCTGGAAGCCCCGGATGGTTTTGTTTTCTTTTGTTCCATGAGATCCAACATTCATGCTTCGAATATGGCATGGGGGTGATTGGATGAAAGAGAGATTTGGTTCAGCCCAATCTATAGTTGGGTGGTACATGGAAGTCCATGACTTGGTTGTTATTTTCGTATATTAATAAGAATTATTTTCTATTGTGACTCATTTATACTTGTAGTGATTATGTTGGTGATATTATGGATGAGTTTCCATGGTTCCTATGTTGGTTATTTTTTGGTTATGTGTTGGTTATATGATGTATACTATTTATGGCCTTTGTCATGAATTATTTATTTATTGATTGGTTGATGAATGTATGGACTAATAAGTGTTGTTGCAGCTATGTGGAGATGGCGTAGAGCCTTATTGGTAACTCTAAGATGAATCTATGACTAATATGATCATATATGCATTCATGACCTATAGCTAACATCTTTCTCATGTGTTGGACACAATGTCTATTATGGACCAGGAATGTCCTAGGTTAGTTCTCGTTCAATTTTTGAATTAAAAGATTTGTCCTTATGTCATTTATCATTTTGAGAAGTTATAGAAAGTTTTGGGTAATGGTCTAGAGGCTGGCTTGGAAAAGTGGCTCAGATCTCGAGACCACACCTTCTGAATTGGATATCTTGGAGTATAAACACATTGAAGGAGTGTTTTTCATGTAGTTGGAGGCCTATAACCACACCTAGGCATTTTCATGCACGCGGTTGTGGGCTTAGGGTAGTCAAAAAGAGCTCCAAGTCAGGTTCTGGTCACCTAGGGTGGTCCTTTGGCCCCTGAGTGTCTTTTAGCGCCGAGAGATGTTGTGAGTGGTCATTTTGTTTACACCACTCCCATAACTAGAGCTTGGAGGTCGGGTCATGTCCTAATAACTCTTAATCTCATGTTTACCCTGGAAGGGAAGTGAAATTGGATAAATACAGGAGGGGGAGGTTACACAAAAGATTTTATTTCATTCATTTATTTTTGGTGCCAAGACTTGGTGTTAGTAAAGAAAGAAACTAGGAACTTCTTCCCTTGCATTGATGTGGAAAAATTGTGGTGGCATTTGGACCCTTTATTAAAGAACTAAAGCTTCCATCTCCCTATATGCTCACATAGTATAATTAGAAAAAAGGTAAGTGGCCCATCATCCACACATCATTTCTTTTCTTGGAAGTAACAAACATCACACAGTGTAATTAGGGGAATTGTAAAGGATCACTGCATATCCACATCAATTCACATGTTCTGTGCTCATAATTTCACTTGCACACACATTCACGCCACACACTAAGCCCAATTAAACTTTGTATAAAGGGTATCCTCTTTCCAAAATCTTTGTACCTAATTTATTTGATCTTATATTTTGTTGCACATAATAAGTGAAGCAAAGCATTTCTAAAGACAACCTTAACCTGAACACACTAAAATCTGCAGAGGGGCCACAAGATAATTTAAAGTTCAGGATAGGACCGCGACGATAGGAAAAACATAATCCATGATTTTTTTTTTCATATTGAAACATAGAAAGTTGTATTTTAGGAAGCTTAAAATACTACACCATACAATGACAAATATGATACATGGAAAAAAACCCACGAAGTGGGTAAGGCTTGTGTTGTGGATTATCACGAACCTTCATGTTATCTCTCGAAATGTGGTATGGGTTCTGGGTCCAAAAATGACAACTAGAAGCTGAGATCCATCCATTTCCACTAGATGCAGGTAACTTAGTGGCCAAATATTAGGGCCTATTTTGCTATAGGTTGAGGTATGGGAAAATTTAGACTTCAGGTGATCTTGATTAGGCCATTGGAAGTGTCATCAACTCTATTAGGACATAACCCTAGTATTTTGGCCACTATAAGCCTATCTATACCTTGGTTTGTTTTATGCATGATGGACGTGTCAGCAGTGACATTTATGACATAGCCCTAGTACCCTATTCTCTAATATTCAAAAGGTCTAGTTACTACTTGAGCGAAAGGATGTTAGGTTTTTTTAGGAATTTTCTCATATACAAAACCTCACAAAACCTTTTTGTTGATTATTTCATGATTAGAATTAAAGGGAAAATAAACCATTTTTTTCGCTTGGTATTATGTATGTGATTCATTTGGCATTACTAAAGAAAATGTTTATGTTTAGGTGTGGTTACAGAAACAATAGTCTTGGGTGTTGTTGGCTTCTTTCCTTTCTTTCCAACTGATTTATTTCTTAGAACAAAATATTTTTTGCTAGTTACATGTTTCGTAGGGATTACATAATCCTCAGTTGCCCCCTATATACAATTCACATCATCAAAAAAACTACTTTACCTTTCATACACATAAATGATTTTAGCTTTTATCATATTTTGAATCACCCTTACCAATACTTGTACTTTTACTGGTGCACTCTTATTTTACACATATTTCCATAAGCTCGAAACTCTTTGATTTTCATCTTTCAACTTAGAATCCTTAGTCCATGTCAAATTATACTACCTAGCTACCATGTCTCACCTTTTTTTTCATTTAACTTTTCCCTATAGTTTGTGACTAGAACCTTGGGATTTCCAAATTGAATTTTATTGACTAAGGAGGAATTATTTTACCTTTCATCATATTATGAATCACCCTTTTCATTAAAATAAGAACTGATACTTTTACTTGTGTGCTCTTCTTCGGCCCATCTCCCCCTGAGCTTGAAACACACTTTTTTTCATGTTTCAATTAGGACCCTTGGTCCTGATGATGCCTCGAAAATCGTTGCATCGACATCAAGGATAACCACCCGGTCTGGACCTTAAAGGCAGCTCCTTTTCCATTTGGTGTGGTGGCTCCGATTGGATATAATGGGACCAGTTTCCCAATGATTTGTAAATAGGATGGATAAGTGATTGATTGTCTATTATCTAATGGTAATGATGGATGATTTATCCTAATATGAAAAAATATAAACAACTAATCTATCCTGGGAAATCTCTATTTTAGTGAAATTCTTGGTGATTCTTATTGAAAAGTAGGCATGTAGATGACTCTATTTTTAAACAAAAATATTCATTCATATGATAATTACTTTGTTCAAGTAGTTGAACAAAGTAATAATTAAAATATTATTACACTATTCTTTATATACCATTGACATAAATCTGAATGAATAAGTAACAATCCTTATACATTCAATAGTGATAACTTAAAGGACTGTTATGAAAGCACATACATATATCAAATGATAGCAAAAATGAATAAAAGTTGATTCATATAGAAGTATGAGACAAAGACATAGATAGTAGTACCATATGTAATTTGAATCCCCTCCGATATCAATCGCATTCAGATCCCGTCTTTCAACTTAGAAATACTTTCACAAAAAGCAATAGTGCATATCCCATCAAAGTACTCTTCATTAAAATTCAGAATTCAGGTCCAGTCTTCATAAAAAAATATATATCGGAAGCACAATAGTGCAACTCCCGATCCAAGTCTTAATACAAAAATTGAGGACCCTTTCCAAAAACATGAAAGGGTCTATAAATACTTTCTAAACTAACTAACTATGAAATAAAAATGTTGTGAGCTGGTATAACCAAATCATAAATATATGAAAATCTCCCCAAAATAGACATGCTTGTAGTTGGTAAGAATGATTCATTGTTTCGGCTGACTATCCTTTGGCTTGAGCTGACATATGGCAAGCATCGACTGCAGTTCTGGAGGGTGACTAATATGTGAATGTAGTTGGGCAGTATATGTGGCATCAGTAATTTCATGAATCATGTAACGGATTGCATCGGTTAGGAATTGCATCGCTATCTTTTGACTATGTGGTTTTACAAAGAAGAACTAAAAGGTTTCCCATGTTAAAGTTTGGATGCCCGCGATTAATCTCTCCCTCTTTTCTAGCTCATGTTTCCATGTCTGCTCCAATTCTTTGATTGATGGTAATTTCCCTGGAGTGCATTCTGAGATTAAATTTGACAAATACAGGGTATCATTAATCAATTCCCCTAGATTACAAGTCGTCGATCTACATCTCCATGTTGCCCTCTCTTCCTTCATCAGTTGAGTTTTCCACTCAAGGAATAGGATTTCCTTGTGTGATTCCAGAATTTGAGGCAGATTTGTGGCTTGTCCTTCCTTGGTTTCTTGCCAGGAAAGAAACTCTGTTAGTGTTTCATCTGCCTCCTCCAACTTTTGTCTGTCTTCAACCGACCTATTAATAATAGACAAGGGAATTTCACAGAAGGGAGGAACAAGAGAAATAATATTACATAACAAGTTCAATTAAGTAGATAATGCTTTAGTTATTTGGAGAGCATCTGATTTGAATTCCTTGACTTGAGGAAATTCTTTGAAATTTTCTATTTGTAATGACAGTTGAGCAATCTGTTCATCTTTTGTTTTGCTCAATTGTTCATTCATTATCTTCAGCTTGTTCAATGTTAGAGATAGCTCCTTTTCTTTCTGAACTGCATGTTGATCTACTCTATGTTTCTATTTGAGCATTTGCTCATTTAATTGGTCATTTGAATGCTTCTGTGTTGCTAATTGGTGCTCTAACTGCTCTATCCTCTGCTACTTCTCATGCACCTGTGTTTCTAGTGAAATGATTTCCTGATCCTTTTCTTTAAGCAAATTGTTGGCTTCCGATGCCTTGTCCATAGTAGCTGCTGTGTATGCTCCAACATACTGAGAGAGTTTAGTAAGATCTTCGGAAGCGTTGACTTCCTCTCTCCATACCACATTAGTTATCTCCATCTGTGCAGGCAAAAGAGATTGATCAAGTTTTCTCTTTTTCCTTTGTCTTTTTATTACAGCCCTATGCTTAGTGCTGTAGAAGACATCCAAGGGTGGTATTTCTTCTACATGCAGAACAATTTCATCGGATGGGTTCTTTGGAATCATCTCTACATCCTTTTGATTCATGGGTGGGCCGCTAGTTCCTTCATTCAAAACCATATTAGTTTTTGTCTTCTCACCAATTGTCACTTAGGCATGCTAAATCCTTGTAGGCTTTTAGTATTGCTTATGGTTGAGTCGAACTGTTGCCATTCTTTGAGTAGTTTGGGATCAATATATATGTCTGTATCAATGATTTCACTGCCTTTTTATTGTTCTTTCTCCTGTTTTGGCGTTTTTTCTTTCTCAAGAAAATTTTCCACTGGAGGAGCTTTGTCAACAGTTTGTTGTTCAGTTTCACTTGACTGGACTGTCGGGGTGGTGGCTAATAGGTCTAGAGGCAGAGTTTGCAACCTCTAGTCTCTAAACATATTAAAAGTTTCTAGCCCTTCATCTTGATACCTCATCCTAGCCAATGTTTTAACCTGAAATAATGATTCAGCTAAGGAAAATAGATCGTCGAAGTCATCCTTTTCATGATCAAATTTTGCAAGTTTGGCTTGTTCAAGAACATTAAAGGCAACTTTTCTTGGATCATATTGCTTGTTAGGAATTGTAGCAAGATTCAGAATTTGTATCTTTTCTGCTTCCTTCTTTGCGTGTTTGTAATCATGAAGAGTGAAAACACCGCATCGTAAAGGGAATATAGGCCATACCTGTTTCTTAGAATTTCTAACGGTTTTTGATGTCCCTTCTACTGTTATTTGATAAGCCAGTTCCTAAGCTAATAATTTATCAGGCACATACAAGGGAAGAACATGGGGTTTGGTAAGGCTACCAAAAATCCTTATATAAGTAAATTTCTCCTCCCTGAACCAATTACCTACTGCAGTCAAGTCAATCCCTGCTTCCTCGGAAATCCTGGGGGCAGGCTTATTAAAAATAGAATAATACACAAGCAACATAAAACCATTGAAAATTTTATACAAATGATTTTTGTAGTGAGCCTTCCATAACTGTTGATGATAAATATGGATTGGCTTAGGGTCTTGGGGAGTCCATCTCCATCCGAGTATTGGATATTCAGAATTAAAGCAAATAGTATCCATAATATAAGCACTGTAATAGAAAGGGGGAATGGTCCTAGTAGTTTTACGTGTAGTTGTTCTGTATTCAAGAATTGTTGTGGCTAATTTATCGGACAAAATATTTGCCCAATCCATCACATAGCCATTTATTGCAGCTTCCATTAGGGGGACCATTTCTATGGTGAATTTAGCAGAATCATGTATTCCCCACATCCTACACATCATAGCCCCGGCATAACAATAAGGGGAAGCCAAAGAGTCAACAGAGTACTTACCTGATGACTCGTGCTTGTGCTTTTCGGGGAAATGTCTCCATTGCTTTATCGGTGCTGACTCTGAGTTGTTTTCCTTTGCAAACGCTTCTAGGAATACCTTGTTGTATTTCTTCTCGGGTTGAGGTAAGTGATACATTTTCCTGAGATCTTCCTACTGTAATGAGCCAAATATCCTCCCATCGACTGTGCAAAATGTTCTGTCCAAGACTAGAATTTCCTCTACCACCCATCTCACTACATTAGTATATGGAAGGATTTTAGCTCGCACTGCTATCCTGTGAAGATAGGAACAAGCTAACTCTTTAAGAGTTCCTTCTGATTTGTTACTTGAGTCAACTGTGGCTTCCTCTGATAATTCCTCAGGCTCCTCTGCTTCTATTAGATTGTAAATGCTCTCCCAGCTAGTGTTTCCTATACCAAGGCACCTCGTATCTGAGATTAATCCTTTTTTGCTTGATCCCGGATCTTTGACTGGATGCGCTGCTGCTGTGGAAGCTGCTATTGTGGACATTTTTTATTTCTTACCCATTTTCTCTGAATCTCCCGTTTCAGAAGAATTCTGCACAAACAGTTGCAAGCCAATGAATAGAATTACATCGATTATCATATGATAAATGAAATATGGTTAAGGATTACCACGGATAAAATATTTTAAAATATCTACCCTTAACTGCATTATTGAATAGTCGTTTAACCTGTCAATCGTGGTAAATAACATCATAAATGCCCATCACGTCGCTCATATGCCGAATGATTATTTCAAGGGTGCCTTAGATTTTATTCATCGGCGATCGGCGATAAATCGCAAATCGATGATTGAGAGTGTTGAAGGAAAGGGCTTTAGCACTTGCTGCAAATATCTCTGATTATCGAAAGGTGATGCATGCAAACTTTTAAAATGTATTTTTACTTTTCGAGATGCATGCCTAATTAATAGATCACAGTCGAGGTTCGGCTTGAACTTTATCGCTTTGTCATGTGACTCCGCCGATTGCCGATTGCGATTTGCTTTATCACATTGGGGGTTTGAATAGGCCTTTACATATATTCCTTTATCATCAACACCACCGACTTGCCGATTGCGATTTGCTTTATCGCATCAGAGGAGTTGAGGGGCTCTATTTTATTATACCTTTGGCATTTGCTTCCTCCGATTTCCCGATTGCGATTACCTTTTTGGATCGGAGAATTGGATGAGGTTTTCACTTTATGTGTGTGTTTCCTTTGTTATTGTGATATGCGATCTTTGATCGCTTTATCGCAATAAAGAATGGTTTTATAATATTTACTAAAGGAACACTTTGTTTTTAATTAAAAGGCTTTATAAAATAATTCATTTACATCGGGCCTTTTAATAAGGATTTTTTCCTTATGATGAGGTAAATACCACTTTATTCACACATCTAACTAAGTTTGTTTTTTTTTTAAAGGGACCCATTTCATATTAGGATCTTGTGTAAAGTTTTTATGAAATGGGGGTTGTTGTACAACACAACAATTGGCGATTCACTGGAAGAAATAGTTATCTCTGAGAAAATAATATAATACTTTAACTTTCTCAATCTGAAATCCTTAATAGATAGAGAAAATCTAATATAACTAGGTAATCATAAATTCTGAATATAATGAAGACTATTTTTGCTATTTCTCTCTTATCTCAAAATTAAATACATTCTAAGTTTTAAGTAAACCTTAATTGGTTGATAATAATAAAACAAGAGACTTTTCCAACTTAGCTTTTATAATGACTCCTTTGTCATAGGTAGAGCCGCTGCTACCAGCAAACGTCTATAGTCTCAACAGGGTTACCTTTTAACCATTTGATCATTCATTGTTCCATCCATTTCAGAGTATAATTAAAAAAAATGAGTCCAAAAGATATGTTTCCACATTTTTTGTATTGCATTTTCTTTTTTCCTTATTTCTTTATTTTGCAGGATAAAAAGCCATTGTCCTAGTCTGGTGGCCAGCTGTTGACAATGTCATTCACTGGTTGTAATTTAACTGAACAAGTTGGCTCGTGATGAGATCCCTTGTCTTATAATTATAAGTCATTACCCTGTTTTGTTATGCAGTGTTGGTAATGTCAGTTGAATCATTCCCCTATGATCATGGTAAGTAGGCTTGTAATAAGACCTCTTATCTTTTATATCAAATATATTTTAGAATTACACTCTGAAAAATTATAAACTTTGATGGATGGGATGAACAATTTTCTCCTTAAGAGAACATAGATGACATTTTTGAGAGTTGAAGATGCTAAGATTGAATCAATCTTTGTTTTGTATTGATAACCTTTTTTTCAGTTTGATAAACTTTAGAATGATTTACAGTATTTCTAAGTTTTGAGAAGATTTCACAAAAATAAAATGGGGTTTTCAGAATCTAATTATACCTAATTTCCTAGAATTTTCCTTTTCCTTCAAGGCTTCCATTTCTTAAAAGTAAATATTGAAACTATTTTCTTTTGAGTAACTTATTCAATATAGTAAAGACCAATGGAAGGCTATTCACAACGTTATTTCCTAAGAGAAAAATAACTAATTATTCACACAAATCCTGCTGAAAATTGAATATTTACAAAGGGAGAAGGGGTTACCTCCTCAATTGAAGAATTTTTTCAGAATAAGCCCATTAACAGGAAGAGAGTCTCTCTTTCCTAATAGATCTTGCAATATGAATGTAGAAGGGCCTATCTTCTCGCTGATTTGGAATGGTCCAAGCCACATTTTCTGAAACTTAGTGTGTTTTCCTTTATCCTCATGGGCTTTGTCCCACTTCAAAACCAGATCACCAATCTGTAAATGTTTTGAGCCGGTTGAAGTTGTATCAAAAGAAGACTTAATAATTTGTTGATGCTTTGCATGTGTAATTCGAGCTTTCTCCCTTTCTTCTTCTAGTTTCAAGATCTGATCATGTCTTAATTGAATAGAAGATGAGGGACTTTCTTCAATAAACTGCACTAAAGCTAGTGATGGAAGTACTAAGTTTGATGGTATGACAACTTCCTTTCCATACACTAGATTAAATGGAGAAGTTCCTATTGAGGCCTTCTGTGTTATACGGTCTACCCATAGTGAAAATATCAAAGACTTATGCCAGTTTTTATGATTCTGCTCAATAGTTCTCTTAATGATTTTGATAAGATTCTTATTGGTAGATTCTGCTAAACCATTACCTTAAGGGTAGTAGTTTGCAGAATATTTCAATTTGAATCCTCTTTTGATAGCAAATTCAAGTATAGAATTACCAGAGAAGTAAGATGCATTATCAAAAATAAGAGTGTTTGGAACACCAAACTTGGTAATAATGAACTGATCTATGAATTCAATGATTGCCTCAGAGTTTGTTGTCTTCAAAGGAATTTCTTCAACCCACTTAGTAAAGTAATTGGTAGCTATAAGAATATACCTATGTTGTTTGGATGAATGTGGAGTGATTTCTCCAATGATGTCCAATCCCCATTGTTCAAAGGGTTGTTCAATGTTGACTGGCTGCAAAGGAAAAGCTAGCTTCCTTTGTCTTCCACTGGTAGTTTGACATATTTGGCATTTCCTTACATATTCATGAGTATCTCTAAACAAGGTGGGCCAGTAATATCCAGCATGAATTATTTTGTGACCTATTGTATCAGCTCCAAAATGTCCTCCTACTGGACCATCATGTAGTTCCTGCAAGACCTTTTGTGCTTCAGGTTTTTCTAAGCATCTTAACAAAATTGAATCATAATTCCATCTAAAAAACACATCATCAACAATCATGAATTTTTTTGCTTTTAGTATTATGGAATGTTTGTTTTTATAGGAAATATTAGAATGAGCATATCCATTTTTCAAATAGAATATCAAATCTGTATATTGGGATTCAGGATTAGTGGTACTTATCTCATTGATTTCTTCAATACTGTTTGTACCTTCATGTTCCTGAATATTAGAAGCTCCTGCCAACAACCTGCAAAAACCTTGGCCTTTGATAATATTTGCTGGTTTTATGTCCAAATAATATTCCTGTAATGTTATGACCCAATTTTCCCTCTTTTCTCCCAATTCCCTTTGAACTAGTAACTGTCTTACTGCTGAAAAAGGGACTATAACTTTTGTATGAGCTTTTAAGAGAAAGGACCTGAAATGTTTGATAGCTTTATATACAACAAAGGCTTGTTTTTCAACTTCAGAGTAATTAAGTTCAGCACCTTGAAGGTTTGAACTATAAAATGAAATTGGTGCTTCCAAGTTTTGATCATTGATTTGTGTCAGCAATGCCGCGTAAGATGAATCAGATGCAAAAGTATATAAAATGAAATGATTTGAAAAATTAGGAGTGCTTAAAGCAAGGGCATTTATGATTGATTGTTTGATGGAATCAATTGCCTCTTTTTCTATAGGCCCCCATTTAAACATTGAAGTTTTCTTGATCATGGTTTGTAATGGCAAAACAATCTGTGAGAAATCTGGAACAAATATTTTTACAAAGTTAATTTGACATAAAAATGATTGCATTGATTTTTTATTATGTGGAAATGGAATATCAGAAATCTCTTTGATTCTATTTGGATCAATATAAATACCATTCTTTGAAACAATGAAGCCCAAGAGTTTACCTTGATAAAGAGTGAAAAAGGATTTCTTAGGATTGAGTGAAATGCCATAACTTTTGCAGCGCTCAAAGATTTGTTTCAAATCATGTAAGTGATTTGATCTTTTCTTAGAGAAAATAGTAATGTCATCCAAATAGACAACTAATGATTTATTGATTAGAACTTTGAATGCTATGTCCATCGCTCTTTGGAATGTAGCTCCAGCATTGATTAACCCGAAAGGCATTTTTTGATAGGCATAAGTTCCCCACTTGGTTCTGAAAGTAGTCTTAAGTCTGTCATTAGGGTGTACCAAAATTTGGTTATACCCTGAAAAACCTTCTAAGGAGGACATTAATTCAGAGCCAGCAACTAAATGGAGAGTTTTCTCCATTGTTGGCAGAGGGAAGTTATCCTTTTGACTTGCTTTGTTAAGATGTTTGAAATCAATACAAATTCTAATGTCACCATTTGTCTTCCTTACTGGGACCATGTTAGACACCCAATTTGAATGTCTAACAGGAAAGATTATCTTGGCTTTCAAGAGTTTGTTTAATTCAACTTTTATTTGCCTCTCTAAGTTACGATGAAGCTTCCTTAATTTCTGTTGTACTAGTTTTTCTTTAGATAGCATTGGAATTGTATGTTGTATGATAGATGTATCATAAGTTTTCAAATCATCATATTTCCAAGCGAATACATTTTTAGATTTATGAAATAACCTGATAAATTCAATTCTTTCTTCTGAAGAAAGTCCTAATCCTAAATTGATGTTTTACGGATTGTCCTCAGTACCAATGTTTATTAATTCAAATCTCAAAGTAGAACTTTGAAGCTTTGAATTAGTAACCTGTTTAAACCTATCTTTGATGTCATAAAGGTCTTCAAGTTTGACCACTGGTTTGGGTATTGAGTTTTCTTCAAGTTTTTCTTCCATTTGAAGATCATGCTCACTTTCATAAATAATTTGATCATCGTAGGACTTACCAAAAGTTCAAAAATTTGAAATGTCATCATCATGATTGAACACTTTCCAGTTAGTGACATTATCAAGAATTGATGGTCTGAAAATTAACTCTGCTGAAAATCTATCGGAATTGTAATCTTCAGATGGAAGGAGCTTAAAAGCAACATTGGCTAGTAAATCTACTGTTGCATTCTGGGATCTAGGGATGGGAGAAATATTGAATGCTAAAAAATGAGACACAAGGTCTTGTACCAAAGATTGATAATGTTTAAGGTGACTAGAAAGGCAATGTATAGTATTTCTGACTTGTTTTATAACAATTTCAGAGTCACCGAACACTTTCAAATATTGAACTTTAAGACCAATTGCTTTATAAAGTCCTTGAATCAAGGCTTCATATTCAACAGTATTGTTTGTGCACTCAAATTCTAATCTGCATGATAACATGGTCTTTTCTCCCTCAGGACTAACTAAAATACATCCTACTCCTGCACCTTCATTAGATTTAGACCCATCAAAATATAATGACCAAAAAAAAGATTTATCTACAATTTTATTTATAGTTTCCTAAGTAATTTTAACACACCTTGATGTATCTGTTTGAGAAAAAATTTCAATTTGAGATGTGAAACTATTAACTGAGAAAGGTGATGATTGAGCAGTAAAATTGCCAAAGAATGATTCAGATGAGTAATTACCCAGAATGTTGTTGTTGAATGCTATCGGTTGGTTTTCTTGTTCAAACTCAGTGACAGTATGAGTCATATGTTTTTCCCGATCAATCTTTATCTGATTTGGTTTTCCTTTATAAGGTAACCACATATGAGACCAATCGGTGGAAATATAACCATGAAGTTTCTCTGACCAGTCTCTACTCAAAATCAAACCATAGAATTCAGGAATATCAGTGATTAAAATATCAATTCTCTGAACCACTCTTGGATCAGATGATAACCTAATGGTAATTGAGTTGATCTCTCCTAATACCTAGACCTTTGTTCTATCCAACTAGACAATATGGATTGCAGACTTTTGGGGTTCAATGTTCAGTTTGGAACAAACTGAAGCTGGCATTATATTAGAGGAAGCCCCTAAGTCTATTAAGAAATTTTATAGATTTCTATTATAAATCTCATAGGTTAATAGAAAAGGAGGAGTGTGGGAATTTGATCTGTCTCCGATTAAAACAACATCTGTAGCTTCCACTCTACCAGGTGGTGGTTTACCTGTCTCGTTAACAGCATTGGAAAATATAGCATTTGGAAAAGGAGAAGAAGGTACTGCATCTAACTCCTTAAGCAGCAACTTTTGTTGATGTTTGAGTTTACTAAGTTCAAACATAGTGATATTTGCCTTTGTTTTCTTCATGTCTTCAATAATGTTGTAGTCCATAGAATATGTAACTACTAATGTTTTAGATGTTGGAGGTGGATTTGAAGCTGATGGCTGATTTTGAGAAGGTGCGGCTGCAGATTTCTTTGTGGGAGCTTTTTCTTTAGTAGGAGTACTGGTGTTTCTTTTCTTCTGAGTTACTTGAACAGGCTCAGGAGTGCCTTTACTCCTGGTAGTTACAGGGAAAGCTTCCTGTTCATTTTCTGTATCAGAATTAGGCAAAATAAAGTCCCACATCCCATGACATTCTACAGTTACCTCTTCTTCTGGTTCTTCAGATGATAAGACTGTCTCTTCTTCTTCATCTTCTTCGGGGTCTGAGTCTACATTGGATATAGCATTCGAAGGTTTTGATTCTGGCTTCTTAAAGTTTCTAAATGGTTTTTTAGTTGAAGTCTCAGCTACTTGCTTCTTGATTTCTATCATTTCATTTGACATAGTCTTGAGAACTTTTTGAAGACCTTCCATATCATATGGATCTTTAGCCATTTTCTTCTTTGAATCATCTTTGAAAGAGACTTTTTTAGATTTTTTGTCTTCAAGAGCAGCTTTCTTTTCTAAGGCGATGATACGTTTTTCCACAGCAATTGCCTCTTTCATATTTTCTGCTAGAGTAGGTTTTCCAGCTCTATCTACAAAGATAACTACATTTGAAGGTAAATATGTTATATACCATTAAATTCTAACTTGTTCACTAGGTTTAGAGGCAGTCGGGATCTTATTTAAGAATTTATCAAACCTCGAATTGAATTCTTTTATAGGTTCTTTGGACTCTGTCCTAAGATTTGAAAGATCATTGATTAATGTTGCTACAGATCTGTCATCACCGTATTTAGTCAAGAACTGCTCTTGAAAAATATTCCAACTAGTAATGGATCCTGATGGTAAGGAAAAGTACCAAGACCCAGCTGATCCTTGTAGAGTATAAGGGAAAATCCTAACAACTACATCTTCCTCTGTGACTTCTTTTAAGTTAACTGACAACATAAAGTTGTTAATGTGTTCATCTATCGGTATGCCTGCATCTGGATTAAATTTTGGCAACCATTTTTCAGGATGTGCTGGCAATGGGTGCAAAGGTGTAGGCATAGTGACTGCACCAAGATTATTCCATGGATTTTGTGCCATTGTTGAGCTACTAATAGATGATAATGCCGATGAAGTTCCAGATGATTGGGAAGGAGCAGATATTGAAGTTTGAGGAGGTTAAGAAGCAGATGTTGAAGTTCCAGTTCCCTATTGAACAACAATATGGAGTGGAGGAGTGGATGGTTGACTTTGCAATGGAGAAGATGAAATGGAGGATGTGGATGAGAAAGTTTCACTATCAGATCCTTTAGTTGTTTTCCTTGCCCATTTCCTTTTAGGCAAAGGTAACTCAGTAGGTTCAATACCAAGTTTTTCGCTCTGAAGTCTGGTGAGGGAGTGAGAAGGAATGAATTGTGAAGTTACACTGCCTTGAGATACCTTATATTTCTGTAGCGATATTGAGAATCCTTGAAGTTTATGGATGAGAGGCTGCACCTCAAGAGATTTAGGAGTTAATTTATCTGGGATATTTTGCGGTTGAGTAGTGGTAGTTGTCTCCTCTACTTCTCGCTTGAAGACTGGAGTTCCAGTATGCAAGGGAGAAGTCGGAGGTGAGGTGGAGGGAGATTTACTCTAAGAATGGATTATAGGTTTGTATTTGCTCGCCATTCACAGTTCAAGCCCTCCTTCTAGCGCCAAAAATTTTGATGCCTCGAAAATCACTGCATCGACATCGGGGATAACCACCCAGTCCGGACCTTAAAGGCAACTCCTTTTCCGTTTGGTGTCGTGGCTCTGACTAGATATAATGGGACCAGTTTCCCAATGATTTGTAAATAGGAAGGATAAGTTATTGATTGTCTATTATCTAATGGTAATGATGAATGATTTATCCTAATATGCAAAAATATAAACAACTAATCTATCCTGGGAAATCTCTGTTTTAGTGCAATTCTTGGTGATTCTTATTGAAAAGTAGGCATGTAGATGACTCTAGTTTTAAACAAAAATATTCATTCATATGATAATTAATTTGTTCAAGTAGTTGAACAAAGTAATAACTAAAACATTATTACACTATTCTTTATATACCATTGACATAAATATGAATGAATAAGTAACAATCCTTAAACATTCAATAGTGATAAGCTAAAGGACTATTATGAAAGCACATACATATATCAAATGATAGCAAAAATGAATAAATGTTGATTCATATAAAAGTATGAAACAAAGACATAGATAGTAGTACCATATGTAATTTGAATCCCCTCTGATATCAATCGCATTCAGATCCCGTCTTTCAACTTAGAAATACTTTCACAAAAAGCAATAGTGCATATCCCATCAAAGTAATCTTCATTAAAATTAAAAATTCAGGTCCAATCTTCATAAAAAAATATATATCGGAAGCACAGTAGTGCAACTCCCGATCCAAGTCTTAATACAAAAATTGAGGACCCTTTTCAAAAACATGAAAGGGTCTATAAATACTTTCTAAACTAACTAACTATAAAATAAAAATGTTGTGAGCTAGTATAACCAAATCATAAATATATGAAAATCTCCCCGAAATAGACATGCTTACAGTCGGTAAGAATGATTCATTGTTTCGGCTGACTATCCTTTGGCTTGAGCTGACATATGGCGAGCATCCACTGCAATTCTAGAGGGTTACTCATACGTGAATGTAGTTGGGCAGTATATGTGGCATCAGTAATTTCAGGAATCATGTAACCAATTGCATCGGTTAGGCATTTCATCGTTGTCTTTTGACTATGTGGTTTTACAAGGAAGAACCAAAAGGTTTCCCATGTCAAAGTTTGGATGCCCGCGATTAATCTCTCCCTCTTTTCTAGCTCTTGTTTCCATGTATGCTCCAATTATTTGACTGATGGTAATTTCCCTGGAGTGCCTTCTGAGAATAAATTTGACAAATAAATGGTATCATTAATTAATTCCACTAGATTACCAGTCACCGATCTACATCTCTATGTTTCCCTCTCTGCCTTCATCAATTGAGTTTGCCACTCAAGGAACAAGATTTCCTTGTGTGATTCCAAAATTTGAGGCAGATTTGTAGCTTTTCCTTCCTTGGTTTCTTGCCAGGAAAGAAACTTTGTCAGTGTTTCAACTGCCTGCTCCAACTTTTGTCTGTCTTCAACCGACTTATCAATCATACATGAGGAAATTTCACAGAGCGGAGGAACAAGAGAAATATTATTACATAACAAGTCCAATTGAGTAGATAATGCTTTAGTTATTTGGAGAGCCTCTGATTCGAATTCCTCAACTTGAGGTAATTCTTTGAACCTTTCTATTTGTAATGACAGTTGAGCAATCTGTTCATATTTTGTTTTTCTCAACTGTTCATTTGTTATCTTCAGCTTGGTCAATGTTAGAGATAGCTCCTTTTCTTTCTGAACTTCATGTTGATCTACTCTTTGTTTCTCTTTGAGCAATTGTTCATCTAATTGGTCGTTTGATTGCTTCTGTGCTGCTAACTACTGCTCTAACTGCTCTATCCTCTGCTGCTTCTCATGCACCTGTGTTTCTAGTGAAACGATTGCCTGATCCTTTTCTTTAAGCAAATTGCTAATTTCCGATGCCTTGTCCATAGTAGCTGTTGTGTATGCCCCAGCATACTGAGAGAGTTTAGAAAGATCTTCGGAAGGGTCAACTTCCTCTCTCCATACCACATTAGTTATCTCCATCTGTGCAGGCAAAAGAGAAGATTGATCAAGTTTTCTCTTTTTCCTTTGCTTTTTTATTACAACCTTATGCTTAGGGGTGTAGAAGACATCCAAGGGTGGTATTTCTTCTACATGCAAAATAATTTCATCAGATGGGTTCTTTGGAATCATCTCTACATCCTTTTGAGTCATGGGTGGGCCACTGGTTCCTTCAGTCGAAACCATATTAGTTGTTGTCTTCTCACCAATTGTCACTTCAGGAGTGCTAAATCCTTGTAGGCTCTCAATATTTCTTATGATTGAGTCGAACTGTTGCCATTATTTGAGTAGTTTGGGATCAATATGAATGTCTGTATCAATGAGTTCACTGCCTTTTTGTTGTTCTTTCTCCTGTTCTGGCGTTTTTTCTTTCTCATGAAAATTTTCCACTACAGGTGCTTTGTCAACAGTTTGTCGTTCAGTTTCGCTTGACTGGACTGTTGGCGTGGTGGCTAATAGGTCTAGAGGGAGAGTTTGCAACCTCTGGTCTCTAAGAATATTAAACATTTCTAGCCCTTCATCTTGATACCTCATCGTGGCCAATGTTTTAACCTGAAATAATGATTTAGCTGAGGAAAATAGATCGTCAAAGTCATCCTTTTCATGATCGAATTTTGCAAGTTTGGCTTGTTCAAGAACATTATAGGCAACCTTTCTTGGATCATATTTCCTATTAGGAATTGTGGCAAGATTCAGCATTTGTATCTTTTCTACCTCCTTCTCTGCGTGTTTGTAATCATGAAGAGTGAAAACACAGCATCGTAAAGGGAATACAGGCCATACCTGTTTCTTAGAATTTCTAAGGGTTTTTGATGTCCCTTCTATTGTTATTTCATAACCCAGTTCCCAAGCTAATAATTTATCAGACATATACAAGGGAAGAACATGGGGTTTGGTAAGGCTACCAAAAAGCCTTATATAAGTAAATTTCTCCTCCCCGAACCAATTACCTACTGTAGTCAAGTCAATCCCTGCTTCCTGGGAAATCTTGGGGGCAGGCTTATTGAAAATAGAATAATACACAGGCAACATAAAACCATTGCAAATTTTATACAAATGATTTTTGTAGTGAGCCTTCCATAACTGTTGATGATAAATATGGATTGGATTAGGGTATTCGGGATTCCATCTCCATCCGAGTATCAGATATTCAGAATTAAATCAAATAGTATCCATAATATAAGCACTGTAATAGAAAGGGGGAATGGTCCTGGTAGTTTTACGTGCAGTTGTTCTGTAGTCAAGAATTTTTATGGCTAATTTATTGGACAAAATATTGGCCCAATCCATCACATAGCCATTGATTGCAGCTTCCATTAGGGGGACCATTTCTATGGTGAATTTGGTAGAATCATGTATTCCCCACATCCTACACATCATAGCCCCGACATAACAATAAAGGGAAGCCAAAAAGTCAACAGAGTACTTACCCAATGACTCATGCTTGTTCTTTTTGGGGAAATGTCTCCATTGCTTTATCGGTGCTGACTCTGAGTTGTTTTCCTTCGCAAACGCTTCTAGGAAAGCCTCGTTGTATTGCTTCTCAGGTTGAGGTAACTCATACATTTTCCTGAGATCTTCTAGTTGTAATGAGCCGAATATGCTCCCATCAGCTATGCAAAATGTTCTATCCGAGACTGGAATTTCCTCTACCACCCATCTCACTACATCAATATATGGCAGGATTTTAGCTCGCGCTTCTATCCTGTGAAGATAGAAACAGGCTAACTCTTTAAGATTTCCTACCAATTTGTTACTTGAGTCAATTGTGGCTTCCTCTGATAATTCCTCAGGCTCCTCTGCTTCTATTAGATTGTAATGCTCTCCCAGCTAGTGTTTCCTAGACCAAGGCATGTCGTATCTGAGATTAATCATTTTTTGCTTGGTCTGGGATCTTTGACTAGATAAGCTGCTGCTGTGGACTTCTTTGATTTCTTACCCATTTTCTCTAAATCTCTGGTTTTGGAAGAATTTTGCACAAACAGTTGCAAATAATGATACAGAGAAAATGCTGCTGCAAGCCAATGAATAGAATTACATCGATTGGCATATGATAAATGAAATATGGTTAAGGATTACGACAAATAAAATCTTTTAAAAGGTCTACCCTTAACTGCATTATTGAATAGTCGTTTAACCTGCCAATCGTGGTAAATAACATCATAAATGCCCATCACATCGCTTATATGCCGAATGATTATTTCAAGCATGCCTTAGATTTTTATTGATCAGCAGTCAGCGATAAATCGCAAATCGATGATCGAGAGTGTTGAAGGAAAGGGCTTTAGCACTTGCTGCAAATATCTCTGATTACCGAAAGGTGATGCATGCAAACTTTTTAAATTTATTTTTAACTTTTGAGATGTGCGCCTAATTAATAGATCGCAGTCGAGGTTCGGCTTGAACTTTATCGCTTTGTCATGTGACTCCTCCGATTTCCGATTGCGATTTGCTTCATCGCATTGGGGGTTTTGAGTAGGCCTTTACATATATTCCTTTATCATCGACGCTGCCAACTTGCCTATTGCGATTTGTTTTATCGCATCGGAGTATTTTAGGGGCTCTATTTTATTATACCTTTAGCATTTGCTTCCTCTGATTTCCCAATTTCGATTACCTTTTCGGATCGGAGAATTGGATGAGGTTTTCGCTTTATGTGTGTGTTTCCTTTGTTATTGCGATATGCAATCTCTGATCGCTTTATCGCAATAAAGAATGGTTTTATAATATTTACTAAAGGAACACTTTGTTTTTAATTAAAAGGCTTTATAAAATAATTCATTTACATCGGGCCTTTTAATAAGGATTTTTTCCTTATGATGATGTAAATACCACTTTATTCACACATCTAACTAAGTTTATTTTTAAAAGGGACCCATTTCATATTAGGATCTTGTGTAAAGTTTTTATGAAATGGGGGGTTGTTGTACAACACAACAAGTCCCTGCCAACTTGTACTACCTAGTTGTCGAGTCTCAACTTGTTTTCATTTAAATTTTCCTCAGGGTTTGTGACTAGAACCTTAGGGTTTCCAAATTGACTTTTATTGACTGATGAAGAATGTTTTTGCCTTTCATCATATTCTTAATCACCATTTTTGTTGAAACAAGAACCAATACATTTACTCGTGTGCTCTTCTTTGACCCATTTCCCCCTAAGAATGAAACCCTTTTATTTTCATGTTTCAACTTAGAACCCTTGGTCCATATCAACTTCTACTACCTAGCTGGTAAGTGTCAACTTGTTTTTAATTTAAATTTTCCCTAGGGTTTGTGACTAGAACCATAATGAACTTTCCAAATTGATTTGTATTGACTAAAGAGGAATGCATTTACCTTTCATCATATTCTAAATCACCATATTTTCGACACAGGGACCAATACTTTTGTTGGTGAACTCTTCTTCAACCCATCTCCCCCTGAGCTCAAAACACTTTTATTTTCATGTTTCAACTTAGAATCATTGGTCCATGTCAACTTCTACTACCTAGATACCTACTATCAAATCATATCATGAACTTCCACCTATGCTAATTTTTTAAATAAACATGTGTATATCTATTATTCACTGGTATTATGATGATGATTCACTTGAATTACAAGTATATTTTTTATTCCACTATACAGGGATGGAAATTGACCCACCACATGAGGAATAAGATTTTTCCTATAAGTTATCAACTAGATGATGATCAATATGTGCCCTATGGAGATGATGAACCAATAGAGGGTAAACATGTGCTCTTTCAAGTTGATCAACAATCATTAGGGGAACAAGATGTGCCTTATCAAGATAATTACTCACTAAAGGAGGATTTTTTTCCTTATCAAGTTGATCAACCACTAGAAGAATGAGTTGTTTACTCAAGTTTATAAGATAATAGGGACTTGTCGTGGTTTGGTAAGGGATGGAAGGTTTGTATAAAATTTAGATGCAAGCACAACATAAGACCTTGGGAAGCCTATCCCTACTCGTACTATTGGAGAGCATGTCAAAAAAATCATTTTGAACATATTTTGAGAAAGATTGAGTTATTGCACAAGCTTAGATACTAGAAGGTTGGTCAAACATAAGAAACTAAAACATGTCAAATCTTTTGGGTTTCCAAGGTGTTAAACAAAGGAAGACGCATATGAATATCTCTAAAAATACATCAAATGCATTTACTTTGTTTGGAAAATCAAGAAAACTTGATGTTCAAGTTGTGTGCAGAGAAATTACAACTTTTATTGTTGCACCAAGCACAAGAAGACAATAAAAGTTGGAAAAAATGTCAAAATTGCTCCATGTCTCGAGAAAAACATTGCTCAAGCATAACAAATTCAAGGTTCAAGTAAATGAAAATGATGAATATTTTTCTTTTGCTCTAATCACCAAGAAATCTTATCAAGACAGGATTACAATAGGAATATGAACACTTGTGATAGAGTTTTGGGAGAACCATTCATGTGCTGTTCCAGATTGAAAGCATGTCATGTGACATCACATAGCTAAAGGTGAGTATGTGGATCATGCTAAGAATGTTGTAGAAATGATAAAATTTGCACTATTTGAGGAATTCTAGGAAAGCAATCACTATGTTAACATATCCATAAGGATATTTCAGAAACTGAA
Source organism: Pinus tabuliformis (assembly GCA_031772625.1). Classification (NCBI taxonomy): domain Eukaryota; kingdom Viridiplantae; phylum Streptophyta; class Pinopsida; order Pinales; family Pinaceae; genus Pinus; species Pinus tabuliformis. The sequence continues at coordinate 826,367,460 of CM062807.1, read as the reverse complement.
GCCATGGTTTATTAGGCCTAATACAATCCATAACACGTGTTTATGCCAATATCATGTTGAATTTTAGCTTCATTATGACACTTTCGAGGAAGTTTACAAGAATAACTATCACATCAACCCTTCTCCTCCTACAATGCACAATTTTCCTTCATCAATATTGTGCAGAAGGGAGCCAAGAGAGTTGCTTTACAAGAAAATATGTATAGGTGGGAGAAGATTCCTTGAATTTGGTGATTTGGAATTATTCCACAAGAACTTTCTTATTGATCCCAACTAGTTTGGGATGTCAAATGTCACTGTCACATGGAAGTGATATGAGTATGCCATGGGAAATCAACCATCTTCCTCAACTCTGGTGCCCAGGAGGATCAACCATGTTAAGGATGAGATTCATATTTCAAAATTCATGGGGGTGTTTCAAAACTAGATCTATAAATATATCAAAAACTTGCATAAGTCTAGGTGGTAAGATTATGAATTTAAGCATGCTCACGAAGTATTCCATCTAGGCACTAATGAATCATGTGAAAAAATGACATATTAATTGAGAAAGAATTGGATATGGTTAGATGGTTGTGCAGGGCAGTTCAAGTCACCATGTAGTTTTTATTGGTTGAGTCAACTATACAAAAGACAAAAATTTACATACTTGGAGCTATTTTGAAACAAGACATGGAAATAGTGAGCATGATGGTGTAGGTGCTTGTGTGAAGTGAGCACTTAGGAGGTACTAAATGAGCCATGATGCAGATTGGCTCAAACCATCAGTAGAGGTGGTCAACTAGTGTAGATCCCATTTAGGACATGAAGGTCATGAATCTATTAGGCCTATGCGTAGGTTCTTCTGGAATGTTGAACTTGGTGATGTGAATAGATCCATTCCTTGTTATTGTAATACTATAGAAGGAACATGGTAATTACACTCAAACCTAAGAAAAGGCATGGGGGGAATATTTTCCATTGAGACAAGAAAAATCGCATGTTTTTTTGAGTTTTTTATTTATGTTGATGGATTTAGACTTGAGCACTATGAAAAACATGGGTACATGAAAGGATGGAAATATGTCCCTCTTAATCCAAAGAGGTGTCATCCAATTCTAATGTCGGAAGATATGAATGATGAAGAGGCCATTGTTTCACTTGATCATGATCGAGTCTCTAATCTTGCAAGGGAAGGTATGTGGCCCATCTATCATTAAAGTTTTTATCTATAAGTTGAAATCTTGAATGTATTTAACTAATACATATTTTGTATTTTGGTTGTAGGTGATGTTTTTGTTGCCACTTCCCCTTCAAGAAATGAGGAGAACATGGACTAGTATTTAATGTGATGCACACATGTGAAAAGTAAGTTGGTGAGACTGTATGAAGATGGAAAATTCACATACCGAATTGGTGGCATGGTTGTGTTGGGCCATTTTTTTTGAAAGGTTAAAAAATAAGTTGATCACATCATTTATAGATATTTTGTGACTGAATATATATCTTTCCAATAGAGTCATCTAATCATAACATCTCGGATCAATCTCATAGAAATAAAAACAAAGAAAGGTGAACCAAGGAGATGGAAGATGACAGAATATTACCATGAACGTATTATGGAGAGTTGCATTCCTATGGGCCATTAGCCAGATGAGTAGATGATGCAAATGGAAACCCCTGAAGCTGAGTCTATAATAGTCAAGTGTAATTTAATCAAGTATAAAAGATCTCAACATATGAATTTTGTAATTTATAAATGTGATAGTTGAATACTCTTTTAATTTTGTAATTTTGAATAGAGAAATGTTTCTCTCTAGTCTAGGATGGATTCATAATGGTGTACATATATGTTATATAAGCTTTAGTTTCCTTTAGGTGCTTAGGTTTCTAAAGTACACCAAATTCAACTTAGGGATAGGATCGTTATGTGAATCCCATTGATCTAAAATTTAATTAAAATTTAGAATCAATAGGGATTTAGATTTAGCTTTAAGTAAAAAATTTAATATATATATTTTTTTAATTCCATGTATAGTATTCATGTTGAGAATGGAAGAAATCTTATAGAGCTACTTACATGTCATACATTTGGTTTCTAGAAAATCCATTTCAGTATCTAAGAACCAAGTTCATATAATATTGTTTTACCTAAAATGGAAATTCAACTATCTAGGTTATGAACAACATTGAAATATTTTTATGTTATTAATAAATGTAATGTGCTTGTTCTATTTAAAGTATGGAAAGAGTTACACACATGCTTCATATTGGATTGTTAAAAGTGCAACACATACTATATATATATATATATATATATATATATATATATATATAGATATATTAAGCTCATTTAGGAAACCTCAAAAGAAATCAAATCGAATAAAACTTATTTGTAGTTTACATATTGACATGTTTTAAAATCATTGTAATTTAACAAACTAAAAGATGCTTTCTACAAGCCAATATGACAACTACAATTGTTTGTTGTAAAATTTTAGTTCAATCTTCTTAATTGAAGGTCTTGTTAACACCCAGGTTGTTCCCTTTGACTCCCAAGGGAATACGGCCGGGGTAACCACTAACCAAGCTTTGGATTATAGGTCCTAGCCTACCTATAATCAGAGAGGGCTCTCTCTTTAAGATTTATCTTTGTTTTGTGAAGATTTTAGGCTAGTTGTGAGTTTCAGTTTTTGTTCAAGGTTTTGGTTGAATGATGTCTTTCAGTACCTAGGGTGGAAATCTTCAGATAGTATTAGTTCATTGGGCAATGGAGTTTGTGTCTACAGGTTGTTTGAAATATTGAGTGGGGATGATGAAACTGCAGGGCCATTTAATTATTTCATGAAACAAACTTGAAATTGTAATGGTGAAGCATGTTTAACCAATGAAAAGCAATTAAGAATTTTACACTAAGCTAGGGTGTGAGAAAGAGATCTATTGCACAAGAGCAGGTTTGAATTCCTGAACAATAGCCCATGTGAAAGATATAGTTTGAAGATGCAGCAATTAAGAATTACACCTTTATAACTATAACTGAAGAAAACATTTATAACAGCGTAGATTGAGTTCAGGGTATTCTATGAATAAATCCTATAACTATTCTTTTTCTCTGGAATTAACTGTGAAACATAGCATATGATTGGGTTATGAAGATATAATAAAAACACATAACGAAGAGTTTAAAGGAAACTTATTGAGCCATGAAATACACAGGAATCCTGTAGCATTCAGAAAACACACTACAATGCCTCAGACAACACAGAACTTCAGAAATTCCATCAGCCATTGTATTAATCCTCTGAAAATTTACAACATAGGATCTCTAGAAGAGAAAATCAACAACCCCTGCAAGCTTATGCAAGGGGGAATATATACAATCGGTTACACAAAATATCTGAACCGCTGAGTCACTTGAGAAATAAATATGTTTACCAACTTTACAGAATAGCAGATAAGGAAGTTATTGCTGCTCTTTAATTCTGTCAGAAGTCTTTTTGACCTTTGGAGGCCACTGAGTCGGTTTAGCGTTCTGAATAAATGCTGAATGATGTGTCTTTATGCTCTGTCATGCTGTAGCTTTCTTGGTCCTGTTATTTGCAGCTATCAGTATTGCTCTAGTGGCTGAATCTTTCTGTTGAGTTGGCTCAGTCCATTCTTCTCCATACATACTGAATGCATCCAATTTTCCTGTATATGATAACTTATGTTTTTTGATGAAAAAACTTGATGAGAGGCTCTTGTTCAAAGTATCAACTGTATCATTTTGGTCCACCATTCCTGTGTGGGCAATTGATGTCTCAAAATTGCATCTAGGGTCTCATTTGCCTCTGTATATTTATAAAAGTTTGGAGGCACTTCAAACAAGTGTTTGATCTCATTCATAATGAAAAATAAGTTCTCTACTCTGTTATAGAGACTTTGCCTAGATGCTGGCCCTTTTTCTTCTGAGGTACTTGGTCTTTCAGTGATCTGATTGGTAGCAAATGTATTGACCCTTTTAGCATAGTTCTCATGTGAAAGTAGTTTCCCTGCGATGTTCAGTAAGCCAGGAAGACCTCTGCTTTGTAATGCTGCAAACATGTCCATAAATCTGTTTACTTCTGTTTGCATGTCCTGGCTTCTTCTTTCCAGTGTTTGTACCAGGCTTCTCAATGTAAGGACCCTCTTTATCAGTAGGATAGTTTCAGATCTGTTAGGGATTCCTATTGTTGCAAGATGAGGACCTGTACGGTTATTGAGCACGTTAATCATTATATTGGCAATCTCAGGCATATTGCCTAGAGATGCCCTTGCTCTCTGGACTATCTTGTGTGCTTTTCCTATGAGCTCCATTTGCTCATGAATGGTCTCAATATACTGCCACTGATCTGTGATTGATTGGCCAATGTTGGCCCATAAAACTGTCTTGAGCTGAGCCACCACTTTGTCAAGGGTAAGCTCTTTCTCCAGCTCCTTTATCTTCTCTTTGAGAGCCTTTACTTCTCTTCCCTTTTCAGCTATGCTTTGCTTTGACCTGTCATATTTTTCATTGAGCTTAGCCAAATTCTCCCTGGCTTCATTTAACTCTGCCATTTGGGCTTCTAAGGCCTGAATTTCATTCTTCAGCTTCTGCATATCAAGGCTTGGAGCCTGCTCTGTTGTTGTTGCTGGTGCTGATGTAGATGGCACTGTTTGAGCTGTCTGCTCTGTAGGAGGAGCAGTAGTTTGAGGAGATTCCTCAAGGTTAATAATTTGTGGAGGGGGCTGTGATGTTTGGCCTCCTTCCTTCTGTTGTAGGGCTGCCTGCAGCGCAGCCTCTGACTCTCCCAATTTCTCCTGTGTCTGGATCAGTTGTTTGTATAATGATACCAGCATAGCTGCTGCATCTTGGTCATGCCTTAGCTGGGCAACATCTTCTGTTTGAGGACGAAGAGTTGTTGGGACCTTGATCATTTTCCTTAATGTTGCCATGTCTGCATCTCTTAATTTCAACAGTGCTTGTATAGCCTTGGTGTCCTTGGGATCATACCCAAGCTCTATGATGATATCCTCCAATGCTTTGATTCGGTTGTCTTTTGCCTGGGAGGATGCTTTCTCCAACTCAAGTTGGGCAGCTGTGTTATTTAGGCTATTTTCCAGCCTATAATTCACCAATTTTTTGTCTGCAAGGGTGGCATATACCATCTCACCCATTTGCTTGTGCAATTCAATCTGATCCATGGGGTGGATGTCTTTTGCAAGGACCTCAAGGTTGGTCCTTATGTAGTCTGCAGCTGACTGTGGCTGCAGCATGGTTGGCATGAAATGACTCATTACCATTTTTCCCTCATGTACATCATATGCAGACATCAACCTTTGTTGGTTTGTAGGAGCCATTTTCAACAAGTGATTGTAGAGCTGTATCTTGAGTGGCTCATTCCTCTTTTTGATATCAATAAATTGTTGTTTGATGCCTGCTTAAGCTCCTCTTTGGTGGCTTGAGGAGCTGACTTCTCCTCCAACTGTCCTTTCCTGTTCTTACTGAAAGGAACTTGCAGATGCTTCCATGCTTGATGGGCCCATGCACAAAGATTGCCCAATAGGCATTTCTTCCTCAAAGAGGGGATTCATTCTGTGCCTTTTCTCCCCTTGATTTGTGGATGTGGTGAGGGGAGTCTCCTGTTCTCTATCCCTCTTCTTTCCTTTTTCTTCCTTTTGTGGAGTTTGTAGCACTGAGGCCTCCACTGCCTTTTCTTGCCTAGGAGGCACATTCTCTTGAGCCTGTTGCTCAGTGGATATTGGGGCTTCTGCGGTTTGTTCTTGCTGCACTGGCTGCCCCTCTTTTTGCCTTTCTTCTTGTTGCTGCTGTACTTCTTCATGATGTGGCTATTCTGGCTCCATCTGTTTCTCTTTGCCTTTGCTGGAAGCCTGATAAGTATCTTTGGCTGCTTGCTGATGTGTTGTAGAAGATGAGGCAGCTGCTCCAAGTTGCCTTTGATATGAGGAGGAAACCTGTCCACAAGTTTCCAAGTCAACCTCTTTTTCAATATTCTTTGCCTCTCTTTGAATCATTTTCTCTCTAGTAACTGCCTCTTCTAGGGTGCCCTCTTTCCAACTTAACAAGTTGGCATACTTCTCAATGTGAGGCAATCTGACATGAGGATAGCCAACCAATTTATGTTTTACCCTCCTAAGAGAAATGAAATGATTAGGGTCATAGGGTACTGTTGAGGCCTCGAAAATCGCTGCCACAACAAAGGGGAAACCACCCGGTCCGGACCTTAGTACAACTCCTTTTCCGTTTGGAATAGTGGCTCCGACTGGGGATAATGGGACCAGTTTCCCGAGAATTATAAGAAAAAGGGGTGGATGAGTGACTTATGATTTATGATGGTGATAAGCGAACAACTAAAACTATCGGCGAAATATACTAACTATAATCTAATCCCGGGACTTATCAATTTTTTAGAGCGTAGCGTTTGATAATCTGTGCTTTAAGGTAGGCATATAGATGAATCTAACGTTAAGGCATAGATGTTTAAACCATTTAAGATTACTCTGCATAATTAGTTATGCAGAGCGATAATAGCAAATTACTACACTTTGTCATTCATATCATTGCTACATGCATGATTAAAAGAGAGGGCATATCACAAAACATCCAATAGTGGAACGAAATGAAGATTTGCCATTACAACGCATACATGTATTCAACAATAGAAAAAATAATAACACAGCAATTCATATAAGAATAAAGAGCACGGATGCAAATAAAAGTACCATGTAAGCCGCTTAACAATCCATTATATAAATCGCTATGTCGTGGTCCTTCCTTCAAACCAGAAAGCATTCCAAACAAGAGACAATAGTGCGCAATTGTATAAAACAACCTTCTCGTTAAATTAAGGACTATCGGTCGAGTTTCACAAAAGAATATAGGCTGAAGCACAGTAGTGCAAACTTCAGCCTTTAAGTCTATTACAAAATTTTTACGACCTTTTCCAAAACAATGAAAGGGTCTATAAATACTAAGCTACACTGAATATCTAAGAAACTGAAAAGCTATTAAAATGGCATCAATAAATATTTCTTCCATTTTCCTTGGCGATCTGGCAGTCGGCGGCAATGCTTCATCAGGTGGCCTCTTTGCCTTTAAATCTTAGCTGACATATCACGAGCATTGGCTCTACTTCCGGTGGAGTGTTGAGACGCGAAGTGAGCTGGGCATCATATGTGGCATCCTGAATGTCGGGGATCAGGCATCCGAGAGCATTTGTTAAACATTTGAGGGCCGACCTTTGAGTGTGTGGCTTGATTAGAAAGAGCCAATATGCCTCGGAGGTTAAAGTATTGACTCCAGCGATTAACCTTCCCCTTTCCTCCAAGTCATGATAACTTGTTTGTTCAATCATGTTTTCTGTTGTTATGCTTCCAGGTGTGCACTGGGAAATCATGTTTGCCAAATAGAGTGTGTTGTTGACTAAATCAATCATATTGCTGGCAATCATTTTACACCTTGAAGCTGCCCTTTCCGCTTTCATCATCTGGGTGTTCCATTCCGTGAAGAGTATGTCCTTGTATGTCTCATAGATCCTAGGCAAGTTTGCTGCCTTCCCCACATCAGAATCTTGCCAATCAAGATATGTGGCTATGGTTTCTTCGGCTTGATCTAGCTCATTTCTGGCTTTCTCTACCTGCTGACATACTGCTAAAGATATTTCACATAATGGCTCAGCCTCAGTTAGTTGTCGGCACAGGAGTCTAATCTGAGAGATTAATGCGCTATTTATTTGAACTACCTCTGCTCTGAAATCTTCCACTTTCTCGGTGCCCTTGATGCCTTCAAGCTGCGCTAATAGTTGAGCTATTTGCTAGTCTTTTGATTTCATCATCAGCTCATTCGCCGCTGTCAACTGTGCCAATGCCTCCGACAATTCTTTCTGCTTCTGGATTGCGCTCTGGTCGATTCTCTGTTTTTCAGTCTGCAGTTGCTGGGTTAATACATTGTTTGCTTGCTGTTGTGCCAGCAACTGCTCTTCTACCTGTGCTGCCTTATTTTTCGCCTCGGCTACTTCTGCCTGTAATGCACAAATCTCCTGGTCCTTAGTCTTCAATAGAAGACTTACCTCCGATGCCTTATCAATAGTTGCTGCAGAATAAGCTCCCGCATACTACGATAGCTTGGTTAGATCATTGGAGGGGTCAAATTCCTCCTTCCAGACTACATTGCCTGTGACTGTTTGCTTAGGAAAGATAGAAGGTTGATCAAGCCTTCGTCTCTTCCTTGAGCGCTTAACAACGGCTTTATGCCTTGGACTATAGAAAACATCCAGGGGAGGAATATCTTCCACCTGGAGGACAATTTGATCAGAAGGGTCTTTAGTAATTACCTCGACATCCTTTGAAATGGGTGGGCCGCTGGTTCCACTTAGAACCTGAGAAGAAGTGGTATCTGGTGCATCGCTTCTCTTAGAGGTGCCTGTGTCTTTGGAGCCCTCCTTTCCACTGATAATGGAATCGAATTGGTTCCATTGTTTAAGCAATTCGGGATCAATGGAGGTCTGTTTATGTTGCTCTGTCTGGGATTTGCTCCGCTCTTTTTCTTGTTCTAACTTCTGCTGCTCCTCTAACTCTTTTCTTTGTCTCTCTTCTTGCTCCCTTTTCTGCCTATCTGCCAATTCCTTTTTCTGCCTATCTGCCAGTTCTTTCTTTTGTTTCTCCTCTTCTTCCTTCTTCCTCTGTTCCTCTATCTCTTTCTGTTTTCTCTGTTCTTGATCCTTCTGCGCCTTTTGCTGTTTTTCTATCTGTTCCTTCTTCTGCCTCTCAGCTTTCTCTTTTCTTTGCTTTTCTGCCTGCAGCTTATTTTGCCTTTCCTCCTGTTGTTTCTTTTGTTCGTTAGTTGTAACAGGAGGTTGGCTTGTCTGTTGCCGATTAGGCTCGCTTGAGGAAGACGCTCGGGTTGTTGTCAATAGATCTAGAGGCAGAGTTTGAAACCTCTGCTCTCTAAGTTTATTGAACTCAGTTAATGTCTCATCATTGTATTTCATTCTAGCGAGCTCTTTGGCACCCCACAATGTTTCGGCGGTGATGAACAGGTCATCAAACATATCCTCTTGATGGTCAACTTTTGTTAATTTGGCCTGTTCTAGGGCAGTGTAGGCAGTTTTATGTGGATCATAGAGTCTGCTTGGGAGAGTGGCTAGGGATAAAGCTTGCATCTTTGTTGCCTCTTTTTCTGCATGCTTGAAATCATGCAGAGTAAAAACACCAATTCTCAAGGGAAAAGAGGGCCAGCCCCTCTTCTTTTCTTTCTTGAGAGTTTGTGTGACACTCTCGGCCATAATCTGGTAGGAGATTTCTCGGGCCAACAATTTGTCTAGCACATATAAAGGGAGAACATGCGGCTTGGCTTGGCTCCCATAAACTCTAATATAGGTGAAATGCGCTTCTCCGAACCAACTTGCTACAGCTGGTAAGTCGAAGGAAGCCAGATAGGAAATTTTGGGAATAGGCCGATCAAAAATGGAATAATGAATGGGAACCATAAAACCATTGCAAATTTGATACAAATGGTCCTTGTAAGAGGACTTCCACAATTTCTGATGGTACAAATGAATGGGTGAAGGGTCTTGGGTGGTCCACCTCCAACCGAGGATAGGAAACTCAGAATTAAAACACAAGGTATCCATAATGTAAGCACTATAATAAAATGGTGGGATTTTCCTTTCGATGACTATGGATTTGGCTCTAAAGTCACGAACGGCTACGGCCAACTTATCAGAAAGAATGGTGGCCCAATCCATGATAAAACTATTAACAGCTGCTTCCATTAGGGGAACCATTTCTATGTCGAAATTAGCAGAGTCATGTAACCCCCACAGTCTACACATCATAATCCCCGCATAGCAATAGGGAGAAGCCAAGGAATCGATGGAGTACTTACCCGAGCATTCGCGCTTGTGTTTGGCCGGATTCTGCCACCAATCCCGGATGGGTTCAGATTGTACTTCATTTTCGGCTGCGAATTTCTCCACGAAGGCTTTGTTATAGATTCTCTCTGGCTCGGGCAAATGATACATTTGCCTTAGGTGCTCTGGCTTGAACGACCCGAAAATCCTTCCATCCCTTGTGTGAAACGTTCTGTTTATGATTGGGATTTCCTCGATTGCCCATCGCACTACATCAGTGTAGGGACGGACTTGCTCTCTGGCTGCTATCCTGTGGAGGAAGGAATCAGCCAAATCCTTAAGAGTAGCATCGGACTTCTTCAGCACGTCCACACTAGCCTCTGTCACTATCGCTTTCGGTTGTTCAGCCTCTAATAGATTATATGTGCCCTGCCATGAAGTCCTATTGAGACCAGTGCACGTAGTGTCTGAAATTAGGCCTTTCTTGCTATCCGCGGCAGCTTGTCCTGCAACAGATGTAGCAGCGGAGCCCGCGGCCCTCTTGGATTTCTTCCCCATCATGCTCAGGCTTCACTCAACAGATGAATTCTACACAAGTGCAAGAGAAATCATAACAAGGAAATAACAATGACAATCCATAACGAGAAAGATATATCATTTGAAGTGTGGCGAGATTAATTACCAAAAGTGGCTGCGGATCCAATCACTGGGCAAATATTGCAGATGCATTAATGGTGATTTAAGGGCTGCTACCCATTAAATGACTATTACACCATTATCCGGCTGAATGACCCCCTTAAGCGTGCAACAGATATTTTGGCGGTTAAACGCAAGTGTTCGTTAATCGAAGGGGCAAAGTTTTTAAATACACATGCATTACCTTATCCCTGCATTAACGGCATTTTGAAATTTGCGCTTTATCAATCAGATATCAATATAACTTTAAGGTTTCAAGTGATGACTTTTTGAGAATGTCGACTGTCGATGAGTGATACCGCATCGCATCGGGGAATAGATGCTACACAATCTTTAGAAAAGATCCTGCCGAGTGCCGATTGCGACATCGCATCGGACTAGCGTGTGGAAACATTACAAAGTGCATATAAAGTGATTTGCCGATTTCCGATTGCGATATCGCATTGCATCGGGGGTAAGATCCGAGCGCCTTATCAAAGTGCATGGGATTCTGCCGACGACCGATAGCGATATCGCATCGGGTCGGGGTTATAAGTTAAAGCGTTTTTTTTCCACATGAGGCAACGCCAATAGCCGATCGCCGATATCGCATCGCGTCGGGGGGGGGGGGGGGGGGAGTTATGTGCCCTCATTAGGTGTACATGGAATATCGCCGATCGCTGACTGCGATATCGCATCGGCGGAGATCAAAATACCATTTTAATGCGTTTCTCATTGTCATTGCGATATGCGATCTTGCGATCACTTTATCGCAATAACAAAAGATTGTTTCATTATTGGAACACTATTATTCAAAAAGGCGTAAATACATAGACTCATTTGATTATCATTCCTTTTTGAACACAAAAGCATTGCTGCCAATAAAATTTTAAAAGGGACCCATTCCATATGTTAATTTTTTGTATGAATGAAAATATTATGAAATGGGGGGTTGTTGTAGAGCACAACAATTGGCGATTCGCTGGAAGAACCAGTTATCTCTGAAAGTAATACAAACACTTAAGCCTTTCCAAAATAGAAACTCAATCAGAAGGAGAAACTTCTAATATAACTGGATATTCATGCTTTCTGAACAAAGTGAACTTATTCTGTTAACTTCTTCCCATTTAGTTTCAAGAAAATAAATACATTCTAAGTTTTTAAAATAGGCCTTTATTGGTTTATAATGAAAAAACAGAAAACTTTCCCAAATTAGCTTTTATAATTAACCCCTCTGTCATAGGTAGAGCCTCTGTTGCCAGCAAACGTTTATAGTCTCGACAGGGATACCTTTTAGCCATAGTATTGTCCACTTTTCCATTCACATAAGAGTGTAGTTAACAGAATGAATTTAAAACATGTTCTCATATTTTATTTTTCATCTGTTTTTTTTTTCTTCTTTGTCATTGATAAGATAAAAAGCCATTGTCCTGGTTTGTTGGCCAGCTGTTGACAATGCCATTCACTGGTAATAATTTAACTGAACAAGCTGGCTCGTGATGAGACCTCTTGTCTTGAAATCTCAAGCCATTACCCTGTTTTGGTAGGCAGTATTGGTAATGTCAGTAAAACTATTTTCCTATGAACATGGTAAGCAGGCTTGTAATAAGACCTCTTATCTTTAATCTTTTATATTTTAGAATTACACTCTGAGTAACCATAAACTTTAGTGAATGGGGTGAACAATCTGCTTCTTAAAAGCAAATGGATGATAGGTGAAGAGTTGAAGATGTTGAAAATGGGTTAGTTTCTATCTTAAAATGTATAACCTTTGGAGACGAGTTTTGAAAACAGAAAATGATTCACAAAACTTTTACATCTTGAGAAGAGTCTTCAAAAAGTTAGGTTGTGGTTTCAGAACACACAGATATCTAGTTTCCTAGAAATTATTCCTTTTGATTGAGGGTTCTACTATCTAAAAGCAAATATTCATATTATTTTGTGAGACAGCTTCTTCAAACCCAGCAAAAGGTCAATGGGGATACTCTACAGTTTTATTTCCTACCAATCCTACAAACTACACAAATCTACAAAGAGGAGAAGGGATTACCTTCTCAATTGAAGAATTTCTTCAAGATCAGGCCATTAACAGGGAGAGAATCTCTCACCCCTGATAAGTCTTGCAATAAAAAGGTTGAATGGCCTATCTTCTCACAGATCTGAAATGGCCCAAGCCACAACTTTTGGAACTTAGAGTGCTTACCCTTGTCCTCATGGGCCTTGTCCCATTTGAGAACTAAGTCACCAACTCGGAATTGCTTGGAACCGGATGAGGCTGAGTCAAAGGATGCTTTGATGATTTGTTGATGTTTGACATGAGTGATTCTGGCTTTTTCCCTTTCTTCTTCTAATTTGAGAATTTGGTCATGTCTAAGTTGGATAGAAGAAGAAGGAGTCTCTTCAATGTACTGTACTAGGGCTAAAGAGGGTAGAATAAGATTCGTAGGCAATACTGCTTCTTTTCCATATACCATACTAAATGGGGAGGAACCTATAGAAGCCTTTTGTGTTATTCTATCAGCCCATAATGCAAACACTAAAGATTTGTGCCAGTTTCTATGATTCTGTTCGACAGTTCGCTTAATGATTTTGATGAGATTCTTATTAGTAGATTCGGCTAAACCATTTCCCTGGGGATAATAATTAGCAGAATACTTCAGTTTAAACCCCCTCTTAATAGCGAAATCATATATAGCATTTCCTGAAAAATAGGAAGCATTATAGAAAACGAGAGCGTTTGGGACACCAAACCTAGTAATGATGAATTGGTCTACGAACTCGATGATTTCTTCTGAATTTGCTGCCTTCAAAGGAATAGCCTCTACCCATTTAGTAAAATAATCAGTAGTAGTGAGGATATACCTATGTTGTTTGGAAGATGGTGGGGTAATTTCCCCGATGATATCTAATCCCCATTGTTCAAATGGCTGTTCAATGTTGACAGGTTGCAGAGGGAAAGCTGATTTTGGTTGTCTTCCACTAGAAGTTTGGCAATTGAAACATTTTCTTACATATTCATGAGCATCTCTAAACAGAGTAGGCCAATAATATCCAGCATGAATAACTTTGTGAGCTGTTGTGTCTGCTCCAAAATGTCCTCTTGCTGGTCCATCATGTAACTCCTGCAAAACCTTTTGAGCTTCAGGTTTCTCAAGACATCTTAACAGGATAGAATCATAATTTTGCCTAAAAAGCACATCATCAATGAGAGTGAAATTCTTTGCTTTTAACCTAATGGCCCTTTTATTTTTGTAAGATAAATGTGGAGGAGCATAACCGTTTTTCAAATAAAATATTAAATATTCATATTGAGATTCAGAATCAGTGACACTTATCTGATTGATTGATTCAGTCTGATCCATATCGTTTGATTCAGGAATATTAGATGCTCCTGCCAATATCCTGCAAAAACCTTGACCTCTAACAATCTTTGCTGGTTTAATTTCTAAATCATATTCTTGAAGTGCTGTGACCCAATTTGCTCTTTTTTCCCCCAATTCCCTTTGGATTAGCAATTGCCTAACTGCAGAAAAAAGGACTATAATTTTTGTGTGGGTTTTCAAAAGAAAGGATCTATAATGATTGACTGCTTTAAAAACCGCAAAGGCTTGTTTTTCTACGTCAGAGTAATTCAATTCGGCACCCTGAAGATTAGAGATAAAGAATGAGATAGGAGCTTCCAAGTTGTCCTCATTTAGTTGCATTAATACTGCAGCATAAGATAAGTCGGATGCCATGGTGTACAATGTAAAGTGATTGGAGAAATTTGGAGTACTTAAAGCTGGGGCATTGATTATCGATTGTTTGATTAGATCAAAAGCTTCTTTCTCCACTGATCCCCACTTAAAGACCGAATTCTTCTTAATCATTGCTTGAAGAGGCAAAACCACTTGGGAAAAATCTGGAACAAATCTTTTAACGAAATTAATTTGACCCAAAAATGACTGCATCGATTTTTTATTGTGTGGGAAAGGGATTTCAGAAATTTCCTTGATCCGGTCAGGATCAATATAAATGCCATCTTTGGATACTATAAAGCCTAAGAGTTTTCCTTGATCAAGAGCAAAGAAAGACTTCTTTGGGTTCAGAGAAATACCATATCTTTTGCAACGCTGAAAGATTTGATTTAAGTCATGCAAATGATTATATCTCTTCTTGGAATACACGGTAATATCGTCTAGATAGATGACTACTGATCGATTAATCAACCCTTTAAAGGCTATATCCATGGCTCTTTGGAATGTCGCTCCCGCATTTATGAGTCCAAAAGGCATTTTCTGATATGCATATGTTCCCCATTTTGTTCTGAATGTGGTTTTAAGTTGGTCATCAGGATGAACCAGAACTTGGTTATAACCTGAGAATCCATCAAGAAAGGACATCAATTCAGAGCCTGCTACTGATTGGAGGATTTGCTCCATTGTAGGTAATGGGAAATTATATTTCAGGCTTGCTTTATTCAAGTTCCTGAAATCAATACAGATTCGAATGTCGCCATTTTTCTTTCTGACTAGTACCATATTAGAGACCCAGTTTGAATGTCGGACCGGAAAAATAATTTTGGCTTTCAAGAGCTTGTTAAGTTCCGACTTTATCTGACTTTCCAAATTTGGATGTATTTTTCTTAACTTTTGCTGAATCGGTTTCCGATCAGGAAGCATAGGAATGGTATGCTGGATAATAGATGTATCATATGTCTTCAAGTCATCATATTTCCAAGCAAAGACCTGTTTGTTTTTTCTTAATAGTTTAATAAATGCTTCCTTTTCTTCTTGAGAAAGTCCTAATCCAAAGTTTATGTTTTGAGGAGCATCGTCAGTGCCTAGATTTATCAATTCAAACCTAAGGGTAGAACTTTGAAGCTTTGCATTAATTACAGGTTTAAACCTGTCTTTGATATCATAAAGGTCTTCAAGCTTCACCACTGGTTTAGGAATCTAATTTTCTTGAGGCGTTTCTTTCATCTGTCGATCATGATCGTCTTCCTCAATAACTTGATTGTTATAGGATTTTTCTGAAGTTAGAAACTGCAAGATATCTTCGTCATGGTTAAATACTCTCCAATTCGTAACATTGTCAGGAATTGAAGGCCTAAAAAGTAATTCTACAGAAAATCTATCAAGGCTGTAGTCTTCAGAAGGTAGAAGCTTAGAAGCTACATTGGCTAGCAGGTCGGCTGCCGAATTTTGTGACCTAGGAATGGAAGAAATGTTGAATGCTGAAAAGTGTGAGGTAAGATCCTGTACTAGCGATTGATAATGCTTGAGGTGACTTGAAAGACAATGAATTACATTCCTCACCTGTTTGACAATAATTTCTGAATCGCCGAATACTTTTAGATATCGCACTTCAAGGCCGATTGCTTTATATAATCCCTGGACTAAAGCTTCATATTCGGCTGTGTTATTAGTGCACTCAAATTCTAACCTACAAGACAGCATTGTCTTTTCTCCTTGCGGACTAACCAGAATGCAACCTGCTCCTGAGCCCTCACTAGACTTAGAGCCATCAAAATATAAAGACCAAAATAAAGGAGTATTAACAAAAATATCTACATTTTCCTCCGGACCATTAAAACATCTGGATTTATCAGTTTGTGAAAAATTTTCAATCTCAGCTGCAGGATGATTGACTGAAAAAGGAGATGGTTGGGCAAAAAAGTTGCCAAAAAATGATTCTGACGAATAGTTCCCCAAAATGTTGTTGTTGAATGCCACAGGCTGGTTTTCTTGCTCAAATTCAGTAACTGTATGGGTCATATGCTTCTCTCGATCGATCCTTATTTGATTTGGCTTTCCCTTGTAGGGAAGCCACATATGTGACCAATCTGTGGAAATATACCCATGCAATTTTTCGGACCAATCTCTGCTCAAAATTAAACCATAAAATTCAGGTATGTCGGCAATTAAGATGTCAATCCTCTGCACAATCCTGGGGTCGGCAGACAACCTGATGGTTACAGAATTAATTTCTCCCACAACCTGCACTTTAGTCCTATCCAATTGTACAACATGAATGGCAGACCTCTGGGGTTCAATGTTCAGCTTATAGCAAACTGAAGCTGGCATTATATTAGATGAGGCCCCTGAGTCAATCAAACAGTTGTGCAGGTTTCTGTTATAAATCTCATAAGTTAGCAGGAAAGGTGGAGTGTGAGAATTTGATTTATCTCCAATTAGAACTGAATCGGTAGCTTCAACCATACCTGCAAGAGGTTGGCCTGAATCATTGGCAGCTCTTGGACTGGGAAGGGGAGTAGAGGGAACAACATTTAATTCTTTAAGAAGTAATTTTTGTTGATGCTTTAATTTGCTAAGCTCAAACATGGTTATATTTGCCTTAGTTTTCTTCATGTCGTCAACAATGTTATATTCCATTGAATCAGATACCACTAATGTTTTGGATGTTGAAGGAGAATTAGAAGTTGAAGGCTTGTTTTGGGGAACTTCTATAGGCGACTTCTTTGGGGGGACCTTGTCCTTTGCTGTAGCAGCACCTGCGCTCCTCTTCTTTGAAATTGCCTGTGCAGGTTCAGAAGTACTTTTACTTCTTGTAGTAACCGGAAAGGCTTCTTCTTCATTCTCGGTATCAGAGTTTGGGAGTATAAAATCCCACATTCCGTGGCATTCAGCTACTTCTTCTTCATCATCGGTTTGTGAAGTTGTTTCTTCTTCTTCTTCTTCTTGATCTGAATCTGCGTTAGATATAACATTGGGCGGCTTTGATTCAGTTTTCTTATAAGTTCTAAATGGTCTTTTGTTTGAGGTTTCGGCCACTTGTTTCTTTATCTCGACCATTTCGTTAGATAATGTTTTAAGAACCTTTTGTAAACCTTCCATGTCATACGGGTCCTTTGGGGTTTTCTTCTTGGAATATTCTTTAAATGAGACTTTTTTAGATTTTCTATCTTCCAAAGCAGCTTTCTTTTCTAGAGCATTGATGCGCTTTTCAACAGCAAGTGCTTCTCTCATGTTTTCCGCTAAGGTAGGTTTCCCAGCCCTGTCTACAAAAATAGCTATGTTGGCAGGTAGGGTAGTAATATACCATTCGCTTCGGATTTGTTCACTTGGTTTAGAAGCGGTAGGGATTTTATTCAGTAGTTTATTAAATCTGGCATTAAACTCCTTTATTGGTTCTTTGTGCTCTATTCTCAAATTGGAGAGGTCGTTTATTAAAGTTGCTAAGGACCCATCATCTCCATATTTGGTAAGAAACTGTTCTTGGCATGTGTTCCAACTGGTAATTGAACCAGAGGGTAAGGAAAAATACCAGGATCCTACTGACCCTTGTAAGGTGTAGGGGAAGAGTCTTACAACAACATCTTGCTCTGTCACTCCTTTTAAATTAACTGCTAACATAAAATTGTTAATGTGTTCTTCAGCCTGGGTTCCGTCATCTGGATTAAATTTAGGCAGCCATTTTTCGGGAGCATCTGGTAGATCATGCAATGGTGGAGGCATATTGACTGCTCCTGACCTAGTCCATGGGTCTGCCATTATGATAGCGACAGTGGTTGACACTACTGTTTGGGTTCCAGATGTATTGTAAGGGATCAAAGATGAGGCGTGAATAGGTTGGGATATTGAAGCCTCTGATATCTGATGGGCGACGATTTGTAATGGGGGAGTGGATGGTTGATCTCGCAGAGGCGAAAATGCAATGGAGGACGTGGATGAAAGCTCTTCACTATCAGATCCTTCAGTAATTTTCTTTGCCTTTTTCCTTTTGGGTAAAGGAAACTCAGTGGGTTCAATACCGAGTCTTTCACTCTGAAGTCTGGTGAGAGGGTGAGTGAGGTTGAACTGCGAAGTCGCACTACTTTCTGATACCTCAGATTTCTGTGGTGAAATCGAGAAGCTCTGAAGTTTATGGATTAGTGACTGAACTTCAGGTGATTCAAGACTTAATTGTTCTGTGGTATGATGGGTTTGAGCAGTGGTAGTTGATTCCTCTTCTTCTTGTTTGGATACCGGCGAACCAGTATGCAAATGGGAAGGTCGAGGGGATTCGGAGGGGGAAATACTCTTGGAATGGCTTTTAGGTTTGGACTTGTGTACCATTCACAGTTGAGCCCTCCTTCTAGCGCCAATTTTGTTGAGGCCTCAAAAATCGCTGCCACAACAAAGGGGAAACCACCCGGTTAGTACAGCTCCTTTTCCGTTTGGAATAGTGGCTCCGATTGGGGATAATGGGACCAGTTTCCCAAGAATTATAAGAAAAAGGGGTGGATGAGTGACTTATGATTTATGATGGTGATAAGCGAACAACTAAAACTATCGGCGAAATATACTAACTATAATCTAATCCCGGGACTTATCAATTTTTTAGAGCGTAGCGTTTGATAATCTGTGCTTTAAGGCAGGCATATAGATGACTCTAACGTTAAGGCATAGATGTTTAAACCATTTAAGATTACTCTGCATAATTAGTTATGCAGAGCGATAATAGCAAATTACTACACTTTGTCATTCATATCATTGCTACATGCATGATTAAAAGAGAGGGCATATCACAAAACATCCAATAGTGGAACAAAATGAAGATTTGCCGTTACAGCGCATACATGTATTCAACAATAGCAAAAATAATAACACAGCAATTCATATAAGAATAAAGAGCACGGATGTAGATAAAAGTACCGTGTAAGCCACTTAACAATCCATTATATAAATCGCTATGTCGTGGTCCTTCCTTCAAACCAGAAAGCATTCCAAACAAGAGACAATAGTGCGCAATTGTATAAAATAGCCTTCTCGTTAAATTAAGGACTATCGGTCGAGTTTCACAAAAGAATATAGGCTGAAGCACAGTAGTGCAAACTTCAGCCTTTAAGTATATTACAAAATTTTTACGACCTTTTCCAAAACAATGAAAGGGTCTATAAATACTAAGCTACACTGAATATCTAAGAAACTGAAAAGCTATTAAAATGGCATCAATAAATATTTCTTCCACTTTCCTTGGCGATCTGGTAGTCAGCGACAATGCTTCATCAGGTGGCCTCTTTGCCTTTAAATCTTAGCTGACATATCGCCATCATTGGCTCTACTTCCGGTGGAGTGTTGAGACGCGAAGTGAGTTGGGCATCATATGTGGCATCCTGAATGTCGGGGATCAGGCATCCGAGAGCATCTGTTAAACATTTGAGGGCCGACCTTTGAGTGTGTGTCTTGATTAGAAAGAGCCAATATGCCTCGGAGGTTAAAGTATTGACTCCGGCGATTAACCTTCCCCTTTCCTCCAAGTCATGATAACTTGTTTGTTCAATCATGTTTTCTGTTGTTATGCTTCCAGGTGTGCACTGGGAAATCATGTTTGCCAAATAGAGTGTGTTGTTGACTAAATCAATCATATTGCTGGCAATCATTTTACACCTTGAAGCTGCCCTTTCCGCTTTCATCATCTGGGTGTTCCATTCCGTGAAGAGTATGTCCCTGTATGTCTCATCGATCCTAGGCAAGTTTGCTGCCTTCCCCACATCAGAATCTTGCCAATCAAGATATGTGGCTATGGTTTCTTCGGCTTGATCTAGCTCATTTCTGGCTTTCTCTACCTGCTGACATACTGCTGAAGATATTTCACATAATGGCTCAGCCTCAGTTAGTTGTCGGCACAGGAGTCTAATCTGAGAGATTAATGTGCTATTTATTTGAACTGCCTCTGCTCTAAAATCTTCCACTTTCTAGGTGCCCTTGATGCCTTCAAGCTGCGCTAATAGTTGAGCTATTTGCTCGTCTTTTTATTTCATCATCAGCTCATTCACCGCTCTCAACTGTGCCAATGCCTCCGACAATTCTTTCTACTTCTGGATTGTGCTCTGGTCGATTCTCTGTTTTTCAGTTTGCAGTTGCTGGGTTAATACATTGTTTGCTTGCTATTGTGCCAGCAACTGCTCTTCTACCTGTGCTGCCTTATTTTTCGCCTCGGCTACTTCTGCCTGTAATGCACAAATCTCCTGGTCCTTAGTCTTCAATAGAAGACTTACCTCCGATGCCTTATCAATAGTTGTTGCAGAATAAGCTCCCGCATACTGCGATAGCTTGGTTAGATCATCGGAGGGGTCAAATTCCTCCTTCCAGACTACATTGCCCGTGACTGTTTGCTCAGGAAAGATAGAAGGTTGATCAAGCCTTCGTCTCTTCCTTGAGTGCTTAACAACGGCTTTATGCCTTGGACTATAGAAAACATCCAGGGGAGGAATTTCTTCCACCTGGAGGAGAATTTGATCAGAAGGGTCTTTAGTAATTACCTCGACATCCTTTGAAATGGGTGGGCCGCTGGTTCCGCTTAGAACCTGAGAAGAAGTGGTATCTGGTGCATTGCTTGTCTTAGAGGTGCCTGTGTCTTTGGAGCCCTCCTTTCCACTGATAATGGAATCGAATTGGTTCCATTGTTTAAGCAATTCGGGATCAATGGAGGTCTGTTTATGTTGCTCTGTCTGGGATTTGCTCCGCTCTTTTTCTTGTTCTAACTTCTGCTGCTCCTCTAACTCTTTCCTCTGCTGCTCCTCTAACTCTTTTCTTTGTCTCTCTTCTTACTCCCTTTTCTGCCTATCTGCCAATTCCTTTTTCTACCTATCTGCCAGTTCTTTCTTTTGTTTCTCCTTTTCTTCCTTCATCCTCTGTTCCTCTATCTCTTTCTGTTTTCTCTGTTCTTGATCCTTCTGCGCCTTTTGCTGTTTTTCTATCTGTTCCTTCTTCTGCCTCTCAGCTTGCTCTTTTCTTTGCTTTTCTGCCTGCAACTTCTTTTGCCTTTCCTCCTGTTGTTTCTTTTGTTCGTTAGTTGTAACAGGAGGTTGGCTTGTCTGTTGCCAACCAGGCTCGCTTGAGGAAGACGCTGGGGTTGTTGTCAATAGATCTAGAGGCAAAGTTTGCAACCTCTGCTCTCTAAGTTTATTGAACTCAGTTAATGTCTCATCATTGTATTTCATTCTAGCGAGCTCTTTGGCACCCCACAATGTTTCGGCGGCGATGAACAGGTCATCAAACATATCCTCTTGATGGTCAACTTTTGTTAATTTGGCCTGTTCTAGGGCAGTGTAGGCAGTTTTATGTGGATCATAGAGTCTGCTTGGGAGAGTGGCTAGGGATAAAGCTTGCATCTTTGTTGCCTCTTTTTCTGCATGCTTGAAATCATGCAGAGTAAAAACACCAATTCTCAAGGGAAAAGAGGGCCAGCCCCTCTTCTTTTCTTTCTTGAGAGTTTGTGTGACACTCTCGGCCATAATCTGGTAGGAGATTTCTCGGGCCAACAATTTGTCTGGAACATATAAAGGGAGAACATGCGGCTTGGCTTGGCTCCCATAAACTCTAATATAGGTGAAATGCTCTTCTCCGAACCAACTTGCTACAGCTGGTATTTATCATGGAAAATTTTAGGGGCTAATGTTCACCCAGTGGGCTAATTTTGCATGATTTTCCACAAAAAATATTCGCCAATTTCCAATTTTTATAAAAGATTATTCGCCCAAATTTTAGAATATAAAACCATTTTACCTTAAAAATCGCCAACATTATATAGAGACTATATATAAAATCATTATAAATTTGAATAATTTTACAAATATATCAATAAACATTTTATAGTTTGCATATTAGGGATTAGTGAGATTCGCCAATGTTTTAAAATTCAAGAAAATTTTCCATCCTTAAAATTTTCCTTGGCTGGTAAGTCGAAGGAAGCCAGATAGGAGATTTTGGGAATAGGCCGATCAAAAATGGAATAATGAATGGGAACCATAAAACCATTGCAAATTTGATACAAATGGTCCTTGTAAGAGGACTTCCACAATTTCTGATGGTACAAATGAATGGGTGAAGGGTCTTGGGTGGTCCACCTCCAACCGAGGATAGGAAACTCAGAATTAAAACACAAGGTATCCATAATGTAAGCACTATAATAAAATGGTGGGATTTTCCTTTCGGTGACTACGGATTTGGCTCTAAAGTCACAAACGGCTACGGCCAACTTATCAGAAAGAATGGTGGCCCAATCCATGATAAAACTATTAACAGCTGCTTCCATTAGGGGAACCATTTCTATGTCAAAATTAGCAGAGTCATGTAACCCCCACAGTCTACACATCATAATCCCCGCATAGCAATAGGGAGAAGCCAAGGAATCGACAGAGTACTTACCCGAGATTTCATGCTTGTGTTTGGCCGGATTCTGCCTCCAATCCCGGATGGGTTCAGATTGTACTTCATTTTCGGCTGTGAATTTCTCCACGAAGGCTTTGTTATAGATTCTCTCCGGCTCAGGCAAATGATACATTTGCCTCAGGTGCTCTGGCTTGAACGACCCGAAAATCCTTCCATCCCTTGTGTGAAACGTTCTGTCTATGATTGGGATTTCCTCGATTGCCCATCACACTACATCAGTGTAGGGAAGGACTTGCTCTCTGGCTGCTATCCTGTGGAGGAAGGAATCAGCCAAATCCTTAAGAGTAGCATCGGACTTCTTCAGCACGTCCACACTAGCCTCTGTCACTATCGCTTTCGGTTGTTCAACCTCTAATAGATTATATGTGCCCTGCCATGAAGTCCTATTGAGACCAATGCACGTAGTGTCTGAAATTAGGCCTTTCTTGCTATCTGCGGTAGCTTGTCCTGCAACAGATGTAGCAGCGGAGCCCGCATCCCTCTTGGATTTCTTCCCCATCATGCTCAGGCTTCACTCAACAGATGAATTCTACACAAGTGCAAGAGAAATCATAACAAGGAAATAATAATGACAATCCATAAAGGGAAAGATATATCATTTGAAGCGTGGCGAGATTAATTCCCAAAAGTGGCTGCGGATCCAATCACTGGGTAGATATTGCAGATGCATTAATGGTGATTTAAGGGCTGCTACCCATTAAATGACTATTACACCATTATCCAGCTGAATGACCCCCTTAAGCGTGCAACAGATATTTTGGCGGTTAAACGCAAGTGTTCGTTAATCGAAGGGGAAAAGTTTTTAAATACACATGCGTTACCTTATCCCTGCATTAACGGAATTTTGAAATTTGCGCTTTATCAATCAGATATCAATATAACTTTAAGGTTTCAAGTGATGAATTTTTGAGAATGCCGACTGCTGATGAGCGATACCGCATCGCATCGGGGAATAGATGCTACACAATCTTTATAAAAGATCCTGCCGAGTGCTGATTGCGACATCGCATCGGACTAGCGTGTGGAAACATTACAAAGTGCATATAAAGTGATTTTCCGATTTCCGATTGCGATATCGCATCGCATCGGGGGTAAGACCCGAGCGCCTTATCAAAGTGCATGGGATTCTGCCGACGGCCGATAGCGATATCGCATCGGATCGGGGTTATAAGTTAAAGCGTTTTTTTTTCCACATGAGGCAGCGCCGATAGCCGATCGCCGATATCGCGTCACATCGGGGGGGAGTTATGTGCCCTCATTAGGTGTACATGGAATATTTCCGATCGCCGACTGCGATATCGCATCGGCGGAGATCAAAATATCATTTTAATGCGTTTCTAATTGTCATTGCGATATGCGATCTTGCGATTGCTTTATCGTAATAACAAAAGATTGTTTCATTATTGGAACACTATTATTAAAAAAGGCGTAAATACATAGACTCATTTGATTATCATTCGTTTTTGAACACAAAAGCTTTGCTGCCAATAAAATTTTAAAAGGGACCCATTCCATATGTTAATTTTTTGTATGATAGAAAATATTATGAAATGGGGGGTTGTTGTAGAGCACAACAGGTACCCAGCGAAAACTAGTTTCCAATCTGAGGGCCTCTAGCATGCCATCTGCTTCCTTCCATCCCTCCTCCCTTATGTTGTAAAGAAAAGGGCCTAGCTGGTTCCTGACTTTTAGTTGCACTTTCTTGTTTTTACTATGGAAATGGATGTGGTCTGCATTTCCAAACTGCCTGAAATACTCCAAGGCAAATAGTCTCATAGGGACATATCTTGGCAGCCTATAAGGGTCCAACTTACAGCCATATATTCTGATTACTGTATGGTGTTGGTAAAAGTACCAATCACCAATGCTGTAGGCCTTAGAGAGATGAAGAATTCTTTGCATTTCATCAGTCAATCTTGGAGGAGGAACACCATATAACAAGGTCAAAGCTGGATGAATGAAAAGGTCTATGAATTCACAGTATGTGTATTGTGAATGGGAGGTGCAATGAAAAACTGAGGTCCAGAATACTACATACCTTGGATTTCCCTGGGCATCATGTTTCTTGAGAGGAATAGGGAAACTGTCTGGTTGATAAAATAGGAACAGATGATATATGTATGAGGTGTATCTAAACACCTTTTCCCTTTCCAGATTCATCAGTTGCTCATGAATCTTGTTTGCAATGTATTCAGCATAGTCATAGTGCACAACAGGAGGCTTCCCAGGAGAAAATATGGACAGCATAGCCATAATGGTGTCATAAACATCCTCAACTCCCTTGTAGCCCAGTACATAGCTAATCAAATCTACAAGCATTTTGCCCAAGTCATTGAGGTATGGATTTCCAATAGGAGGCGTTCTCACAGCTTCAGAGCTTGGCTTAATAAATAACTGATTAATTTTGATGATTTGGGCATTGGACAGGTTTCCCCCCTTCTTTAATAAGTCCAACATGGAGAGAGGAGTCAATGGTCTTGCAGAGTGAAAGTGCAGCATCTCATTTATGGCCTCAGGGGTGATGTGGAACAAGACTGAGCCTTTGGGACTAAGAACAGCTCTCTGACATGGATCATAGCATTCACAGCATCTATGGATCAAGTCTGGAAGCGATCTGACTTGAGGAAGGTTAAAAATGGACAAATTGGAGTCCCAAATTCCCAAGATATCAGCTCCACTGAGGTGTTGGGCTTTTAACTCATTCAGCATATGGATGTTAAATTTGGAATTCATTGGAAATGAGTCTATCATCTGATAATCCTTATCCCCCAGGGCCTTCCATTCTAACTCTCTCTGTGGAGCATTCAGAAGCTGAATATTCAGGGCTACTGGTGTTTCCATGGTTAAGTAGTACTAAGACTTGTACTAGAACTGGTTTCAGTGGGCAGAACAACACAGAGGGATATCTCTGGAATCAGAGAGGTGAATTACAGAGGAACTAAGGGTAACCGGTTGTGCCAGCAATTGAAATACTGCACAGAGGACTGATAGAGTAAATGCCAGGCCTAGTGAAACTGTATTCACGGTGAATTAGCGGAGCTCAGGTCGTAAGTTCACGAATGCGCGAACTGTTGGTGAATTTGGGAAAATTCGGCTAAATGCAGGTTCTGCAAAGGAATTCCGACCCAACAATTGAAAATAGACACTGGTTACTGGAGGTTTGCTGGTAGTTACAGTGTTCTTCACTCTTTTTAATCTATCTTTGGAGAATTATGGACAAAACCAGGTGCGGAGGGAGCGATTTGGATAAATACCTTATGAGTTGCCGGAAATGGTTACAAATGCAGGTGTAATGAATGCGCCCACGGTCTTTGTATTGGTTTCTGCGGGTTGGCGGCTAACGGTCATAGTATGCATGCAGAGCGGAACAATTTTTGTTTTGCAAAAAGTAAGAAAAACCGCGATTTTCGGCAAAAATATGGACTTTTTAGGATATTGGTGCTTTTTTTGGATGACGTCAGCATGACGTCATCAGGTGGGGTCAGGGTCGAGTGACGTCAGCATGACGTCATCGGGTGACGTGGCGGCCTGTGAGTGGTCCACGGAGACTGGTGAGGTGGCGGACAGGTCGGAGCAATGTCGGACGGGGGCGCTGATGCGGCAGCGATGTGGCATGATGTGTGCACGACGTGGCGGTGACGAGGACGTGACGTGAGCGCATCTGGTCAGCGGTAAACGGTAGGCGGTAAATGGTTTTTCTCGGACCGCTCTGGATACAGAAGTAGTATTGTCAGAGGGCGACCCGAGAGAATATGGGGGTGACGCGTGGCAGAGGCCTGACGTCACCCTCTGACAGTTTCTCGGACGATAACTTACGGTCGTCAGGGCCGACCGGATATGAATCTGGGCCGTCGGATGGGAAGGCCCAGATCCGACGGTCGACGGGTCATCAACTTGTCAGGGCGATACGGAAGCGGGCGGGCATATAAAATAATATTATTTGGTGAAATTCGCGCCCGGCAAAACATTGGAAAAGTGGGTTTTTTAACTGTGTTACGGGAAAAATGGGTTATGCGCGGGTTTATTAACAAAGCCGGATTAAGGTTATTAATCCAAGCGGATCTTGGATTAATCCCAGGATTAATGTATGAGCGCTCTTTGGGTCGCGCTCTAATGTTTTAGCGCTTAAACCATTTAGAACCAAACTTAGAGCTATAATGCTCGGGGAAGGGGATACATAGGTATTTTGGGGTTTTTTGTATAATTTACATAGTAATAGGGGGAATAGGGGGTATAGGGAGTTAAATAGTATAAGTTAGGGGTTAATATGAGTGGAATAGGTGGATGAGGAGTGGAAACACTAATTTTTGTATGGAATCAACTTAGTTTAGGGAGTAGATCAAAATGAAAAGAATTTTACACAAGAAATGTGGCTTTCAAAGAAACAAGAACCACCATAAGACCTTGACTTTATTTTATGAACATAACTGGTAATGGGATGTTAGCAATGAATGTGAGGGGGGGAAACAGGGAGTTAGACATGCTCCTTTGTATTACTGCAAGATGATGGAGAAGAGGAACTTCTATATCCACTGATGTTTCCTTTATGTCAGACCAGCAAAATTCAATTGAAAGGAATGACATTTTTGCAACCTCCTCTACCTACCCATTAACTTGACTAGCATTTTTTGTTTCTTCATGGAGGGTGCACTTAGACTTGCAGACCCTCATGTGCCTTTTCTTTTCTTTTGGCTTTTTCTTTTGATTTTCTATCTAGAACTACCCTTATTGCTTCCAAGGTCCCAGATTAAGCAGTTGGGAACCTTAATTATCTACCTAACTACTGGTCTGCCAAGATTGAACAGTTTGGACAGACTTCTTTCTCTATTCTACAACAAGAAATTGAAACATGGCATGATCCAGATTAAGCTGTTGGATCACCCATCCAAAATTTGAGTTAACATCAAGCTATGTACACATATTACCTTCTCTTGAAAATATGGGATCTTTGCATCACCAAAGCAGAGCATATTTGGAACTTTCTTTGCCAATCATGAAATATGAAACCTATTGGTATAGGTATCTAACAGTGGCTCCACATGGGGATGGTTTTTCAAAATTGTGCTCTGTCATACTTGTGGAACTTGCTGAACTGAAAGCCCTTTCCTGATTCTGCAAGACCTTTCAAACTGAACTATTCACATGCTGAAAGAAAACATTATATACAACAGATTATGTACAGGGGAACAACCATGCTGTGTTCATGGAAAGTAGTCAAAATAGTGCTTCAACATCCTGCCATTCACAAGACCTTCATCCAAGTCAGTTTCATCCAGATTTTTTAGGAAGTAAGTGTTGTTTCCTTGCACTGCTTGGATGACAAATGGTCCTCTCCAAAGGGAATCAAATTTTCCATGTTTTCCTTTATCTTCCCTTCTTGAATCCCACTTAAGGACTTTGTCACCCATGTTGAAATCTTCAGCCTTAGTTCTTCTATCAAAAGCTTTCTTTAACTTTTCTTGTAAAACTTGAACTCTGCTATAAACTTGGTCTCTAGTTTGCTGCAAACATATTATTTGATTGATCCTTCTTTGCATATCATTTGGTTCAGCCTGGCTTTCTTGAAGAAGTTTCATGACAGGGATCCCTAGTGATGAAGGAAATTTGGCTTCTAATCCATAGACTAACTCATATGGGCTGACCCCTATGGATCTCTTGGTTGGTAGTCTATCTGCCCATAAGGCATTTACCAGCTTCTTATGACAATTCTTATTATTTTCTTCCAACACCTTCTTTATGATGTTTACAAGGCTTTTATTTGATGATTCAGCAAGGTCATTTCCTTGGGGATAGTATGCAGTAGAATGGCCCAAGGTACTGTGGAATTTGTGGCAGAAGTTCACCATCTTCTTGGATCTAAAGGCTGCAGCATTGTCTGTTATGATCTTATCAGGACAACCAAATCTAGATAATATGTTATTTTCCAAAAACTGAATGATTGTTGAATCATTTGCCTGTCTACAAGGGATGGCCTCAATCCATTTAGTGAAATAGACTGTGGCTGTGAGGATCCATCTATGTTGGCCTGAAGATGAGGGATGAATTTCCCCAATGAAATCCAAGCCCCATTGTTGAAAAGGTCTCTCTGTTGCAGTAAGCCTCAAAGGAAGTGGCAGTAACTTTCTCTTTCCCTCAAACACTTGGCATTTATGACATAAAGTGGTAAATCTTTTGACATCAGAGAAAACAGTGGGCCAATAGTAACCAGCCCTCAGTATCTTGTCCACAGTGGACTTCCAATACAAGTGTCCACCACACTCACCTGCATGAAATTCTTTCATGACATTGTTAGTCTCATTCTCAATTAAGCAGTTTAACAATATACCCTCATGGTTTTTCCAAAGAAAATTGCCATCCATGACATAAAATCTTGAAGCTTTCATTTTTAGGAACCTACATTTAGTTCTGGACAATCCTGGGGGAGCACACGGGTTTTGCAATATATAACAGATATCAGAATACCACAGTGATTGTTCAAAGGCTACATTGATCTTTGGAGTCGCCAGCTCCGGTTCACTGTCCAGTTGGTTGATGTCCAAGGCTTGGAAATTTGTTTTAGACATTAATTTGGCCAAACCTTGCCCTTTTATCAGTTTTGTAGGTTTTATTTCAATGTCAAATTCTAAAATGTTGGCAATCCATTTTCCTCTTCTGCCCTCTAAGTTCTCTTGAGTAAGTATGTCTTTCACAATGGGACTTGGTACATAAGCTATAACATGGGAGTATAGGATATAAATCCTAAAGTCTTTGATGGCTTTGACCAAAGCATATGCTTGCTTTTCCATGATCTGATATTTCAGGGGTGCATCTCTGAGAGCTCTACTAAAGAAAGCAATAGGTCTCTCATTTCCTTGATCATCTTTCTGTAATAAGACAGCAGCAATAGTATGCTGGGAGGCAAAAGATAAAATGATAAACTCTTTGTCAAATTGTGGATTTGTTAAGACTAGAGTTTGGGTAAGGGCCAATTTTATTCCTTCAAAAGCTTGATTTGCTTCTACTGTCCATTTTACTTTTGAATCCTTTTTAAGCATGTTATTGAGTAATCTGCTCAATTCTGCCAAATTTGGGATAAATCTCCTTAGGAAGTTGATCTTCCCCAAGAATGCTTGTAATTCTTTGATGTTTCTTGGGTGGGGCATTTGCAAGATGGCCTGTATTCTGTCTGGGTCAATCCTAATTCCATCTTTTGATATAATATGACCCAATAACTTGCCTTCTTCCAAACCAAACAGGGATTTCTTGGGATTTAAAGAAATTCCATATTTCCTACAAGTTGTGAATATTTGCCTTAGATGTTTCAAATGTTCTTGGTCAGATTTTGAGAAAGGTGTGAGGTCATCTAAATAGATGACAAGGAAATCATGAATTTCTTTGGAAAACGCAATATCCATTGCTCTTTGAAAGGTAGCTCCTGCATTTTTTAACCCAAAAGGCATTTTGACATATTTGAAGGTTCCCCATGGGGTTGTGAATGCTGTTTTGTCCTGATCATCAGGGTGAACTAAGATCTGGTTGAAACCTGAGAATCCATCAAGTAAAGAAATTCTTGAGGCCCCCACTACTCTTTGCAAGATGTGATCCATATTGGGTAAGGGGTAATTATATTTTAGGGATACTTGATTTAGGTTCCTCAGATCAACACAAAGCCTTATTTCACCAGTTTTCTTTCTTGTAGGGACCAAATTTGAAATCCAATCAGAAAACCTGATTGGTGCTATGATGCCAGCTTTAAACATCTTTTGTACCTCTTTTTCAATTGAAGGGAGAAGCATAGGATTGATTCTCCTCAATTTCTGTTTAAAGGGTTTTTGATTGGGTTTGAGAGGGATAGTGTGTTGAATGACAGAGGTGTCATAGGACTTTAAATCCTCATAACTCCATGCAAAGACATCTTGGAATTCTTTAAAGAGGTCAATGTATTTAGGCTTCTGATCAGGTGGTAAA
This sequence comes from Pinus tabuliformis, assembly GCA_031772625.1. Taxonomy (NCBI): domain Eukaryota; kingdom Viridiplantae; phylum Streptophyta; class Pinopsida; order Pinales; family Pinaceae; genus Pinus; species Pinus tabuliformis. Next base: position 826,336,829 of record CM062807.1, on the reverse strand, counting down.
GATGCAGACAATTTAATTATCTTGGGTTTTTCAATAGTTACAATGTTGCACTCTTCAATGGCAGCATTAAGAGGCTGCAATTTTGGTTTTATAGGGACATCATTTGAGTCAAAAATGTCCTCTAATGGAGCTAGGCCTGCTGGAAGAAAATTGTCTCTCAATTGTATCACTTCATCTTCAGCATCAGCTATTTCCTCAGAATGTAATTGTTCAAGTTATTGTATTGTATCCTGGTCAAAGTTTGTTGGACAGAGCATTTTATTTGCTATTTTGAGTGAGATATTTGTTTGTTGTTGTTCACCTAGTGTTTGTGAATCACTTGCAGCCTCAGTATCAATGTTTAGTCCTAAAAAGTCTTGCTGCAAAGTCAAGAAATTGTTTATTTGTGTATCATCCTCAAACACTTGCCAATCCTTGACATTGTTTCGGACAGAAGTTCTGTGTTTTATCTCGGCCGTAAAGCAATGCTTGGGTTCAAAAGGTAGTTTATAGGTGCTTGCAAATGTAGCCAAACTATGAGCATGAAGATTATGGGTTCTAGGAATTTTGGTAATTTGAAATTCAGTGAAAGTTTTAAGCATTTCAGTAGCAGCATACCTATAAGATCTCAGTCTTTTGTCATTAGTGACAAAATTTCCCTTTACTTGTTGGATAATTAGGTCTGAGTCTCCTAGGATTGAAACTTTTATGGCTTGTAAGGATTTTACTAGCTTGAGGCCTAGTAAGAGGGCTTCATATTCTGCCATATTGTTGGTGCACTTGAAGTTTAACCTGTAGGCTCGGCCCTCTGCATGACTGTTTTTTTTGTTATGTATCCAAACCCCCGCTCCTGCCCCTAATTTGTTGACTGATCCATCAAACTCAAGGAACCATAAGATCTCTTGTTTTAAGGGATTTTCAACATTCTTTCTATAATTTGGGATTATAAGTTGGAGTTCTTGTTTTTCATCTGGTTTATCTTTTAGGAGAGACTCATGAATTGGTTTCTCAATTTGGATCTCTAGGGGACTCGGTTGCTTACTCTCATGCATGTTGTGTTCAAGTGTGACTGATTTACTATCACTCTCAGGGCTTGTATCATCATTGAACAAAATAAAGGAATCCATATCTGAATGGACAGCATAAATGGGTAAATTCTGAGGCTTTTCTTCACTGCTCACCATGTATTTCATAAGTGACTCTCTATATAGCCTCTTGGGTTGACCAAAGACTGAGATGGTGGCATATGACATGTCTAATTGCAGGGAACCTTGGAGTTTAGCCCCCCATGATCTTGATAACAACATTCCATATTTGGGTGGGATATCAGCAACTACAACATCCATTAAGATTGTTTTGTTTGGATACTGGACCAGGGATACACATAGATCTTTTATCAATCCTAAACACTTAACTTGGCTGGAGTCAAATGAGAATAGGTCCTTATAGGGTCTTGTAATGTCTAAGTTGAGTCTCTCCATCACTGATTTAGGCATAAGGTTATGAGATGCACCTGAATCAAACATTGCATTGTGTAATATTTTATTATGAACCTGCAAGCTGACATAAAAAGGTAAGATCCCTGTAACTGCTGTCTTTCCATCAACCTCTGGACCGAAAAGTAGTTCTGGGGTATCATCCAACACATTGACATCATCTTTATTATGGGTAAGTTGTAGGGACTTTTTAATTTGTTGTTTGTAAATGTCATGCTTGGCTAGCTCTGAAAGGGGAATGGCTATCTTCAATTTTCCAATTTCAGCTTCTAAGTCAAAAGGATTTTCAGATTGGACCTTGGTGTTGTGATTGACAACCCTTTCTTTGTTGTTCAAGTTTTCTTCTTCGTTTTCACTCTGATCTTGAGGCTTGTCATTTTTACTCATCTTCTGCGAAGTAATGCTTGGATTAGGCTGCAAGGGTGATGTAGCCATTGCTTGTTGTGTTGGGGAAGATGTTTCAGTTATTTCTTCAATTGTTACTTCCTTTGTAATAGAATTGGTTTTGTCAATTGGCTCTATGACAATGGTTTTCTTAGGCAGAGGAGTGTCCTTTGTTTTCTCAGGCTGTCACATTTATGGTTCTGCTCCTTAGCTTGTATTGTTTATGCACCTCATAAACAACTGTGTCATAGCCTTGTTTAAAGTCAAATGACTCACCTGACTTGGTTTGAAACTGTTTAATATCATCATCCTTATGATCTTCTTGACTTAGGAAAACTTGTTGATCATCATTCAGGGCCATTAGGTTAATGTGGGTGTCATCTATTTGTTCATTAGATGTGGATGCTTCTGTATAATTTTCTTGGAACGGAGGTCTCATTTCTGGTTCAGAATTGGGTTTACCAATATTTGGATTTTGGTTTCTTCTGAAATTGGGATTCCTAATAGGGTTATTCTATGGTGCTTCCCATGATTATTTCCTCTCAACTGATTCTACTCTGTCACCTAATCTCTGCATACCAGTGATTATTGCGTCCAGTTTTTTATCCCAGCCTGAAGGCTCTTCTTTGAAGGTTGTCTTTCTCTCAGTTCTTGTCCTATTTCTCTTGGCTATCAGATTGGCTTCCACACTTACTGCTATATCTTGCATTTCAGCTAAAGTTCGGGGAGCCCTTTCCCTTAATTGATATGTCATATCTGAATCAAAACCATCAGGGAAGGTATATAAAGCTAGATCTGGTGGGGGTCTAAGATTTTGGGGAATAGCATTGTAGACATTGTTAAACCAGGCACAGTAGTCCAGGACAGTTTCTTGGGGACCTGTTTTGATAGTATTGTATTCGGATAATATATGGAGTGGGTCCTTTTTCTTCTCCCATCTGTTGATAAATGTTTGATAGAGGGCTTCAGGGTCAGCTATTGAATTTGGTGCAAGTGACCTAAACCATGTTCTTACATCCCCTGTTATGCTTTGCACAAAAAAATTCATCCTAACCCCATCATCATCTATTTCGTAGTTTTCAAAGTAGTCCTGCATTTTCTTAGTATGTTGAAGGGCTGAATATGAGCGAGTACCATCAAAGTATGAGATCTTGCTTTGGTACTCTTGAGGCAGAGGAGTTGGATTGGCCGGTAACTGCAGTGGGGCATATCTGTTGGCCATGTTTGGTGGGACAACAGGGATAACAGGGATGAATGGGACAAGTGGAGGAGATGGGATGACAGGGGTGTGTGTAGTTGATGGAGTGGTTGAAAGGATACCTTGTGAAGTGGATGAAGAACTAGGAGATTGTGGGCCAGTTATATGAGGATGTAGAGAAGCCTTAGCAAGGGTTGGAATGTCAGTTTGGAGACCTGCTTCCGAACTTGAACCTGATAAAGTGCCTTCTGATTTGTGTCTCTTGAGGATTCTTGCAATCAAGTTTGGATTTTGAAACTCAGGTGCTAGCTCAGGATCTGGGTTTGATCTTGTGTAACGAGTTTTCTTCTTAGGAGCCAGCTTCTATAACTTTCTTTCTGAGAATTTTTAAGGAAGTAGTGATCTTTTGATAAGGACTGGTTAGTTACAACATAGCTATATGAGAATTAATACTGAACAAAGATTGACTGAGGAAAGTTTTATATACTCCTGTAAATGCAAAGCAGAGGCAGTTTCTAAGGTTGTTTGGCTGTCACTCAGGCTTTATCTACAGCATTAAGAACGAGATAGGAGGTTGCAAAGTTTATCCAGGTCCCCAGTGGAGTCGCCATTTATGTTAACACCTAGGTTGTTCCCTTTGACTCCCAAGGGAATACGGTCGGGGTAACCACTAACCAAGATTTGGATTATAGGGCCTACCCTACCTAGAATCAGAGAGGGCTCTCTCTTTAAGATTTATCTTTGTTGTGTGAAGATTTTAGGCTAGTTGTGAGTTTCAGTTTTTGTTCAAGGTTTAGGTTGAATGATGTCTTTCAGTACCTAGGGTGGAAATCTTCAGAGAGTATTAGTTCATTGGGCAATGGAGTTTGTGTCTACAGGTTGTTTGAAATATTGAGTGGGGATGATGAAACTGCAGGGCCATTTAATTATTTCATGAAACAAACTTGAAATTGTGATGGTGAAGCATGTTTAACCATCGAAAAGCAATTAAGAATTATCCACTAAGCTAGGGTGTGAGAAAGAGATCTATTGCACAGGAGCAGGTTTGAATTCCTGAAAAATAGCCCAAGTGAAAGATATAGTTTGAAGATGCAGCAATTAAGAATTACACCTTTATAACTATAACTGAAGAAAACATTTATAACAGCGTAGATTGAGTTCAGGGTATTCTATGAATAAATCCTAGAACTATTCTTTTTCTCTGGCATTAACTGTGAAACATAGCATATGATTGGGTTATGAAGATATAATAAAAACACATAACGAAGAGTTTAAAGGAAACCTATTGAGCCATGAAATACACAGGAATCCTGTAGCATTCAGCAAACAAACTACAATGCCTCAGACAACACAGAACTTCAGAAATTCCATCAGCCATTGTATTAATCCTCTGAAAATTTACAGCATAGGATCTCTAGAAGAGAAAATCAACAACCCCTGCAAGCTTATGCGAGGGGGAATATATACAATCGATTACACAAAATATCTGAACCGCTGAGTCACTTGAGAAATAAATATGTTTACCAACTTTACAGAATAGGAGATAAGGAAGTTATTGCTGCTCAAAAATTTTGTCAGAAGTCTTTTTGACCTTTGGAGGCCACTGAGTCGGTTTAGCGTTCTGAATAAATGCTGAATGATGTGTCTTTATGCTCTGTCATGTTGTAGCTTTCTCGGCCCTGTCATTTGCAGCTGTCAGTATTGCTTTGGTGGCCGAATCTTTCTGCTGAGTTGGCTCAGTCCATTCTTCTCCATACATACTGAATGCATCCAATTTTCCTGTATATGATAACATATTTTTTTTGATGAAAAAACTTGATGAGAGGCTCTTGTTCACAGTATCAACTGTATCATTTTGGTCCACCATTCCTGTGTGGGCAATTGATGTCTCAAAATTGCATCTAGGGTCTCATCTGCCTCTGTATATTTATAAAAGTTTGGAGGCACTTCAAACAAGTGTTTGATCTCATTCATAATGAAAAATAAGTTCTCTACTCTGTTATAGAGACTTTGCCCAGATGCTGGCCCTGTTTCTTCTAAGGTACTTGGTCTTTCAGTGATCTGATTGGTAGCAAATGTATTGACCCTTTTAGCATAGTTCTCATGTGAAAGTAGTTTCCCTGCGATGTTCAGTAAGCCAGGAAGACCTCTGCTTTGTAATGCTGCAAACTTGTCCATAAATCTGTTTACTTCTGTCTGCATGTCCTGGCTTCTTCTTTCCAGTGTTTGTACCAGGCTTCTCAATGTAAGGACCCTCTTTATCAGCAGGATAGTTTCAGTTCTGTTAGGGATTCCTATTGCTGCAAGCTGAGGACCTGTACGGTTATTGAGCAAGTTAATCATTCTATTGGCAATCTCAGGCATATTGCCTAGAGATGCCCTTGCTCTCTGGACTTCCCTGTGTGATTTGCCTATGAGCTCCATTTGCTCATGAATGGTCTCAATATACTACCACTGATCTGTGATTGATTGGCCAATGTTGGCGCATAAAACTGTCTTGAGCTGAGCCACCACTTTGTCAAGGGTAAGCTCTTTCTCCAGCTCCTTTATCTTCTCTTTGAGAGCCTTTACTTCTCTTCCCTTTTCAGCTATGCTTTGCTTTGACCTATCATATTTTTCATTGAGCTTAGACAAATTCTCCCTGGCTTCATTTAACTCTGCCATTTGGGCTTCTAAGGCCTAAATTTCATTCTTCAGCTTCTGCATATCAAGGCTTGGAGCCTGCTCTGTTGTTGTTGTTGGCGCTGATGTAGATGGCGCTGTTTGAGCTGTCTGCTCTGTAGGAGGAGCAGTGGTTTGAGGAGATTCCTCGAGGTTAATAATTTGTGGAGGGGGTTGTGATGTTTGGCCTCCTTCCTTCTGTTGTAGGGATGCCTGCAACGCAACCTCTGACTCTCCCAATTTCTCCTGTGTCTGGATCAGTTGTTTGTATAATGATGCCAGCATAGCTACTGCATCTTGGTCATGCCTTAGCTGGGCAGCCTCTTCTGTCTGAGGATGAAGAGTTGCTGGGACCTTGATCATTTTCCTTAATGTTGCCATGTTTGCATCTCTTAATTTCAACAGTGCTTGTATAGCCTTGGTGTCCTTGGGATCATGCCCAAGCTCTATGATGATATCCTCCAATGCTTTGATTCGGTTGTCTTTTTCCTGGGAGGATGCTTTCTCCAACTCAAGTTGGGCAGCTGTGTTATTTAGGCTATTTTCCAGCCTATAATTCACCAATGTTTTGTCTGCAAGGGTGGCATATACCATCTCACCCGTTTGCTTGTGCAATTCAATCTGTTCCATGGGGTGGATGTCTTTTGCAAGGACCTCAAGGTTGGTCCTTATGTAGTCTGCAGCTGACTGTGGCTGCAGCATGGTTGGCATGAAATGACTCATTACCATTTTTCCCTCATGTACATCATATGCAGACATCAACCTTTGTTGGTTTGTAGGAGCCATTTTCAACAAGTGATTGTAGAGCTGTATCTTGAGTGGCTCATTCCTCTTTTTGATATCAATAAATTGTTTTTTCATGCCTGCTTCAGCTCCTCTTTGGTGGCTTGAGGAGCTGACTTCTCCTCCAACTGTCCTTTCCGATTCCTGCTGAAAGGAACTTGCAGATGCTTCCATGCTTGGTGGGCCCATGCCCAAAGATTGCCCAATAGGCATTTCTTCCTCAAAGAGGGGATTCATTCTGTGCCTTTTCTCCCCTTGATTTGTGGATGTGGTGAGGGGAGTCTCCTGTTCTCTATCCCTCTTATTTCCTTTTTCTTCCTTTTGTGGAGTTTGTAGCACTGAGGCCTCCACTGTATTTTCTTGCCTAGGAGGCACATTCTCTTGAGCCTGTTGCTCAATGGATATTGGGGCTTCTGTTGTTTGTTCTTGCTGCACTGGCTGCCCCTCTTTTTGCCTTTCTTCTTATTGCTGTTGTACTTCTTCATGAGGTGGCTGTTCTGGCTCCATCTGTTTCTCTTTGCCTTTGCTGGAAGCCTGATAAGTATCTTTGGCTGCTTGCTGATGTGCTGTAGAAGATGAGGTAGCTGCTCCAAGTTGCCTTTGATATGAGGAGGAAACCTGTCCACAAGTTTCCAAGTCAGCCTCTTTTTCAATATTCTTTGCCTCTCCTTGAATCATTTTCTCTCTAGTAACTGCCTCTTCTAGGGTGCCCTCTTTCCAAATTAACAAGTTGGCATACTTCTCAATGTGAGGCAATCTGACATGAGGATAGCCACCCAATTTATGTTTTACCCTCCTGAGAGAAATGAAATGATTAGGGTCATAGGGTACCCAGCGAAAACTGGTTTCCAATCTGAGGGCCTCTAGCATGCCATCTGCTTCCTTCCATCCCTCCTCCCTTATGTTGTAAAGAAAAGGGCCTAGATGGTTCCTGACTTTTAGTTGCACTTTCTTGTTTTTACTATGGAAATGGATGTGGTCTGCATTTCCAAACTGCCTGAAATACTCCAAGGCAAATAGTCTCATAGGGACATATCTTGGCAGCCTATAAGGGTCCAACTCACAGCCATATATTATGATTACTGTATGGTGTTGGTAAAAGTACCAATCACCAATGCTGTAGGCCTTAGAGAGATGAAGAATTCTTTGCATTTCATCAGTCAATCTTGGAGGAGGAACACCATATAACAAGGTCAAAGATGGATGAATGAAAAGGTCTATGAATTCACAGTATGTGTATGGTGAATGGGAGGTGCAATGAAAAACTGAGGTCCAAAATACTACATACCTTGGATTTCCCTGGGCATCAAGTTTCTTGAGAGGAATAGGGAAACTGTCTGGTTGATAAAATAGGAATAGATGATATATGTATGAGGTGTATCTAACCACCTTTTCCCTTTCCAGATCCATCAGTTGCTCATGAATCTTGTTTGTAATGTATTTAGCATAGTCATAGCGTACAGCAGGAGGCTTCCCAGGAGAAAATATGGACAGCATAGCCATAATGGTGTCATCAACATCCTCAACTCCCTTGTAGCCCAGGACATCGCTAATCAAATCTACAAGCATTTTGCCCAAGTCATTGAGGTATGGATTTCCGATAGGAGGCGTTCTCACAGCTTTAGAGCTTGGCTTAATAAATAACTGATTAATTTTGATGATTTGGGCACTGGACAGGTTTCCCCCCTTCTTTAATAAGTCCAACATGGAGAGAGGAGTCAATGGTCTTGCAGAGTGAAAGTGCAGCATCTCATTTATGGCCTCAGGGGTGATGTGGAATAAGACTGAGCCTGTGAGACTAAGAACAGCTCTCTGACATGGATCATAGCATTCACAGCATCTATGGATCAAGTCTGGAAGGGATCTGACTTGAGGAAGGTTAAAAATGGGCAAATTGGAGTCCCAAATTCCCAAGATATCAGCTCCACTGAGCTGTTGGGATTTTAACTCATTCAGCATATGGATGTTAAATTTGGAATTCATTGGAAATGAGTCTATCATCTGATAATCCTTATCCCCCAGGACCTTCCATTCTAACTCTCTCTGTGGAGCATTCAGAGGCTGAATATTCATGGCTATTGGTGTTTCCATGGTTAAAACGTACTAAGACTTGTACTAGAACTGGTTTCAGTGGGCAGAACAACACAGAGGGATATCTCTGGAATCAGAGAGGTGAATTACAGAGGAACTGAGGGTAACTGGTAGTGCCAGCAATTGAAATACTGCACAGAGGACTGATAGAGTAAATGCCAGGCCTAGTGAAACTGTATTCACGGTGAATTAGCGGAGCTCGGGTCGTAAGTTCACGAATGCGCGAACTGTTGGTGAATTTGGGAAAATTTGGCTAAATGCGGGTTCTGCAAAGGAATTCCGACCCAACAATTGAAAATAGACACTGGTTACTGGAGGTTTGCTGGTAGTTACAGTGTTCTTCACTCTTTTTAAGCTATCTTTGGAGAATTATGGACAAAACCAGGCGCGGAGGGAGCGATTTGGATAAATACCTTATGAATTGCCGGCAATGGTTACAAATGCAGGTGTAATGGATGCGCCCACGGTCTTTGTATTGGTTTCTGCAGGTTGGCAACTAACGGTCGTAGTATGCATGCACAGCGGAACAGTTTTTGTTTTGCAAAAAGTAAGAAAAACTGCGATTTTCGGCAAAAATATGGACTTTTTGGGATATTGGCGCTTTTTTTGGATGACGTCAGCATGACGTCATCAGGTGGGGTCAGGGTCGGGTGACGTCAGCATGACGTCATCGAGTGACGTGGCGGCCTATGAGTGGTCCACAGAGACTGGTGAGGTGGCGGACAGGTCGGAGCATTGTCAGACGGGGGCACTGATGCGACGGCGATGTGGCATGACGTGTGCACGACGTGGCGGTGACGAGGACGTGAGCGCAACTTGTCAGTGGTAAACGGTAGGCGGTAAATAGTTTTTCTCGGACCGCTCTGGATACGAAAGTAGTATTGTCAGAGGGCGACCCGAGAGAATATGGGGGTGACGCGTGGCAGAGGCCTGACGTCACCCTCTGACAGTTTCTCGGACGATAACTTACGGTCGTTGGGGCCGACCCGATATGAATCTGGGCCGTCGGATGGGAAGACCCAGATCCGACGGTCGACGGGTCATCAACCTGGCAGGGCGATATGGAAGCGGGCGGGCATATAAAATAATATTATTTGGTGAAATTCACGCCCGGTAAAGCATTGGAAAAGTGGGTTTTTTAACTGTGTTACGGGAAAAATGGGTTATGCGTGGGTTTATTAACAAAGCCGGATTAAGGTTATTAATCCAAGCAGATCTTGGATTAATCCCAAGATTAATGTATGAGCGTTCTTTGGGTCGCACTCTAATGTTTTAGCGCTTAAACCATTTGGAACCAAACTTAGAGCTATAATGCTCGGGGAAGGGGATACATAGGTATTTTGGGGTTTTTTGTACAATTTACATAGTAATAGGGGGAATAGGGGGTATAGGGAGTTTAATAGTAGAAGTTAGGGGTTAATATGAGTGGAAGAGGTGGATGAGGAGTGGAAACACTAAGTTTTGTATGGAATCAACTTAGTTTAGGGAGTAGATCAAAATGAAAATAATTTTACACAAGAAATGTGGCTTTCAAAGAAACAAGAACCACCATAAGACCTTGACTTTCTTTTACGAACATAACTGGTAATGGGATGTTAGCAATGAATGTGAGGGGGGGAAACATGGAGTTAGACATGCTCCTTTTTATTGCTGCAAGATGATGGAGAAGAGGAACTTCTCTATCCACTGATGTTTCCTTTATGTTAGACCAACAAAATTCAATTGAAAGGAATGACATTTCTGCAACCTCCTCTGACTACCCATTAACTTGCCTAGCATTTTTTGTTTCTTCATGGAGGGTGCACTTAGACTTGTAGACCCTCATGTGCCTTTTCTTTTCTTTTGGCTTTTTCTTTTGATTTTCTATCTAGAACTACCCTTATTGCTTCCAAGGTCCCAGATTAAGCAGTTGGGAACCTTAATTCTCTACCTAACTACTGGTCTGCCAAGATTGAACAGTTTGGACAGACTTCTTTCTCTATTCTACAACAAGAAATTGAAACATGGCATGATCCATATTAAGCTGTTGGATCACCCATCCAAAATTTGAGTCAACATCAAGCTATGTACACATATTACCTTCTCTTGAAAATATGGGATCTTTGCATCACCAAAGCAGAGCATATTTGGAACTTTCTTTGCCAATCATGAAATATGAAACCTATTGGTATCTAACAGGTCTTAAGGTAAGGAATTTGTTGAAATATTTGAATAGGCAGGTAAATTTAGGAAAGTGCATAAAATTATAGAAACATATCATTAATTGTTTAAATTAGCATACACTGATTGGACTAAAAGAAACTTTCTACAAGTTCAATATTAAATTGATGTAAATGATATATTTAAGTTCATCTTAATTATGAAAGTGACTTGAATCATAGTAATATGTACTTCTTTCCTTAGTCTATGAAACTTGTTATAAAATTATATATTAGAGAGCAATGGAATACATAAAATATATTGGAGAAATATAAACACAAAAAACACATAAAACAAGAGAGACACAAATATACGTGGTTCACCCAATTTGGGATATGTCCACTGGAAATAGCCAATCCTTCCTTTTATATTATCCAACAAACTGAAAAGATACAACCTACAACAGATCCGTTGTAGTTCCCTCTTCACTCTCACACAATATCCTCTCTCTTTCTCATTCAGAATATAGATCTACATAGATGAAATACAATTCCCTCATATATAGTGAGGGGTTGCCTTCTAGGCCAAAAAACCCTAAATTAAACATAACTTCTACCGTCAGATCTCGGCCAAATGAATGACCCAGATTGACTACAAAATTACAACATTTTACAAGGGAATTTTACATCTATTTTTAGCTTCAGGGGTGCTGCCCTCGATCTCCCACTGGGGGGGGCTCCCAAAGATTGCAACCTCCCCCCCCCGTGGACCCCCTTGGTAGCACAAATATTACGGGCAGTGTTGCCGCCACATTACAAACTAGGGCCCAATGTGGTGATACCCCTGAATAAAGAAGATAATCAGGCTCCACACCCAACAAAACTAAAATTTAAAATTGTTATTTGGTAAAATTTTACTTCTTGAATATTCTTAATTGAAGGTCTTAAGATGAGGAATTGATTGAAATAACTAGATAGGAAAGTACATTAAAGAAAGTGCATACAATTATAGAAACATATCATTAATTGTTTAAATTAACATACATTAATTGCACTAAAATACACTTTTTACAAGTGCAATATTAAATTGATGTACATAATCATATTTTAGTTCATTTTAAGTATCAAAATGACTTGCATCATAGTAAAATCAAGTACTTATTTCCTTAGTATATGAAACTAGAAACCAAATTTTTTATTTTGTAAAATTTTACTTCTTTAATGTTCTTAACTGAAGATCTTAAGTTAAGGAATTGATTGAAATATTTGGATAGCCGAAAACTCATAAATTATATAAAAGTGTCTAAAAGAATATCATTAATTGTTTTTGGTTATATTAAATTCCAATGCATATGATGGATATCATGTTATGACTAAGCTCTTGTAGATACTTCAAAAGAAGTAAAATTTAATAAAATGTATTTGTTGTTTACTGGTTGAAGACATCTTTTAAAATTGAATTTAAAACTTATTTCAATTCTATTTGTGTTTTTTAATTGAACCATAATATATTTTAGTTAATTTTAAGCATCAAAGTGACTTGCATCATAGTCTAAGATTCTACTTATTTTCTTAGTTTATTTTATGATAAGTCAAAATTGATATATTTTTTAATAAAAATTATACTACAATTTGTTTTTTAAACTAGTGAAATAATTAACAAATCCATAAACTAAAATTCAATGAAAACGCATAAACTGAAATAATAAATGTATGATAGTAAATTTCCTATATGAAAATATATACAAATTACATTGTACATGAACATCTATAAACTGATATAATAAGCATCCATAAACTGAAATAATGTTCATGCATACATAAACTGTCCATGTTTGAAAATATACAAAGTTTGTACATCACATGTGAATGTGCCCTATGAAATGGGCCTGAAAATATACAAAATATATATGATCCACTCTAGAAAGTATCACTTTTATAACTCTTGTGTGTGTTCCATTATGCAGAGTAAGCATCCATAATCTAGTACTGCAATATAACACATTCAAATTCAAATTAATTAGAACATTATTTGTAAAAAATAAACAATCTAAAAATAAATTATTTTGAAATGTGCATTTAACTAGTCCCCTACCTATGGCTTAGTCGAGTGCAAATGGAAGTCAGGTGGGATGGGGGTCTGATTATTCTGGGTTTGGTTATCTCCTTCCTATGGTTCAATGCCTCCATACCTAGCACCCTAATCATGGGTCCACATAACTGTGGTATCAACACCACTCTGCATCTGGACTCATGTACACAATGTCAAAGAAAAATTATGATTAGTCTATGAATCAATTAGCATGCATACATGAAACTTAAAAAAAGAAAAATTTCACATTTCAAACCTGCGACTGAGGTTCATTATCATTATCACGATCAGGATTTAAATCTAGATTGTGTTCTTGCTATTATGGATCTATTGGTTATTGTGTATCATTATATTAATGTATAAAGAATGGACATGGATTTTATTGTTTCTTGTTAAATTAATTTTATGTATAATGGTTGAAGTGATGTCGAAAGATGGGCTCCTTGTATAAATTGTAGGATATGCATAGCTGGTAACATACGATTATCTTAATTCATTACTTATAACACACAGTTCTCTTTAATTTATTCATCACAACTTTATTTTTAAGATTTAAACCTAAGTCTAAAAGTTGGGTATCTTTTCCAACATGATTATAAATTAATTATTTCCATTTTGTCCCTATGTTCTGTAGAGCGGTGGGACTTATCTTTTTACCTTTTAACATTCAACATGCATTTATTACACATGGACTTTAGCTCTACACATACCTTACTTTGGTAGCCTTCAACTCACACATGTTTTCCCTCCTTACATTCCTTACTTTCACTAGTGTTAGATTTGGTAAGATTTTTCAAGTGGGGAAGCTTATAACACGGGCCTATAGACATTGCGAAATGAGTGAGACTTTTTCTTTGTTCATGCCTTGGTTCTACCAAATATTTAACTTTGTACATCATTCTTCCACACAATACTTCCCCTTCTGCACACATTCCCGCTTTTGCACATCCATTTTCATTCCTTCCTCTCCACACTTCCTCCATACATCTCCACCTTGCATAACACTTCCTATGCACAAACACAACTCTACACAATTTTTTTTCCTACATTTGTCCTTTCTCTCACACTTTCCGATCCAGATTTATGAGGGAATGAAACAAAATACATATATAAAAATAAACATAGATATACAGTTAAAACAAAGCATCAATTAATTAATAATAACATATTGAAAACTGTTTGCATGCAGAGTGGAAATAAACTAGCTCAGGCAACAATAGCTTATCTCTGAGAAGAGATGTGGTGGCTACATGCCTTCTGAACTATGTTACAATGGGTTTTGAAGGCCTATTTATTATTGAGAAACAATGGAAAACCCTAAAAATCTAGAAACCTAACCCTAGGAGAAGAAACACCAAAAGTTAATGGGCTCCATTGCGGTAAATTGGTACATCAACTTCCCCAGGTCGTAATTTTGGCATATGATCTTTGTTTGATGCATACGATACATCACTAGAAACATCTATAAGAGGAATACAAATATCAACTGTAATTGCATGTGGTATGTTATGAGTTTTCCTATTTTCAATGAAAATGTAATTTAGGGCCTCAAAACAACTTCGAAATTTTAGGACCTAAAAAAATACCAAAAATAGTAAATTGTGCTACAATTAAGGTATTTGAAAGAAATAATGGGAGCGGTGTAACTGGAATTGGTGGGTGGCCACCAATATGCATCTTGATCAATCCTCCCCCCTTAGGAAGCAATGGTCCTCATTGCATTGAGTGCCTCCATAAGATGGGGAACTTATTCTAAACTTGATCCCTAGTGAGCCTTGGTGTAGGAGTTGACCAACTTTAACAACATGATACAATTGGATCTTTTTCTAGAAAGTGTTATTGATTTATGTTTTCATGATCCGATCATTTGTGTCATGTTCCATGGAATTTGGGTTTAGCTTTATTGGTGTGAGTTATTTTGCAATGTCTGGTGTGTCTAGTAATGGTGGAAAGTATGGTTTAAGGTGGTCCATATTAAACACTAGGTGTACACCAAGGAATGGGAGAATTATAGTATCAAAATAATTTTCTCCCACAACCTTGGTAATGGTGTAAGTATCATATGAGAGTGGTCTAAGCTTCCAATGGGATCCAATAAGACGTTCGTTTTTCCAATGCAACCAAAATTTGTCGCCCACCTAAAACTTATGTGGCACCCGATGTTGATCATGTCACTGCTTGTACTTGGCATTGGACTTATCCAAGATTGCATGCACCTAAGGCAGATGTCTTGGATAAGTTCAATAAACCTGATTTCTTTATCAAACTTGGATTGTACATGTGTGGATTTTGTATGTGTAGTCGCATGAGGTATGACATTGTTAATGAGACACAATGTTAGAAAACCTAGCTCCACGTGAAAACGAATATGGCTAGTCAAGCTATGGAGATCTATGTTATAGTTGCAATGCACATAAGGAAGGCTCTCATCCTAGGTTCGTGGATGCTTGGAGTCGTACATGCATAGGATGCGCACTATCATCCTGTTGACAACCTTTGTTTGGCCGTGAGTCTAGGGATGCAGTGTCATTGGAATGGTGACCTTAGTGTTCAATAATATCTAGAGGCTCGAGTATAATGTGCTCAGGATCCTGCGATCCTGATTTGATATAATGGTATCCGAAATTCCAAAATGTACCCATACTCGTTCAAAGAAGAGTTTGGCAGTGTCTTCTGCTATGATGCTCTTCCTGCAAGCCAACAAAATGGCCATCTTATAAATTATTTCCACCACCATAAATACATACTAATTACCATGCTTGGTAGAAGGGAGGACTGACAGTTAGTCCATGGATATGGATTCCAAGGGCTCATTAGGAGTATGCATAAAATTGTACACAGTTTTCTTCTCAATGGTTGGCTTGGTGATGGCGTAGGCAGTGCAGGATCTGATTTATTTTCCAAAGTCATGTCGGAGTTTTGGCCAATAAAAATACTTATGTAGTATCGCCACAATTTTCTCCATGCCAAAGTGTCTTGTGACCCCACTTTATTGTGCCTCCCAAATCTATTTGGCATGTTCACTTGAAGGAACACAAAGGTGGCCCAAGTATCATAATAATGCGTCCTTGAGGTGGAAATATGGAACTTTCTTTTCATCCACTAGCATCTGGTAAGTGGTGGCAAACTCTAAATCATTCTTGTATAATTGAAACCATCTAGAGGTCTCATGGGCACAAGAGTTGAGAATAGTAGCTAGTGCTGCAACTGGGGTCCAACTGAGGTAGTCTACAACATGATTCATGTTTCCCTTCTTGTACTTAATTTTCAATTGGAATTTTTGTAGATATACAGACCAATTTTGATGGAAATAATTCGACAACTTCCCTTATGTCTATATAAAATGAGAGGCCAGTGATCTATGTGGATGATTGTTTCCTTCCATAGAATGTAATGTTTCTATTTCCAACAAGTGTGCATGATAGAATACATCTCTTAATTATAGGTGGGGTACTATTGAATTGTATCGAAAAATGTGTCATTATGATAGGGCATTGGATGCCCTTGTTGGGTGAGAATTGCCCCAATAGCGTAATCGGAGGCATCTATCTCAATTTCAAATGGTTGTTGCAAGTATGGAAGTGTGAGTATAGGTGCAGAGCAGAGGCAGTGCTTCATCTCAACGAATGCCTTCTATTGGGACTCGAGCCAAGAATAATTTTTTTTCACTCTACCCTTGGTAACCTAACTCAAAGGCCAAGTGATATGAGAGAATCCCTACACAAACCTCCAATAAAAATTGGTAAGGCCCAAAAATTTATGAAGCTCTATGAGATTCATCGAGGTTGGCCAATCCCTAATGACTTGGATCTTAACCGGATCCACATGCACGCCTTACTCATCTATGATGTAACCTAGATATTGAACCTGGCTCATATCAAAGGTGCATTTCTCTAGGTTGACACATAGTTTTTCATACTGCAGGGTTTGAATAACTTTTTCGAATGTGTTACAAGTTATCTTCATAACTCTTATTGAAGATAAGAATGATGTCGATATATACAACTAAGAACGAGTTGGTGAAGGGCCACGAGATGGCATCCATCAACCTCATAAAAGTAGCAGGGGATATTTTCAACCTGAAATGCATGACCAACCATTCAAAAAGGCCCTCCTTGGATTTGAAGGTAGTATTCCATACATCTGTAGGTGTTATTATAACTTGTTGATTACCAGACTTCAGATCGATCTTACTGAAATATTTGGCCCACTTGAGCTGGTCAAGAAGGCCATCAATCGATGATATTGGATACCTATTCCTAAAAATTATTTTGTTCAATTCCTGACAATAAATGCATATCCTTCAAGTCCCATCCTTCTTCTGTATAAGTACAATCGAGATCCCACAACATGATGAACTTGGTCAGATATTCCATTTTTTGAAAAAACACTTATATCTACCGCTTGATCTCTTCATTTTCCAAAATAGAGTGCTGGTATATCAGCCCATTGGGTAGAGGAACTCCGAGGGTTCTATCGATTGAATGCTTAACCCGATAGTGTAAGGGCACTCCTCTAGTTGAGGAGAAGATGTCCATATATTCTTCCATGATAGTATCCACCTGATTCTATTGTGTGGAGGAATATTTCAAAAGGGCCATGGATATGGCCACGATCTTCCCCTTACTTTGAAAGCGAATAAAAAAAAAAAAAAAATTACTGATCTAGGAGATGATCTTACTGCATAGCTTAGCAAAGATCAAAGAGATGTTGCTAGGAAGGGCTACCTTTGGTATCCTATATAACTTATTGCCAAAATTAATAATAATAGTGGGAGGCATAGACTCATATACAACATGGCACTTCCACAAGTATGGTTGGCCTAACAATACATCAAAATCTTCAAGTGGTGTAGCATCACACAATACCTCATCCTTGAAGGGCATGATGTTGTAGGGAAGGCGACACTGCTAGAAAACACGGAGATTTCGTCCTTGGTGAAGCCAGCCGATGGTGTACGAATGTGGGTGTGGTGTGGGAAGTATACCCAACCACTTCATTACCTCTACTGAAATGACATTCTTCTACCTCCCATTGTCAACAATTAACTACAGCAATGAACCCTTCACTCACATTTGTGAGTGGAAGAGATGATCCCCCTCCTCTCAATCTTCGAGCTCAATATTTTGGACCTTGTTGGTGGCGATAGTGGCACTAGGTTGGGCATGATTAATATGCTACCCCTTGTTGTTCCCCTTGTCAGGTTCTAGATTATAATCAAAACATGCATCAGACTCTAAATCTTTCAACTCTGCCACCAATGACTAATTGGTGCAACGCTCATTTGTGTTGTGAGTGGGGCTCTTGTGGAACCCACATCACTTTTCTATGTCCTTCTTCATCTTTGTGGTGCCATTATTTTCTTGCAGCTTCAATGGGTTTTCCTGAGTCACTCCACCTTAGATATGTCCTTTTTTCTACAGTTTTGGGGAACTCTTTCCCTCCTTTTGATTCACAGATCCAAATTTGTGCTTCTTTTGTTTATATATTTGTTCAATCTTGGTAACATATCGGTATGTTGCACCAAGACAAGATGTCTAGGAACTCCATTTATTATTGAATGTATTTGTGTAGATATCCATGGTACTTGAGCACCATATGTAGCTCATATTCTTTTATACCAAACTTTGTGTGTGGAGTATCAAAATAATTTTTCATCTCATGCGCATCTTGGTCCCTTTATTGCCATAATATGGTCCAATGTATGTATTTATCCTCATAGCTCCCCATAGGGTAATATTGTTCCTTGAAAGTATCTAAAAAAGAGTTCCAGGAGGGGGCATATGTAAACAGAGAGGGTTCCTCAACCATTTTCTCATGGTAAGTTTCCCACCAATCCTTGACATGGGGGGAAGCCCTAGAGTAGTGTAAAAATAATCTTCTCCCTATTGGAGAAACTTTGGATCGAAAAATAACCTTCCAACATATTCAACCATTTATCTACAACTTATGCATATACTTGACCTTTGAATATATGGATATCGAAATTCACTTATACCTTGATGGGGGTGGCACCTTTGAAGTGATTGTTGGATGAAGATGCATCGTCGGTGGGAATCCATCAAAGGATGTCGGAAAAGTTGTCCATCATCTCGTTCCTTTGCCTCTCAAGGGATTCTTCGAGAACCAATTTGATCGGATCTCTTTCTCCATCATCCCTCTTTCCTTCCTCCACGGGAAGTCATCAATATTGGCAGGGACAGTCTTGGAAAGGCTCAACCAGTTCAAGTCCCAACTCCTTATACCCTGACCTTGTTGGGGACATGCACATAAAAACAGAGAAATAAAAAAATGCTCTGATACCATTGATCCATATTTATGAGGGAACAAAATTAAATACATATATAAATGGAAACAAAAATATAAAGTGAAAACAAAACTTCAATTGATTGATAACAAGGTACTGAAAGCTATTTACATGTAGAATGGAAATAAACTAGCTCAAGCGATGTTAGCTTATCTTTGAGAAGAGATTTGGTGGCTACATGTCTTCTTAACTATGGTACAATGAAGCTCGAAGGAGTATTTATTATTGAGAAACAATGGAAAAACCTAAACATCCAAAACCCTGAACCTGGGAGACAAAGCACGAAAAGTTTGTGGGACCTATTAGGGTAAATT
Organism: Pinus tabuliformis; assembly: GCA_031772625.1. Classification (NCBI taxonomy): domain Eukaryota; kingdom Viridiplantae; phylum Streptophyta; class Pinopsida; order Pinales; family Pinaceae; genus Pinus; species Pinus tabuliformis. Next base: position 826,317,386 of record CM062807.1, on the reverse strand, counting down.
GGTAGATCAACTTCTGAGGGTCGCAAATATGGAATACCTAGTTATAAATATTTATCCGAGGAATAAAAATTTCATCTGTAAACCCTATTTTCATCTATTAGTTTCCCTATTTTCCAAAAAAACTTCATTTAGGGCATCAAAACGATTTTGGAAGTTTAGGGCCCGAAAAATTGCCAAAAATAGTAAATTGTGCTACAATTAAGGAAACTGAAATAAAAAATGGTGGGAGTCTGAGTGGAATAGGTGTGTGGCCACCAATATCCATCTATATCACTTTCCTACTCAATGCAATCAACTTCTCTAAGCCACATGTTGGGTGAATACATGAAGATGGGTTACACTTTTGGACCAATGCGGCGACGAAATTTCAAGTTTTTCTTCTTCCATCGAATTGAAGCCCTCAAAATTCATATCAACATTGTGAATTTTGATTCTAAGTAAAAATAAAATATGTGTAGAATTATGTTTTTGTCCTAATGATAATTTTTGCAAAAAAAATTAGGGTCTTATAATCTCTTAATTTTCCATTAAATGAAGTTTTTATCCTTGCAAATTTTTGCACCTCTTAAGAGGCATGCATGTGTTCGCATAGCATAACTTAGTCTAAAATGTGTGTGTGTGTGTGTGTGATCTACATGAAGATAACTAAGTTTTTCATATTAAAAAAAATAATTTTTATACAAAATTATATTTTTTATTACTTTTTGAAGTTGGCGAAATAATATTTAAATTGCATTTTGTAGACACACATGTTAACATAAGTTTTTTTTTAACTCTTTAAATTAATTGAAAAACCAAGAGCACCCTTTTGAAGAGGACACATAAACGAAGTTAGTTGTATCTTTTGAAATTTGTTCGTTGTGTACATTTCATGTTATTGATTTTTTATTTAGCCCCTTTGAAAATGTCCAAAACAATTTTGAGCATTATGTTTAAAATAAATTATATGAAAAATATCATATGAATTAGAAAGTGTCAAAATCATATTCCATTAGATAGAGGATTCTTTCACAAATCCAACATGATCAACTTCGCCACTTAAGGACAAATTTTTCCTTAAATCCACTAGGGTAGAAAATGGAGTTGCAAAGAAATTTGCAGAAGGGGTGCTAAAACTATGATTTTTAGGAACTCGTGAGCTCGATCGAGTGCTTAAAACATTCGATTGAGAGTTAGATTTTGAAATTCAAATATCTCGATCAAGCATTAAAGAAACCCTCAATCGATCCATTTATGTGGTTAACTACGGGCTCTATAAAGCTATAAGCTCAATTGATCCATTTAAAAGCTAACCACCCACCAACAACTTGACAACTTGTATTGATGTTATATATGTTAAATTCTATGGAATAATAGCTCGATATAGCTTATATCTCTGTTGATTATTTTTTTTAAAGACAAAAAAAGAAGTCAAAATTTGAATGTAAAAAAAAAAAAAACAAACATTCATTCATAGAGAAATATTATAGCCTAAAAATTACACAAGAATTCACAACAAACATAGAAAATTGGATATTTGGATCTAGAAAAGGAAAGAAATTTCTAATCATAGAGAAAATGCGAGAAAAATATATAGAAAGGATGAGAAAAAGCCGACGAACATTGAGAGAAAAAGAAGATAATACAATTCAAGAAATTCATGCAAATATAGGTAATTCACACTACAACAAAACCAGCGATTAGCGTCCCTTTTTACTTCTTTTTTTGCATCTAGAGCCCATTTTTGGTGCTATTTGCATCCATTTATCAAATATGGTGCAAAACTTGACACAAAATTTGCATCAAGTTTTGCACCAAATCTTACACCAAGTTTAGCACCAGGTATTGCAATAGGTTTTGCACCACGTTTTGCACCAAATTTTATGCCAAGTTTTATGTCATCCTTTGCTCCAGGTTTTGTTCCAGGTTTTGCATCAATTTTGGCATCTATTTTTGTTTGACATACTTTTGCATCCTCATTTGCATCCACTTTTTGCACCTACACTTGCATCAACTTTTGCATCCTTTTTTAAATCATTTTTTGCATCCATTTTTTCATCCATTTGTGCATCACTTTTGCGCCACGTTTTACATCGAGTTTTGTGTCTAGTTTTGCATATAATTTTGCATCTACTTTTGTTGCATCCACTTTTCCATCTTGTTTGGCATCAATATTTACATCCTCTTTTGCATCTATTATTGTACCCACTATTGCATCTAATATTTTTGTGCCACAATTGGCGCCTAGTTTGGCACCTCCTTTTGCACCCACTTTTGATTATAATTTTGCATCCACGTTTGCATCCTCATTTGCATCTAGGTTTTCATCAACTACTACATCTATTTTTGCATCCCTTTTTGTATCCAATTTTGGACCAGGATTTTCATCGGGTTTTGTGTCTCGTTTTGCATCTACTTTTGCATCGACTTCTATTGCATCCACTTTTGCATACAATTTTGCATCCACTGTTACACCCATTTTAAATTTCACTTTTTGCATCCCTTTTTACATCTTCATTTGCATCATACTTTGATTCTTTTTTTTCATCTATCATTACATCCACTTTTGTTATGCCATAATTTGCACCATGTTTTTCACTCACTATTGTATCCACTTTTGCTTCCAATTTTGCATCCATGTTCACATCCTCTTTTGAATCAAATATTGCATCTATTTTTGCATCCACTTTTTTGTCAGGTTTATGCATTGGGTTTTGCATCTCGTTTTGTATCTACTTTTGCATCTACTTCCATTGTATCCATTTTTTTCATCCAATTTTGTTTTGCCTGTTGCATCAATGTTTGCTTCCACTTTTACATCCATTTTTGCATATTTTTGTCTATTGTCACATCCACTTTTGTTGCACCATATCTTGCGCCTACCATTGCAACCACATTTGCTTCCACGTTTGCATCCACATTTGCATCCTCTTTTGTGTTCAAGTTTGCATCAGATATTGTGTATGTTTTTGCATCCCCTATTGTATCCACTTTTGTTTCATCCATTTTTGCATCTACTTTTGTGTCCTTTGTTGCATCCACATTTGTTTCACCACAGTTTGTGCCAAGTTTTACACCTACCATTGGACCCATGTTTGCTTCCACTTTTTCCTTCATGTTTGCATCCAAGTTTGCATTGACATCTGCATCTACTTTTGCATCCACTTTTGTGTTAGGTTTTTCATGTTGTTGTGCATCTACTTATGTTGTATCCACTTTTCATCCACTTTTACTTATATTTTTGCCCCCATTTCTATGTTCGCTTTTGCATCCCTTTTCCAACACTCATCATATTTTCTGCATTGATGATATTCCTTATGGCATTGACAATTATGAACAATTGATGACAATGTCAATAATATTGACAATGATGAAAATGAAGATGATGGCGATGACATGAATTGTGATTATGATGATAAAGACGATAGTGGTTACAATGACATTAATGATGATGATGGCAATGATTATGATGATGACGACGCTAATGACCTTGGCGAATCTTCCCAATTTTAGATGTTGTCATTGTCATAATCATAAGCATTATCTTTGGTGTCATCATCATCATTTTCATCTAGGTCATCATTAAAAACAATAATGGCATGAATGATGATGATGATTACAACAATGTTGATAGAAATTACATTAATGATGATGATGGGGATGATAAAAATGACAATGACGATGATAATGGTGGTGATGATGATGATCATCGATCATCTCTCAAAAATAGAGTTGTTATTTCTCTTACGTATATCAATGTGTCCTAAACAACCCTTTTCTAGCACTGATCACATTTTTTGGGTTGATGATATTTCTTACAACGTCTATAATTATAAACAATTGCAAACAATGTCCATAATGATGATGATGATGGAGCTGATGATGATGGCATGAATGGTGATTATGATGATAATGTAATGATGGCAATAACGATGACAAGGATGATGGTGATGATGATGACAATGATTATGATAATGAGAATGAACAATTACTAGTTTCAATACCATCTTCTGGATACATATTACTATCATACTTTTTAAATTTTCTGTCTCTCTTGAGGTATCTTACTATAATGGTGTTGTCAACACTAGAAAGATATCTTGTTGTAATGGTGGTTCTAATGTTAGCACTAGCAAAGTTTTTGTTAAATTTTGGTTAAAAAAATCGATTTATGCAATTATTTTGACAATCTATGTAAAAAAGTAAATAACATCCAATTATTTTGACTGTAGTCCCATTGATTATCATGAATTCACCAGTCTGAAGACCATCTTCTACATACATATTATTATTAAACTTTTTTCATTATATCCCTCTTATATCTTGTTGTAATGGCAATATTAGCACTAAAAAAATATCTTGTTGTAATGGTGATGTTAGTATTAGCACTAAAAAAATCACTAGATTTTGGTAAAAAAAGTTTATCATTTATTTATTTTTAATTTGGGAAATTTTTGTTTTTATTTTTTTGTTTTTAATTCTATTTTTATGCAGTAATAATTTTTTTGGCTAAATTTTGGTAGTAACTAGTTTTTGGTCGAATCATATGTATTAACCATGTTCATTATGCTACAAGTCTAATTGTTGGGACAAAATTGCTCTTTCAAATAAGTTGCAAAAGCTATTTTACATCCATTGTTGCACCCATGTTTACACCCACTTTTACATCCCTTTTTGCATCCTATTTTTCATCTTCATTTGCTTCTTTTTTTGCATCTATCATTACATCTACTTTTGTTGTGACAAAATTTGTTCCATGTTTTGCACATAATGTTGTACCCACGTTTGCTTCCAATTTTGCATCCATCTTCACATCCTCTTTTGCATAAAATATTTCATCTATTTTTGCATCCACTTTTGTGTTGGGTTTTGCATCTCATTTTGTATCTTCTTTTGCATGTACTTCCATTTCATCCATATTTTGCATCCAATTTTGTTTCTCATGTTGCACCCGTGTTTGCATCCACTTTTACATCCCTTATAGCATCTTGTCTTGCATCTAAGTTTGCATATTTTTTTGTGTCTATTATTACATCCACCTTTTTTGTGCTATTATTTGTGCCATATCTTATGCCTATCATTTCAACCCAAATTTTCTTCCACTATTGCATCCATATTTGCATCCTCTTTTGTGTCCAAGTTTGCATCAAATATTGTTTATGTTTTTGCATCCCATTTCGAATTTACTTTTACATCCACTTTTGATTTGTCTAGTTTTGCAACTAATTTTGTGTTCACTATTGCACCCATGTTTGGCCCATGTTTACATCCCTTTTTTCATCCAAGTTTTCCTCCTTTTTGCATTCAAGTTTGTGTCCCTCTTTTTTTACATTCATTGGAGTATCCACATTTGTTTCACCACAATTCATGCTAAGTTTTATGCCTACTATTGTGCCCATTTTTTCTTCCACTTTTTCATCCATGTTTGAGTCCTATTTTGTGTTCAAGTTTGTATGAACTATTGCATCTACTTTTTCATCCACTTTTGTTCAATTTTTCTGTCTTGTTCTGCATCTACTTATGTTGTGTCCACTCTTCATCCAAATTTACGTCTATTTTTACCCCCATTTTTTTGTTTACTTTTGCATCCATTTTCCAACACACATCATATCTTTTGCATTGATTATATTTCTTATGACATTGAAAATTATGAACAACTGATGACAATGTCAATAATTATAACGATGATGATAATGAAGATGATGACGATGACATGTATTGCGATTGTTATGATAATGACAATGATGATAAAGATGATGGGAGTTACAATGACAATGATGATGATGCTAATGACCTTGGCCATTCCTCCCAATTTTTAAATGTTATAATGGTAAAAATCATAATAATTATCTTTGGCGTCATCTTCCAAGTCATCATCATCTGATCATCATTATAATTATTTTCATCTTGGTCATAATCAAGAACAATAATGGCATGAATGATGATTATGATGTTCATGATGAAGATGACAAAAATTATGATAAAACTTATATTAGTTATGATGATGGAGATGATGACAATTATAATGACGATGATAATGGTAGTGATGTTGATGATAATCAATCATTTCTAAAAAATAAAGTGGTTATTTTTCTTTCATATATCATGTGTCCTAAGGTTGGTGATATTTCTTATGATACCTATAATTATGAACAATTCACGACAATATACAAAATGACGATGATGATGATGATCATGAAGAAGACATGAATGGTGATTATGATGATAATGAAATGATGACAATAATTATCACATTGATGGTGGTGATGATGGCAATAATGAAGATGATGACCCTCCCTCTAAACTAGCGAGGTACTCATAATGAGACAAAAAAGTACTCTCAAGTTGAAATATTCATATAAGAAGGGATCTAGATTGATAAGCATCAATGATGATTTACATCATCATAGCCAAATTTTTCAAAATAGTAAGGCCTTGACTAACAAGTTTATCTCTCCATTAGATCAGAGCACAATGTTGAGAGGCATAAATTTGGACACCACTGCCTTTCAAGGCACTTACCCCACCAAGATGTTTACCAGGTATGTCCTCACATGATCATTTCCTAATCCACTATCATAATATTTGACACCAGAAAATGTCAATCCTCATGACTATTCTTATCTTGGATTAATGTACTTGACTTATGGCGATTAGTCCTAGTCAATGTCCAAATTCTCAAAGAATATTGGTCCCAGATGTTTATCCAATCCACCATTATCCCTACTAGTGCCTTTACTAGGCTTACGATTGTTAATCCTAGCCATAGTACATGACACATGGATAACATGGTGTCTACCCTCACTCCCTCTCAACCAGGGAGGAAACATCCACAAGCATAAGATTTTCTCAAGAATACCCATCATTTTCGTAGAGAATAACATCATTAATTTGTTTTGATCACATGACGACTTTATGATTAAGCATGCATAGATTTGTGGATATTTCCCCTTTTGTATTTGTGATGAAATACAATAAAAAAGTGAAAACCAAAATCATTAAACATACACTATATTGATTTATCTAAGTCTAAACTCTAAGGTTGAAGTGAAAATTCATGTAAATTTTATATCTATGAGTTGTGCCAAACTTATGAAAACCTTATTCCCTAAGTCCTATATATAAGAAAATTAAAAATAAAGAAAAATAAGGGCCAATAAATGGTAACTCATGTATTCACTCCCTCTTTGGAAAATATATGAATATATACACTCCTAGTCACACTTGATCACATGTATGTGATGGTTAAATCATGAATTCTTCTTTTCTCCTTGCATTTTCACTTCATCATTTAAGCACCTAATTGAGGATCTAAGGAATGTTTGTTTCCTAAGGCTTTCATGTCTACTCTTGGTTTACTTATGTCACACTACTGTCAATTTATGTGATAGAGTGAAATACATAAGTTTGTGGAGTTATTATAGAGGTGTATTGAGTTCGTAACCACACACACATGTATTACATCTCATTGATCCACATGTGTGGGTTGGAGACTCATTTCTTGACAACTTTAATGGAGACTACTTTGTGGCTTTAATGGTATAGCTTACAAAATATCTTGTTAAACATTTCGATTCATTCTTTCTTTTCCTCGAGACACTTATAATATTGAAGTCACTCCCAACAATCCATGGAGATGGGGATTATAAATTACTTGTGCTAGAAATAGAATTGAGAAATAGAGGTTTTCCATTTGCGATATTGGAGTCATAGACATTGGATACATGGTAGTAGTCCTCAATGTCAATTAACTAAAATTGTATTGTCATAATGCGAAAAGAGGTAAACATATTGGTAACCTTGATGTCTTAATCATTTCAAATAATAACCATTCCACCCAAGTATCTCTAAGCATCAATCACTACTACTTGGAAATTCCTCCCCCATTTTCTAATTATATGAGGTTGAACCTCACTTAATATTTTTGCTTCTTATATCAACATTATTTATGGGTGATTTGCATACCATTTTTCTTTTAGGAGTTTGTTTTCGCTTACTATTGACGCCCCTCATGTTCCAAGACTATTTTCATCAAACATTTACATAGAAAGAAAGTATAAAGTGACTAAAAAGAAACATGTCTCAAGATTTAAGTGCTTGGACAATTCCACTTCATGACTCCTATATTTCCTTAACCTGGGACCAAATGGTGAACTTGATGGCCTTAAGGGAATTTGATCAATGAAAATCTAAAAAAGAGGTGATTTTTGACTTTATCACATACAATTTAATATACTAAAAAAAATATCCATAACAATTTCATCAATCAATGAATCATTAAAAAAAATATCCAAAACAATTTCATCAAGCAAAGAATCATTTCATTATAAAATACAATCTATAAACATTTTGGGAAAGTTTTGCTAAAACATGCTTAAAAATCAGCATATTTAATATTAATATTTAACAATAATATGGACAATAACACATTTTGATAAATTAAATAACATATTATCAAGCCTAAAAAATGTCACTAACTGAAAACTACAAAGCATGCAACTAATGGAAGTGACCACTCAAGGTCACCACAAGACAATTAATCTATTAAGACCAAGATTAATGGGGACAAAGATCTATAAAGGACAAAGGAAAACCTATTTTAACTTTATTGTTTTATTAGCCTGGTTCAAGATGAACATTTCAAGATATCATGAAGAACATAATTAATTTTATTGCATTAAGAAAACCCAAGCACATTCTATAACTTAGCAAGAAAGAGATGTATAACACCCATCTCAACGACATGACACATGACATTAAGTTACTTTACTATATATAATTTAAACTCCTATCATAAAATCACAAATTTAGCATGAATGGAATGTTTAAAATCCATTTTTATAAAAACAAAATATAATTTTTCTTATAGAAAAATATACCAAAAACTAAATATATTTTTCTAGAAAAAAAAATACTAAAACTAAATATATATTTAAAAGAAAACTAAAACATAAGCAAACTAGAATTTGAATTTGACATTCTTGGTCACTTTCGGAAACATATGGTGGAATGTAATCTCTTTATCCTCATCTTTAGCTTTTTCCTAAAAAATAAAAGCATACAAAAGTGGGAAAGAGCCATAAAGCATGGTGAAGCTTTTTCCTAAGCACAAAAGCATCTAAAAAGTGGAAAATTCCTTTTTTATATGAGGAAACATTATTCACCCAAAATATTTTTCCCAAATTGAACTAATGAGGAATTTTGGAAATCTTCATAGCCTCCACTTTCCTATATATTAGAGGCTTGGCCATTGAAAAATGATGGGAATTTTGTATTGTCACGCTCTTGAGATCTGTCTTGAGAGGGAGAGTTTTGGAGCTATGAGTTGGGGGAGGTGATGTTGCAACTATATCGGATTGTTGTAACTTTCCTCCAACTCCTTTATTCATATAGATCAGTTGTTCTTCCTTCCATATGTTTCTATTCATTCTTTACTTCTTCTATTTAACTAATGTATGCATGGGTTTTTGGTTTATATTTATTTATTCAATAATATTTATATGTTTTTATAGTTTTGATTATTAAGATATTATGTTGTGAAGGTTGCTTTATTCTCTCTCTTATGTGTAGGACCAAGCTTTGGAGCTAGCTAGGAGCGCTCCTTGGCTATATGAAAAACTCCAAGAAGACCTGCATGCGAGGACTCACAAGAATTCATTCTCTTTTTCTTAATCTATACTCTACATCTTGATCTACTAAGAATCCTAAGCCTTAGAACAACATTTCTCTTAATTGGTTTGTCCTAGGTTTCTGAGATAAACTGAGAGGGTTTTGTTTTCATCTAACCATGCATTAAATCCTACAGCAAAATGATATTTAGAAAATTTAATATATTTCACTATGTAAATGAACTTAGTAAAATGAACCCATAGAGGTGGTCATAAATGGAAATAAAAGTAAAACTCTAAACAAGAAGCCAAAAGTGGATTTAACCATGGATGAAAAATTGGGAGTAGAATTGGATGTTAAACTAGCCATCAAAACAATATGCAAACAATGACACAAAAAGGTTTTTAAAGTAAAATTAAAAAAGAGTGCAACACTAGACACAAAGAAGGGAACAAAATAGGGCATATGAAAGGATACCGAATTGGGTGAAAACAAGGATGCAAAAATGGACACCAAAATGAGGATGCAAAGAATGGTGTAAAATTAAGATGCAAAAGGGATGTAAGAAAAGACACAAAACAAGATGCAAAATGGGACTAAAAAATGGTGAAACCAAGGATGTCAAAGATGATGCATAACTAGATGAAAATTCCAACTAAAATCTAGGTGCAAAATGAGATGCAAATGTGGACACAAAATGTGGTAGAAAAAAGGATGCAAATTTGGAAGCCAAAAAGGATGAAAAACTTGATACCAAAAAGGATGCGAATTTGGACATAAAAAATGGTGCAAAATTGGACACAAAAGAAGAAAAAATGGTGCAAAAATGGGCATAAAAATGGCTCAATTTTGGATGAAAATTGAGATGCAACATTGGATGTAAAATGATGCAACAAATAATTCAAAACTTGGTGCAAAAACAAATGCAAAAGTAGACGAAAAAATGGCTCAAAAGTGAACGTAACAATAGACACAAAATGGGATGCAAAGGTGGATGCAATATATGGTTCAACATAGGATGCAAATTTAGATGCTCAAAAGGATGAAAAATTCGATGCAAGAAATGGTGTTAAAAATGATGCTAAATTGGATGCAACAAATGATGCAAAATTAAATGCAAAATATGGTGCAAAATAGGGTGCAAAAAAGGGAGATAAATAAAATGCAAAAGTGGATGCAAAAAATGGTGCAAAAATGCATGTGAAATTTGGCACTAAATCAGATTCAACATATGGTGCAAAATTGGATGGAAAAGATGGTGTAAAAAAAGGCAGAAAATTTGGCACAAAAATAGATGTAAAAATAAGTACAAAATTAGAAGCAAAAGATGGCATAAGACCAGATGCAAAAATTGGCACAAATTGGATGTAAAAAAAGGTGCTAAATAAGATGTCAAAGATGGTGTCAAAGATGGTGTAAAAATCGATGCAAATTATGACACAAAAATAGAAGCAAAGAATTCCACAAAAGAGGAAGCAAAAAATGATGCAAAAATAGGCACAAAACTAGAAGCAAAACCTGTTGTAAAACCAAATGAAAATCTTGGTGCAAAATATGATGCAGAAAATGATGGAAAATTTGGCGTAAAAAAGATGCAAAATTTGGTGCAAAAAAGGACGCTTTAAAAATTGTACAATAGAGCCAGATTTAGCGCCAGGTTGCTCATCCCAATTGAAAAAAAAATGCACTAGAATCTGGTGCTAAATCTGGCGCAAATTGCCTGTTTTGTTGTAGTGTCAAGTTGTCTCACTTATCATATTACTTTCTTTTTATTGTATGCATTAGGAAATATGATTGAAAAAAATAAACAAATGGAGAATGAAACAATAAAAGTAAGATAAAATAAGCATTGAAAGTAAAACCATTTATTTAAAATTTGAGATGTAACAACAATTAAGGAAAACCACTTGAAACCACGGTTTCTTGGAATTTTCTAAAACCACTTGAATTCATGCAAATTATGAACCACCTTTGAATTGTAATGGTTTAGGATAACCCACAAAACTAAGAATGTGACTTAACCAAACAAAACCATTGTAACATAATTTCCATATATTATTTACATGAATTACAACTCATGGAAATTTATTTACAAGAGGGATTAGCAAAAATGGTTCTCACATAGGTACTCCAAAACCTATAAACATTAGTTTGATTTATGATCAATATCCTTGTAGGAGTTAAAATAGAGAAATGTTTCAAGATCTAGAAGGAGAAAGAGTATCCCTCCTGCCAATGTGCATGTTGAGAAGACATTATTTTTAAATATATATCACAACATTAAATTTTTTTGAAATCCATAATCATATATAACATTTAATGGTTCCTTGAATCCTAAATGATTATCCCTACCTTTGAAAACCTCACAAGTTTCTTCTTTCAATTCTCACATGAAGGTTATGAATTTTTTTTAAAGAGAACAAGTTTTTTAAAGACATAAAGTGTAGTGTGGATTCTTGCTTACACAAAAAGGAGTTCATTATTGCATATCGCTATAATGATCCGTGGAAGGTTCATGTGATTAATCAATATTAAATTTATAAATAACAAATGCAAAAGTAATAAATTAGCATGTGCGTATTCATGATATGCTATAAATGTGTACAATGTTAATCTTGTTAGACTGTGGCAATCTAATTTTGATTAAATTCATCTAGTCATTTCTCAAAATGTAATCATGAAATAAATTGCAAAGTGTGGTTCGAAAGTAAAAAAGAGGAACCTTATTTTAAACTTTGTCAACATTTAATGAAAATAATTGAAAACATAAAAGACATTGGATATCAATCTTTACACGTGCATAAAAAAGGTTCCTTAAAGAACCATATAGTTTTTAAAATCCTCTTACCCCTCCTTGTGCCCTATTTGATTGTTGTGCTAAGAAATCCATGTACATTCTCCCAAAAAAACACTCAAATCATTTGTGCCCCTCTTCACCATAAATGATAACAATGTACATTCATTGTTGATAAGACCTTAAAGAATATTCCTTGTTATCTAAATCCACTAAAACCTCTATTTCTTTATTTTTTATGTTTCCCTATCAAAAATGTCATTGGCCTTCTCATACTTCTCATCCCACATTTCTTCCTCTTTTTTTTGGAATTGTGAAATTCTCTGTAATTATTATAAGTTCTTCCTTTAAGAAATTTCTTCTTACTATTGTTTTATGGTAATTTTAGTTACATGTTTTAAAACACTAAATGATATGGTGCTTCTAATGAAGTAAAACTTTTCCAACTAATTTTATCTTCTATAGTAGGCTTTTAAATATTAACATACTTAAAAATTAGTTGAATAGATTCTTTCTTGTATCATGGAGTGTGTATTTATGTATTGTATGGTCTTTTAGTTACAAATTATCTTATATTTGATTAAATTTGTATAAATTTATAGATATAGATGTTTTTTTCTCTCATGAAAGAAACTTGGCCCTTTAATTTGGTAATCACTAGCTTAATTTTTCAAGAATCTCCCATTCTCTCAAATTCAAAAGATTCACCATATCAATAAGTTAGTAATAATTCCCTTTGAAGTATGTACTTAGACTTCATATATAAGAATTTAAACTTAAGTTCTATTAGTCTTTTTTTGAACAACCTTGAAAATTATTATACAATATCTTATTCATGAACTTTGCTAGGTCTACATCCTATTCTCATTTTTGAGCCATTCGCTTTGGCTTCTTTAGTAAACTCTCCAAATATTCTAATTTTATTCCTAAAACTTATTCTTTGTTAATCACTTAAATCTATTTCATTCTCTTCTCACAATCCATTTTACTTGGCATTGGATTTAAATAATTTAAATTTTTGGCAAATGAGATATATGAACAAAAATATAATACCATCCTTGTTATAGTAGGGATCACTTTTAGTTTGGGATTTATATAGTCTTTTGAAGAAATGGAAAATTGTTTCTAATAAGAACTAATTTTGAAAAAGGTCTTGAAATGCTTCATATTGTGAATGTGACTTGTTATGAAACCAATCAAAGCTTCAAACCTAGATTCGCTAGTAAAATTTTGGGGTTATATCTAACAATAAATCACCTTTATCACACAACCTTTAGTCATATGCCCAAATACTTTTAAGTTTTTTCATTTCTTAAACATGTGTTGGGGGGAGAGTGAAGAGATATTATAGCTTGTGGGACTAGATTACTTGGGAAATAGGTATATTGACAATTTACTCTCCAATTTCTCTAATTTTATTCTTAACACATATTCTTTCTAAATAATTGTTATCTTTCCTTCTCTTCTCAAAATTCATTTTATTTGGAATTCTATTTTAATTCAAATTTTTGGTGAATGCGATGTATGAACACAAATATAACACTATCCTTCTTATATATATCACTTTTAGTTTACGATCTGTATAGTCTCTTGAAGAAACAAAAAATTGTTGTTAAGAAGAACTAATTTTGAAAAAGGTCAAATGCTTCACTTCGTAAATGGAGATATTGGGGTATATATGTGTGTGTGTGTGTGAATTTATTTTTTTAATGTTTTACATTATTAAATGAATAAAGAAATTCCAATTTTTTTAGTAGTATGTTATATTTTCTTGAAATAATTGATTAAAAATAATAATTCCATATAAATAAGATTAAAATATATTAACATTTTTGAATTATGATATTGGAAAAGTTATAAAAATATATTTTAAATAAATTATTTAAAAAAAACAATATTATATTTTATTAACGATTTATAGAAATATATAACCACATGTTATAACTATATAATACATATTTCAAATGCTAATTTTTAAACACTTTAATTATAATATATCATTAAAATTTATAGATAAATGAATTAAATTCTCGTTGTTAACATAGAATGATATTTAAAATGTAAAATATAAATTTTTAAGTGCAAATATTTTACAAATTTCATACCTTCTACTATCATGCAAATTTGTTATCCTTTACATGGGGGTTCCTCTATTGGGTGTTCTCAATTGTGCCATCCTTTGAAGTTTAATAATGATTTATGCATAAGCGACAATTTTTAGCTATTTAATTAGATCAAGTTATGTAATTCAATTTAGTTGGTAATGGAAATATAATGTTTCCCAAAGCACTATTTTTTGATCTCCCTATATTATGCTCACATATAGCATAATTTGGAAAAGTAAATGGCCCATTATCTACAATTTTTTCTTTTCTTGTAAGGAACAAACATCACATAATGTAATTAGGGGAATTGTATTAAAGGATCATTAACCACATATCCACATACTTGCAATTCAAACACTTTGTATGTGCAATATTCACCTTGCACACACCATCACTACAAACCAATTTATTGTACTAACCACTAAAAGTAGAGTAATAGCTTATATTTTACTTTGAAATTTTGCACACAAACATAGCTTAAAACTAGGAGGATTTATGTAAGTGGCCCTAATCCACATATCTTTTTTACTTGTTTTGTTCATTCCAATTCACACCACACCTAGATGAACTAGGAGGATTTATGTAAGTGGCCCGAATCCACATATCTTTTTTACTTTTTTTGCTCATTCCAATTCACACCATGCCTAGCTTAACTAGGAGGAAAGTAAGTGGCCCTAAATCCAAAAATCTCTTTTACTTGTTTTGCTAACCAAAAATTTTATTTCATTCATTTATTTTTGGGACCCGGACTTCATGTTAATAAAGAAAGAAAGTTGGCGATTCCTCCCTTGTGTCCTTGTGGCGAACCTATGGTGGAATCCAGACCCTTTCTCAAAGTGCTAAAGATTCCATATCCCTATATGCTCACATCATATAACCAGGAAATAAGTAGGTGGCCCATCATCCACACATATTTTTTACTTGTTTTTCTAACCAAATATTTTATTTCATTCATTTATTTTCAGGACCAATATTTGGTGTTAGTAAAGAAAGAAAGTGGGCACTTCCTTCTTTGCATCCTTGTGGTGAACTTGTGGTGGCATATGGAACCTTTCTCAAAGCACTAAATCTTCCATCTCCCTATATTCTCACATAGTATAATTAGGAAAGAAGTAAATGGATCATCATCAACACATCTTTTTTACTTATTTTTATAACCAAATGTTACAATTGTTGGCTGATTTTCCATGTAAATAAAATAAGGCCAAGGTCATGGGACATGTGTTCCAAGCTGAATGTTGTGAAAAACATAGTGATGGGTATCACTCATGATTAATTAATGGCTATGGAAATTCGCAAAGGGAAAGTGGCAATAATTGGCATTTTATTAATGAAATAAAGGAAAATGGGAGAAAAGGAAGCTGAAGAGACATAGATTTGCATGAGAGGGAAATTGAAGGAAAAATGAAGAAATTAGAGGCCTCAATGATAAAAAGGCTTATGAGGAACAATTCATAGTTTTTTGTCAGTTTAGTTTTGGAGCTCTCATTTTCGCTATCTCATTCTCTCATACTCTTGCACACTTAGAGCATTATTGGAGAATTCTTGTAGCACTCTAGTATTCACTTGGATTAGAGAAAGAAGAAAAAGGAAAGCAGGAAAGTGCAAGGCAACTGTTGGATCAACAACTAAAGTCGGATTGCTTTGCAGGTAACAGGTTTCATGTGTGATTTCCTTGCTAATTTCTAGATGCATGGTATATGCATGTGATTTTCTTGAGATGTGTTGTCATTGGCATGGATATTTTCCTGGATTGACAGTGGTTTTATACTTTCCTTTCCAATTCTTGGATAGCGATGGCATTGTGGGTTTTTCCACTTGATTTTTTTCTTGTTGGTGCTCATGTTCCTTATGGTCGTGGGTTGGAACAAATGCTCTGGAAGCCCTAGAACATCTTGGGTTGAGTTACTAGTCCACAATCCTAGGTTAGGACAAATGCGTTGGAGCCCTTGGTGCATTCAGTTACTAGTCCTTGGAGACAAGTTAGACAAACACTTTGGAGCCCTAGAAGGTTGTGGTTTGAGTTACTACTTCTTGGAGCCCTAGACAGCTTGGGTAGTCACTGATCTAGTTGGTGTTAGTGATTTTCGACCATAGAGGCATAACCACTAATTAAGGGTTGAGGTGCTTGGCCTCTGAAATCACTGGATCATTTTGTTTTGGTTTATTCCATGAGATACAACATTCATGCTTGGATTATGGTGTGAGGGTGATTGGCTGAAGGAGAGACTTGGTTCAACCCAATTTATGGTTGGGTGGTATGTGGAAGTCAATGAATTTGTTGGTATTTTCATATATTAATATGATCCATGTGAGATTGAAGTGAAATCAAGACCAAATAATAGTGCACATATCCTTGATTCCAATGGTGAAAATGACACTCAAATCCGATTTTGTATGCTCAAATTATAGTTGGTCAAAGTTCTGGTCAAACTTGGCCAAGTGGCAGTCACTAACGAGGAAACAATTTGGCGAAGGGATGACACATGGAAAATAGTGGTCGGAAAGGGCTAATTTTTCGCCTCTTTAATTTTCCCAGTGACACTTCAAAATCGGCGAAACGATTTTTTACTGTTGGGCTAATATATATAAAAATAAAAATAAAAATATCAAAGGCCAGTTGGTCGGCAGTCAAACCCAGCCAACTGGGCCCAATTGAATCACTATATACATATACGCCATTGAACCGATGTTACCATAAATGGTGAGACCAGTGGGATTCGAACTCGCCCAGCCTGGTGGGGCCAACCCACAAAACAGGCAGTCTCGTAATAAATTTAACGTTGATTATCACCGAAACTTTAATATATATATATATATATATATATATATATATATATATATATATATATATATATATATATAGATATATATATATATATATATATATATATATATATATATATATATATATATATATACATATACATACATATATATATATATATATATATATATATATATATATATATATATATATATACATATATACATATACATATATATCTAGATATATACATATATATATGTATATATATACATCTATATATATATATATATATATATATATATATATATATATATATATATATATATATATATATATATATATATATATATATATATATATATATATATATATATATATATATATATATATATATATATATATATATATATATATATATATATATATATATATATATATATATGTCCATGTCATTAATTCAAAAACAAACGCAAGTTATTTATGGGTGTAGCGAGTTTGAACCCAGCCCGTCTCCATCCTAAATGCCTTCACCACCAACGAGCCATGACTTGTCTATTTGTGGCTTTTCCTGATTTCTTATATAAATCACGCCATGGCATTCGATGGAGGGAGGAACAGTGGTGAAACTGGGACATAGTAGATGATTGTGTAGGAAGAACCAGGAGCCAAGAAAAATTTCGAAAGGGTATATTCTACGGGAATATTCCATACAATATTCTCTGATGCAGTGAGGAATCTAAAAGATTTCCTAGAGGTTAAGTTTTCATAGTGACAGAAGCATGCCAAATTTATACTCAAAAGAACCAGAAATAAGTAGGGAACATGATGGTGTGGTATGTTTCCTCATCTGAGTAGCAAAAATTCAAGTAGCCAGCAATAAGGAATCTTTGCAAAATCTTGTGGATTCTAAAAGATTACCTTGGAGGCTGATTTTTGACAGAGGTGGAATGAGGCCCACTTTATAGTCATTTTCACATATTTTGGAAGGAGCGCAATGGTGTCCTCAGAATTTCCATCTAAGAAGCAGATTTTTCAACCATCTCTAGGAAGGAATATTTGGGGGATATTTGAGATCCCCAAGAACCCATATTTTGATGGTGTTAGAAAGGGTTCAAGTTTGTAGTCGTTTGACACGATTTCATGCCACGAATTCATGGTGCATTCTATTTTGTCAGCAGAGATTCATATTTTCAGTTCATCCCCGAAAATTGAGGTATATGATGAAATTATGACATGTCTTTCTTTTGATTCGCTGAGATGATGATTTTGTTGTCGAGATCCTTATTACTATTATGTTCAAGGACACTTGTATGCCACGTCATGTGAGAATTTATTAGCTTGTCATGCTAAAGGAGGGCCCATATGAGTCAGCGTTCCAATAAGGAGAACGTCTCGTTGAGAGACATGCCACTCTGGTTGAGGGAATTTATCCATGTAATGACAAAGAATGTACTATATACTCATCATCATCTTGCAGCATTTAATGAAGTGGCTTGCCCACTCTTGGAACTCGGCCTAGAGATGTAACCCACATTGGGTGAAATCCTTTATCAATGTGTGTGTCTCCTTTGATTCGATGGTTGTTCATTTGGTTTCATCTTCTTTAAAGTATTCACATGTGGTTGTTTTCTACTCTTCCACATTTAATTATGCTAAAATCATAGAGTAAAAGATCTTGGCTAATTTCGGTAGCTGAAGAGATCCGTATCAAGTTTGGTATCAAAGCGGTTTTCTTTCTAATGTGAATTGCAAATGTGAGTGATTGAATGTGAAACAAGAAGGAAAATGGAGAACAACAAAGATATCTACGAGTTCCTCCTCAGGATGGCACGCATGGTAGACATAATGTATGAAAATTATGAGGAGAAGATGGAAAGAGAGGAAGAGGAGAAAGAAAGAGTAGAGGATGATGTTTCATCTCCATCTTCTAGTGATTATTCATCTTCTTCATCATTTTCTCATCATTCAGATGAGGAGATCAATCAAAACCTTTAAGAAAAGAATGTTGAGTTGAGGAGACTTCTATGAGAGGAAAAAGAGGAGAAGTAGAGATTGCAGCTTCAGTTATGAGCCATAGAAGAGGCATTGGAAAAATTGAAGCACAATAAAGGCTTAGCGAAGCCATCATCACATGTTTCATAATTGACAGTTGAGGTAAACAATGTTGATCATTCTTCAGTTTCATTTTCACATGACACTATTTCTTTTGGAAGCCTTGAGGTCCCCATTTCAGGAACTATCATGAGGCTCCTTACCAAGATGGGGTATAAAGGAGGAGAACTTGGTGTTAATGGCCAAGGAATGACTCAGCCATTGGAGGATGTACAAAGACCTTGATTTGTAGGTTTGGGATACACTATACAATGTCTCAGTATTCTAAAGTTCATTTTGATTACAAGCATATTGTTAATCATGAGCAAAAATCATGGCATAGAAAACCATGTAGTTTTTGTGGTTTGCATAACCATGTGCTTGGTGAGTGCTGGAAGAGAATTGTAGTAAGAAAAAGGATGAGGCATGATATACCTTCTCCACATCAATGAAGGAAGAAGGTTAAGCAGGTATGGAGGAGTACGAGTTTTTTCAATCATTGCAATAGAGGTGGACATAAAAGAGGGAGAAAGAAACCGTGAAAGAACCAGTTGGAAGGGTTGTTCAACAAGAAAATTAGCTCCAGGACGAGGAACCATTTACCTTGATGAATGAGAGATCGTTTTACTAGATATGGTAGCTTTTCGTGGTCACATTTTGTAAATCATGTGTTGAAATTTAAATTGTAAAAGTGATGATGTGTTTTCCATCGCTTATTAAAGCAACGATGATGTTTTGGCCTTTATTGATAGGTAGGGTATTGGTTTCTATTCTGTGGTAAACATGACCAAAGAGTGTGTCTTATAAACTCTTGGAAAGCATGAGGATTCTTGGGTCATGGTTAGTCATGTAATTGAGCATGTAGTTTGAAAATATTTATGTACTACAAGTTTGCAAAGGATGCAGGTGTTAGCTCATCGATTATGGCTCCGAAGAACAAGGGTGAAGGAGAAGGAACTGTGACCTTTAAGGATAATTTTCATATAGATAATGTAACACAGTAGTTGCAGATTATGTTCATGATTTTGGAGGACCAAAATCTCCTCATTGGGGGGAATGATTTAGGTGCCTCTAGGAATGATCAGAATTCATAAGTGGCTTAGAATAGCTCAAAAATAAATGTTTCTGGATTACAGTGAAACTAGGAGCACATCATAGTGCAAGTTGCCCTAATTGCAACGGTGTGAACGATACTCAAATTCGAGTTCGTATGCTCAAGTTATAGCTGGTAAAAATTCTGGGTAAACTTGGAGAAATGAAGTCACTAATGAGGCAACAATTTGGCGAAGTGATGGTGCACGAAAAATGGGGCAGTTGGAAAGGGAAAATTTTTCGCCTATTTAATATTCTGAGTGACCCTTTAAAAATGGTGAAAAGCTTTTGTACAGTTGGGCCAATATATATATATATATATATATCTATATATATATATATATATATATATATATATATATATATATATATATATATATATATATATATATAATATATATATATATATATATATATATATATATATATCTATATAGATATATATATATATATATATAAATTAAAAAAAACATCAAAGGTCAGTTGGCCTATGGTCAATCTCGTCCAACCGGGCCCAACCAAATCACTATATATACATATGCCATTGAAACTCCATTATCATAAATAATGAGACCAACAAGATTCGATCATGCTCGACCCAGTTGGGTAGGCCCACCAAACGGGAAGTCTCGTATTAAATTTAACGTCGAATATCATCGACACACACACACACACACACACACACACACACACATATTTATATATGAAATTAATTAAAAAACAAACGCAGGCCATTTTGGGGTGCGGCGGGTTTGATCCCAACCCGCCCCCATCATAAACCCCTCCACCACCAACAAACCACGACTCATGCATTGGTGGCCCCGCCACATTTCTTATATAAATCACACCATGAGATTCGACGGAAGGAGGAGCGGTGGTGGAACCGGGACAAAGAAGATCATTGTGCAGGAAAAACTGAGTGTCATCACAAATTTTGAAAGGGTATATTCTAGGGGAATATTCCACATAATATTATCTAATGTAGTGAGGAATCTAAAAGATTCTCTAGAAGGTGATTTTTCACAGTGACAGAAGCATCCCAACTTTATATTCAAAATAACCTGAATTTTGTAGGGAACGTGATAGTGAGGTCCATTTCCCCACCTGAGCAATAGAAATTCAGGTAGCCAACAACAAGGAATCTTTGTAGAATCTTGTGGAATCTAAAATATTCCCTCGGAGGTTGATTTTTTACAAATGTGGAATGATGTCGAGTTTACTTTTCACGTAATTTCAAAAGGAGCATAGTGGTGTGCTTAGAATTTCCATTTAAGCAATGGATTTTTCGGCCATCTCTAGGAAGGAAGCTTTAGGGGGATCTTCGAGATCCCCAAGGGCCCCTATTTTGATAGTGTTATAATGGGTTCAAGTTTATATTTTTTTGACATGATTTCGCACCATGAATTCAGAGGTGCATTCCATTTCGTCAATACAGCTCCACATTTTCAGGTCATCCCCAAAAGTGGAGGTATATGATGCAGTTATGCCATGTCTTTCTTTTGATTTGATAAGCTGATGATTTTGTTGTCAATATACTTATTACCATTATGTTTAAGGATACGTGTATTCCACGTCATGTGAGAATTTATTAGCTTGTCATGCTAAAGGAGGGCCCATATTAGTGAGAGTTACTATAATGAGAATGCCTCGTGGAGAGACATGCCACTCTAGTTAAGGTAATTTATCCTTGTAATGACAAAGAATGTACCATGTTCTCATCATTAACTTGCAGCATTTAATGAAGTGGCCTCCCCACTCTTGACACCAGGCCCAAAGACACAACCCACATTGGGTGAACTCTATTGTAAATGTGTGTGTTTCCTTTGATTTGATGGTTGTTGTTATGTTTCATCTTCTTTAAAGTATGCACATGTGGTTGTTTTATACTCTTTCGCTTGAAATTCTGCTAAAATCACAGAAGTAAAAGATCTTGGTTAATTTCAGTAGCTGAAGAGATCCCCGTAGAGGCAGAATCATTGGTTGAGGGTTGAGTTGGTTGGCCTCTGAAATCCCTATATTGTTTTGTTTTATTTTATTCCATGAGATACCACATTCATGAATGGAATATGGCACGTGGGTTATTGGCTGAAAGTGAGATTTATTTCAACCCAACCTATGGTCGGGCAGTACGTGGAAGTCACTGACTTGGCTAGTATTTTCATATATTAATAAGAGTTATTTCTATTTTGGCTCATGTATAATTGTAGTGATTATGTTGGTTATATTATGGTTGAGTTTCCATGGTTCCCATGTCGGTTAATTTTTGGTTATATGATGTGTATTATTAATGGCTTTTATCATGAATTCTTTAGCTATTGATTGGTTGATGAATGTATGGACTAATAAGTGTTGTTGTAGCTATATGGAAAGGGCATAGAGCCTTCTTGGTGACTCTTAGATGATTCTTAGACTAATATGATCAAATATGTATTCAGGAACTTTATCTTACATGTTTTTCATGTGTTTGACAAAATGTATGTTGTGGACTAGGCGTGTCCTAGGATAGTTCTTGCTAAAATTTTGTATCAAAATCTTTGTCATTATGTCATTTATTATTCTGAGAAGTTACAGGTAGTTATGGGAAGTGGTTTGGAGTTTTTCCAAGAAAAGTGGCTCAGACCTCGGGATTGCACCCTATGAACTAGATATTTTGGACTATAATTCCATGGAGGTAATGTTGTGCATGTGATTGGAGGCCTATAATTGCACCTAGGCCTTGTCATGCATGCAGTTGTGGGCTTAGGATGGTGAGAAAAAAATCCCTCAGAGGTACATGAAACTCAGAGGCCAAAGGACCACCTTGGCCCCAGTTCCATAACTGGATCTTAGAGGTTGGGTCATGTCATAGTAACTTTTCATCTCATGTTTACCCTAGGAGGCCAGTGAAATTGGGTAAATGTAGGAGGGGGCAGTTACAAGGTGGTATCACAAAATGTTTCATTCTCTTTGGGTGATATTTGATACCACAAGGTAGTATCAGAGCTTCCAAGTTCAAACACTTGGAATGGATGGGCTAGGTGTGATTTCTATGCATGCATGTTAGTTGTCGATGTGTTGTTATGCATGGATTATGATGGTCATTGTTATGGTCTTGTGTCATCATGATGTTGATGTTGAGATAATTTATATGTTGATTTCATTATATATACATATGTTGTTCTAATCTAGATTGATTATGCAGATGAGATAGCCTCCCATGAACTTCACTAAAGTAAGTTTGATCATGTTTATATTTGGTTTATCTGACATGGTATGTTTGTAGGAGAAGATCGAATATGACAAGAAGAATGGTGGACTATAGTTCACGTGACTCTTCCTCTAGATCATATGAGTAGTAACGAAATGAGTATTCTCTTGACATAACATACACCTTGAGAAGTTTAATAGAAAAAAATTAGAAGTTGCAAGTCGGATAGTGATAGGATAATTCAGTCACTGGAAGGACTTTCTAGGGCACAGGAAAAGAAACCAGAGATCAATGTAGTGATCCTTGAGAGTTTTTGAAATTTGCAGAGACAAGGACAATCATGGATCAATTATGGATAGGTGGAAAGGATAAATGGGGCATATGGTAGCATGTCTCATGGAGGGCACAAGTCAGACAAAGATGACACAGTTAAAGGTGGTAGATGGATGGACACACCTGAAAAGAGAGGTAGTGGTTATGGGTTCTATTCTAGTTCTATTTCAGATAGAAATCATGTTCATCAGTGTTATCATCCTTACAAGAGGAGTGAGAAGCAATACTTGTGAGATGAGTTCAAGAAACCCAAACTTCCTACCTTTAATAGAGAGTTGAAGAAATCAGAAGATGTAGAAGTATGGGTACTTGGGATGAAGAAGTTATTCGAGTTGTGTGATTATACAGAGAATATGAAGGCCAAGATATATATTTTTAGTCTTAAAGGTAAAGAGAACATCTTGTTGGAATATGTGAAGCATTTCATAGACATCAAGACAAAGGAGTTGAGATGGCACGAATTGAAAAGACTTTTAGGAAAGAAGTACCTGTCAGAGAGTTATTATGATGGTAAGGCTAAGGAGTTCTATGAATTGAAGATGGGGTCTATGATAGATGAAGAGTGTATGACTAAGTTTCTGGAGTTTTTGACATATGTTCCATATCTTAAGGATGAGAAGATGAAGGTTCAAATATTCGTTAATGGATTTCTATTAGCATTTAATGATCAGATTGAGTATGATAAGCCTCAGAAATTAGAGGAAGTAATTGGGAATTTGAAACATTGTGATGAGAAGTATAAGCATAAGTCAAAGCCTAAGTAGGTTCGGAAAGGTAATGAAAATACTAAGGGAAAATGGGATAAGAAGCGAGGAAGACCTCAGGATGCAGGTAACAAGGAGAATGGAGCATCATACAAGAATGTCAATGTAGTTGATAGAGGACAGGGATTTCAATCTGAGGAGTAGAACAAGGGGTGGTGGAAAGAATCCTTTATAGTGTTGGACTTGTGGTAAGGATCATCGCAGGAGATATTTTCCATAGAATTAGGGTGGCAAGCCTCATATTTACAGTGCCCTGGAGGCGCAGACAGTTGGGGATGTTGGATAGAGTATTCCTTGAATTTATGCAACGTTGGATCATTAGGCATCCATTATCGATATGGAAGGTAATATTTTTGATCAAGTTGTTTCTATTTTGATTCACCTACGATCTAACTATACTTATATTAGTCATGACCTGGTGGATAAGTGTTGCTTGAATAAATAAGTTCATGTAGAATCTTAGTTGGTACGATTTGCTACAGGTACCAAGAAAATAGTTCATCATGGGTTGATATCTTGTGCATTTAAGTTGAATGGTATGTCTACATCAGCACATCTAAATGTTATGTTTTTGGTATCATACAATATGTTGTTGGGTATGGATTTTTTGTACATTCATAGGACTAAGGTAGATTGTTAAAATAAGGGTATTGACTGCCTAGATGGTGATGGAGGGAGGAGAATATTGTAGGATAAGAAGAAGCCTACATTAGTGACAATGGTTACAACTATGCAGAAAAAGTGCAGTAGTAGGAAGGGGTGTGTATTGTTTTCAATTCATATTTCTAGTGACAAAGGGAAGGATGCTAAGGATGTTGAAGTCTTGAAGAGGTATCTCATTTTGCAGCAGTTTTAGAATGTATTTCCAACATAGATTTTAGAGTTACCGCCTTATAGGGAAGTGGAATTTTCTATTAAGCTAATGTCGGGAGAAGCACTAACATCAAGGTCACCATAAAGGATGAGCACTCCAAATTTGGTGGAATTGAAGTTGCATCTTAAGGAAATTATTGATAAAGGATACATAAGGCCAAGTGTATCACCTTGGGGTGCACCAATATTGTTTGTGAAGAAGAAGGATGGTACTCTCAAGTTATGTATTGGTTACATGTAGGTGAACAAGGTGACTATCTAGAACATGTATCCTTTGCTGCAGATTGATGACTTGTTTGATCAGTTGAACGGAGCAACAATATTCACGAAGATTGACTTGAGATCAAGATATCATCAGGTACGCATCAAATAATAGGACATCTACAAGACTGCATTCGGTGCCAGGTATGGAAATTTTATGTTTGTAGTAGTTCCTTTTCGTCTTACTAATGCTCTAGTGACTTTCATGTGTTTGATGAATAATGTGTTGCACCCTTATCTAGACAAGTTTGTGATAGTATTCAATGACGACAAATTGATATATTGTAAGAATGAGAAAGAGCATGAAGAACACCTCGCAGCAGTGTTGAAATTTATGAGAGCACAACAGTTGTATTCTAAGCTTAGTAAGTGAAGCTTCTTTCGAACAGAAGTTCATTACTTGGGACCTGTTGTTTCCAAGGAAGGTATAGCATTGCACCCAGAAAATATCAATGCTATCATGGAATGGGTAGCTCCTAGAAATGTGGATGAGGTTAGATCATGCATGGGATTAGCAGGTTACTACGAGTGTTTCATCTAAAAATTCTCATGGATTTCCTATCCTATTACAGCTTTGCAACAAAAATGGAAGAAGTTTGAATAGAAGGAGGAGTGTGCAGCTAGTTTAGAGAAATTGAAGCATTTACTTACAAATACTCTAGTCTTGAAGATTGTAGGTCCAGATAAAGAATTTGTGGTTTGTACATATGCTTGCAAGAGGGGACTTTATGGAGTCCTGATGCAAAAAGGACATGTAGTATGCTATGAGTTAAGGAATTTGAATGAACACAAGCAAGAGAAGAAGAACTATGTGATTTTTGATCTTGACTTGGCAGTTATCATTCATGCATTGAAAATGTGGAGACACTATCTTCTTGGAATGACATTTATTCCAATGAGTGATCACAGTGGGTTGATATACTTGTTTGGCCAACCTAATCTGAATTCCAGGTAAGCTAGATGGTTAGCTACTCTTAGTGAGTTTGAATTTGAGATAATGTACATCAAGGGAAAGAATAACATAGTTGCAAATGCTCTTAGTAGAAGAGTGTAGGTGAATCACATTGCATAAGTGAGGTCTTATGGGACAAACTTGTAGGAGTGGATTTTACATGTAGGAAGCATGATGACATGTATCAACAATTGAGGCACATGTTACAATAGTGGGTTGAAGGTGACAGGGATGAGGAGTATCATCTCACAAGTAAGTGATCAGGTGCTCAAGTTTATGCTCAAAAACCAAAGTTCATAGAATGGAATGGAAATTGTATGGTTGGATACATCTCAGTGATCTAAATCCAATGCAACTTTTTTCATCGAAAATGGAGTTTGGATGCTCTGAGAAATGAGTTATGATCAGTTTCCTAAATAGGTAAAATAAGTGCACAGTTAGCAAGTTCAAGTCTCTTCAGCCAATCAGGAGGTGCCAAGTGTCACTCTGTCACTGGTCCCACAAATCGGCCCATCACATCACATCGGCATAAGTTTTCTATTAAAAATCATTCCCCGGTCCTACCAAGATGCGATATGCAATATCGCATGGATCGCATCACAACAGGAAGTCTTGTTAAGAATCACCCTGCTCGCGCAGACAGTGAAACGCCAAAGGAACCGAATGCGAAAAGATAATAGTTTGCAATGTATGGAATGTTCAGGTCTGAAAATTCATCACTAGTTGTTAAGGAATTCCCTGGTCCCACGCCGATTACGACAAGCCGATATATACCGGACGCGAAATTGTTATGAACCGTGGTGCATAAATTGTTAAGTCTACCATCGCAGATCAGCGATCACAGTTTTTGAAAGGAGTTGTTATGTCCATCTCTCTGCCAACGCTGATTTCAATTGCGATTTCCAAACCCGCTGGGAAGTATGGCTCCGGTGGCCGAAATGTGGAAAATTTGGCAGATTTCAGGCCAAATTTGATGGTTAGTGGCCGGAAAATGGGAATTTGTTGAGAAAATTGTGGGAGAGCTGGGAGAAGTCATAACCTCTTTAGTTCTTATACAAATTAGGTGCAAAAAGAGTGAATTCTAACATTTTTTTATATTTTGAGCTCATTGACACAGGTTTCAGAGGAATTTGAGCATTGTAAACACATTTTTGTTGTAATTTTGAGCATAATAGAGAGGCCCGAGCATTGGAAGATGGACCAAGGAGACGTAGCCCAAGAGGGGTGAACTCCTCATTAAATCTATGTGTTGTGTGTTGTATTTTGATGTTCTTTGCTATTATTTTTCTATTGTTCAGCATATGTTTTATGTTAAATTATTTATAACATTTACATAAGAAAATCTCATGGGAATCAGTTAATTAAGCAAAATGGTGAATCCTTAAGCACTCGATAAGAAAATAATAAGTATCTCGGGTTTTATTCTAAATGGGGAATTAGCACAACATTACTAATTTGCTCCATTTCAGATCAATTTGGTATCAGAGCCAGGTTTTTGCTTACTAGATTTTCTTGTGAAAAGGAGTATTGTTTGCTAGTTTTGTGTCATGCTAACAAGGTTAAAACTCAAAAGAGGTGAAGGAAACCTGGTCGGAAGCCCTGAAGTTGGGTCAAGGGGAAGAAGCGCAAGGTTGCCACGATCTCCAACACCAGTTCAGCCTCAAGGTGTAGTTGAGACTCCAGAGATCATGTCTCATGAAGCAGAACCTACAAACATGACATAAGATAAGAATACCTTCAGAAAGGCTTTCTTTGATATGACAGAGATGGGGAAGGTCCTCTATGAAGAGAGGAATACCAAGTTGCGAGGAGAAAGTTCCAAACCTCCCAAAGGATAAGGCTCTTCAAGAGGAGTTAATGGAAGATGAGGTAATGGGAATGGATACAAACCTCCACCCTGTCCACCATCTTCTTCATCTTTTTCTTCACAAGCATCTTCACACTCTTCCACTAATACAAGCCTTACTCATACTCATCATCATTCTTCAAAAGGAGCTGGAAAACCACCTCTACTTAAACTAGATGTTAAATTAAAGTTCCCCATGTATGATGGTGAAGTGAATGCAGAGAAACTTGATAATTGGATTCGTTAGTTGGAGGTGTATTGTAGAATTCAGAACCTTCAAGATGATGATATCAAAATTCAGTTGGTTTCATTGAAAATGGAGGGTGCAACACTCATTTGGTGGGAAGCAAGGACTCAAGACGAGATCCAAAAATGTGATAAGATCTCTATTACTTGGTTTGATTTCATTGTTGCTATAAAAACACAAGTCTACCCTTTAGCTCATATCAAAAAAGCTATCATGAATTGGCAAAATTCCAAACTGTTAAAAGGTCAAAATGTGCAAGAGTATACTCAGGAGTTCAGAAGAAGAGCTCTTATGCTAGGAGTAGACTTGCAGTCACAGGATACTTTGCTGAAATACATAGGAGGTTTGCATAGTTATCTTTGACACACCATTCATATGTTTAATCCCATGAATCTTGATGAGGTCTATGTTCAAGCTACACACCTCGAAGCAAGAGGGAGAAATGTATAAGAAGAAGGTAAGAAGAAGCCATTCCAGAGAGGTGAAAAAGGAAAGAAATCTAAAGGAAAGAAGGAGAAAAATGTTTTTTTTAAGAAAGAAGGGGAGAAACCTGTGTGCAAGAATTGTTCCAAAGAGGGCCATGATGAAGCGCATTGTTGGAAGCTTCATCCTAAATTAAGACTGAAGAAATTTAAAATTAAATGGAAACAGAAGATTAAAACTGCTATAAAACAAGACTTGGGTTCTGACTTAGGTGATGAAACAAAGATTGCAGCCATAGTCACTAAAGGAATAGCCTTGGCAAAAACAAGCAAACGGGAAGCTTTAGAAGGCACCAGCCCAACAAATAACTCCAACGACACTTCAAATGAAGAAAACAGAATTGAGATGTTCCATATCAGAGTTATTTCTATACACCCCAAGATTGATACATTGTTTGACAGTGGATCCCAGGCAAATTTAATATCTACAAACCTTGTCAAGAAGTTGAATCTCGAAACCGTGCCTCATCATAAACCGTAACCATTGGGTTGGATAATCAAGGATGCAAATATTCAAGTCACAAGTAAATACATTTTCAGGTTCGCTATTACTACAAATTTTGTTGATGAAGTTGAATTAGATGTAGTGTCGTTGGATATTTCTGGAATTGTGTTGGTAAGCCCGTATCTACATGACTAGAAAGCCGTTTTCCATAGATTTGAGAACAAATATCATTTTTTCAAATATTGAGTGGAGTATATTGTGAGATCCCATCACAGAAATCTTAATATGTCTTTAGAAAACGCAGGGAAAATGAAGCGACTGGTCAATTCCAGCAAGAATCTTATGCTCCTTATGATCAAGTAGAAGAATGATACAGAGTGTGAATACTTTGTAGGATGTGATGTGAAGCTAAAAGATGAATTGGTTGATGTGGTCAATCAACATGGAGATTTGTTTCAATAAGCAAAGGGATTGCCACCGAAAAGGGTAATTCATCACAAAATTCAGTTACAGCAAGATCGTTCATTCCCAAATATTGGTATGTATCAAATGTCAATTCTGGAAAGTTTAGAAATTAAGAAACAAGTCCACGAATTGTTAGATAATGGTGTAATTCATCCCTCTACTTCGCCATGTGGTTCACCAATTGTTTTGGTACCCAAGAAAGATGGAAATTGGCACATGTGTGTAGATTATCGAGCTTTGAATAAAATTACCATAAATAATCAATACCCACTACCCAAAATAGATGATTCTCTAGATCAGTTGAAGAATGCAAAATATTTCACTAAATTAGACTTGAGAAGTGGATAGAATCAAGTTAGAATAGTTGAGGAGGATATTTGGAAGACTGGTTTTAAAACCAAACAAGGATTGTTTGAGTGGCTGGTTATGCCTTTCGGTCTTTACAATGCTCCAGCTACATTCATGAGAGTTATGAATGATGTTTTAATATCCTTTCTTGATGAGTTTGTAATTTCCTATTTAGATGATATTTTGATATTCAACAAATCACGAGAAGAGCATGTCAAGCATGTGAGGAAAGTGTTGGATGTCTTGAAAAAAGAATAGTTATTTCTGAAGACGTCCAAATGTGAATTCGGGAAAAATTCCTTAGTGTATTTGGGCCACATACTTAGAGGAGGTGAGTTGAATATTGACCCCTCTAAAGTTTTGGTCATTGTGCATTTGCCACTACCCAAATTAGTCACAGAAGTAAGGAGTTTTTTGATAGCAGTGCAGTATTGGAGGAAGTTCATTGCCAATTTCTCTTCCATAGCAGCTCCACTACATGCTTTGACCAATGTGAAGGTTGACTTCCACTGGGGAGGAAAACAAAATAAAGCAGTCGATTCTTTAAAACAAAATATCATTTCAGCCCCAGTTTTAGCATTGTTGGATTTGAAGCAACCATTTGAAATACAAACGGATGCAAGTGACTACGCCATGGGTATAGTTCTTGGACATCATGGTAAGCCCATTTCATTTCTTTCTTAGATTTTTAATGGTGTTGTTATTAACTATCCTACATATGATAAAGATCTTTACGCATTGGTGCAAAGTGTGAAGAAATGGAAGCACTACCTAATGGGAAAAGAAACCATTATTCACACCGATCATCAACCTTTGCAATATCTGCAATCTCAAACAAAATTGCAGCAATCAAGGCACTTTCATTGGATGGGATTCTTACAACAATTCCACTTGGTAATCAGGTACAAGAAAAGTATTTATAACAAAGTTGCTGATATGATTTCTAGACCAGTTGTTAATGTAGCCATTTTACTCAAGAATCATTATGTTTTTCCTGAACGTTATGTTGACCAATACACACATGATGCTGACTTTCAAGAGGTATATTCAAACTTGATTCAAGGTCACCAAGTTGAGGAATTATACTACCATGTACATGATAATTTGTTGTATCATTTGGGAAAACTTTGTGTTCCATGGGGAGAGAGAGTAAATCTCACAAGGGAAGCGCACACTTCTCTTATTGCTAGACATTTCGGTGTAAGTAAAATAGTGGCAAATCTTCAAAGGTATTTTTACTCGCCTCGTATGCTTGAAAGTGTGTCACGTTTTATCAGAGGTTGTTCATTGTGTGCAGTCAGTAAGCCTAGTAATAGGAAACTAGGATTGTACACACAACATCTAGTGCCTTTACGTCCATGGGAGAGTGTTTCTATGGATTTTGTAGGAGGTCTTCGTGTATCAAGAAAAGGTCATGATTATTTGTACGTATTTGTGGACAGGTTTAGCAAGATGTGAATATTAATGCCTTGTAAAAAAAAAATTACAACTGAACAAACAACTCAACTTTTCTTTCAAAATGTATGGGTTCATTTTGGATTACCTACTTCTATTGTAAGTGATCGTGATTCCCGATTTGTTGGGAATTTTTTATCAAGTCTATGGAACTTGATGGACACCAAGTTGAAGAAATGTACAACCTTCCATCTGCAAACAGATGATCGAACTGAAGTGGTCAACCAGACATTTATTCATTTGCTAAGAGAATATTGCAACAAACATCTTAAGTTGTGGGATGGATAGCTGCATTATATTTAGCATGCTTAAAACCGAGCAAAACACTCTTCTACTCTAACTTCTCCTTTTGAGGCATGTCTTGGTTATTTTCCTAAATTGTCTTTGGATTTCATCTTTGAGAAATATGTAGCTGTAGATGGACATAGAGACATAGACTAAGCAAAGAAATTCATTGAGAAAATTCAGTTGATTCCCCAAACAGTTCAAGAACAACTAGAAAAGAGTCAAGGCAAGTATAAGGCAAGGCATGATAAGCATCGTGTGGATCATCAGTTTCAAGTAGTTGATGGATTTTGGCTTTACATTAGCAAGGAAAGGCTTCAAGGTGAAGGTAAAAATTTAAAACCAATCCGTTATGGTCCATTAAAAATTCTAGAAAAGATTGGTAATAATGCTTTCAAGCTTGATTTGCCTTCATCTATGCAAATTTATTATGTTGTTAATGTTGAAATTTTGAGATTGTATGAGCCTCCTTTGATTGGAGATCAAGGAGAAAGTGTACAGATTCCATCAATTGAAGATTTTTCTCTAGAATTTCTTGATGAGCTTTAGCAAGACACCATACTTGACAAAAGAACGAGGTCATCAGAGAGGGGAAATGTTGATTATCTATGAGTGGGTCTCAAAACGTACAAATCCATCAAAAGCCAAATGGGAAGAGGGGAAGGTGAGGAAACAATACCCTAATCTAATCAATAACTAAATATAATCTTTTCGGGTCCAAAAGCTTCCATTCGAGAGGATTGATCAGGTGCTCAAGTTTATGCTCAAAAATTAAAGTTCATAGAATGGAATGGAAATTGTATGGTTGGATAGATCTCGGAAATCTGAATTGAACGCAACTTGTTTCATCAAAAACAGAGTTCAGATGCTCTGAGAAATGAGTTCTGATCAGTTTGCTAAATAGGTAAAATAAGTGCACAGTTAGCAAGTTCAAGTCTCTTCAGCCAATCGAGAGGTGCCAAGTGTCACTCTGTCGCTGGTCCCACAAATCGACCCATCGCATCACATTGGCATAAGTTTTCTATTAAAATCGGGCCCTGGTCCCGCCGAGATGTGATATGCGATATCGCATGGATCGCATCACAAAATCGGATCACAGTAGGAAGTCTTGTTAAGAATCACCCTGCCCGTGCTGATAGAGAAACACTGATGGAACCGAATGCGAAAAGAGAATAGGTTGCAATGTATGGAATGTTCGGGTCCTACAATTCATCATAGTTTGTACTTCGGAGCAGTAAATGACAAGTTGTTAAGGAATTCCCCAATCTCGTGCCAATTACGACAAGCCGATATATACCAGACGTGAAATTGTTATGAACCATGGTGCATAAATTGTTAAGTCCACCATCGCAGATCGATGATTGCAGTTTTTGAAAGGAGTTATTATGCCATCTCTCCACCAACACCGATTACGATTGCGATTTCCAAACCCGCTAGGAAGTATGGCTCTGGTGGCCGAAATGTGGCAAATTTGGCGGATTTTAGGCTGAATTTGATGGTTAGTGGCCGGAAAAGGGGAATTGTTGAACAAATTGTGGGAGAACTGGGAGAAGTCATAACTTCTTCAGTTCTTATCTAAATTAGGTGCAAAAAAAAGTGAATTCTAGCAGTTTTGGCTATTTTGAACTCATTTAAATAGGTTTCAGAGGCATTTGAGCATTGTAAACACACTTTTGTTGTAATTTTGAGCATAATAGAGATGCCCAAGCATTGGAAGCTGGACCAAGGAGACGTAACCCAGGAGGGGTGAACTCCTCATCAAATCTATGTTTTGTGTGTTGTATTTTGATGTTCTTTGTTGTTATTTTACTGCTGTTCAACATATGTTTTATGTTAAATTGTTTATAACAATTACATAAGAAACTCTCATGGGAATCAAATAATTAAGCAAAAATGGTGAATCCTTAAGCACTTGATAAGAAAATGATAAGCATCTGGGGTTTTATTCTGAATGGGGAATTAGCACAACATTACTAATCTACTCCATTTCAGATCAGTAAGCATCCAGTTGGTTTATTGCAACTGATTCCAATTCCATAGTGGAAATGGGAGGTCATTTCCATGGACTTCATTACAGGTTTTCCAAGGACATTGAGATAACATGATTCAATCATGGTTGTCGTTGATAAGTTAAGGTATCATTTCATTGCAGTTTGGTATATGAATTCACCTAGTGAGGTAGCTTATATTTTCATGAGGGAGATAATGATATTTCATTCTGTTCTTAATAATAATGTATTTGAAAAAGATACCAAGTTCACTTACAGGTTTTGAAAGGAGTTGTTTGCAAGCTTGGGGATAGAGTTAGTCTTCAGTACAAATTATCATTCACAGATAGATGGATAGACAAAGAGGGTTGATAAGATTCTTGAGCACATGTTGAGGATGTATGTTATTCATCAGCAATGGAAGTGGGAGGAGTATCTTCCATTGGTAGATTTTGCACATAATAAAAGGTATCATGAGTCCCTAAAGATGAGTATGTTTGATGCACTTTATAGGTGTATTTATAATACTCTTATCAATTAGAGTGATCTAGTGAATAGGGTGCTCATTGGATCAGATATGTTGGCAAAGATGGAACAGGAAATACAAGTTATTAAAAAAAATTAAAGGCAGCACAAGACAAGAAGAATAGTTATGTAGATCAATATAGAGTATTTAAGGAGTTTCTCGTTGGGGAGCTTGTGTACCTGTGCATCAAGCCTAAAAATATCTCCTTGAGGATTTGGTCATGTGCCAAGCTGGAACCTCGATAATGCGGCCTTTTTGAGATCCTTGGGAGGATTGGACCAGTGGCCTACTGACTTGCACTACCTCTGACAGTGAAATTCCATGATGTTTTCCATGTTTCATTGCCTAATAAGTAAGTCCAAGATGTTGATCATGCGATTGAATGGTCCATATTACAAGTGGAACCAAAGGGAGAATTCCAAGAAGAACCACAATGCATATTACAGTGGAAGCAACTCAAGTTCTAGAACAAAGCAATGAAGCAGTTTAAAGTGGAGTGGAACCACTTTCGGGCCGATGAAGCTAAATGGGAGATGGTTGGTCAGATGTGAGTTTTATATCCTTCGTTGTTTATTGGGTCAAGAAAATGGGTTTTTGTATATTTTTATCTATATATGGATGTTTTTGTAGATACCAAAATGATTTGTGTTATAAAGCTCCAATAATTAGTATGATTGTCATGTTTTTCATGTTGGTCCTGGTTCACATTATTTGTTCATTGTAAATACTGTGTCGAGATGTGTTATAAAGCTTCATGGGTTGTATGTTGTGTTTTTGGCAGTTTGTTGGTCATAGGTGTCATAGAACGCTGAAGGCGGTGTTCCCCTAAGGGGGAGGGGTTCGTAACATCCCCTAATTGATTTTCCATGTAAATAAAATAAGACCAAGGTCATGGGATATGTATTCCAAGCTGAATGTTGGGAAAAAAATAATGATGGGTATCACTCATGATTAATTAATGGGTATGGAAATTGGCAAAGGCATTATCAAAGTCAAAGTGCCAATAATTGTATTTATGAATTAAAGGAAACTAGGAGGAAAGGAAGGTGAAGAGACACAGATTTGCATGAGAAGGAAATTGAAGGAAAAATGAAGGAAAATGAAGAAAATAGAGGCATCAATGATAAAAAGGCTTCTAAGGATCAATTCACAGCTTTTTGTCAATTCAGTTTTGGAGCTCTCATTTTCATTCTCTCATTCTCTCATACTCTTCCACACTTAGCAAATTCTTGGAGCATGCTTGGAGCACTCTAGTATTCACTTGGATTTGGAGAAAGAAGGAAAAGGAAAGTAGGAAAGCACAAGGGAACAATTGGATCAGCAACTACCGCTAGATTTCTTTGCAGGTAATAAGTTGCATGTGTTATTTCCTTGATGATTTCTAGATGCATGGTATATGCATGTGATTTTCTGGATATGTGTTGTCATTAGCATGGATATTTACTTGGAGTGATAGTGGTTTTAGCCTTTCCTTTCCATTTCCTGGATAGCCATGGTGTTGGGAGTTTTTCCACTTGATTTTTTTTTTATTGGTGTTCATGGTCCTTATGATTGTGGGTTGGAACAAACGCTTTAGAATCCATGGAATAACTTGGGTTGAGTTACTAATCCTGGAGCCTGAGTTGGGACAAATTCTTTGGAGCCCTTGGTGGGTTGAGTTACTGGTCCGTGGAGCAGGGTTAGAAAAACACTCTAGAGCACTAGAAGGTTATGGGTTGATTTATTAGTTCCTAGAGCCTTGAATAGCTTGGGTAGAGACCAATTTGGTTGGTGTCAATGATCTCCGATCGTAGAGGCACAATCACTGGTTGGCCTCTGGAAGCCCCAGATGGTTTTGTTTTCGTTTATTCCATGAGATCCAACATTCATGCTTGGAATATGGCATGGGGGTGATTGGATGAAAGAGAGATTTGGTTTAGCCCAATCTATGGTTGGGTGGTACATGGAAGTCGGTGACTTGGTTGGTAGTTTCAGATATTAATAAGAATTATTTTCTATTGTGACTCATTTATACTTGTAGTGATTATGTTGGTGATATTATGGATGAGTTTCCATGGTTCCTATGTTGGTTATTTTCTGGTTATGTGTTGGTTATATGATGTATACTATCTATGGCTCTTGTCATGAATCATTTATCTATTGATTTGTTGATGAATGTATGGACTAATAAGTGTTGTTGCAGCTATGTGGAGATGGTATAGAGCCTTCTTGGTGACTCTAAGATGAATCTATGACTAATATGATCATATATGCATTCATGACCTATATCTAACATGTTTCTCATGTTTTGGACACAATGTCTATTATGGACTAGGAATTTCCTGGGTCAGTCCTCGTTCAATTTTTGGATGAAAATATTTGTCCTTATGTCATTTATCATTTTGAGAAGTTATAGAAAGTTTTTGGTAATGATCTAGAGGCTGGATTGGAAAAGTGGCCTAAATCTCGAGACCACACCTTCTGAACTAGATATCTTGGAGTATAAACACATTGAAGGAGTGTTTTTCATGTAGTTGGAGGCCTATAACCACACCTAGGCCTTTTCATGCATGCAGTTGTGGGCTTAGGGCAGTGAAAGAGATCCCCAAGTTAGGGTCTGGTCACCTAGGGTGGTCCTTTGGCCCCTGAGTGTCTTTTAGCCCCGAGAGATGTTCTGAGTGGTCATTTTGTTTGCACCACTCCCATAACTAGAGCTTGGAGGTCAGGTCATGTCCTAATAACTCTTAATCTTATGTTTACCATGGAAGGGAAGTGAAATTCGATAAATGCGAGAGGGGGAGGTTATACAAAAGATTTTATTTCATTCATTTATTTTCAAGGCCAAGACTTGGTGTTAGTAAAGAAAGAAACTAGGACCTTCTTCCCTTGCATCGATGTGGAAAAATTGTGGTGGCATTTGGACCCTTTATTAGAGAACTAAAGCTTCCATCTCCCTATATGCTCACGTAGTATAATTAGAAAAAAAGTAAGTGGCCCATCATCCACACATCATTTCTTTTCTTGGAAGTAACAAACATCACAGAGTGTAATTAGGGGAATTATAAAGGATCACTGCATATCCACATCAATTCACACATTCTGTGCTCATAATTTCACTTGCAGACACATTCACGCCACACACTAAGCCCAATTAAACTTTGTATAAAGGGTATCCTCTTTCTGAAATCTTTGTACCTAATTTATTTGTTCTTGTATTTTGTTTCACATAATAAGTGAAGCAAAGCATTTCTAAAGAAAACCTTAACCTGAACACACTAAAATCTGCAGAGGGGCCACAAGATAATTTAAAGTTCAAGATAGGATCGTGACGATAGGAAAAACATAATCCATCATTGTTTTTTTCATATTGAAACATGAAAAGTTGTATTTTAGGAAGCTTAAAATACTACACCATGTCACACGGAATTGGTCAAGGGTGCGGACACGACTGACCTTCCTAGAAGTCTAAGACGTTATAATGACAAACAAGACAAAATGGAGTGATCTTTCTCTAAATACACCTTTTACAACATGAAAACTACAAGTGTTTAGGCTTACCTTATTCCAAAACGCTGTTGTTGAAGTCCGTTCTTGACGATCCGGATGAGCTCCTCCTTCAAGTCAATTCCTGCAACCACAAACAATCAAACAATTACCAAGCACTTGCATTTCATATAATAAAACATATATTCAACATGCAGACCAAGGAACACATGAAATAACTCATTAACACAAGCTATTGAGAAAAATAAACCAGTTTGTATTAATAACGAAACAAAGAAACTCTTACAACCTGGCCTTGGTGTTGTGCAAGTTCCTCCCAGGGTCCATCAAGGGTTTTCCTCTACTTTGACAAAGCTCACCCTCTCCCAAGTAGAATCAAGTGAAGACAATCTCTCCTCACAAAGGCTCTAATGGAAGACCTAAATCCTGCAGCATTTACCCAAAGAAAATGTATAGCTCCAACCTCTTCTCCTTCTGGCTCAATGCCTTTATTTATAGTGCTGTAAAGAGGTTATTCAGGTCCACTATCAATGGGATCATCCCCCTCTTTGGGTGGGATAGCTCCCTTATTGATGGGATAAGTTCCCCCTTAATAGAGATACATGAACCAACTGGAGGCGCATCCATTTCATCAAACCGACCTCTAGAATGTTCTAGAAGTAACCACAAGTAACTTTTTCAAGATAAAACTCGCGCATTTTGCCTTTTACAGAGGGACGCACCTGTCCCTTAACATACAGAGCGTCCATGGACGCAGATTTTGTGAACATGGTCAGCGTCCCCGCAGGTAAGGCTAGAGAGAACCTGCGACCCCAGAGATAAACATAGTTTTTACAAGACTTTCTCTCTTCTTTGAGTTTGAGATGGATAACAGAGGCATAAGACTTGCCTAAGAGGGTAGCATGACTGTTGATTTGAGCCATACTAACTGTAAGTAGTCAAGGTGACATTTTTTAGTGTAACAGATTGCCCCCTAAAGTGCGAAGCCTGGAATAGAGTAGGGTTTTGTAATTCTAGGAAGGGTGAAGCGCTTTATCATTTCAAGGATTGCCTTGTGGATGGCCTGGTTGGAACCTGCAATTTTCAACACAAAATACATGGATAAGATTATATCATCACTGAGGTAGGCATTCCCATACTCAGATTCAAAACTTTAACTAATGGACTAACTATTCTGATACAGGAATGATCTTGCAGTACATCATTTTATAGACTTTTGTAGACACAGTATGGACGCAGCCATCTGTTTATGATTAGTCTACATAGATAATGAATACAAAACTCCTCGCAGCCTGGATGGTAGAAACTAGATCCAGGGTCTTCACTTCTACTTCCCGAATTGGTACGATTCTAGCATGTGATTAAATGATTCGATGTCGAACATGTTAGAAACCACTTGATTACCAGTCAATGATGTAAACTGTTAACAAGCGTGAGAGAAACCACCAGTAATGTCAATGGTCCTCAAAGTACCAAGCACAACCCGTGAAATGTGAATAGATGTTTTGATGTCGAACACTTCACGGAATCCTTTGATCGAAAGTCAATGATGTAAACTGACGTCAAAGGCGAGAAACCTGCCATTGATGCATGCAGACTTCAAGGTACTGTCGATTCCTAAGTCATCTTTCTAGATAATGTGTCGATGTCGATAGAAAGCGACCCGTTGCAGGCAAGCCCGCAACACGAAATCATTGTTCAAGTTGAAGAAATGTTGCTGTAAGGACTGACTCAGGGATGGTCAAATGGATGACAAGTATTTTGCAGATGAAAGTTTTTTCTTGCAGACCTCTTGAACACATAACGACACAACAGATGGCTTGGTGACGAATAACTCAAAGTTAATCCCCGGAACCCGGTTAAAGACTTTCAAAGTGGTTTGGTCAACTGTGAGGTAAAAGATTTCCCAACCCAGGTGAATAAAAAGTGTCGTGTTCAAGAGTGGTAATAAAGTTTCTTCTGAGACAAAAGGTGACAAACAGGTTCATTCTTCTCTCTTTTCCCCCACCATTTCTGGCAAGTACCTCTTTATTTTTAACAAGCTTGAGGAGGATAACATATGCTTGATTATAAGCTCATCCTTCGGACGAGTCCAACCTAGTTTAAATTCGAACCCTAGGAAGGAGTGGTTCGTTCCTGTTTGTAATTGAACAGGTCCTCTACTGTAAAAGTTTAACGAGCCCAGTATAGGAGAAACTCGGCGTTTTTCAATTTTAGAGAGTCTGAAAAAACTAAAGGAGACTCCACGTTGAACTTTTTCGTATATTTGTGTCCCTCAAGCCCGAAAAAGTATAAAATAATACCTGGGGGAACCGCTTGATCTTGCGACCAAGGAGTACTTTCATAATAGTGTCGTCAACCTGAAAAGTAAAAAGCGATCAAGGACACGTCGTTTTATTTCCTTATCGAGTTTGAAACGACAAAAACCCGGCAATCTTTTCCTGATTTTGCGGTCAGAAAAGAGCTAAAAGGGGACCGTCTTTTAATTCCGTTTTAACGAGTGTAAAAGAAACACTCGGCGATCTTTTCATGTTTTAGGAGTCAGAAAAGGGCTTAAAAGATGACTCTGATATTTTTGTTTGTG
Organism: Pinus tabuliformis; assembly: GCA_031772625.1. NCBI lineage: Eukaryota > Viridiplantae > Streptophyta > Pinopsida > Pinales > Pinaceae > Pinus > Pinus tabuliformis. The sequence continues at coordinate 826,276,422 of CM062807.1, read as the reverse complement.
AAAAATTACAATTTCCCTCGAAATCCCTTTGTCCTGCACAAAAGCGACACATTACTCATACCTGTTTAAAATAGGCAAAAATACATTCAAAAACATCTTTTCATGGTAAAAAATGAACTAATTCATCCAAAAAACCTATAAAAAGACCTTTTACCATGTCATTTTTACCGTTTCACTGTTGAGGTTGAAAAAGGAGCTTTTGACAAGAAACTTCCCGTGGTCGCTGCGGAAAATCTGACCGTTGGAATCGAACGCCGTCTCATCCAGGTATTTTACACATCCTACTCTGCATTTCTATCCGTTTAGAATCAATTTTTAGGTTTTAGTTTCATTTTTTGGGGGGGTTTTGGTTTTGGAATGCGCCTCTCGGCGGACGCAGGTGCCCTTCGGGTGACCTGCGTCCCCCGACTTTTTCTCATACGGGAAAACGGTCGGAAGACGCAGCCCGCCTTCAGGCCAGCTGCGTCCGGGCGCCCTGTGCTACAAAGCCGGGGTGCGTCCTCCGAGAAACGCGCATTTCAAAACCCCAACTCTCTCAAAAAACCACCAAAAATTCCCAAATCAATTTCTAATTGCTATTTTTGATATGCAGGGCATTAATCATGTTAGACTGGAGAGAAAGAGAGCATGTAGAGGAAGATGAAGCTGCAATAAATCATCAACCTTCCCTGGATGCCCTAAGAGCATGCGGATTATACAAATATTGGACCATACCGGGCATGAGGGGCCAGGTAAGATTCTTGGAATGGCTGGTTGAGCGATGGAACGTACAAGAACAATGCTTTTACATAGGAGGGCACCAGCTCGAGATAGAGCCCTCGGATGTATACTTTCTCACTGGCTTGCCAAACAGAGGTGAGCAACTCAGTCTTGCGGGGACTAGGCCGGGTGGCCAATCCCTTGATAGTCTCCGCGAGGATTGGTGCACACCTGGGGCTCACCATTCAAAAGGCATAGAGATAAAACACATCACTCTACCGGAACTCAAAGTCATAGCGTTCACGGTTACCAGAATTTGCGGCGCGGCCGCTTTACACATTGCTTCCGGATCCCAAATGCGGATGGCAATTGACTGTTACCAAGGCACCATTTTCAACTGGTGTGAAGCTGTGTCGGCTCATATGAAGAGCCAACTGACCAAGGCAAAGAACGGACGACTAAAGACTTTTGGATATGGGCCTATAGTCGTGAGCTTTGCCTTGGAGAGAATTCCAATGCTGATCCCTCAGCAACTCACTGTTGATATCTTGGGTCCTCGGCAGCCAAAGCTGATACGATGGGTTGCGGTGATGGCCCGGCATCCTGACGAGGGCGCGACAGTAGTTCGATTCTCAGATAGTTATTTTGACTGGTTAGAGGGCCAGCTTTTTGTGATACAGGACTTTCCGTATGCCGGAATGGATTTCAGAGGTGATCCGGACATGGTTCTTCCACAGGGAGAACAATGGGACGACAGAGGTACTTTTTATTTTCACAAGTTTTCTAGTTATGTATTTTTTGTATTTTTTATATATATCGTCTCAAAACTAATAGTAAATTTTTTCAAAATGCAGATGTTGGTCCACAGCGTCCAGCCAACCTCCGGCCTTATGATAGACTACATCCAGCTGCACCGGTACCGGCCCCACAGGATGCGACAGCAGAAGTACTAGCTGAGTTGGAGCATGATCTAGAGCGTCTCACGGCAGATATACCTGAGACTACTATGGACGACATTCCTATCAGGCTTCAGCGCTTCGTAGTCGCGGTCCCTGGACCGTTTAGGAGATTTTTGCGTAAGGTAGCCCGCGCAGTGGTGTCGTACAGAGAGCACCACCAGTGATTGACTAGTCACTTTTGTAGTCACATGTGACATTTTTGACTTTTTGTACTATCATTTTGCCGATCATAAGGTGTTTTAAACCTATGATCGAAGACGATGTATATATTTTTTGACACACTTCTATCTATATATATCACTATTACCGGCTTATCTTGTTTAACATATGTGATGAAATGTTTTTAAATTTACTTGCATGATTATCGTAAATGTCTGTCCAACATTCGAGAAGCAATTGCATCTGCTAATGTATTCAAAGACCTTGGAATATGTTGATATTCAATGTAATCAAATTCACGTTCCAAGAGACGCACTCTCAAAAACAACCTTAATAACACAGGATTTCTAATGGCATAAACTCTATTAAGCTGTAATACAACAAGTTCAGAATCTAACCTCACTATCAAACGTCGAATTCCAAATGAAATAGATTCGGATAATAATTCAACCACTGCACTGTATTCTGCAATGTTATTCGTTGTTTGACCGAGGCTTACCCCATGCATAGAAACTAACTCGTCAGAGGGCGAATAGATAACCCAAGCTGCGGAAGAGATATTCCGTGTACTACGACAAGCACCATCAGCAAATCCAATGTATGTTTGGAGAGGCGTCGACATCTACAATATCAAGAGTAAAACCAAGATAAGCCAGAATAATGACGAAAAACCACACTCGCTAAGCTAAGCACACTGACTAAACTAACACACTTGCTAGCTAGAAAGGAAATCTAACCTATCTAAAAATTTCTCCATACCCATCATTTTAAGCATAATACCTCTTTAGGTAAAGTCCATTTCTGGGTTTACCCAAAGAGTCCCCATCAAAATCAACTAACTCATAAGCCCCTTTTGCTAGCTTTCGCTTTACAATGTAGGGCCCATGCCACATGGGAACGAATTTTCCGGCACCTAGCTTATCGTTAGCTTGATCATATAATAGTACTAGGTCTCCTTCCGAAAAACTTCGAGGGGTTACATTTTTATCGTACTGAGCTTTCATTCGTTTCGCGTGAGTCTCGATAGCTAAAGTAGCGTCACGTCGAGTCTCATCTAATTTAGCCAAGTATAATAACCGTTTCTCCTCTTCGGAAGTAGCTGGAAGTAATTCGACAGCCATTTGAAGTGATGGGATTTCGCATTCAATAGGTAACACAGCTTCTAAGCCATAAACTAGCTGGAAAGGGGTGAAACCTGTTGAATTTTTCACTGAAGTTCGATATGCCCATAGCGCCGAAAATAACATGTTATGCCAATTCGTTCGATGGATACCAATGATCCGTCGAATCATGATGACTAGAACTTTGTTGATTGACTCAACCAAACCGTTGGCTTGCGGATAATAAGGAGTAGAGCTATCGTGGCGCAAACCAAGCTGGCTTGTAAGCTCAGTCATCATGACGTTTCGAAAATGGCTCCCATGGTCAGTAATGATTGCTTGTGGGACACCAAACCTAGTTATGATATGATTGAATACGAAAACTGCAGCTGTCTTGCCGCTTGCGTCGAATGTAGGCATCGCCTCGGCCCATTTTGTAAAATAATCAACCGCGAGGATGATATACGCATGCCCCCCGGCCGAGTGAGGGTTACAAGTAATAAAGTCAATGCCCCATTTGGCGAATGGACCAGCGGCAATTATAGGGTGGAGAGGAGCAGGTGGAGCGCGCATCTTTCGATCAAACACTTGACAGTTGTGGCATTTTCTGACGGCAAGGATACAATCTTTAAACATAGACGGCCAGAAATAGCCAGCGCGCAACACCTTCTGAGCTGTGGCATACCCAGACATATGACCGCCACATGCTCCAGAGTGACAATCATTCAAAACTCTCTCAGCCTCTTCGTGAGTTAAACAACGTCGAAAAACTAAGTCTGCCCCCCGGCGATAAAGTGTATCTCCAATAATTCTGTATTGCTGGGATCGAAACCGAATTTTTCGACGGTCTTCCTTGGAAGCTTCAGGCCGAAAGGTTTGGGTTTGGAGATAGATGATTATATCCCCATACCACGGATCTAAAGTGCTAATAAGAAACAAAGATTCGTCCGCAATGGACTCCTCTGCCACAGTCTCTGTGTCAGCACTCGGGAAATCACACATCAATTCCGCAAAAACTAAAGATTTCTTAGACTTGGACTTCTCGAACTCCAAGTCGAACTCTTGCAGGATAACAATCCATTTAGAGTACTTGCCCCCTAGCAGTTGTTTTGTCAAAATATAAATCATAGGGTTGCAATCCGAAATAACTGTAGTTTTGCGGAGAAGAATGTAGTGACGAAAACGCTGGACAGCTTGAACGGCTGCCAGGGCCAATTTCTCCACATGCGAATATTTTAACTCAGTGGGATTTAAGGTTCTACTAAGATAATATATCACATGCTCTGCTTTGAATTCATCTTCTTGAACTAACACCATTCCAATGGTGGAATGCGAAGCTGCGAGGTATAAGAAGTAGTCCTGGTTGTAGTTGGGAGGATGCAATAACGGTGCATGGGTCAACGCGTGTTTAAGTGCATCAAAAGATTGTTGGGCAATCTCGTCCCAAAAGAATTGTGCGTTCTGTTTCAACAACCGTGTAAAACCTTTAGTGACCTCGGCGTAGTTTGGGATGAATCGGCGTAAAAAGTTCGCTTTCCCTTGCAAACTTTGGAGTTGGCGCAAACTCGAAGGAGGAGGCAATTTGATGATAGCCTCGACTTTCGAGGGATCGACGCGAATGCCGGCTTTTGAAACAACAAATCCCAGCAATCGACCTGTTTCTATACAGAAAACACACTTGTGGGGATTCAACCGAATTCGATAATGCCTACACCTCATAAAGATTGCTCGTAGGTGGACAAGGTGATCAGCTCGATGTAAAGAATGAGCAGGCAAATCATCGAGATAGGGTTGCACAATGTGCTTGATGTCATGAAATGCATAAGACATCGCCCGTTGAAAAGTAGCCCCGGCATTCTTAAGCCCAAAAGGTAATTTGCAATAAGCAAATGTCCCCCATGGACAAATGAATGCCGTTTTTGGTTGATCGGCAGGTAGAATATTGATTTGATTATAGCCTGAGAAACCATCCATGAAGGAAAACATCTCACTTCCGGCACAATCATCAATAATTTGATCGATATAAGGCGTAGGATAGTTGTCTTTTGGACAAGCTCGATTGATATCCCTATAGTCGATACAGATTCTTATTGTTCCTTGTTTTTTATTGACGGGAACAATATTCGATACCCAATCCGTTAACGGGATCGGATAAATGAAACCTGCTTTCAACAGCTTTTCGACTTCTGCTTTAATCGCAGCCGCTTTTCGAGGGTGAATCTGACGCAACCGTTGCCGAATGGGTTTAGCATCCGGGTAGGTTTTGATTTCATGAACAACAATGGCAGGATCAATTCCCGGCATTTCCTCGTAAGACCAGGCAAACACGTCGCGGAATTCTTGGAATAGGGCCTTGTAAGTTTGGATTTCTTCTTCAGTACATGCGGCACCTATATGAATGTTCTCCTCGATTCCGGGCTTCACTGAAATATCAATGGGAATAGTACGAGAAATATTCCCTAAATTCAGCTCTGAATCAGAATGTTTCGTTGGATCCTGAGCGTCTTTGACATATTCAGCGGTAAAGATAGATGAAAAATCATTTTCAAATGCATCATCCTTAGGTAAAAACGAAGATCTGTGATGGAGATCTTCCCATGGTAGATCATCTACACTTAGGATTTCGCGAAGTTGTTCGTCAGATGACACTTCTTCGGGAAACGTTATCCGTTCTAAGGGTGAGGTGAAAAGTGACTCTTCACTGACCACATTCATTTGGTCGGTTCGGTTGAATGAAAGTCGGTAAAAGACATAAGAGCTTCATAAGCAATCTCATACGGACTCAACGGCATAACATCACCGAGTGAGTCTAGCTCAGAGTCAGAGGGAACATACCAAGGATCATCATAAATAATGTTTTCTGACGTGATCATATGAATTGTTGCAAACGAAGGGTCTGCATTGAGTGGAGGGAGAGGAAAAGTTCCCAGTAAACCGGAATCCTTAACTAAACCTACACCAATGTCCCTATAAGGGATTGTCGTTTTACCAACATGCTGGATAGTTTCTGAAGAGGTTGGGTCGGATGAAAAGTATGTCAGCTGATCAATAGTCACGATCTTACCGTTATGTGGAAACTTAATGACTCTGAAGACCGATGAAACGACCGCTGTCATAGCATATGACCAACTTCGACCCAAAAGAAGGTTGTAGTCTAGAGGGGCATCAACCACTTCCACATCCAGACTAACGGTTTTACCTTCGACCCCTATAGGCAATTCTTGTAGAATACCAAACGGACGGAACCCACGGCCATCAAAGGCCTTAAGGATGGTGGGGGATTGGTTCAACGAAGGAGAACCAAGCGATCTCCAACATTGAATCGACATAATACACGTAGAAGCTCCCTCATCAATCACAGTCCGATGAATAGGCCTGTTTTTGACTATCACTGGAATTTGGAAAGCCATTTGATGGGGGAGACGCGGTGTACTATTTTCTAGATCAAAGATCATTAGGTTCGGGTCCTGAACATCGACAGCTCCAATAGCCGACAAAAGCAATTTTCGTTGCGCTGGACATGATTGCAGCACTTCGAGTGCCGACATTGCTGAAGGTGAAACAGCTAAGTCTTCAACAATGTTGTAATTCTGGGCTGCTCTCGCATGTGGATTGAAAGCAGACCTTCGAAGTACACCCTTGGCGGGCGGCTTAATCACTAAGTCTGGGTTAGGTTTTTCGATCTGTAGTGGATCGGAACCAGGAGCTGAGGTTGATGGGTTAGAGTGAGAAGATTCTGCTTCCTTACCATCAACAGGAGCCTTACTACCATAATCTTGCGATCGAGTCGCAATCCTGACATGAGACATCATCAAAATGGGTTCTTCACTGGCATTCGAAGAAGAACCTATCATCTTATTCTCCTGCTCTGGAAATGGATTTTTTAACACAGCAGGAGTGGGAGAACCTTTGACTATTTTCACTACCTCGGCCCGATGAGGGCAGTCTCTCGTAAAATGATCTTCTTCACAAATAAGACAAGGATAACGAGGTTTGCGCTTTTCGTCATTGGTTTCCGACTTTTCCGTTTTCTCCTTTGGAGCCTTGTCTGCTTTAGCCTTCTTCTTTCCTTTCTTCTTTCCACCGTTTTTTGATTTGGCCGTAGATGACTCTACAGCGTGAATGTCGGCGGTAAGTTCAGGAGGAGAAGACTCTCCTGTCGGAGAATCAGGCAAAGTGATAATTGGAGTATTGGAGGTCTTGGAAGACTTCTTCTTACTCTTCGTAGTCACGATACCGATCATACCATCAGCGGCATGAGATCCCGAAGGAGCAGCAGCGATTTGGTTTGACTTTGGAAGATCCGGAATTTTCTCGTGTAACGTACCCGACTGAGTGTAAACTAAGTCAAGGTATTGTGCCTGAGCAATGACTTGCTCCTCAGTAACTACTCCGGCCTTAGCTACATCTTCAGTAATTCTTGGTAATAATGATTTGACAAACCATTCAGCTAAGATTTGGTCCGGGATAAAAACTTTCACTAATCTTCTTCGACGTCTCCACTCATGGATGTGATCAGAAATGTACGTGGATGTCGATTGTTTTAGCGAAGTTAATAATTCTGTACCATTATCGTATCTGACTGGTAACTGAAAATGAGTTAAGAACGAGGTAGCTAACTGGCTAAAGTTGTAAAAAGAGGCCCGTGGTAACTCAATGTACCACTTGGCTGCGAGACCAATGAGTGTACGCTGGAAAAGACGTAAGCGGATGGAATCATCTGAGATGGAATTTGATGCACACCAGAGGTGGTAAGTCATCACGTGATTAGACGGATCCTCTCCAGACTTACCTTCGAACTTGGGTATATCGCTGGGCAACTTATTTGGCATTGGCGGCCAGAACTGAAGATATTGAATTGGATCGTTCGTTAGGCGCGTCAAGTCGGGTAAATCTAAAGTCGCAATAAACGGTAACTGCCGGTTAGGATCTCTAAAACTCTGAGTCACAATACCAGCCCCAGGAGGAGGATATCCAGGATAACTAGGAACAGGAGTCGCATTTGGGATATTATATCCTCCTGGAAAACCAGGATTAACCGGACCGTACTGGGGTTGCTGAGGTTGTTGATAAGTGTACCCAGGATACGGTTGATACTGGTAAACCGGTTGTTGGGCAGCTTGCCCAGGTTGATACTGTCCCTGGTACGGAGGTTGAACAAATTGAGGTTGAGTAGTAACAACCGTACTTGTACCAGGTTGGCCTGCAGGCATCTGGACTGTGGTTTGAACCGTGGGTCCAGACAACGGTACAGATGTCTGAGGAGTGGTTACAGGGACAGTAGAAACCGGAGCTGCCGATACTCCAGAAGTAAGCATGGTAGATGAAGCGGTAGTTGCTGCAGCCGTGTGAGGTGGAGTACCAGGTGCAATTGGCGGCTGAGTAACTACGGAAGTTACAGGGGTCTGAACACTTGACTGGACAGGTTGCGGTTGCTGGGGTGGACCAGGAACTGCAGGTTGTCCTGCTTGAGGTACCGACTGTATACTTGGTTGCGACATCTGTTGACCCTGTGACGGATCCCATGTTAACATTCCAGGGTATTGACTCGTAACAGGTTGAGGATACTGAGATCCATAGCCGTATTGAGGATAGGGTTGATAACTGTAAGGTGCAGTCCCATATGATTGCCCTTGAGGTGGTTGATAACCTTGACCAGGGTATTGACCCGTAGGTTGATAACCTTGAGGTAAATACGAATACTGGGGTTGACCTTGACCTTGAGGTTGGTATCCTTGAGGTTGATACCCTTGGGGTTGATACCCTTGGGGTTGCCATCCTTGAGGTTGCCATCCTTGAGGTTGATATTGATACTGAGGTTGACTTTGGGGTACATATTGAGGCTGGGGTTGATACCCTTGAGGTTGCCCCCCAGTCACGAATGAAGTACCTTGAGGTTGCCCCCCAGGCATTAACGAAGGTTGCCCCCCAGGCGGTAATTGGCCACCTTGAGGTTGGTTAATGGGAGTTGAACCTGACATCATATAAACGTCACCTATACTCAATGGTACATTACCACTGTTTCCAACTAATAACCCATGATCAACGGGTTGAGGAGATGCTCCCGCAAAGGTACCAGAAAGTGATTGATACCCAGTAGGAACAGAAGGACCGCCATGTAAAAATGATTCAGGACTTTGTGAAAACACAGATGACTGACCAGACATATTTACAGGAGAATGAATTCCTCTAGGTGGAACCGGAGTACGAGGTGTAGAAAAACCTACTGAGTTGTCTAAAAAATTGGTTAATGCAAGGTACCAAGATTCACTTCTAGGAGGACTGTAAAAGATGGATTCACGCTCCCTTAGATCAAGGGTAATTAGATCTTCAGAATCAGAAACGCCTATTTCTTCCTCTGGAACAAGTTCTTCTATAGCAATTAATCCAACAGGAAGATTTTCGGTGATAATTCTTTCTATTCTTGGTGAATCAGGAACACTAGGAGTTGGAGTAACAGGTTCGGAAATTTCAGGTTCTTCGCCTGTTTCACTGGCAGATGAAAAACTACCAGCAAGCTCGGAAACTGTAACAGCTTCGGGATTGTAACCTGTTTCTAAACTTTGGTAATCTGGATGGACTACCAAGGAAGATTCTCCTTCTTCAGGTGATCCTACTCTACTGCCACTAGGAGGAGTTACAAGGACCTTTAACCCTTCTAAATTACCTGGGTCGTCTCGAGGAGGGGATCCCCTAAGTCTACGGGATCTTCTCAACAATTCGGCCACAGAAACAACTTCAGGAGACTGGCCCGCAATTCGACGGGACCTTCTCGGTAATTCCGCCACAATTAAAGATTTTAACTACAACACACGAAAACAAAGTAAAAATTTCAAATCAAACCACCTAAAGTCTTCTAAAGAACCAAACAAATTTGAAGCACACGCCTAAATAATCTAGAGCGTCAAACCACACACAAACAGTAGTCTTCCGGACCAAAAGCGCTAGTTGGTGATTAGGCCCAACCTCGCAGGATTCAGTACAGAAATGGTGGGTGGAACAGTTACCCCGGCAACCTGCTTAATGAATAGACTGGACCAAGTTCCTCCACTTTAACCGTCTCGAAGTGAAGCGAACCCCCCAGAAAATCCAAGTGAGTATAACCGACGTCTGCTCCAGGTACAGTGGGACCTTCCCTCCACCGTCACCTTGGGTAGAATCCTAGATATTATGGCCACTAAGGTTACCAATCACAACAATTACACCTGGGGGAACAGTCTAAACTCCGACAGCACGCAAGGGCAGAGTAGCAAGCTCCAATCCCCTTACCGGCTCCTTGACAACAATCCAAGGTTTACCGATAAGTGACCCCTGGCTCCTCGACAATGGTTAATCCGAGGTTTACCGTTTGTAATACGTACTGCCTGGCGTCGTTCCCAACGAGGGAGGAATGATCCCCTCACTGGTTCGGACACGAGCTCGTGCTTCTCCTTTAAGAGGAGCTTTCCCAGAATGTAACTGAAACAATTGGATTTGTTCTACTCAAGATAGACTATCTGTTTGGTTTTGTAGTCTTGGAGAGTTAAGTACTCACCTACTCCAAGACCCTAGCCTAAGCTATGTTGGTGCTTCAGAGCCCTAGAAAAATAAAGATTACTAGATTGATTTTAATTTAAGCGTTACTTTTAAGGTTGTTTCTTAAGTCAAAAGGTGATGGAAGTGAAACCAGTGGTGTGTTGACTCGACTCGAAACCACTACAAAATGCACCTAGAATGATTTATCCACTACTTTACTTTTTCGATGAATTGCTTAACTAAAAAGTTGAGAGAATGCAATCTTTATAAAAGCAACTTCTTAATTGAAGACAATCAAAGAAACAATTCGTTTTTCTTTTCCAAGCATAAAAACATAACTTCTCTTTACATGCACGAAAAAACTCTTTTCTTCTTTCAAAAACAAAAAGCTACTTGAAACAAGACTTTTAAAGAAGATGTTTTTGTATTTTTCTTTTAATAAAGCAAGTAAATCTAATATAACCAAAAATCAATCTTAACAACTCTTAAAATCTATGAAAATGCACTCATAAGCAAACTAAAAGGAAAATTTACTCTAAGCAATCTTAACGAGGCCAAAACTAACAATGATTATTTCTAAGGTGTTTTACTTGATCACAATCAAATCAAGGACTAGCTTATTGCAGAACCAAAAACTAGTCAAAACAAAATTCTAATCTTTTTGTTCTTTTTGTAAAATGGAAATCAATACTTTATAAACAAGCAAATCGAAATTTGACCCAAAACAACTCAAATGGCAAGTTGCTCACACAAGGAGACTTTACGACAGGCCCGACTTCTAAGAAGGTTGACTAACCAGAGAGATCTAAGGCTGGACAACTTTCTACTATCAAAGTCACTACAAAGCCTATCCAAAAATCAAACCCTAGGTCTAAACTTCGTTGAAAACCACTAAAACACTCAAAGCTCACAAAACAAGTTCAGGTGAAAATTCTTGACAGGGTACTAAAGGATCTGGGCAGAAAACACTAAGGAAAAACAAAATCTAAAAGCAATTTAAGGCAAAAATGGAATTTTCTTAAGTTTTACAGGAAGACGCAGGCAACCCGTTGTCACAGGTGCGGCCCCGCTCTGTGTAGACGGCAACAGCGCGTCCAAAGACGCACTGTGCAGAACTCAGAGAGTGCGTCCTTCTGGAAAAATGAAGAAAAAACAAATCTAACTAAATCTAAAGCTAAACCACCCAAATACTAATTCTCACAGTCAAAAACCAGAAAATAAAAATGATTTTCTCAAAGCAAAGTTCATATAAAGGAAAAGACTCTCTCATTAATGGATCCCCAGTGGAGTCGCCAATTTGTCACACGGAATTGTCAAGGGTGCGGACACGACTGACCTTCCTAGAAGTCTAAGACGTTCTAATGACAAACAAGACAAAATGGAGTGATCTTTCTCTAAATACACCTTTTACAACATGAAAACTACAAGTGTTTAGGCTTACCTTATTCCAAAACGCTGTTGTTGAAGTCCGTTCTTGACGATCCGGATGAGCTCCTCCTTCAAGTCAATTCCTGCAACCACAAACAATCAAACAATTACCAAGCACTTGCATTTCATATAATAAAACATATATTCAACATGCAGACCAAGGAACACATGAAATAACTCATTAACACAAGCTATTGAGAAAAATAAACCAGTTTGTATTAATAACGAAACAAAGAAACTCTTACAACCTGGCCTTGGTGTTGTGCAAGTTCCTCCCAGGGTCCATCAAGGGTTTTCCTCTACTTTGACAAAGCTCACCCTCTCCCAAGTAGAATCAAGTGAAGACAATCTCTCCTCACAAAGGCTCTAATGGAAGACCTAAATCCTGCAGCATTTACCCAAAGAAAATGTATAGCTCCAACCTCTTCTCCTTCTGGCTCAATGCCTTTATTTATAGTGCTGTAAAGAGGTTATTCAGGTCCACTATCAATGGGATCATCCCCCTCTTTGGGTGGGATAGCTCCCTTATTGATGGGATAAGTTCCCCCTTAATAGAGATACATGAACCAACTGGAGGCGCATCCATTTCATCAAACCGACCTCTAGAATGTTCTAGAAGTAACCACAAGTAACTTTTTCAAGATAAAACTCGCGCATTTTTCCTTTTACAGAGGGACGCACCTGTCCCTTAACATACAGAGCGTCCATGGATGCAGCTTTTGTGAACATGGTCAGCGTCCCCGCAGGTAAGGCTAGAGAGAACCTGCGACCCCAGAGATAAACATAGTTTTTACAAGACTTTCTCTCTTCTTTGGGTTTGAGATGGATAACAGAGGCATAAGACTTGCCTAAGAGGGTAGCATGACTGTTGATTTGAGCCATACTAACTGTAAGTAGTCAAGGTGACATTTTTTAGTGTAACACACCATACAATGACAAATATGGTACATGGAAAAAAACCCATGAAACGGGTAAGGCTTGTGTTGTGGATTATCACGAACCTTCATGTTATCTCTCGCAATGTGGTAGGGGTTTTGGGTCCAAAAATGACAACCAGAAGCTGAGATTCATCCATTCCCACTAGATGCAGGTAACTTAGTGGCCAAATATTAGGGCATATTTCCCTATAGGTTGAGGTGTGGGAAAACTTAGAGTTCAGGTGATCTTGCTTAGGCCATTGGAAGTGTCATCAACTTTGTCAGGACATAACCCTAGTATTTTGGCCACTATAACCCTATTTATACTTTGGCTTGTTTTATGCATGATGGAAGTGTCACCAGTGACATTTATGACGTAGCCCTAGTACCCTATTCTATAATCTTCACAAGGCCCAGTTACTACTTGAGTAGAAGGACGTTAAGTTTTTTTAGGAATTTTCTCATATGCAAAACCTCACAAAACCTTTTTGTTGATTATTTCATGATTAGAATTAAAGGGAAAATAAACCATTTATTTTTCGCTTGGTATTATGTATGTGATTCATTTGGCATTACTAAAGAAAATGTTTATGTTTAGGTGTGGTTACAGATACAATAGTCTTAGGTGTTGTTGACTTCTTTCCTATCTTTCCAACTGATTTCTTTCTTAGAACAAAATATTTTTCGTTAGTTACATGTTTCGTAGGGATTATATCATCCTCAGTTGTCCACTATATACAATTCACATCATCAAAAAAACTACTTTACCTTTCATACACGTAAATGATTTTAGCTTTTATCATATTTTGAATCACCCTTTTGGGTGACATAGGGACCATTACTTTTACTGGTGCACTCTTATTTGACACATATTTCCCTAAGCTCGAAACTCTTTGATTTTCATGTTTCAACTTAGAATCCTTAGTCCATGTCAAATTATACTACCTAGCTACCAAGTCTCACCTTTTTTTTTCATTTAACTTTTCCCTATGGTTTGTGACTAGAACCTTGGGATTACCAAATTGACTTTTACTGACTAAGGAGGAATGATTTTACCTTTCATCATATTATGAATCACCCTTTTTGTTAAAATAAGAAATGATAATTTTAATGGTGTGCTCTTCTTCGACCCATCTCCCCCTAAGCTCGAAACCCTTTTCTTTTCATGTTTCAAATTAGGACCCTTGGTCCCTGCCAACTTGTACTACCTAGTTGTCGAGTCTCAACTTGTTTTCATTTAAATTTTCCTCAGGGTTTGTGACTAGAACCCTAGGGTTTCCAAATTGACTTTTATTGACTGATGAGGAATGTTTTTACCTTTCATCATATTCTGAATCACCATTTTTGTTGAAACAAGAACCAATATGTTTACTCGTGTGCTCTTCCTCGACCCATTTCCCCCTAAGATTGAAACCCTTTTATTTTCATGTTTCAACTTAGAACCCTTGGTCCATATCAACTTCTATTACCTAGCTGCTAAGTGTCAACTTGTTTTTCATTTAAATTTTCCCTAAGTTTTGTGACTAGAACCGTAATGAACTTTCCAAATTGATTTATATTGACTAAAGAGAATGAATTTACCTTTCATCATTTTCTAAATCACCATATTTTTGACAGAGGGACCAATACTTTTGTTGGTGAACTCTTCTTCAACCCATCTCCCCCTGAGCTCGAAACCCTTTTATTTTCATGTTTCAACTTAGAATCATTGGTCCATGTCAACTTCTACTACCTAGATACCTACTATCAAATCATATCATGAACTTCCACCTATGCTAATTTCCTAAATAAACATGTGTTTATCTATTATTCATTGGTATTATGATGATGATTCACTTGAATTACAAGTATATTTTGTATTCCACTATACAAGGATGAAAATTGACCCACCACATGAGGAAGAAGATTTTTCCTATCAAGTTAATCAACTAGATGATGATCAATATGTGCCCTATGGAGATGATCAACCAATATAGGGTAAACATGTGCTCTTTCAAGTTGATCAATAGTCATTAGGGGAACAATATGTGCCTTATCAAGATAATTACTCACTAAAGGAGGATTTTTTTCCTTATCAAGTTGATCAACCACTGGAAGAATGAGTTTTTTACTCAAGTTTATAGGATAATAGGGACTTGCAGTGGTTTGGTAAGGGGTGGAATTTTTGTATAAAATTTAGATGCAAGCACAACATAAGACCTTGGGGAGCCTATCCCTACTCGTACTATTAGAGAGCATGTCAAAAACATCATTTTGACCATATTTTGAGAAACATTAAGTTATTGCACAAGCTTAGATACTAGAAGGGTTGATCAAACATAAGAAACTAAAACATGTCACAAAGCTTTTGGGTTTCCAAGGTGCTAAACAAAGGAAGACGCATATGAATATCTCTGAAAATACGTCAAATGCATTCACTTTGTTTGGAAAATCAAGAAAACTTGATGTTCAAGTTGTGTGCAGAGAAATTACAACTTCTATTGTTGCACCAAGCACAACAAGACAATAAAAGTTGGAAAAAATGTCAAAACTGCTCCATGTCTCGAGAAAAACATTGCTCAAGCATACCAAATTCAAGGTTCAAGTAAATGAAAATGATGAATATTCTTGTTTCACTCTAATCACCAAGAAACCTTATCAAGACAGGATTACAATAGGAATATGAGCACTTGTGATAGAGTTTTGGGAGAACCATTCACGTGCTATTCCAGATTGAAAGCATGTCATGCGATATCACATAGCTAAAGGTGAGTATGTGGATCATGCTAAGAATGTTGTAGAAATGACAAAATTTGCACTATTTGAGGAATTCTAGGAAAGCAATCACTATGCGAACATATCCATAAGGATATTTTAGAAATTAAAGCCATGGTTTATTAGGCCTAATACAATCCATGACACGTGTTGATGCCAATATCATGTTGAATTTTAGCTTCATTATGACACTTTCGAGGAAGTTTACAAGAAGAACTATCACATCAACCCTCCTCCTCCTACAATGCACAATTTTCTTTCATCAATATTGTGCAAAAGGGAGCCAGGAGAGTTTTTTTACAAGAAAATATGTATAGGTGGGAGAATATGCACTGAATCTGGTGATTTGGAATTATTCCACAAGAACTTTCTTATTGATCCCAACTAGTTTGGGATGTCAAATGTCACTTTCACATGGAAGTGATATGAGTATTCCATGGGAAATCAACCATCTTCCTCAACTCTGGTGCCTAGGAGGATCAACTATGTTAAGGATGAGATTCCTATTTCAAAATTCATGGGGGTGTGTTGGCTGCTAGGGGCCTGACCCAGGTTCAGTAGTGAGTATAGCCAAGAAAATCTCGGTACTATCGGCCCTTTCGACAATAGTCCACAGAGTGTGGACTGAGGTCTCACCCGAGGTAGTATGGGAGGGTGCTGGAACCAGGTTTCTGCACCCTAGGGATGTCTAGTTGTGGGAGATTCGATCCAGCCTTCGAGCTTAATATAGCTATCCTAAAAGATTCGGGTGTAGCAAAGCTTTGGCCGCAGTGCGATCAATGTTAATTACCCGATTCCTTATTCATTAGGGTTTGTTCGTTACTTGCTAAGAAGATTCTCAATCATAATCATTCATATAAGTGTGTGCAGCTAAAGAAACAGGTATTATCAACACATAACATTTATAGATCTATAAACCGAATGCACAAGATATCAAACCAACTACTCTTTATTAATAGTGTCTTTCAAACTTGATTCAGTACAGACTTGACTCCTTCCTGTGCACTCAACTGTAGGGGTCCGGGAACTCAGCTGCGGACTCTACTAGGCCTCTACGCACTCAACTGCAGAGCCTCTATCCTCTGCTACGACCCAAGACCTTCGGATCTACTTTTATTCTCTTTGCATCTATCTATTACATCTCTAGATCCATCCAGACTGACTTTTACACTTAGAGCCTCACTCTATTTATACAATACCAGGGTCAGCGGACCATGGGTAGGCCAACACACTCTATATTAAATTTACAATACTTTAGGGCGGACAACCCTAGACTCTCGTGCTCCATTCCCGCATTTTCCAGGATCTTTACATTCCATGGACCAAAACTTGATCTTTAAGCCCAAAACCTCACTATGGGGGCTCCGCTGCCCAACAGTCCCCCAACACAATCAATGTGACTTGTCCTGAGTCACTCGGCTGGTGTGGTGATCTTCATGCGAAGTCCTTTCCATCTGTTCCTCAGCGCACGAATATCCGCAGTGTACGGTACTACCGTCTGCTAGGTCTGCTCCCTTCCTACTTCTACATTATCCCTCTGACTTGGTTCCCTACTCTGATGTGGACTTCTAGTACCTGTGTTTATAGTCCCCCACCTGAAGCTCCTAGAGCTGCACCCGGAGCACCCCCAACACATTTTGCTGCTCCGTCATTGCTTCCTGGAGCACCTCTCGGGTGACTTCACGAACTGTTTCACCGATGTCATACAGGTCACCCTCGGTCAGTGTAATCGGTTCCCCATCTAATTTGGAAGCTTTGGTCTTCTTCCGGGGTCTTGACCATTCTGAACTGTGGTGTTGCTCCTTCTATCGTATCGGCTGTCCCCTGTCCTACTGGCTACTCTTGGCCTATTTCCTCTTGCGCTGTGATGGCCTCAATTACCAGTTCTATTGCTGCTTTATCCACGGCCTTGATTTGCTCCAAGACGGCCTTTGCTGCCTCGCGGGAGGCCCTCACCTCCTCGGCGAGTTGTTCGTTCTGCCTCTTTTGTTCCAACAGTTTAGCGGCATCCTTCTGTCTTTGTTGTTGGAAATAATACTGAGAGGGGGGGGGTGAATCAGTATTAGCAATTTAACAATCTTTCATTTCCATAATCAAATTTATATACGCTACTTCTGTTAATGCAACTTGTGTGTATACACAACTGTGTTTAGAGCAACCAGCGTATACCTTGCAGACTTATAATTTAGTTAGTTGATCTTTAATTTGTGGATCAGAACCATAAAACAGTAATCAAGTGCAGTAAACAGAATAGGCAATCACACACCTGAACACAAGATATAAGGTGGAAACCCAATGTGGGTGGAAACCACCTGCTGCAATCATCTCTATCTTTCTTTAATAAGAAACTTCGTTTTACAAATTTTGTACAAGTGCAGCCTTATACTAGTATGCAGGCTTCTACCTGCAGAAGGCTACAACCTTCTCTCATTCTCCAGCTTTTCTTGGAAGGGAGCTACAACCCCATTAGCTCTTGTACTAGCTGATGTGTTTACTAGTACATAGGTGCTGACCTACAAAAGGCTACAACCTTCTCTTTTCTTCCAGGGACCACGTTTCATAAATTTTCAGACTGGATCCATCAATAGCATCAATCAAACATCAAATATATCTACATCAACCAATCTCCTTTGCACCAACCACAACTGAATCAAACAATCACTTGTCTGAATGTTGTAACCAGAATATAATAACAGTAACCAGAGACCAATCCAGAACCTAGAACACTGCAACAACAAACAAAAGTAGCTAAAACATATTTTATGAGGTGTACGCTACTTCACTGTGTCAAACCTATGTGCATACGCACTTTTATCAAGGTGGACCAGTGTATATGAAAATTTGAAATGACAAACCAACGTGTATACGCACCTTTGCTATACTGAACCTGCGTACAGATCTGTAAAAGATGATTCAACCTTTACAACTATTCAGACATCAATTATACCCAAATCATCAGATTTACAGATTATGACATGCGCCAATTATTCAGATAAAAGATCAAAACCACATAAAGATACTTCTCTTCAAGCCTTAAGATCTTGACCCATCAATAGAACTTATCCTTCTTCAAGCACTCAGGTTCTTCCTTGATTCAGATCCAGCTATGCACCATAACCCAATGACCAGTATTCTAGATCTTTCTCTTCATAAGATATTCAATACTTGAGTGCCTTTGCCTAATGATCTCCTTCTCCTTTTATAGTCTTAGGCCTTACTCAATACCATGGTCCAAAACCACTTAGAATCAATACCTTGGTCCAAATACCTAGGGTCAACACTTCGGACAAGATACCTTGGACCAATACCATGGGTCAAAATACCAAGGACCAAATACCACGAACCAAAACCAAGTTTTCCAAAATGTACGCGCTTTTCCTTCCGTGAAAGTGAGTGTATACACATACACGCCTTTTGGTTTGAGAACCTGCATGTATACGTGGCTTGGTCAAAGGGAACCTGCATATACCTCTTTTTCCTTTATTCTGTGAGCCTGAACTCTGATCTGTCATCTGAGTGAGCTACTGAGTGAGTTGCCATCAAGGACAACACCTGTGTCATAGCGCCAAACATGTGTCATAATGCCAACAATCTCCCCCTTTAGACTTGACGGAAACCCCAAGTCACTCTCCCCCTTTGTTATCAAGGGCAAAGGGTTATGCTCCCCCTGAGTAAATGCTGAAATCTCTAATTTGATGAAGTGTTTTATCCATGCTCCCCCTGACTGTATGAATGGTCTGCAAAAAGATGTTCTACAAGAATAACATGACTCTATACATCATAAATGACCTTCCTATCACCAAAGACTCATACATACATCCATCTCCTAACCAAGTGGGGATATACCAAGATTGACTCATCCACCCAACCAAGTGGGGATATACCAAAAGTTTATACATGATAAAACAAGAACATTACATCATCCATCCCAAGCATAGTGGGAAAAATAGGTCGTTACATGACCTTGAAAATAAAATATATACATGAAATAGAGAAAAAATATCTAATACAAGACTATGATAGTCATCAGCAACATCTGTTAGTCACCATCCAGACCAACAACCATGATCTCCCTCTGCAGCTGTTCCACCTGAATAAAAGAAAACTGTGAAATTGTACCAAGATCTTCTAAGATAATGCTAACAATGCATTATTAGAAGCCTATGCTCCCCCTGAACCTATGCCAAATGATCACTGTCAGACCCATATCAGACTCTTTTCATCATGAGTCTGGCCCAAAGATATTCTTCAAACCATCATATATGTGACTGTATCCTCAGCAACCTGCATATGTACGCGAATACGCTTCACGAAACTCAAGTATAACCACTGTTCTCTAAAACAGATAAGTGTCAATGGCAAGATGATGCATCATATACTCCCAGATTCTGTCTGAGGTATTCAAATGTCTCTCTAGGCAGTGGTTTGGTGAATATATCATCAACCTGTTCCTTGTAGGGAACATACTCCAATTTGACCGTTTGTTTAAGCACTTGTTCCCAAAGAAAGTGATATTTGATAGGTATGTGCTTGGTCTTGGAATGCATGACTGGATTCTTTGAAATACTGATTGCACTTGTATTATCACATAGAATGGAGATGGGTGGAGTACATGTGATTTGAATGTCTTGCAATGTTTGCATCATCCAAAGGAGTTTTGTGCAGCAAGATGCAGCAGCTACATATTCTACTTCAGTTGTAGATGATGCAATTGAACTTTATTTCTTGCTGAACCAAGACACTAATCTGGAACCCATAAAGAATGCACCACCACTAGTGCTTTTTCTGTCATCCATGCTTCCTGCCCAATCTGTATCTCTAGGATACCATAAACCAAGGTTTTGGGTTCCTTGAAGATATTTGAAAATCCTTTTGACTGCTTGAAGGTGTGCTTCCTTTGGATTTGCTTGGAATCTTCCAACTATTCCCACTACATGCATGATGTCTGGTCGGGTACTTGTTAGATAGAGCAGACTACCAATCATGGATCTATAGGTTGGTTGATGTACTGCTGCTGATTCATCATTTGCGCTGAGGCTGCATCCTGTTACCATAGGGGTACACACTGGTTTCAAATCTTCCATGCCATATTTCTTCAAGATTTGCTTGAGGTACTTGGTTTGTGACAAAAAAATACCATCTTTATTTTGTTGAACTTGTAAACCAAGAAAATATGTGAGCTCACCAAGTAGGGACATTTCAAATTCTTTCTGCATTACCAAAGCAAAGTTTTGACTCATGGCTTCTTCATTGCTACCAAAGATGATATCATCAACATACACAACAAGTATTAGCAATTTATCATTGTCAATTTTTATGTATAGATTGCTATCAGCTGATCCTTTTGAAAAACCTTGTTGATGGAGGTATTTTTCAAGATGATAATACTAGGCCCTTGGAGCTTGCTTTAGACCATAGAGAGCCTTTCTAAGTCTGCATACAAGTTTTGGATCATTTCCAAGGATGAGTCCATCTGGTTGCTCAATATATAATTCTTCTTTTAAGTCTCCATTTAGAAAGGTAGATTTCACATCCATTTGATATACTTTGAACTTCTGAAAGCTATAAAGAGCAAGGAACATTCTTTGGCTTCAAGTCTAGTAATAGGTGCAAAAGTTTCTTCAAAGTCTATACCTTCTTGTTGGGCATACCCTTTACAAACAAGTCTGGCCTTGTTTCTAATAACTTCTCCATTTTCATTTAGTTTGTTTTTGAATATCCATTTGGTTCCTATGACATTCTTATCATTAGGCCTAGGAACCAATTCCCAAGCATTATTCTTTTCAATCTGCTCAAGTTCTTCATTCATGGCCTTTACCCAACATTTATCTTTGAATGCTTCATTTACATTTTGCGGTTCGACGGAAGAAAGCAATGACAGATAGCTTGAAGCTTCTGTAATAATTCTTTTCGTCTGCACACCTGCCTCTTTCTGCCCCAAAATTTGAGTCTCTAGATGATTCTTCTAAACATACCTTGATGGAGTCTTTTCTTCTACCCTTATATGTTCTTCTGGTGCCTCATAGGTTTCTTCTTCAGAATTAGTCTGATTTGATGTGGAAAAATAGTCCTCATCTTCTTCAAAATCTTCGGTTTTAACCTACTTTGGATTTTTGCCTGCTTCATCAACTACGACATCAATACTTTCAACAATTTTCCCAAGTCCTTTATTATAACACTTATATCCTTTACTTTGGGAAGAGTAACCAAGGAGAATGCCTTCATTTGCTCTAGGTTCAAACTTGCTAAGTTTTTCATCAGTCCTTTTGATGTAACATTTGCTTCCAAAAACTTTGAAGTATTTTATAGTAGGAATCTTACCATACCAAAGTTCATGAGGAGTTTGAGTGCTGTTTACCTGGACATTTGTTTTGTTGAGAATAGTGACGGCAACAAATGCAGCTTCACCCCAGAAGGTTGCCGGAGTTCCAGACTCATCAAGCATAGCACGAGCCATTTGTTGAACAGTTCTGTTCATCCTTTCTACCACTCCATTTTTCTGAGGAGTCCTTTCAGTAGAGAGTTCCCTTCTTATTCCATGTTCTTCACAAAAGTCAAAAAATTCATCTGAGGTAAATTCCCCTCCTCGATCAGACCTGAGATATTTGATTTTGCAATCTGATTCATTTTCAACCAAAGCTTTGAAGGCTTTGAACTTTTTGAATGCTTCGCCTTTATGCTTTAGAAGTCCTATCCAACACATTCTGGAAAAGTCGTCAAGGAACAATATAAAGTATTCTTCTCCATGAGGTGACTTTTTCCTAGATGGACCACATAAATCAGTGTGAATAAGTTCAAGAGGCTTACTAGTTGATCCTTCCTTCTCAGGGAAATGAGCTTTGGTTTGCTGACCAAATTGACATGATTTGCATATTGTATTCTCAGGAATGCTAATATTAGGAAGATCACGAACAGCCCGGTATCTGCATGCTTTTCTTATTTGAGAGAAACTTAGTTGCCCCAATCTTTTGTGCCATAACCAGTGTTCATCATTTTTTCTTAGGTAGCATTGTTGTTGCCCCCCCTTGAGTATGTACAGGTTGTTTGGAGTTCTCACACCCTTGATCATTGTTTCTATTGTATCAAGCTCACGGACAACACATCCATTTGATCGAAATACAACCTCATTTCCTTGATCACACATTTCACTGACACTCAATAGATGGTGCTTTAGACCATCAACATACATAACATTCCCAGCTTTAACCTTTTCTTTTAAGAGAACAGAACCTTTACCTTTTATGACTCCAGGAGTGTCATTACCAAATCAGACCTTCTTTTAATTTTATAAGGCATTATATGACTGAAGTTTTTCTTTATCACCCGTCATGTGTTTCGAGCATCCACTGTCGATGTACCACTGATTTTCCTGTCCTTCTGCATACAAGGATATACCACATCTTTATGTTTGTGGTTCTTTCTTTCTCCATGTTTTGGGGCCCAATGAAGCTTGCTCCTTCTGAGATGTTTGCCAAAACTTACTCCTGCATTCAGAATCTTCATGACCGATGTTGTTACAGATAGAGCATTCTATTTCATTTTCAAGAGCAGAAAAGTTATTGTCGATCCTTTTCATGATCCCAATCACATTCCTTTGATTTTGTGCTTCTCTAGTCATGATGGTCTTGTAGGCAACACATTGAGCAGCTTTGTGTCCAAATTTATGACATGAGAAAAATTGGCCATTAAAGAAACTCTTGCGATTATCGAATCTATTGACCTAGTGATTGTAGTTTCCATTGACATTCATTCTTGAAGAAAATTGAGAATGATTTACCTGCAGTTGGTTGTAGCTTTTGTTCATCCTTGAAGTAGATTGAACCCGATTTACCTGGTGATCTGCTTTATGCCTTTGTTGACAATTGTCAACCTGTTCACTTCT
The DNA here is from genome assembly GCA_031772625.1 of Pinus tabuliformis. Classification (NCBI taxonomy): domain Eukaryota; kingdom Viridiplantae; phylum Streptophyta; class Pinopsida; order Pinales; family Pinaceae; genus Pinus; species Pinus tabuliformis. Next base: position 826,253,009 of record CM062807.1, on the reverse strand, counting down.
CCTTGCTGCATAAAGATAGCTTTTGGAGGTGGATGGCTTCTGTGCTTGAGATGCTTCTTCAGTATATCCAAGACCTGTCTTTATCAGAGGAGAACATTGCACTTTGATAATTTCATCTAAAGTTTCAGATCCTTTAGCAAATCTAAGATTAAGAGCTTTTGTTTTCTCAATATCTTTTCTAAAACCCACAATTTCACATTCTAACTTTTCATTGTGTTTTTCCCTTTCAGCAAGTGGGAATGTCAGAGTATCTATAATCATACTCTTTTCTTCTAAACAGATTTTAAGTTTAGAAATTTCTTCATAGAGACCATCTTCATCTATAGGATCCAAGAAATCATCATCTTCAAAATCCATCAAAAGTCTATAATCATTACCATGTTCATCTTCATCATTATTTGATAATCCATCACTGTCTTCATAAGTATAGTAGCTCTTCTTACTTACATTTTGTTTTCTATTCCATTTAATTGGTTCCTTACCTTTATCAAGCTTATCTTTATGAGGACATTTGGCTGCATAGTGACCGACTCTTCCACAAGCAAAGCATTTGAAAGGTAGTTTACCTTTGAATCTTCCAAAACCCCGTTGAAGGTTCTTGACAAAGTTTGCTTCTTTCTCACCTTCTGAAATGTGTCCCGATTCATTGAGCTCTTCTCTTCCTAAAGCCTTGAATGTGACTTCTCTCATAACTGATGCACCTCCTTTTCTCATTTCAACAACAGTTAGGATTCCGTGCAGTTGTTTCATAGTCATACTCTGAGGATCTTGCTTTTCTTCTATGGCAAAAACCTTTGATTCAAACTTAGAAGACAAGACCTTAAAACCTTTTCAACTAAAGTAACTTATTTTATCTCTTCACCCAAATTTTTCATGCGATTAACAATCTCATCTATATGAAGGAAGTAATGAGCTATACTTTCATCATTGTGAATTTTGAGAGTTTCATATTGAATTATGAGAGATTGTAGTTTTGCACATTTTACCTAATTGTCTCCTTCATAGCTTAGAACGATCTTTTCCCATATTTCTTTGGCAGTTTTGAGCTACATAACCTTGAAAAATTCTGACTATCACAGACTCCCCAAAAGTGTATTGGCAGCCTTGGCATTTGTTTCATACTACTTTTTACCTGTCGTATCTGTAGGAATTGCTGCTGGAAAGGTATATCCTCCTTCCACGATTTCCCAAACATCTGTTCCAAGAGGGTGAAGATAGGTTGTGGTTCTTACCTTCCAATAGACGAAGTTTCTCCCATCAAAGATTGGTGGTCTAATGGATCCCTCTCTTTCGTAGCTGCCCATGATGATAGATATTCCTTCAAGTGATCAAGCTTCTCCTGAAGGACCGACTCTAAAACCAATTGTTGGAAATAATACTGAGAGGGGAGGGGGGTGAATTAGTATTAGCAATTTAACAATATTTCATTTCCATAAGCAAATTTATATATGCTACTTCTGTTAATGCAACTTACATGTATATGCAACTGTGTTTAGAGCAACCAGTGTATACCTTGCAGACTTATAATTTAGTTAGTTGATCTTTAATCTGCATATCAGAACCATACAACAGTAATCAAGTGCAGTAAACAGAATAGGCAATCACACACCTGAACATAAGATATAAGGTGGAAACCCAATGTGGCGGAAAACCACCTACTGCAATCGTCTCTATATTTCTTTAATAAGAAACTTCCTTTTACAAATTTGGTACTGATGCTGCCTTATACCAGTACGTAGGCTTCTACCTACAAAAGGCTACAACCTTCTCTCATTCTCCAGCTTTTCTTAGAAGGGAGCTACAACCCCCTTAGCTCTTGTACTAGTTGATGTGTTTACTAGTACATAGGTGCTGACCTACAAAAGGCTACAACCTTCTCTTTTATTCTAGGGACCACGTTTCATAAATTTTCAAATTGGATCCATTAATAGCATCAATCAAACATCAAATATATCTGCATCAACCAATCTCCTTTTCACCAGCCACAACTAAATCAAACAATCACTTCTCTAAATGCTATAACCAGAATATAGTAACAGTAACCAGAAACCAATCCAGAACCCAGAACACTGCAACAGCAAACAGAAGTAGCTAAAACATATTTTATGAGGTGTACACTACTTCACTATGTCAAACCTACATGCATATGCACTTTTATCAAGGCGGACTAGCGTATACGTAGATTTGAAATGTCGAACCAGTGTGTATACGTGCCTTTGCTATATTGAACCTGCGTACAGATCTGTAAAAGATGATTCAACCTTTACAACTATTCAGACATCAATTATACCCAGATCATCAGATTTACAGATTACAACATGTGCCAATTATTCAGATAAAATATCAAAACCACACAAAGATACTTCTCTTCAAGCCTTAAGATCTTGACCCATCAATAGAACTTATCCTTCTTCAAGCGCTCAGGTTCCTCCTTGATTCAAATCCAGCTATGCACCATAACCCAATGACCAGTATTCTAGATCTTTCTCTTCATAAGATATTCAATACTTGAGTGCCTTTGCCTAATGATCTCCTTCTCCTTTTATAGTCTTAGGCCTTACTCAATACCATGGTCCAAAACCACTTATAATCAATACCTTGGTCCTGTTGTGGCCAGCAACAACCCCCATTCTTATTGAGTGTTATTCCTAATACTAAATAAGTGGGGACCCCTAGTTAAAATCTAAAAAATCAAAGTAGTGTGATAAGGTAAGATAAAATCTTTCCTTAGGAAAATCGCATCGCAAAAAGATAGCGAGATGCCTCCTTACAAGCCGAAGTTCCAATATTGCGAGATCGCGATACGCGATAGTATCGCATCACACCCAGCAAATACAACTTACATGAAACACTTTAAAATTTGTTGATATGCGATGACGTCGATCGCAAGATCACATTTCACAGAAAATAGGTTAACAAAGATTGGCATACATAACATTCCTGCGATCTGCGATATTGCGATTTCGCGATACAGCGATAATGCGATGTCACGAGCGATCAATTTTGCGATGTTATGATTTTGCGATTTTGCGATTTTGCGATGTTGCGATCTGCGATGTTGTGAAGCAAATCGCAAAATCGCTTCATCGCAGATCTTTTGGGCACGTTATTCAAGAAAAGTATTTTCCCTAAGCTGACACTTGGTTATGCGCTTTAATGCTAATAAATGAGGTAGTTGCCAGTTATAATGGAATATGGGTTCGTGCTTATCGAAAGAATCATTTCACATAAGGTGGTATACTTGGTATGTCTGCGGCATTTAAGACTTTCCGATCACCCTTCCCTGTCATTCATTTTCGCTTCACTTGTGAATTGCAGGAACGGAGAATAGAGGCCGATACAAAGCAATAAGCAGGTTCAAATGGGAAAGAAAAGCAAATCCCCGAGCTCAGAAGAAAAGGAAATTGGAGAACGTGCTCTCTCAAGACGCAGAACAATTAGATGTCCTGTGGCAAGATCCCACTAGCAATCCTATTGAGAATCTCACCAAACTATCTCAGATCGCAGGAACATATGCCTCTACGACTATTGATAAAGCATCTGAGGTACAGTAATTGCTAAAAGAAAGGGAAGACCAGATACAAGTATTGCAACAACAGTTGCAACAAGCTAACGCCAACAATGAAGCACAGAAACAGCTTGAAAGGTTACAACAGGACTTCCAGCAAATGCAGATAGGATATCAGAAAAGTTTGGATGTGAAAGGAAAGCAGTTAGAGTATTTACAGGAGATGCACAAGGACAATCCTAAACTTACAGAATTTATCACGGAGTCCATTTCCTTGAATGAACAATTACTGTAGCAGCAAGAAGCGTTGGGACAAAAGATATCACAGTGGAGCTATTATTGTGAAATTAGTGATAAAACCACTAATCAAGTGGTCGATTTACGAAGTGACTATGATCTAATTGATAAACGGGTAACTGAATATTTGGCTTGGCAAGAAAAATACGAGGGAAAAATAGCAGGTGCACCAAGGATCAATGAAAACCACAAAGAAATTCTCTTTAACAAATGGGACAAGCAAATCAGAGAGGCAGAGCAAGCAGCAGAAGGAGCAGTCCGGCAGCAAGCAATATTATTGATTGTGTAAATGAAAATTTGCACAGGGAAAATTTGATCGCAGAGACCACTCCAGGATATTTACCTAATGCACAGCAACTACAGGCAGATTGGAAACAGAGAGCTCAAGAAAAGGCAAAAGCAATTCAAGGGTTAACCAAGTTGAACTGGGATTATTACTGGGCATACTTGGTAAAGCCACATAGCCAGTGGATGACTGTTAAGTGTATCATCAATTCGGCCGAAAAAATGGCGCCAGCTCTTGTCAATTCTATTTTCTCAGCTCAGCTAAAAGCGGAAGTCAGCCAGCCGACTCTTCTCAAACAGATGTTGCATGCGTGTGATTTCAAGGACCAAATACAGAAGTAGTTTAATGTTAGATTTAATTTTAGCTTTAATTTTGTTTTATTTTCCTGAAAAGAGGATGGTCATTTAAACCGCATCCTACATTTTTGTAATAATTTATTTTTAGATTTTAGTTAGTAGTATTTAAACCCTTCTCATGCATTTAGAGAAGGGTCCTGAAATTTATCAAAAACTTATCCCCAGAACATGCACTTCTGTACCCTCTGAGGAGGTTTTGATGAATGAATGGAACAGGATTTATTGATGTTTGCATTTGATGTCTGCTACTGATGTTACACTTTTGTACTCTTAGTGGATATTTGATCAAGGAGAGATAAATCGTGATCACTTGAAGCTCATGAGTAGGACTAGTTATAAATGGTATTTCTATCTCTTAACTATTTCTGCCTTGTGTTAGAGTGATTTTCAGTTCAGTTATTTATATATTAATGTATGAATGCCTGAGTTATCATTTGGCACTTTTGTACGGTGATAGCTATTTATTTATGCTTAGTGTATGAATAGCTCATTATGAGATATGTTTTGCACAACTGTTTCGTCTAACTTTTTATATGAAATGGTTCATCTGTACTGAATTCTTTTCTCATAACAGTTGAATGATCTTTATTACCAGTTGTTGTTTGAAATCATTTTAGATCGCATAGAAGAAAGATTACACCCTGGGTTAGTGTAGATTTACATATTCCTGTTATTAGAATATAATTTCCTTATTATTAGATTAGAATTAGAGTAGAAGTATTCCATTTAGAAATTGTTAGAAACAAAAATATCAATCTTTCTCACACACACACTGAAATTGGGAAACTGGTCCCATATCCCCAGTCAGACCCGCTATACCAAATGGAAAAGGAGCTGCCAACCAAGGTCCGGACCGGGCGGGTATCCCCCTTGTTGTAGACCCGATTTTCGGGGCTTCAACATATTTGGTGCTAGAAGGAGGGCCACCGAACTGTGAATGGCAAGCAAATCCAAATCTAAATACCATTCTGAGAGTAAATCGCCCTCACCATCTCCTCCAACTTCTCCATTGCATTCAGAAACTTTAAATCCAGAGTTAGAAGTCGCTGGAGCAACAGCCGCTACTACAAACCCTGACATTTCAGAACAATCTACTATTGAACCTCTTGAAGTTGAATCTTTGACTCACAAACTTCAGTGATTTTCTATATCTCCTCAGAAATCTGATAAATCTCGAGGCAGCGTGACTTCGCAATATAACCCTGCTTATCCTCTGTCCAGATTAAAGAGCGAAAAGTTTGGTGTTCAGCCAACTGAATTACCTCTACCTTCTAGGAAGAGAGCAAGGAAGTCTCCTAAAGGATCCGATAGCGAGACTCTTTCATCATCATCATCCATCTCAACCTCTTCACCACGAAGTCAACCATCCACTCCTCCACTTCAGATCATCGTCCATCAGCCTATTGCAACTTCCTCAACTCCTTCTCAAACATCTAGAGTTATAATATCCTCATCTTCTCAACCACAAGGATCATCTTCTACACTTTCTTCTGTTAGTAGTTCAGCAATGGCCCAATCTCCATGGAATAACCCAGGGGCAGTCTTAATGCCTGCACCCTTGAGTCAGATACTGGCCCATCCTGAAAAATGGCTGCCTAAGTTTAACCCTGAGGCAGGCATGCTAGCAGAAGAACATATAAATAACTTTATGCTATCCATAAATCTCAATGGAGTTGTTAATGAGGATGTTGTTGTTCGACTTTTCCCTTATACTTTGCAAGGGACAGCCGGATCATGGTATTTCTCATTACCATCTGGATCTATTACTAGTTGGGACATCTTCCAAGAACAATTCTTGACCAAGTTTGGTGATGACAGGTCTACAGCGACACTGATCAATGACTTGTCTAACCTTAGGGCTGAGTCAAGAGAACCTATCAAAGATTTCAACTTACATTTCAATAAAATCCTAAACAAAATACCTACCACTTCTCAGCCTAGTGAAGAGGTGCGAAGCGAATGGTATATTACTGCTTTACCATCAAACTTAGCAAGCTTTGTTGATAGGGCTAACAAAACAACCTTAGTTTAAAATATGAAAGAAGCAATAGTAGTAGAGAAACATATTACGGCCTTAGAAAAGAAAAATGCGATGGAAGAACGAAAATCTAAGAAGGTCTCTTTCAAAGAAGATACCAAGAAAAAATAACCCAAAGATCCATTCAATTTAGAAGGATTACAAAAAGTTTTAAAGACCATGTCTAACGAAATGGTCGACATTAAGAAACAAGTGGCAGAAACTTCCTCTAAAAATCCATACAGGCCTTTTAAAAGAAATCATTCAACTGATTCCAAACCCCCTAACGCTATTTCAAATGTTGAATCAGAAGAAGAAGAAGAGGAAAATGCTACTGAAGAGCATACCGATGAAGAAGAAGTTGTAGAATTACAAGGTATGTGGGATTTCATCCTCCCAAATGAAGAAGATCAAGAGGTATTCCCAGTTAGTACTCATAGCAGAAATCAACTTGATCCTCCTCAGCCTACACCTAAGCCAAAGAGCACAAGCTCGATGACTAAGGATAAAGTCGCAGCCAAGAAAACATCACCTAAAGCGACTCAAACCAGCCCAATCCAAACAGACACATCTACTCCATCTAAAACGCTAATCATTTCGGATGAAATGGAGTATAACATCGTTGAAGACATGAAAAAGACTAGGGCCAATATTACTCTTTTTGAATTGAGCAAGTTAAAACACCAGCAGAAAGTACTTTTGAAAGAATTACATGTTGTGCCAGTTGCACCTTTACCAGCTGCTGTAATCTCTCAAGCTTCCCATGATATGGGAAGACCTCCAACTAATACGATAAATAAATTTGATCCAAATGATATCGCATTAATTGGAGGAAGATCGAGATCGCATACTCCCCCATTTCTCCTTACTTATGAAATCTTCAATAAAAATGTGCATAATTGCTTAGTGGATTCTAGAGCTTCATCAAATATTTTGCCAAGATCAATTTGTGCAAAATTTAATGTTCAACCACAGAAATCCACTGTGCGCATAGTTCAGCTAGATCGATCGCAAGTTGAAGTGATTGGCAAGTTAAATCAGGTTACCATAAGGCTGTCATTGATCCAGGTGGATGTTGGTGGCCACCCACCAACCCATTTGGACCCCCAAAACTGTCTCTTTCAGTCTTTTCAGTTTCCTTAATTGTATCATAGTTTACTATTTTTAGTAGTTTTTCGGGTCCTAAACTTCCAGAGCCATTTTGAGGTCCTAAACGACGTTTTTTTTGGAATCTGGGGCAACATGGGTCCATGGACTGATGTTGCCTCCCAAAGTGGTAGTACTCGGATAGATCTTTCTAACGAGCTATCGTGCGCGTCAAACGGAGATCGTATGCCAAAGTTACGACCCCGGGAAATTGATGTACCAATTTACCCAAACGGGGCCCACAATTTGGCATTTCATCTTCTAGGGTTAGGTTTCGGGATGTGAAGGGTTTTTCGTTGTTTCTCAACAATAAATAGGCCTTCGAGCCTCATTGTAATACAGTTCGGAACAGTTCAGAGGCATGTAGCCGCACATCTCTTCTCAGAGATAAGCTACCATCGCCCTAGCTAGTTTATTTCCATTTCTGGTTGTAAGCATATTTCAGTATTTTCCATTAATGAAATGAGGCATTATTTCCGCTGCATATCTGTGTTTATGGTTATTGCATCTCTATATTTATGGTTATCTCTGTAATCTATTGCGTTCCTGTTTAAATCCGGATCAGTGGTATCAAAGCGGTCTGCTTTTTCTCTGTTTTTCTTTGCATGTCCCCAATGAGGACGGATATAAGGAGTTAGGGATTGAACTGGTCGAACCTTTGCAAGACCAGCCTCGCAAATCCCAACGGCCTCCCATGGCGGATGAGAAGAAAGAAGAGGGGGCAGGAGATCCTATCAAAATCTTGCTCGAAGAAGCGCTCGAGCAGCAAAGGAACGCGATGATGGATAGCGTTGCGCAGATCCTTCAGCGGCTACCCAGAGGCGACACATCGGCTTCCAACAGCGACTCTGGAAATGCCACACCCTTCAAGGTACAAGTTAATTTTGAAATCCCCATCTTTGAGGGTCAAATAGACGCAGATGCCGTAGATAAATGGTTAAATCTGCTAGATGGGTATTTTTCTGTTCATGAATTTTCAAATCAGGAAAAGATTGTTTTTGCTCTTCTCAAAGCAGCCCCCCACGTCAAGGACTGGTGGGAAACCTACTGCGAGCAGAAGGATGAAAGTACAGGCTCACTATTTTCAGCCACACCCACTTGGAATGACTTCCGGGATGCCATCAAGGAGCGGTACTACCCTGTCGGAAGCTATGAGGACAAATACATCAAATGGACAACACTGCGACAGGGACGAGACCAGGATGTGCCAGAGTTCACAAACATTTTTCATACCCTTCGCACACAGTTGGGTATCAAAGATTCTGAGTTGCATTTGGTACTCAAATACCGTGGCTGCCTGCACAAATACATCCAAGAAGAGATGGTGTTCTTGAACATCCCCTCACTCGGCACAGCATACCGATACGCTGTCAAAATAGAGCAAAAGCTCAAACAGAAGAAGCGAGACTTTGGATCTGCAAATCCGAAGCCCAAAGGACAAAGCCAAGGCGGGGTGACCCAAGACAACCCGTCGAAGCCACAAGAAAAGAAAAACACCACGAAGCCGAAGACGGACACAGGAAAGTGGTGTGAGTTCAACAAGAGTCCCACTCATAACACAAGTGAGTGTCGGACCAAGCAGTCGCTGGTGGCCGAGTTGAAGGCTTCCGAATCAGATGCATGTTCCGACCCTCAGCCAGAACTCGACAAGGGGAATGGCAAAGGGAAGCAGATCATTGATACAGATCCCAGTGCCACTGTTGCCACCGCCAAGATCAAGAAAAATGAGCCCGAATATCCAGAGGAGGGGGAGCGTCTTTTCCACTCATAGATGTGGGTGAAGGGTTCACCGCTGCGATTCATTGTCGACAGTGGTAGCCAAAAGAACCTGGTTTCAGCAGAGGTCATGAAGCGGTTGGGTCTACCGACTACACCGCACCCACAGCCGTACAGTATCGGGTGGCTTCACGAAGGACGAGATCTGAAAGTTCGCCAGCAGTGCCGCCTTCCCTACAGCATCAAACCCTTCACAGACGAGGTATTGTGTGATGTTACACCTCTGGATGTTTGTGATGTATTATTAGGCCAGCCATACTTGTGGAGGCAACATGCTGTGTATGAGTCAAGGCCTCGTGCTGTCATTATTTCTTTGAATAATTCATTATACAGGATACCGGAGGTAGCCCCACCTACCGCCACATCTTTGATCACTACCAAGAAAGGCAGCAAGCTCATATCACAGACCAGGAAATTCATCTGTCTAGTTCACTCCCAAAATAAGGGGAAGATTGTTGCTACATCCATGACCCCTGCAAAGGGTTCCTCCACGCAGTAGTAGCAGCAAAGGGATACGGTCATGAAAAAACACAGGAACAACTTCTCCTCACCCACATGGGTATCACACAAGTTTCAGGTGGGCAACAAAGTCTGGTTGCATCGACAGAAAGAACGCCTTACCAGAACCCATCAGAAGCTCAGATCACTCCGACATGGTCCTTACAGCAGTACCAAGGCTATGGGGAACAATGATTTGGAGCACATCATTCCTCCATTCCTTCGCCTGCACCAAATGTTCAATGTGGACCATCGTCAACCATGCTTCCCACCATCACTGGACACATCAAAGATTGCAGGACAAGTTCAGCAGATGGAGAAACTCAACGCAATGGGGACCATTGCTTCCTAAGGGGGGAGGAATGATCCAGGTGGATGTTGGTGGCCACCCACCAATCCATTTGGACCCCCAAAACTGTCTCTTTCAGTCTTTTCAGTTTCCTTAATTGTAGCACAGTTTACTATTTTTAGTAGTTTTTCGGGTCCTAAACTTCCAGAGCCATTTTGAGGCCCTAAACGACGTTTTTTTGGGAATCTGGGGCAACATGGGTCCATGGACCGATGTTGCCTCCCAAAGTGGTAGTACTCGGATAGATCTTTCTAATGAGCTATCGTGTGCGTCAAACGGAGATCGTATGCCAAAGTTACGACCCCGGGAAATTGATGTACCAATTTACCCAAACGGGGCCCACAATTTGGCGTTTCATCTTCTAGGGTTAGGTTTCGGGATGTGAAGGGTTTTTCGTTGTTTCTCAACAATAAATAGGCCTTCGAGCCTCATTGTAATACAGTTCGGAACAGTTCAGGGGCATGTAGCCGCACATCTCTTCTCAGAGCTAAGCTACCATCGCCCTAGCTGGTTTATTTCCATTTCTGGTTGTAAGCATATTTCAGTATTTTCCATTAATGAAATGAAGCATTATTTCCGCTGCATATCTGTGTTTATGGTTATTGCATCTCTATATTTATGGTTATCTCTGTAATCTATTGCGTTCCTGTTTAAATCCGGATCAGTCATCCAATCCAAAGGTATGTCAAGTTATCAACATTTTAGTTGCTGATATTCCTGAATTTTATGGCTTAATTCTTAGCAGATATTGGTCAGAAAAACTTCATGGATACTTTGCAACTGACTGGTCACATATGTGGCTGCCTTATAATGGTAAACCAAATCAAATAAAAGTTGAACGTGAACGACATCAGAAATACATAGTAACAGAACTCGAGGGAGAAAATGAACCAGTAGCATACAATTCTAACAGCATTGGAAACTATTCAGTAGATTCTTTCTTAGGAAATTTTAATGCTCATACATCACCTTACTTAGAACATTTTGTTTTGTCTCAAGTAGAAAAATTTTCTCAAATAGATAGTTCTAAATGTATTAATTTTATAGATAGTCCTTTAAATAAATCTTTGTTTTGGAAATTATTTTTTGATGGTTCTAAGTCTAACGAAGGAGCAAGAGCAGGATGTGTGTTAGTAAGCCCAGAGGGAGATAAAACCATGTTAACTTGCAGACTCAAATTCGAGTGCACCAACAATACCACAGAATACGAAGCTCTAGTCCAAGGCTTGTACAAGGCAATCGGATTAGGCGTCAAATACCTGAAAGTTTTCGGAGATTCTGAAATAATAATTAGACAGGTACACAATACTATACACTGTTTATCAGGTCATTTAAAGCATTACCAATATTTAGTTCAAGATTTGACTGAACATTTTATAGCATTCAATATTTCATCAATTCCCAGACTCCAGAATGCTAGCGCAGACCTCTTAGCCAACGTAGCTTCCAAGCTCATTCCGTCAGAAGATTTTAGCCCTGACCAATTTTCAATTGAGTTAATCTTTAGACCATCTATCCCTGATAACATTACCAATTGGAGGATTTTTAATGACGATCCTGATATCGTGAGTTTTCTCACATCTGAAGGATCCTACACCAATCAAATAATTGACGAAGACCAACATGACCAACAATTGCAACAGGATAGTACTAACAATGCTATACCTAAATCAGTAGTCAAATTAGAAGACCTTTATGATTTAAAAGATCTACCAATTCAAAACTCCAAAGTTCAACTTTGAATTATGAATTAGTAAATCTAGGAACTGATGCCAAACCACAGAATATCAACCTAGGCCTTGGCCTAGCCCCTGAAGAGAAATTAGCATATATTCGTCTCTTGAAACAATACAAAAGTGTCTTTGCTTGGAATTACGATGAACTCAAAACATACGACACCTCCATCATCCAACATACTATCCCAATGATTGATAATGAAAAACCTGTCCAACAAAAATTGAGAAAGATCCATCCTAATTTAGAAAATCAGATCAAAACTGAACTCAACAAGTTATTGAAAGCCAAAATAATCTTTCCCGTTAGACATTCTAAATGGGTCTCCAATATGGTACCTGTTAGAAAGAAAAACGGAGATATCAGAATCTGCATTGACTTTCGAAACCTTAACAAGGCCTGCCAAAAGGATAATTTTCCTTTACCTCCCATGGAACAAATACTGCAGGCAGTTGTGGGCTCAGAACTAATGTCATTCTTGGATGGATTCTCAGGATACAACCAAGTGCTGGTACATCCTGACGATCAATTGAAAACTACATTCAAAACTAAATGGGGCACATACGCATATCAAAAGATGCCATTTGGTTTGATTAACGCGGGCACCACATTTCAGAGAGCTATGGACATTCCATTCAAAGGGTTAGTTAATAAGTCAGTGGTAATCTATTTGGATGATATTACTGTTTATTCCAAGAAATGAAAAAACCATCTCATGGATTTAAAACAAATCTTTCAATGTTGTTTAAGGTATGGAATTTTGCTTAACCCGAAAAAATCCTTTTTCGCATTAAGTGAAGGAAAGCTTCTAGGATTCATAGTGTCAAAATCTGGAATTCACATTGATCCTGACAGAATCAAAGAAATTTCCGCAGTTCCCCTACCTCACAATAAGAAAGCCATGCAATCTTTCCTTGGCTAGATCAACTTTGTAAAGAGATTCGTCCCAGATTTTTCAAGAATTGTGTCTCCTTTACAAGCCATGATTAAAAAGAACACAAAATTTAAATGGGGCCAAGATGAACATGAAGCATTCAATCTGATCAAACAAGCCATTATTAATGCTCCATCGTTAGCAACTCCAAATTTTTTCGATCCTTTTATTTTGTATACCTTTGCCTCAGATAGATCATATGCTCTGATACTCACTCAAGCAAATCAAGAGAAGGCAGAAGCCCCAATTGCTTTTTTCAGTTCCAATTTACAAGGTGCTGAATTGAATTATTCAGATGTGGAGAAACAAGCCTATGTTGTTTTTAAAGCAATTAAATACTTCAGACCTTTCTTACTCAAAACACATACCAAGATCATAGTACCATTTCCAGCGGTAAGAAGTCTTCTAGTACAGAAGGATGTGGGTGAGAAAAGGGAAAATTGGGTTACTACCTTACAAGAATACGACATAGAAATCAAACCAACAAACATTGTAAAAGGTCAAGGCTTTTGCAAACTGCTGGCAGGAGCATCGCTAATGCCCGAAAATCCATCTGAAGAGGTACAAGTGTATGAGGTAAGCCTAAACGATGCTGAGTCATTATATGCTGATATTATTTATTATTTAAAGAATGGATATGCTCCTTCAAACCTTGATCATACCAAGAAAAGAGCTCTAAGGCTAAAAGCCAAACAATATCAACTTGTAAATGACGTTCTTTTCAGAATAAATTATGATTCTGTTCTACTTAGATGTCTTGAGAAACTGAAGCTGAAAAGGTCTTGCAGGAACTCCATGATGGGCCAGCAGGCGGACATTACGCTAGAGATGCAACTGCTCATAAGATCTTACGCGCAGGCTATTACTGGCCCACATTATTCAAGGACGCACATAACTACGTAAGAAAATTCCAAGTCTGTCAAACCGCTGCTGGGAGACAAAAGAAACCATCCTTGCCACTGCAACCAGTTACCATCGAACAGCCTTTCGATCAGTGGGGATTAGACATAATAGGTGAGATCGTTCCTCACTCTTCTAAATAGCATAGATACATCCTCACAGCAACAGATTACTTTACTAAATGGGTAGAAGCAGTTCCACTCAAGACGGCTAATGCTCAAAATATCATTGAATTCATAGATCAGTTCATAATCACCAGGTTAGGATTGACTTTCGCTTTAATGTTTGATAATGCATCATACTTTTCTGGTAATACAATGACTGAATTCGCACTCAAAAGGGGTTTCAAACTTAAATACTCGGCCAATTATTATCCACAAGGGAATGGGTTAGCTGAATCCACAAATAAGAACTTAATTAGAATCATTAAGTGAACCATTGACCAAAATCATAAAAATTGGCATAAGTATTTAATATATGCTTTATGGGCAGACCGAATAATGCAGAAAGCCTCTATCGGCACTTCTCCCTTTAATTTAGTTTATGGGAAAGAAGTGGTTCTTCCAACACATCTGGAAATTCCTTCTTTAGCCTTGGTTCAATATATTGATGAAGTACCAACTTCCTCTTTACAACTTAGGCAGCTGGAATTAATTAAATTAGAAGAACAACGAGAACGGACTAAGGTAAATCATGCTCATCATCAAGCATTGGTGAATGTTGGAAGAATCACCGCACCTCTATAGAATCCGTAATTTCCACCCTGGGAATCCTAGTTACTAGCTTGTAATGTTTACCAACACCTGTGGGTTTTGGTGTAACGGCAAACCTCCCATGGTATCAGAGCTTGGACCCAGGTTCGATTCCCCCAAGTTGCGTTTGAGGGGGGGTGTTGGAAGAATCACCGCACCTCTATAGAATCTGTAATTTCCACCCTGGGAATCCTAGTTACTAGCTTGTAATGTTTACCAACACCTGCGGGTTTTGGTGTAACGGCAAACCTCCACAGTGAAAGCCTCTTTTGATTCCAATATAATATCCAAAAAAGATTTTCAAATGGGAGATTTAGTTTTAAAATGGGACAGGGCTCATGAGGAAAAGGGAAAACATACAAAATTTCAAAGAATGTGGCTTGGTCCTTTTCAAATTGTAGAAATCATAGGTCCATCGACCTTCATGTTACAAGATTTAGCAGGGAAAAGAGATTCTTTACCTGTTAATGGTCAAATTCTCAAGAAATATTTTCCATAGAAGAATATTCTTCTATTTTTGTAGAGTAGTTGTTTTTGCTTTTCATAATAAAACCAGTTGTGAATGGTTACGATAGGCATTTATGAAAAAGACACCAATTCTCTTTCAAATTTTGATCTTTCGCTTGTATAAATAGAAAATCTTTTGGAAAATTGATCTTTATTATTGAAAGATACAGTTAAAAAAACTAGCCTAGATATGATACTATTTTCAACTTCATAAAATTTGATGAAAACAACCTTTAGTGAGAAATTGTTTTATATCAGTGTAATGAAAGGTATCAATAACAAAATAAAGATTCTCTGTAGAACAGTTATTTCCAAAAACTCTACTATTGTCGCCCAGAGCTATCTTAAGGAAACAATGACATCCTCCCTACTAAGGGAATCACATCTTTCATAGGAACAATCCAAGGATACACTTTATCTTAAAGAGTGAGAGGTCTCATCACGAGCCGGCTTATCATAATCACAGATATTATAACTTGCTGACTTTGCCAATACTGCATACCACAACAGGGCAAAGACTCAAGATTGTTGCAATCAAAAGGCAAGGGGTCTCATCACGAGCTAGCTTGTTCAGCAAAGTTATAAATCAGTGAATGACTGTGTCATAAATTGGCTATCAAACCAAGACATTGCTCTTTAAGAATAAAAAGAAAATGAAAGTAGAAAGTGTGGATATGGATTCTTCTTTGGGAATTGTGGGTTTCTTTAAGTAGGATACAGGATCATTGTTGGGTAACAGGTAACCCTGTCGAGGCTATAAACGCCTGCTAGCAGCAGAGGCTCTACCTACGACAAATGAGCATATTTAAAACTGGTTTACAGAGAAGACTTTGTTTTATCTTTACAAACCAAGTAATGACTGATGTAAATACAAGGACTAGCTTGAGGCAGAAAATAATCAAAGTTGAAAATAGTTGAAACAAAATGTCATTGACAGGTTAGAATATAATGTACTTTATCTTTCTATAATAAAGTTTAACTTTCTGGAAAATTTTCTGTTTTGGAAGTTTTGAAAATTCAAAAAGCAGCAGAGATAACTGGTTCTTCCAAGTGAATCGCCAATTGTTGTGGCCAGTGTTATAGCTCCAAATCTCACTTTTATGGTTTGTGATGCTGCACTCATGGCCTAGGGCAACCCCTCCTTCCAGACCTGGTCCTAAAATTTAAAAAACAGTGTTTTATCCCTTATACGTGACATTGCCCTGAGTTAAACGCGTGTATACGCGGGTCTGTGTATAGCCAACACGCGTGTATGTATTAAAACACTTAAAAAAAATATAAAACTCATTATTTTCGGGCGGAGATCGTGGGTTTTACCTGTTGATCACCTGTTAGTGCCCGTGGCCCAACTGTTCCCAACCAACTCCTAACTAAAAAACTACTTTGGGAGTGGTATAAAAAGACCTCAAAGGGAAGGCCTAAGGAGGAGAGAAGAGAGAGAAAGGTTATTATGCTGAGATTTTTCCCTTGACCAGGTCTGAAGTCCCTTGTGCCTTCTGCACTTCCCCCATTTTGTACAGGAAACCTTTGTTTCCTTGTGTGTTGATGTTTATCCACCATTTATGACATCATGGAGAGAGTCATGGAAGGTGTTTGTTAAAGGCTTGAGGCTGGAACGGATCCGGAAGGAAGCTTTGCTTGGAGCCTGCTGAAGGTGACTCAGGTGAAAATATTCCTTTTTATGTACTTTATTTGTCTATAATAAAAGAAACACATGTCTTGGTTCCCGAAATGAATCTTCTTTATGTTAATGATATTCATGTTAGAATTCATATGTAAATGGTTGTTTGGATTTCATAACTAACTACCTTTTTTTATAGCATGAAGATGGTTTCTTTATAAGTTTTTGTCCATATACTGTTGTGTTCTTTGAATTGGTTTTTTTGCAGGACAAAAGAGAAGAAGGGAACTCCAAGAAGGGTTTGGACCCTAAGGGCCTTCTCAAACGTAGGACCAAAGGTACGTACCCTTAACATAGAATTTGCTTATAATAGCATAATGGCTGTGTGAATGCATGTTTCTTTGAATAGATAACTTTCAGTCTGGTAGGGTTTCTACCCAAAAAGCCCTAGGGGAACTTTTCCCTCCATCAGAATTGGCGACTCCACTGGGGACAACACTCTTGTTGTTCCTAGTTTGGGTGTTTTCAAGCCAATCAGGGCTCAGTTGCCTTGTCTGCTTGTTGTTACTGTCTGGTCTGTTCTTGAACTTTAAGTTTTGCCAGTTTCTTCAGTTTGTTTTTTTTTTTTTCTTGAAGCTTTTCATATACGCTGTTTTTCTTAGTTACAGAGGCATATATATGCTTGTTTCTTTGAGTGAACCCGCGTATACGTAGGTTTCCTCAGGTACAGTCGCGTATACACGCAATCTGTACATCAGTACAGTCGCGTATACACGCAATCTGTACATCAGTACAGTCGCGTATATATTGCAATTTTCAAGATTTATAAATCTTTTTGTCTCTGGAGGTTTGTCTGGTGGTTTGATTTGGTCTGAAACGGTCACTGTCCAGTATCAGTTATTTGTTTTACAATGAGCATCTTGTTCTGAATTCTCTCTGATTATAAGGAGTATTGGTCTTGTTTTTTGTTGATTGCAAGTGTCATCGTTTTTTGCTAAAGCACGCAAGATTTCTTGCTAGGAATCTTGGATGCTCTGATTCATCAGGGTAGGGTGATTGATCACAATCTTTGTGTTAATCTTGCTTTTGGTGACTTTTTGTTTGCTTGACAAAATCGCTTTTTGTGACCATCTACTTCTTTGTTTCATGAAATTTGTTGTTTGACACTTTCTTGGAATTTGTCTTTTTGATATTTTTGGTTTTCATTGCCAAAGCTTTCATTGTTGCTTTTGATTGTTAAGAGCGATTTCAAACACATTTATTTTTGTTGAGTTTTCATCCATTAAGTGGTGTCGACTCGCAAAAGTGTTTAATTGCCTATTCTTCAATCACAAGTTTTAGTGTTGTTGAGAGCATTTTTTGAAAAGACTCTTCTGTTTGTTGCTTTCTTGAACTTCCTTTTCATTTGGTTTCCTTTTAGTGAAGTGAAAGTGCTTTATGTTTGTCTTAGAACTTGTTTTTAGTGTTTAGACGAAATGAATGGTAGCATCTCATATTCCATCTAGACATTGTAAGTGGAAAGATAAAGATTGATAAGCAAGCAACTTTCATTTTTTGTTTTTAGAGTAGTTTCAAATCTTGCATCCACATATATTTGTTGCATTAGGATAGATTTGCATATCTTTTTTAGGCATACATAGCTTTGTTAGCTTTTGTGAGTGTGAAGCGTGAATTAACAAAAAGAAAAGAATTTTTTTTTTTATTAGAAGTACCTCTGAACCCTATAGAAATTGCTCTTCATCGAAAAATGAAAAAGTGCATGTGCATGTAGTTAAGTTTTTATTAATTTCTTTTGCGTCAAAAAACACCACTAGTTTCACTTCCGTTACCTTGTGACTTAAAGAACAACCTAATTTAAAATCAAGCGCTAACTAAAATTCACTAGAACTTTTTTTTTTAGTCAGTTACACCAAGAAGTTTAGGATTTTAGGGCCGGATAAGGCGAGTGGAGAGTTAACTCTCCAAGGCCATATAAACGTCAAACGTAGGAGTCTGAATAATGAGAGAAAATCCAATAGCGTTAGGAAGACCAGGAAAGCTCTGGATCTGGAAGTTAAGCACGAGGGTCTGTGAAGATAGGGAAGAGAGATACCCCCTCTCCTACTTGTCCGAACTTACCTCACTACTGTTCCGCCTGGCTTCTGCGATGAGTTGGTATCCATAGTTGCTACTCCTAGGGATCTACACAGGTGGCTGCGGAGGGGAATCCCCTGGCACCTGTGGTTGACGTTGCATCACTCTCGAAAGTACTACTGGAGGGCACCCTTGCGAAGCTTGGGGGCTTGCACCGGTGCAGGCTGTTGTTAGGAGGTCAGCGTAACTTCCTCTGATACCTTCGCTGATAAGACTGGGCCCTCATCATCCCAGACTATCTTCGGAAGGCCCCTTAATTCACTTTCTCGTATTTTGGTGTCCGGTCTTAATCACCCGGAGCGGAAATACTTGGAATTTGTTTGACTGGCTATATCTTTAGGGACTTTATAGTGTGTGCTATGTGCTCTTAGTTGGCCTAGCTTTCAATTTTTGGAGTCTTTAGTTAGATCATAACAAAAAATTCAAAGTGGTTGACCGATCTCCCAGACGGTCTCGAAGACTTCGTGGTCTTTCACCACCAAGTTTAGAGCCTTCTCCTAGAAGGCACAGAGGTAATACTACCGGTGGGTTCTGTCCCACATCAGTTGACGCATCGGGGATTGATCCTCCTCTCGGGGGCATCAGTGGCCAAGCAAGGCCTGGCACTCCTGAACAAGAGAGGGACACTCCAGTCCTTTCTCGAGTTCTCTTTCAAGCGGAGAATAACATATAGGTAAAAGAACTCTCAAAGTCGTTAGCGGCTCCGAACTCTCCCCTACCATCTAGTCATCCAGACGTATTGCAATACGTTGGGACTCCAATGCATAGACCGTCAAGTCCAGGTTACGCTACGCGCTTACCATCGATGACCACTACTGGAAGCATGGCTTCTACAAGTGCTACGACTATGCAAACCCCAACATTGGTGCAAGGGGGAGGAACCATTTCCATCTCCTCTACTTCCTTGTTTGGATCTTTTGCTAGCACATCTTTAGTTGGGTCTACCTCCATTCCGTCCACGAGTGAAAATGCCCAAACCAATGCTTTTGGTACTGGATTCTTCCCATTTGGCACCCACTCACAGGGTATTCCATCGGTTCCATTTAGTGCCACTACGTCCATGATGGGCGGATCGGCTTCATTCCAGGGTTTTCCTTTCGGAAGTGGTCATATACCACATTCCAACCCGACGGTAGGATCCATGTCTTTTTCTTCTATAGGACAAAGCAGCAATCCTTTCCAAGGTTGGACTAACCCTGGGGTTAGTAACGCGGGAACTGGGAATCCATTTTTCGGCCATCAAGGGAATAGGCCGTACTCCACGGTTAGTTCGTTTCAAAGTATTCCTCCCCTAGCTTCGGCTTGGAATCCTTATCAAGGGTTATCAACTCCTTACAATCCTTTAGGAGGAAACTTTGCTGGTTATGGAGGTTTTGCGGCCGGATTTGGTCAAACTCCGAATTTTGCTGGATCACAAGGCTTGCCTTTTGGTTCAGCCAGTTCTACTGGTTACTTCGGGCAGCCTGGTGCCTCCCAAAATCCAGGACAATCTTTTTAGAACTTTGGGAGTTCTGCCCAGTCTGGGTGGAATCCCCAAGCTCCTCCTAGGCTTCCGTTTCTAGCAACGTTGAACTTGCCAGATCTCACTAAGTTAACAAATGACCCAATCAAATACAATCCGGCTTGGCCTCTGGTCCCAACCAAACTCCCTTCAGACATTCCAAAATTCGAAGGGAAGAGCGATGAAGACCCAGGCGACCATGTAACCACATTCCATTTGTGGTGCTCATCTAACTCCCTTATCGATGACTCGATTAGGTTGAGACTCTTTCAGCACACCTTGACTGGTAATGTAGCCAAATGGTATATAGAGTTGCGAGGGGGAAGCTTTACATCTTTCGCTGACTTAGCCAATATTTTCTTAAATCACTTCCAGTTGCCTGTCCGCTATGATGCCAGAATTGAACTTCTGGCCACCTTTCGTCAGGATAAGGAAACTCACATTTCTGACCATATTCAGGAATGGAGATAGAGAAAGAGGCTCATTAGAGCTCAAATCCCTCCGGAGTACCGTCTCGAGTGGTTTTTGAAATTTTTACAACCCGAGATCTCCAAGGATGTCTCCATGTCTGGGGTCTATTCTAAGGAGCAAGCCATTTTTAGGGCCCAGCAATTAGAATTGATCTACTCTCAGTCTAGGATCCTACAAAAATACTTGCCAGATGCTCCTGGATCTAAGGTTGACGTAGCTAGTCGAATCCAGGTCCGCACACAGATGGTATCGTTGGGTCAGTAGACACAACTACCGTGAACTTGTCGAATCAATTGCAGCAGTTGTCCTTGCAAACTACTTCTAACAACCAAGTCACATCGTCTAATCCCCCCGCTTCCCAAACTTCTTCAATTAATGTCGTCCAATCTGATAACCCCAAAGGAAATCAAAATTCCAATGGGAAAAAGAAAGGAAGAGGTAAGAAAAAGAACCAGGATGGGAAGCCTGATGCAAATAAACCCGGCAACAACGCTGGTGGTGGTAGAAATGAGTCGAGAAAGAAAGTCAAGTTTCCATGCAAATTGTGCAGTGGAGACCATCTAACTCATCGCTGCCCTAAGATTGAAGACACTCAGCACTTGTTAGGACAGCAAGGGACTTCTAGTTCTCAAGCTGTGTTAACCAACCCGTTTCCCCAAGGGCAGCAACTTCTTGTTGGCGTAAGTTCAAACCCTGGAACCTCCGAAGGGAGCAACCAGGAAGGGGAAAAATCGTCAAATGTTTTCATGATGGGTTCTAACGTCCATGTAGCTACTCGGTCACGTGATTATGGTGAAGCTGAAACTTCCAAGGACAAGACTGTTCTCGGAAGTACTGACCTTCATATTGAGCGACCCCCTGTCGAGACTATACCACAGATACCGAAAGGTTCCGCTAAACGCGCGACTATTAATCCTCATGCTAGGGCTACCCAAAATTACTCCATCGTGGAGGATCTCGCTCAGAGTCCGTGCACCATGTCCACTTTAGAGGTTCTCCAGTCGTGTCCAGCTCAGAGAAGTGCTTTACTTTCTGCGATTGGAGCAGTCGATCCAGCTAACTCTTTAGTGCTCACTTTTGACATGTTAAATGTCAAAAAGCGACTCCCTCATCATATGGCTTTTCAAATAAATTCTACATACCAGAAAATCAATATTTTTTGCACCGTTATCGATGAAGGAGCTTCCACATGCGTCATGTCGATGTCATGCTGGAAGGCTATTGAATCGCCTTCAGCTATTCCTTCACCCACCGTCTTGACTGCATTTGATGGTCATTCTCATAAGCCGCATGGGATTATCCCGACCTTTCCTATATGTGTTGGGGGGAAGGTCGTCAATATTGAAGTAGAAGTCATAGATGCTAACCTAGACTATAATCTCCTATTAGGAAGGAACTGGGTATACGAAATGGATGCCATTGTTTTGACTCTGTTTCGTGTCATTTGCTTTCCTCATGAGGGGAAAATCGTTAAGGTTGATCAATTGGACTATTATCCAGTCGATCCTCAAGCAAGCTCGGACTCTACTGTTCCTTTAGTGGATAACCCTCGCCCGCCTACTGAGAATTTAGGAGTAGGGATGTATTCCTCATTGATGGATACATTTGATCTTCCCTCTCCTTTCGCTAAAATCAAGGCTATTTCATCATCTCAGGAGTCCTCTCGAGAAGAGTTCTTCCGAACTCATTATTTTTCAGACCCTTGGACCTTGCCTTCACCTATGACCACATTAGTTGAAGGACAAGTAAATGGAATGGCATTCCCTATATCTACAACTGAGCTTAGATATCAGTCTATCGTAGACTCTGCAGACAACCACTCTACTCCTTTTTCCGAAGAGGAGTTAGATGGTCATGTGGCCCCGGCCTGGAGCCTTGATTCTACCTCTGCCTTGGACTGCTTAGATTCAGTTTAACCTTCTGAAGAAGCAATCCTTGAAGTAATGATGGGTATATATCGACCTTGGGAAGACTTACACCATTGTTCGTACTTTCTTCCTCCATTGCAGGAAGTAGAATCTAGATTCTCCGAGCTCTTTACTAGTGATGTTTGTACGGTGTCAAATCCTTTGGCTCCAACACACATTCGTGCCGAAGGTAATATGTCGGTAATTTCAAAAACGATACCTATAAACATCTCTAGGGACCCTAATGTCATCGAGAATCTCTTCATTGGAATTGAGTGTTCCCCGGAAGAAATTCAAATCTACACTGACCTTTTCAAGGAATATCGTGATGTATTTGCTTGGTCTTATGAAGAAATACCTGGCATTGATCCTTCTATAGTTCAACATGAGATCAAGACGTATGAAAATGCCAAACCGGTTCGTCAAAGGCTTCGGACGGTTAACACTAGGAAAGTAGCATCTATCAAAGCTGAGGTTGAGAAGCTGCTAAGGGCGGGTTTCATTTACTCTGTTCCTCTTACTGATTGGGTTTCTAATCCAGTCCCTGTGGATAAAAAGAAAGGAACAATCCAAGTATGCATCGATTTTAGGGACCTAAACAAGGCTTGTCTGAAAGATAATTACCCCACGCCATTCATTGATCAGATTATCGACGAGTGTGCGGGTAATGATATTTTTTCCTTCATGGATGGTTTTTTGGGTTATAATCAAATTTCTATCCGTGCTGAAGATCAACATAAGACAGCCTTTATATGTCCCTGGGGTACCTTTGCATATAGAAAGATGCCTTTTGGTCTTAAAAATGCTGGAGCCACTTTTCAGCGGGCCATGTCATATGCTTTCCATGACATCAAACATGTCATCGAGGCATACTTGGTTGATCTCGCTGCTCGTTCTCGAAAGAGAACTAATCACCCTAGTCATCTTCAATTGGTCTTTGAGTGATGTCATTTTTATAAAATCCGGTTGAATCCCAACAAGTGCGTTTTCGCGGTTACGTCCGGTTGGTTGTTAGGGTTCATCATGTCCAATGAAGGGATTCGGGTTGATCCCTTCAAGGTTGAGGCAATAGTTCAGTTGCCTCCCCCGTCCTCGATTCGACATCTTCAAAGTCTTCAAGGGAAGGCTAATTTCTTAAGACGGTTTATAGTAAACTATGCCGAGATCACTAAAGGGTTCATGCGTTTGCTACGGAAAGGAGTTCCATTTGTGTGGGACGACTTTGCGCAGCGATCGTTTGATGCTTCGAAAAAGGCATTAGTCTCTGCCCCGCTTTTGAGTCCACCGGATTATGGTAGAGACTTCCTCTTATATCTCACTGCAGCAGAATCAACCATTGGTATGGTTCTCGTTCAGGAGGACGATGCTCTCACTGAGCATGTGATTTATTATTTGAGCCGAGGCTTAATAGGCCCTGAACTTCGCTATTCTCCAGTTGAGAAGTTAGCCTTGGCAACTGTCCACACTGTCCAGCGGCTCCATCATTATATCCTGCTACGCAAAACTTTTGTCTTAGCGGAAGTCAATCCATTTCAATTTGTCCTTAGTAGGCGAGTGATTGGGGGAAAATATAATAGAAGGATAATCAGTTTGCAAGAATTCGATCTCGAGTTCTTGTCTGCCAAGTCTAAGAAATCCATGGTTTTCGTGGAGCTAATTTCTGAGCTACCTTGTGGAGAGGATACTATTTATGAGGAAAGTTTTCCTAACGAACATTTATTCCTCATCTCTTCACTCAACCCTTGGTATGGAGATATCATTGTTTATCTCCAGACTTCGAAGTTTCCCTCTACTTTCTCCAAAGATGAACGTCGAAAATTACGTCACCTAGCTAAAAACTATGTTATCATTGGTGACACATTATACCGTCGAGGGGTTGATTCAATCCTTCGGCGTTGTTTAACCTTAGAGGAAGCAGAGTTAGTGCTTAATGACTGCCACAGTGAAGCTTCTGGTGGTCATCTATCAGGGCTTGCTACAGCCCAGCGCATCTTACATGCCGGCTATTTTTGGCCTTCACTCTTTAAAGATTGTGTGGAAGTGGTCAAACGCTGTCACCCGTGTCAAATTTTTACTCGCAAGATGCGCGCGCATCCAGCTCCTCTTTTTCCCGTTGTCACCGTCGGTCCCTTTACTAAGTGGGGTATTGATTTTACGACTTGTAATCCGCCTTCAGCGGCGAATCACAGGTACATTATCGTGGTAGTAGACTATTTTACGAAATGGGATGAGGCCATGCATACTTATAAGAACGATAGTGACACGACAGCATTGTTTCTTTTTAATCAGGTTATCTCAAGATTCGGTATCCCGAGAGAGATTGTCACTGACCATGGCAGTCATTTCCAGAATCAACTGATGTTCGAATTGGCTCTTAAATTAGGTTTCCGCCAGGAGCATTCGTCCCCTTATTATCCTCAGGCCAATGGACAAGTCGAGGCAGTCAATAAAACTCTTAAGATGATACTCCAATGGACAATCGATAAAAATCGGTCCAATTGGCACGTTATGTTGTATTCAACTCTTTGGGCACACCGAACCTCCGTCAAAACGACTACTGGTTTTACACCTTTTCAATTATTTTATGGGATGGAATATATCTTTCTGGTTGAATGTGAAATTCCATCTCTTAAGTTAGCTGTTGAGCTCCTTCCTAAGACTTCGAGTCTCGAAGAGTGCCTAGTTCACTTGGAACATCTCGATGAGCAATGTTGAGACGTCGCCAAGATGAATGAGGCTCATAAGAAAATGGTTAAAACGCAGTATGATAAGTCTGTCTGTCCTCGAGTCTTTTCTGAAGGTGACCTTGTCCTAGTCTATGACCAAGATAAAGACACCTTGGGGGCAGGAAAATTTAAGCCTATGTGGTACGGTCCTTTCATTATTAAACGAGTTTTAGAAAAAGGGTCGTATGAGTTAATCGACTTTGAAGGAAACAAGCTAGCGGAGCCCCGAAATGGGCTCTACCTAAAGAAGTACTTTGCTTAGTTTTGGCCAGGCAATGGATTCTTTGTAATTTATGTATATTTGTACATATATCATCGAGATTTTTCTGATATCAGCACTTTTTGGTCTGCTGTGGCAGGTGTTGATGGATGATTTGGTCTATTTTGGGTTCGCCGATGGTGCTAGTCAGCACACTCGGAATCTCGCTTCCGCAGCTTGGGTACTTTATTATCCAACTGGTCAATTGATGGCATCAAGAGGTGTGTGTATCGATCCTGCTTCAAACAATATGGCCGAGTATACTGCCGTTATTAATTTATTATCCGAGGCAATCTCTCATGGGATCGACTCGTTGGTAGTGTATCTTGATTCTCAATTGATAGTGTCTCAATTAAATAACATTTATCAGGTAAGGGATCCATGTTTATATCGCCAGTATTTAAGAGTGAGGTTGTTGCAAAGATCGTTTATTTATATTAATTATTTGCATATTCCAAGTTCTCATAATTGGTTAGCTGATTCTATCGCTAATCAAGCATTAGACTGGCACATTAATCATTCATCACAATAAAATCAAGTATCAAAAAGTCAAACTGTATATATATATATATATATATATATATATCGTAAAGCGTCTCGAATGTACATATGTCTGTCCAAAAATATACAAAATTGGGACTCAAATTCCCATAATCATGTCCGGCATATCTAATGCCTCGGCTCAGGATGAGCGTCTAAGTATGCAACTATAGCATTGGCCACACGCCGAAATGTGCGAACCCAGTCACATGGCATGCCAACCACATGACGCTACATATCCTCCAGAAGGTCCTCTATGGCGGCCATCGGTACTCTAAAGCTTAGTCTTGCCAAGTGTCGTTGGACGTTGTTTAGAGTCCGTTCTGTATCAACAGCTGCCTCTTCGGCTCCTCAGTCGCGCCGTCCATGCCGTGGAAACCCATCTGGTCGTACTGGCCCAATGTCTGGAACATGATCATCATATCAGTCATTTGAATCTCATCAAAAATATTTTTCAAAATTCGTCATTATATTTGAAAAATCCAAAAAAAATTCATAAAATCAAAAAAATAAAATTCTTACCAATCTCGCCCCATGCTGCGTTTGGTGGTAACGTTAGATCAGGATCTCCTCGGAAATCCAGCCCAGCATAGGGGTAGTCATCCACGGCGATGAACTGCTGATCCCACCAGGTGAAGAAGTCATCGTCGAAGGCAATCCTTGGGACCTCCCCACCCCCCAAACGTTTCATTAGATCAGCCCACTGGCCCATGCGTGGATCGCGTGGGGTGCTGATGGAAACTGTTACCCTCGGGCGGAGTGCGGGAACCTTCTCGAAGAAGAAAGTACGCAGGATAGTCCCATATCCAAATTTCTTGGTCTGTCCCCTCCTGAGAGAAGTGAGCTGGCTCTTCATGTTGGTCAGGAGAGGAGTACACCAGTCGAACACAATAGTGAGACAGTCAACTGCCACGCTTATGTTTAGCCGTGACGCCTGACGTAGAGAGGATGATCTGTTCACTCGAGCTATGGTGAACAAGATTATCCTAAGTGATAAACTCGCCACATGTGTGATGGAAATCTGGCTCCCAACTTTCTTGGGATGTTCCGGGCAGTATATCTGTACATAGTCCTCTATGGTGAGGCTACTCCGTGTCTTGGCCCGGGAATGTACTACCTCTCCCCTTCGGGAAAGGCCCGTGATAAAATAGATATCCTCCACTTCTACCCTGAGCGGCATCTGATCGATCATAAAGGCTTCCTCATCGACGTCCCAATAATCTATGAGCATCTCAAGCAGACGCGTGTTCACTTTCATATTTGGCAGTTTGAAAAATTTAAGCAAACCGCATCCTCGTAGGGCATCTAATGCTTCTATACTATTCATAACTTCATTATCTACCGCTGCATGCTCTCTTTCATGCCACCTGACAGGCATCCTGAGAAAAAATCGATTTGAAACCGTTAGTTTTTGTTTAAAATGGTTCGCGGTGTATACGCGGGTCCCTGTGCACACAGTCGCGTATAGGGCCCGCGTGTACGCGGGTTTAATATTACCGACCCCTGTATACGCCGCAGGGAAATTTTTGACAAAATTTCAACGGTGAAACATCAATCAAAAATCTTAAAACCTATCACAATCAATTGCAAGCTAAGTATAAGAGTTTTCTAGTTTAAGACTAACCTAAGTACCCACGGGGGATTTGAACCGGTGACCTATTGCAAGGAGTGCCTTAACAGAGCACCCATTCACTGTCAATCCAAAGCCCCGTGGGCAAGCTAAGTATAAGAGTTACCTGGAGGTTTTTGACGAATTTGAATGGTTGAATCTGACTATGGGAAGTTTTCTCCTTTTGCTCCAAATCCTTTGCTTTCAAAATCAAATGGTAAAAATGGTGAGTCCAAAATTCTTTTTATAAGTTTTGAAAATGCAAAATTTTTTCAAAATTTTATTTTGTTTGGCCTCATGTGACTTTTAACTTGGGAGCTTGGAATGTCGAGAATGGTTTGTTTTTCAGGACATTTTGGACGTTTTTCAGGTTCGAGACAGTTCCATGACTGCCGACCCATCATGGCAGGTATCGTGTTCTCACTGGCATATAGGTTAGGGACACCATTTTTCCGTTGCATTATGCACACTAGCCTCCATTTGACCGATACATCTGCCATAGGGTCGACCCCATCGTGTTATGGTTCGTAAGCCATCTTCACTCACCGATTCTTTAAATCATGACACGATGGTAGAGCCATCCTTTACATGGGCACCCTCGTTAGCACCTCACTAACATTTGTTGCCCATGCTGCTCTGATTTGAGTAGGCTCAGGAGTCCTCTGCAGTCCCGCCATGACTTATGCGTTGAAGACTCATTCCTCTTAGCTTCTTCACTTCGTTCTGGCCTTATACCCTAAATGCTCCTTTGTGTTGAGTTGTACTACTACATTGCATGTTGACCACTTGCACCTTTTGGCCTAGAGCTGGCTTCACTTGGACTCGTGTTTAAGCCAGCTTTTGACCATGACGCCTGCAAAATCAACCTTGCATACCTTTTACTTCTGCAGCTTGACACACCTTGACCCGTGGAAGGAACATACCTTTGAGTGTCACTGACCCGTTTTCACCTCCTTCCATTGAGCATAGGAACGTTCCTTTCCCAGGAACTAGATCATCTGTTTCACAGACACTCGTTCTTTCCACTGTACCATAGCATTCTTTTATTCTTTTTCCGGCTTAACAGAAAAAGACAAAAAAATTAAATATTCCAAAAAAAGAGCGGGAACGGGACAGTATTTCCATTTATTGTTGGCAGCTAGAGTCAGTCGTGTCGCCCTTGAACAAAGCACTCAAAACAAAGTCTCCTCCACATGGGTGGGATTTAGTTTGACTTAGGTACGCCATAACCTTGTTATTGAGTAAGTTCTCCCCCGATTGGTTATCTCTTCCAATCATATGGAGGGTTCGTTCGTGCCTCCTGCATGGCGGACTTATACAGAGTCATCATATGCTGCCACATAGTCACATTGAGTCGTGCTTTTGTTCAAGGGAAGTTAGCCTGAGTCGGCCTCTCTGTGGTGTCTCTTGACTCATTTTTCAGTCGGCCATCCCTGGTTGTCAGTGTCATGTCTATCACCACATCAGCTATATTGGTCCTTTACTCGTGCCGGTTTGAGAAGGTCCCCATTGACTTCTTGCTGGCGGGTCTTGTCCTTATGGACGACGACATCTTTCTCTGAAGACAGACCTAGAGCCGCACCCTGGCCTTATTTTCATTATTGATAGGTCACCTTGTGCTCAACATCGATCAGTATCATGGGTCTTTGACTGAGTGGTTTCCCTTGTGTTCGACGTCAGCTTACATTATCACACATTGGGATTCGTGCAGTACCTTGGTTTCCATTTGACCCTATTGGTGGATACCTCGCCTCTGTGTCAGCTTTCATTATTGGTTGGTTCAGAGGGTTTCTACCGTGCGCTAGCCACATCTTTTGTACGCCGGAAACGTACTTCAGTTGAGTTACTACATCTTTTTTGTCTGATCCTTCCACATTATTGGCCTACGGGTTACACTCGCGCTAGATTGATGAACTATGCCTTAATGCCTTCCTTCTAGCGGATCTTTCCCTATCGACTCCGACTCATTGCTCTGGGGCAAAGATCTAGAGTCCATTTGGCAGTACCTTGGGGTTTGCAGTCATTAGTGGCAGATCCTTTGCTATCGACAATGGGAAACCATCATTGTCTCCTGATCGATATATTTTTACAAGTGTTCGACTCCATCTCATCTATTCACACTTGTTAGATTGTACTGGGTACCTTGACGCTCATTATCATTATCGGTGAGTAGTCTCGCGTTTGTTAACGGTATGCATCAATGACCAGTAATCAAACGATTTCTCACATGGTCGACTTCAGATCATTCATTCCCATAGTGTAGAAATGTACCACGACGATCGGTGAAGACCTCAGGTTGTATCAGCATTCATTGGTTCACTTGACAGTTGCTCCTGTTGCTGCTAGTTGATACCACTCCACTTTATATGTTGCAGTCAGTCATGGCGACATTCTATATGCTGGAACTTGAGTTCGCAGTGTAGTACCATCCTATTCCATCATGTTCAGTTGGTACCTTTTGGGATCAGTCTTTGATATCAGTGATCCGTTGCATCTTTCAGCATCATTGACAGTCTTATATGTGATATTCAGACATGTACTTGTTCATCATGATCAGATGATCCATTATGTATCTTTTAGTCATTTATACTTGTATAATTAGTGGATCCGCTTGTACTTGATATGCAGACATGCTTTACTTTTTCTGAGCATGGGTATTCCCGCCTCAGACAGTGTTTTTTTCTAATCTCCTTTGGTGGCTTGGCAGGCTGAATTCTGGTGAAGTCCTCCTCGGTTTTTC
The DNA here is from genome assembly GCA_031772625.1 of Pinus tabuliformis. NCBI lineage: Eukaryota > Viridiplantae > Streptophyta > Pinopsida > Pinales > Pinaceae > Pinus > Pinus tabuliformis. The sequence continues at coordinate 826,222,442 of CM062807.1, read as the reverse complement.
ACAGACTTCCTTTCCATGTACTTGCATAATATATTTCAGCGATCATGTACCCCTTCTGACCTCATATATTAGGGGGCATCTGTTATAGCTCCAAATCTCACTTTTATGGTTTGTGATGCTGCACTCATGGCCTAGGGCAACCCCTCCTTCCAGACCTGGTCCTAAAATTTAAAAAACAGTGTTTTATCCCTTGTACGTGACATTGCCCTGAGTTAAATGCGTGTATACGCGGGTCTATTTATAGCCAACCCGCGTGTATGTATTAAAACACTTAAAAAAAATATAAAACTCCTTATTTTCAGGCGGAGATCGCGGGTTTTACCTGCTGATCACCTGTTAGTGCCCGTGGCCCAACTGTTCCCAACCAACTCCTAACTAAAAAACTACTTTGGGAGTGGTATAAAAAGACCTCAAAGGGAAGGCCTAAGGAGGAGAGAAGAGAGAGAAAGGTTATTATGCTGAGATTTTTCCCTTGACCAGGTCTGAAGTCCCTTGTGCCTTCTGCACTTCCCCCATTTTGTACAGGAACCTTTGTTTCCTTGTGTGTTGATGTTTATCCACCATTTATGACATCATGGAGAGAGACATGGAAGGAGTTTGTTAAAGGGTTGAGGCAGGAACGGATCCGGAAGGAAGCTTTGCTTGGAGCCTGCTGAAGGTGACTCAGGTGAAAATATTCCTTTTTATGTACTTTATTTGTCTATAATAAAAGAAACACATGTCTTGGTTCCCGAAATGAATCTTCTTTATGTTAATGATATTCATGTTAGAATTCATATGTAAATGGTTGTTTGGATTTCATAACTAACTACCTTTCTTTATAGCATGAAGATGGTTTCTTTATAAGTTTTTTTCCATATACTGTTGTGTTCTTTGAATTGGTTTTTTTGCAGGACAAAAGAGAAGAAGGGAACTCCAAGAAGGGTTTGGACCCTAAGGGCCTTCTCAAATGTAGGACCAAAGGTATGTACCCTTAACATAGAATTTGCTTATAATAGCATAATGGCTGTGTGAATGCATGTTTCTTTGAATAGATAACTTTCAGTCTTCTAGGGTTTCTACCCAAAAAGCCCTAGGGGAACTTTTCCCTCCATCAGCCAGCAACAACCCCCCTTCTTATTCAGTGTTATTCCTAATACTAAATAAGTGGGGACCCTTAGTTAAAAATCTAAAAAATCAAAGTAGTGTGATAAGGTAAGATAAAATCTTTCCTTAGGAAAATCGCATCGCAAAAAGATAGCGGGATGCCTCCTTACAAGCCGAAGTTCCAAGATTGCGAGATCGCGATACGCGATAGTATTGCATCGCACCCAGCAAATACAACTTACATGAAACACTTTAAAATTTTCCAATATGCAATGACACCGATCGCAAGATCGCATTTCACGGAAAATAGGTTAACAAAGATTGGCATACATAACATTCTTGCGATCTGCGATATTCCGATTTCGCAATACAGCAATACAGCGATAATGCGATGTCACGAGCGATCAATTTTGCGATGTTATGATTTTGTAATTTTTCGATTTTGCGACATTGCGATCTGCGACATTGCGAAGCAAATCGTAAAATCGCAAATCTTTTGGGCACGTTATTCAAGAAAAGTATTTTAAACCTAAGCTGACACCTGGTTATGCGCTTTAATGTTAATAAATGAGGTAGTTGCTAGTTATAATGGAATATGGGTTCATGCTTATCAAAATAATCATTTCACGTAAGGTGGCATACTTGGTATGTCTGGGGCATTTAAGATGTTCCCATCACCCTTCCCTGTCATTCATTTTTGCTTCACTTGTGAATTGCAGGAACGGAGAACAAAGGCCGATACAAAGCAATACTCACGTTAAAATGGGAAAGAAAATCAAATCCCCGAGCTTAGAAGAAAAGGAAATTGGAGAACGTGCTCTCTCAAGACGCAGAACAATTAGATGTCCTGTGGCAAGATCCCACTAGCAATCCTATTGAGAATCTCACCAAACTATCTCAGATCGCAGGAGCATATGCCTCTGCGACTATTGATAAAGCATCTGAGGTACAACAATTGCTAAAAGAAAGGGAAGACCAGATACAAGTATTGCAACAACAGTTGCAACAAGCTAACACCAACAATGAAGCACAGAAACAGCTTGAAAGGTTACAGCAGGACTTCCAGCAAATGCAGATAGGATATCAGAAAAGTTTGGATGAGAAAGGAAAGCAGTTACAGGATTTACAGGAGATGCACAAGGACAATCCTAAACTTACAGAATTTATCACGGAGTCCATTTCCTTGAATGAACAATTACTACAGCAGCAAGAAGCGTTGGGCCAAAAGATATCACAGTGGAGCTATTATTGTGAAATTAGTGATAAAACCACTAATCAAGCGGTTGATTTACGAAGTGACTATGATCTAATTGGTAAACGGGTAACTGAATATTTGGCTTGACAAGAAAAAGACGAGGGAAAAAGAGCAGGTGCACCAAGGATCAATGAAAACCACAAAGAAATGCTCTTTAACAAATGGGACGAGCAAATTAGAGAGGCAGAGCAAGCAGCAGAAGGAGCAGCCACAGCAGCAAGCAGTATTATTGATTGTGTAAATGAAAATTTGCACAGGGAAAATTTGATTGCAGAGACCACACCAGGATATTTACCTAATGCACAACGACTACAAGCATATTGGAAACATAGAGCTCAAGAAAAGGAAAAAGAAATTCAAGGGTTAACCAAGTTGAACTGGGATTATTACTAGGTATACTTGGTAAAGCCACATAGCCAGTGGATGACTGTTACGTGTATCATCAATTCGACCGAAAAAATGGCGCCAGCTCTTGTCAATTTTGTTTTCTCAGCTCAGCTAAAAGCGGAAGTCAACCAGCCGACTCTTCTCAAACAAATGTTGCATGCGTGCGATTTCAAGGACCAAATACAGAAGTAGTTTAATGTTAGATTTAATTTTAGCTTTAATGTTGTTTTATTTTCCTGAAAAGAGGATGGTCATTTAAACCGCATCCTACATTTTTGTAATATTTTATTTTTAGATTTTAGTTAGTAGTATTTAAACCCTTCTCATGCATTTAGAGAAGGGTCCTGAAATTTATCAAAAACTTATCCCGAGAACATGCACTTCTGTACCCTCTGAGGAGGTTTTGATGAATGAATGGAACATGATTTTTTGATGTTTGCATTTGATGTCTACTACTGATGTTGCACTTTTGTACTCTTAGTGGATATTGGATCAAGGAGAGATAAATCGTGATCACTTGAAGCTCATAAGTAGGACTAGTTATAAATGGTATTTCTATCTCTTAACTATTTCTGCCTTGTGTTAGAGTGATTTTCAATTCAGTTATTTATACATTAATGTATGAATGCCTGAGTTATCATTTGGCACTTTTGTACGGTGATAGCTATTTATTTATGCTTAGTGTATGAATAGCTCATTATGCGATATGTTTTGCACAACTGTTTCGTCTAACTTTTTATACGAAGTGGTTCATCTGTACTGAATTCTTTTCTCATAACAACTAAATGATCTTTATTACCAGTTGTTGTTTGAAATCATTTTAGATCGCATAGAAGAAAGATTACACCCCGGGTTAGTGTAGATTTACATATTCCTTTTATTAGAATATAATTTCCTTATTATTAGATTAGAATTAGAGTAGAAGTATTCCATTTAGAAACTGTTAGAAACAAAAATATCAATCTTTCTCACACACACACTGAAATTGGGAAACTGGTCCCATATCCCCAGTCGGACCCGCTATACCAAACGAAAAAGGAGCTGCCAACCAAGGTCCGGACCGGGCGTGTATCCCCCTTGTTGTAGACCCGATTTTCGGGGCTTCAACAGGTCCAAATGCCTAGGGTCAACACTTCGGACAAGATACCTCGGACCAATACCATGGGTCAAAATACCAAGGACCAAATACCACGGAACAAAACCAAGTTTTCCAAAATGTATGTGCTTTTCCTTGCATGAAAGTGTGTGTATATGCATATGTGCCTTTTGGTTTGTGAACCCACATGTATACGCGGCTTGGTCAAAGGGAACCTACATATACCTCTTTTTCCTTTATTTTGTGAGCCTGAACTGTGATATGTTATCTAAGTGAGTTGCTGAGGGAGTTTCCATCAAGGACAACACCTGTGTTATAGCACCAAACATGTGTCATAATGCCAACAATATGCCCCTTTGGACTTGATGGCAACCCCAAGTCACTCTCCACCTTTGTCATCAAAGGCAAAGGGCTATGCTCCCCCTGGGTACATGCTAAAATATCTTATCTGCTAAAGTGTGTTGTCCATGCTCCCCCTGACTGTAGGCAAGGTCTGTGAAAAGATGTTCTCCAAGAAGAACATGACTCTATACATCATAAATGACCTTCCTATCACCAAACACTCATACATACATCCATCTCCCAACCAAGTGGGGATACACCAAGATTGACTCATCCACCCAAAGAAGTGGGGATATACCAAAAGTTTATACATGATAAAACAAGAATATTACATCATCCATCCCAGGAATAGTGGGAAAAATAGGTCGTTACATGAACTTGAAAATAAAAGATATACATGACATAGAGACAAAATATCTAAGACAAGACTATGATAGTCAATAGGAGCATCTGTCAATCACCATCCAGACCAGCAACCATGATCTCCCTCTGCACCTGTTCCACCTGAATCAAAAACAACTATGAAATTGTACCAAGATCTTCTAAGATAATGCCAACAATGCATTATTAGAAGTATATTCTCCCCCTGAACCTGTGCCAGATGATCACTGTCAGACCCATATCAGACTCTTTTCATCCTAAGTCTGGCCCACTGATATTCTTCAAACCATCATATACATGACTGTATCCTCAACAACCTGTGTATCTACGCAAATACGCTTCATGAAACTCGCATACAACCACTATTCTCTAAAACAGATAAGTGTCAACGGCAAGATGATGCATCATATACTCCCAGCTTCTGTCTGAGGTATTCAAATGTCTCTCTGGGTAGTGGTTTGGTGGATATATCAACAACTTGTTCCTTGGATGGAACGTACTCCAATTTGACCTTTTGTTCAAGCACTTGTTCTCGAAGAAAATGATATTTGATAGGTATGTGCTTGGTCTTGGAATGCATGACTGGATTCTTTGAAATACTGCTTGCACTTGTATTATCACATAGAATGGAGATGGGTGGAGTACATGTGATTTGAATTTATTGCAATGTTTGCATCATCCAAAGGAGTTGTGTGCAGCAAGATGCAACAGCTACATATTCTGCTTCAGTTGTAGATAATGAAATTGAACATTGTTTCTTGCTGAACCAAGTGACTAATCTGGAACCCATAAAGAATGCACCACCACTAGTGCTTTTTCTTTCATCCACGCTTCCTGTCTAATCTGCATGTGTATATGCATGAAGTTTAAGATATGTATCTCTAGGATACCATAAACCAAAGTTTTGTGTTCCTTGAAGATATTTGAAAATCCTTTTGACTGCCTGAAGGTGTGCTTCCTTTGGGTTTGCTTGGAATCTTCCAGCTATTCCCACTGCATGCATGACGTCTGGTCGGGTACCTGTTAGATAGAGTAGACTACCAATCATGGATCTATAGGTTGGTTGATGTACTGTTGTTGATTCATCATTTGCGCTGAGGCTGCATCCTGTTACCATAGGGGTACACACTGGTTTCGAATCTTCCGTGCCATATTTCTTCAAGATTTGCTTGAGGTACTTGTTTTGTGACAGAAAAATATCGTCTTTATTTTGCTGAACTTGTAAACCAAGAAAATATGTGAGCTCACCAAACAGGGACATTTCAAATTATTTCTGCATTACCAAAGGAAAGTTTTGACTCATGGCTTCTTCATTGCTACCAAATATGATATCATCAACATACACAAGAAGTATTAGCAATTTATCATCGTCAAGTTTTATGTATAGATTGCTATCAACTAATCCTTTTGAAAAACCTTATTGATGGAGGTATTTGTCAAGACGATAATACCAGGCCCTTGGAACTTTTTTTAGACCATAGAGAGCCTTTCTGAGTCTGCATACAATTTTTGGATCATTTCCAAGGATGAATCCATCTGGTTGCTCAATATATACTTCTTCTTCTAAGTCTCCATTTAGAAAGGAAGATTTCACATCCATTTGATATACTTTGAACTTCTGAAAACTAGAAAGAGTAAGGAACATTCTTATGGCTTCAAGTCTAGCAATAGGTGCAAAAGTTTCTTCAAAGTCTATACCTTCTTGTTGCGCATACCCTTTACAAACAAGTCTGGCCTTGTTTCTAATAACTTCTCCATTTTCATTTAGTTTGTTTTTTAATATCCATTTGGTTCCTATGACATTCTTATCATTAGGTATAGGAACCAATTCCCAAGTATTATTCTTTTCAATCTGCTCAAGTTCTTCATTCATGACCTTTACCCAACATTTATCTTTGCATGCTTCATTTACATTTTGCGGTTCGACGGAGGAAAGCAATGCTAGATAGCTTGAAGCTTCTATAATAGTTCTTCTCGTCTGCACACCTGCCTCTTTCTGCCCCAAAATTTGAGTCTGTGGATGATTCTTCTAAACATACCTAGATGGAGTCTTTTCTTCTACCCTTATCTGTTCTTCTGGTGCCTCATAGGTTTCTTCTTCAGAATTAGTCTGATTTGATGTGGAAGGATAGTCCTCATCTTCTTCAAAAAAATTGGTTTTAACTTGCTTTGGATTTTTTCCTGATTCATCAACCATGACATCAATACTTTCAACAATTTTCCCAAGTCTTTTATTATAACACTTATATCCTTTACTTCGGGAAGAGTAACCAAGGAGAATGCCTTCATCTGCTCTAGGTTCAAACTTGCCAAGTTTTTCCTTGGTCCTTTTGATGTAACATTTGCTTCCAAAAACTTTGAAGTATTTTCCGGTAGGAGTCTTACTATACCAAAATTCATGAGGAGTTTGCATGTTGTTTACCCGGACATTTGTTTTGTTGAGAATAGTGACGCCAGCAAATGCAGCTTCACCCCAAAAGGTTGCAGAAGTTCCAGACTCATCAAGCATAGCACGAGCCATTTGTTGAACAGTTATGTTCATCCTTAATACCACTCCATTTTGTTGAGGATGCCTTGCAGTAGAGAATTCTCTTCTTATTCCATGTTCTTCACAAAAGTCGAAAACTTCATCTGAGGTAAATTCCCCTCCTCGATCAAACCTGAGGCATTTGATTTTGCGATCTGATTCATTTTCAGCCAAAGCTTTGAAGGCTTTAAACTTTTCGAATGCTTCGAATTTATGCTTTAGAAGTCCTATCCAACACATTCTGGAAAAGTCGTCAATGAACAATATAAAGTATTCTTCTCCACCGAGGTGACTTTTTCCTAGATGGACCACATAAATCAGTGTGAATAAGTTCAAGAGGCTTACTAGTTGATCTTTCCTCCTCAGGAAAATGTGCTCTAGTTAGCTTACCAAATTGACATGATTTGCATATTGTATTCTCAGGAATGATGATATTAGGAAGATCACGAACAGCCCGATATCTGCATGCTTTTCTTATTTGAGAGAAACTTAGATGCCCCAATCTTCTGTGCCATAACCAATGTTCATCATTTTTGCTTAGGTAGCACTATTGTTGTCCCCCCTCGAGTATGTACAGGTTGTTTGGAGTTCCCACACCTTTGATCACTGTTTCTCCTGTATCAAGCTCATGGACAACACATCCATTTTATCGAAATACAACCTCATTTCCTTGATCACACATTTGACTGACATTCAATAGATTATGCTTTAGACCATCAACATACATAACATTCCCAGCTTTAACCTTTTCTTTTAAGAGAGCAGAGCCATTTGACTGACATTCAATAGATTATGCTTTAGATCATCAACATACACAACATTCCCAGCTTTAACCTTTTCTTTTAAGAGAGTAGAACCTTTACCTTTTATGACTGCAGGAGTGTCATTACCAAATGAGACCTTCTTTTCCTTTTCTAAGGCATTATATGACTGAAGTTTTTCTTTATCACCCGTCATGTGTTTCGAGCATCCATTGTTGATGTACCACTAATTTTCCTGTCCTTCTGCATACAAGGCTATACCACATATTTCTGTTTGCAGTTCTTTCTTTCTCCATTTTTTGGGACCCAATGAATCTTGCTCCTTCTGAGATATTTTCCGAAACTTACTCCTGCATTCAGAATATTCATGACTGAAGCTGTTACAATAGAGCATTCTATTTAATTTTCAAGAGAAAAAAAGTTATTGTACGTCCTTTTCATGATCCCAGTCACATTCCTTTGATTTCGTGCTTCTGTAGTCATTATGGTCTTATAGGCAACACATTTAGCAGCGTTGTGTCCAAAGTTATGACATGAGAAACATTGGCCATTAAAGAAATTCCTGCGATTATCGAATATAATGACCTCGTGGTTGTAGTTTCCATTGAAATTCATTCTTGAAGCAAATTGAGAATGATTTACCTGTGGTTGGTTGTAGCTTCTATTCATCCTTGAAGTAGATTGAACCCGATTTACCTTGTGATCTGCTTTATGCCTTTGCTGATGATTGTCAACCTGTTCGCTTCTCCTTGCTGCATCAAGATAGCTTTTGGAGGTGGATAGCTTCTGTGCTTGAGATGCTTCTTCAGTATATCCAAGACCTGCCTTTATCAGAGGAGAAAGCTGCACTTTGATAATTTCATCTAAAGTTTCAGATCCTTTAGAAAATCTAAGATTAAGAGCTTTTGTTTTCTCAATATCTTTTCTAAGACCCACAATTTCACATTCTAACTTTTCATTGTGTTTTTCCCTTTCAGCAAGTTGGAATGTCAGAGTATATATAATCATACTCTTTTCTTCTAAATAGATTTTAAGTTTAGAAATTTCTTCATAGAGACCACCCTCATCTATAGCATCCAAGAAATCATCATCTTCAAAAGCCATCAAAAGTCTATAATCATTACCATGTTCATGTTCATCACTATTTGATAATCCATCATTGTCTTCATGAGTATAGTAGCTCTTCTTGCTTACATTATATTTTCTATTCCATTTAACGAGTTCCTTACCTTTATCAAGCTTATCTTTATGAGGACATTTGGCTGCATAGTGACCGACTCTTCCACAAGCAAAGAATTTGAAAGGTAGTTTACCTTTGAATCTTCCAGAACCCTGTTGAAGGTTCTTGACAAAGTTTAGTTCTTCCTCACCTTCTGAAATGTGTCCCGATTCATTGATCTCTTCTCTTCTTGAAGCCTTGAATGCAGCTTCTCTCATATCTGATGGACCTCCTTTTCTCATTTCAACAATAGTTAGGATTCTATGCAGCTGTGTCATAGTCATACTCTGAAGATCTTGCTTTTCTTCTATGGCAGAAACCTTTGATTCAAACATAGAAGACAAGGACCTTAAAACCTTTTCAACTAGAGTAACTTCTTTTATCTCTTCACCCAAATTTTTCATGCGATTAACAATCTCATCTATACGAAGGAAGTAATGTGTTGTACTTTCATCATTGTGCATTTTGAGAGTTTCATATTGAATTCTGAGAGATTGTAGTTTTGCACGTTTTACCTGATTGTCTCCTTCATAGCTTAGAACGATCTTGTCCCATATTTCTTTGGCGGTTTTGAGCTGCATAACCTTGACAAATTCTAACTGTGACAGACTCCCCAAAAGTGTATTGACAGCCTTGGCATTTGTTTCATACTGCTTTTTACCTACCGTATCTGTAGGAATTGCTGCTAGAAAGGTATATCCTCCTTCCACGATTTCCCAAACATCTGTTCCAAGAGATTGAAGATAGGTTGTGGTTCTTACCTTCCAATAGACAAAGTTGCTCCCATCAAAGATTGGTGGTCTAGTGGATCCCTCTCTTTCGTGGCTGCCCATGATGATAGATCTTCCTTCAAGCGATCAAGATTCTTCTGAAGGACCGGCTCTAAAACCAATTTTTGGAAATAATACTGAGAGGGGGGGTGAATCAGTATTAGCAATTTAACAATCTTTCATTTCCATAAGCAGATTTATATATGCTACCTCTATTAATGCAACTTGCGTGTATATGCAACTGTGTTTAGAGCAACTAGCATGTACCTTTTAGAGTTATAATTTAGTTAGTTGATCTTTAATCCGTGTAACAGAACCATAAAATAGTAATCAAGTGCAGTAAATAGAACAGGCAATCACACACCTGAACACAAGATATAAGGTGGAAACCCAATGTGGGTGAAAACCACTTGCTGCAATCGTCTTTATCTTTCTTTAATAAGAAACTTCTTTTTACAAATTTTGTACTGGTGCAACCTTATACTGGTACACAGGCTTCTACCTGCAGAAGGCTACAACCTTCTCTCATTCTCTAGCTTTTCCTGGAAGGGAGTTACAACCGCATTGGCTCTTGTACTAGCTGATGTGTTTACTAGTATGTAGGTGCTGACCTACAGAAGGCTACAACCTTCTCTTTTCTTGCAGGGACCAGGTTTCATAAATTTTCAGACTAGATCCATCAATAGCATCAATCAAACATCAAATATATCTGCGTCAACCAATCTCCTTTGCACCAAACACAACTGAATCAAACAATCACTTCTCTGAATGTTGTAACCAGAATACAGTAACAGTAACAGTAACCAGAAAACCAATCCAAAACCCAGAACACTGCAGCAGCAAACAGAAGTAGCTAAAACATATTTTATGAGGTGTACGCTTCTTCATTGTGTCAAACCTGCGTGCATACATACTTTTATCAAGGCGTACCAGCATTTACGCAGATTTGAAATGCCGAACTAGCCTGTATACGCGCCTTTGCTATACTGAACCTGCGTACAGATCTGTAAAAGATGATTCAACCTTTACAACTATTTAGACATCAATTATACCCAGATCATCAGATTTACAGATTACGACATGCACCAATTATTTAGATAAAAGATCAAAACCACACAAAGATAATTCTCTTCAAGACTTAAGATCTTGACCCATCAATAGAACTTATCCTTCTTCGAGTGCTCAATTTTCTCCTTGATTCAGATCCAGCTATGCACCATAACCCAATGACCCGTATTCTAGATCTTGCTCTTCATAGGATATTCAATACTTGAGTGCCTTTGCCTAATGATCTCCTTCTCCTTTTATAGTCTTAGGCCTTACTCAATACCATGGTCCAAAACCAATTAGAATCAATACCTTGGTCCAAATACCCGGGGTCAACACTTCGGACAAGATACCTTGGACCAATACTATGGGTCAAAATACCAGGGACCAAATACCATGGACCAAAACCAAGTTTTCCAAAATGTACATGCTTTTCCTTGCGTGAAAATGCGTGTATACGCATACGCGCCTTTTGGTATGAGAACCCGCGTGTATACGCAGCTTGGTCAAAGGGAACCTGCATATACCTCTTTTTCCTTTATTCTGTGAGCCTGAACTGTGATCGGTCATATGAGTGAGTTGCCGAGTGAGTTGCCATCAATGACAACACCTATGTCATAGCACCAAACCTGTGTCATAATGCCAACATTTGTAAGGCTGCCTCATCGTGCGCTGCCAGATCTAGTGCACGCAATTCTGGTGGCCAGGAGTCGAGCACCGCGAACACATCATCATCAATCGCGACAAAGGGGAGGGTCATCCATTTCTGCTGCGGGTCCTTCTGTGCCCAGATGTACACATTATGCATATTGGCCTTAAAATTTGCAAAGCTACGTAGACTGTCATATACCGTGGGGGATAGGCACACCTGTTTATTGATCCAGATTCGGACACTCGCCTCCATGAGTATCCAAAAGATCTTGGTCTCACAGATTTGCGTAGCATCCTTTGTTGCCCATAGCGACGCATATCTGGCTGCCTCTAGCAAATCCTGGTCCAAGGGAGGAAATTGAGTGTCCTCCAGCAATTCTCCTGTAATCAAAAGGATGGATAAGAGCAGCCATGTGTAGTGGAAGGTCTTATCCTGCTCCTAGGCCTCCCTGCAGTTCTTCAAGAACTCCTTGCAGAGGAACTGCACCCAGTTGAACCGCACCCCCTGTGCGAATTGTCCGACAAGCGCGATGACCGTTGCACATACCTTGTTACCCTGACATTTTCTCATTACCTTTCCTGCCAGCAACTGGGTGGCTACGTGGACTGCTTTGTCCTGGATACTAGTAATAATGCAACCCCTCTACTTTTTCTCCAATTTATACTTCTTTTTCATGGCCTTTGCAATCGCCAAGTCTCCACTTGTACCAGCTATCTCTGTGGGGTCCATTCCCATACAAGGAAGCCGAGAAATTCTATGAATAAGCTCCATCATGATGGGAATGGGCTCCTCCAGCCACAAGTACCCATCGTGCACCAAAAAAAGTAGTTTCCTGATGACAATTATCATGATTGGGGCCCAATGAAAATGTGGAATCCATAGGACGTGGAGTAGCCCGGCCTCCTCCACCCCATGCAACAATTTTCATGGCTGCAATGCTGTCATTGCCCCCTCCTTTCTCTGTTTCATCAGTTGGATGGTTTCCAGATCTAGTAATTTTTTGCTATCTTCGAGGTCCCAGTCTTCAAACTTCATCATGGGTATGCGGCCCAAAGCCGACCCTTCAAACAGAATGCCCTCGGGGAGAAACGAGGTTTTGAAGCTGCTCTTCATAGCATCTTATCCGAATTGGATCGTTAAACATTTCCATGACTGTTTCAAATTATGTCAGGCTTCAAAATCTTATGAATAACGAGCTTATCAGAAATGACCTCTGGACAATGGAAATTTGTGGCCAGCACAGAACAACGAGGACCCTTGGTCAAAGCGCGCTGACCGTTGGCCCATGGAGACCATGCATTGGTGCAAATTGGCAATCGGAAGCCCAGATCCAAAAACAGAGGCAGTTTCTAATCGCATATCGCAGGGTAAAACTCTTAGTAAAGGAAAGCCCCGAGCGCTTAGTCACGACGAAAACAAAAAACCATGCGGAAACTGTCAGAAGGCGGGTCCCGTGCCCAAAATTGGCAGGATATCACGTACACTTTGAGCAGTAAGCGGGTTTGGCTGAGTTCAGTGCGATGCCACACAACGGGTGACACGCGTCTAGCAGATGAGAGAGAAAACCGCTTACATTGCGTGAGTAATAGTCGAGAAACTTACCTGCGCGATATAGACAGAGACCATAGGATCTGGAGGCTCCATATCAACGGCGGAGAATAAACCCGATGGATGACCTAATTTGATGGGAAAATAGACTGATGTACATGAGATTTGAGGTCCGACATGACCAATGAGCTCGTAGAAGAATCAGTTTCACAGGAAACCTTGGAGTAACGAAAATAACGACCATTCAAAGAGAACTGACACTCAGTTCGTGAGGTGACACGTGGCCACCTCTCTATGAAGCGTTACACAGCGATGATGACGCAGAGTAGGGGAATTCCAGCGGATGGAGGTAGGAAATGCAAAGAGTTCGGAAATGGAAACGAACAGTCGGGGAGCAGATTGGCTTTAAGCCACGAACAGACAAAGAGCAGAGGGAACAGAAGTAGAGAAAGAAGTGAATTGCAGAAAATAGAGAAGTCGAGTTGACCTGCAGAGAAAAGGCAACATCGAGCAGACAGAGACAGAGAGAGTCCAAGAGTCTGTGAACTCCAGAGAAAGCTTGAGAGGTTCAAGCAACTCCTCTGTGTATACTTGTCAGGTTTTGAGTACCAAATTGGACTCATACGACTGAGACCAGTTGAGGTCGAGATTCAGTAAGGGGGAGTCTATGTACTCTAGAGGCTTGGGGGATCCAAGTACCACCCTACTGATCGTCATTTGTTAAGTGAGACTCAAATTGAACTCCTTATTGTAAAAAATCTGCTTTAAGACACGATAGAAAAGGCCACCACTGAAGGCTAGACCAGGAGACGTAGCCCAAGAGGATTGGGTGAACTCCTTATTAAATTTGTTGTGTTTTTGTATTTTCTTAATGTATTTCTCTTACTATTTCAAGTGCCTATGTATTTCGCAATCTTATCGATCCGTTGCTTAAAATAACATAGGCACACCCCAGCACATGAGTCTGTAATACCTTCATTAATTAACTGAGATCATTCACGAGTGATTTTCAGATCAAGTGGTATCAGAGCATTAGGTTGTTAAGGTTAGACAAGCTTGTGCTGGATTTTGCTGTTGAATGCTAACTAGATCAAAGCTTAAATTAGGAGAAGGAGAGTTGGTTGAGACTAACCCGGAAATTGGAAGAGTCTATCCTCAAAAGAAAATGTCAGAGGAAAGTCCCTTGGGGCCAGACCCTCAATTCATAGATAGTTTCCTGGCCATGAGGTCCATGGTAGAGGAAATGTATAAGAACTTTAGGAAACATAAAGATGAGGATTCTTCAGGCTCCAAACAAGATAAAGGAGAAGAAGAGTCTCTCCTCCATGACCACTCAAAAGGCAAGGGGAAAGAAGAAAACTTTCTCACACCTCCTAATAGCCCTGAACATAAAAAGAAGACATCTTTGATCAAATTAGATGTTAAATTTGATTTACCCATATATGATGGAGAGTTGAATGCAAAAAAGCTAGATAACTGGATCAGACAAATTGATGTTTATTTCAGAGTGCAAAGTATCGACTCAGAGAAGAGTAAGATTTAGCTGGCCAGCCTACACCTCAGAGGCACTGCCTTGGTATGGTGGGAAGGCAGGACACAAGCTGACATGAAGAAACATGGTAAGATTCTTTCTGTCTGGAGTGAATTTGTTTCTGCAATAAAAAAGTAGTTCTATCCACTAGCTTACATACAGCAAGCCATGATGAGCTGGCAAACTCTTCTCCAATTGAAAGGGAAAAGTGTACAGGGTTATACCCAAGAATTTAGGAAGAGAGCTTTGATTCTAAGAATCTCTTTAGACTCACCTAAGACACTTTTGAAGTACATAGGTGGTCTACAAAGCTACATGAGGCACACTATCCTCATGTTTAATCCCACTAATATAGATGAGGTACTTGTCCAAGCTATGCATCTAGAAGCTAGAGGAAAGAATGGGAAACCAGAAGTTGGGGGATCATCCAAACCCATTGCAAGCAAGAATAAGGAGAAAAGGAAACAAAAATGGAAAGAGAGGAAGGCCAACACTGCATAGAAGAGCAAGTCTTCATGCACTCATTGTAAGAAGGAGGGGCATGATGATGAGCACTGTTGGATTTTGCATCCAGAGCTGAGACCTAAGAAGTTCGAGGGCAAGAAGAAGAAGACTGTTGTAGCTATTCAGCAAGATTTGGGGTCGGACTCAGAAGATGAAACAACCATTGCAGCCACAGGTATTAAAGGTTGTCCACTTTAGAGAATGCAGAAATCAAGAAGCAGGTGCAGGAGTTGCTCGAGAAAGGGTTCGTCAGACCTAGCACATCACCATGTGCATCTCCAATCATTTTGGTGAAAAAGAAATATGGCTCGTGGAGAATGTGCATTGATTACTAGGCACTGAAAAAGATAACGATCAAAAATCGTTATCCCCTTCCTCGCATAGATGATCTATTAGATCAATTAAAGGAAGCTGTTTATTTTTCCAAGTTAGACTTTCATAGTGGATATCATCAGGACAGAGTTGCAAAACAAGATGCATGGAAGACTGCTTTCAAAACAAAGCAGGGATTGTATGAGTGGCTGGTTATGCCTTTTGGCTTAACTAATGCTCCTGCTACTTTCATGAGAATAATGAATGATGTACTTAGACCTTTTCTTGGTGATTTTTTTATTGTATATTTGGATGACATTCTTATATTTAGAAAAACATGGGAAAAACATTTAAAGCATGTTAAGCAGACACTAGATGTTTTGAAAGGAGAAAAACTTCATGTTAAACTCTCCAAATTTGAATTTGGCAAAACATCTTTGAACTATTTGGGACATATAGTAGGGGGTAGTGAATTGAAGATAGATCCCTCTAAGGTGGCAGTCATTGTAAACTGGCCTAAACCCAAATCTGCTACAGAAGTAAGAAGCTTCTTAGGAGTAGCATAATACTGGAGAAAGTTCATTTCTAACTTTTCCTTAATTGCAGCTCCCTTACATGCTTTGACAGGATTGAACAAGGTGTTTCAGTGGGAGGGCAAACAGTAGAAAGCCTTCAACACCTTGAAATAAAAGATTAGTACAGCACCAGTACTAGCACTGCCTGATCTTCAAATACCATTTGAGATCCAAATGGTTGCACAGCTGCAAAGATTTTGTTATTGGCCAAAAATGAATGATACAGTTTTTAGATATGTAAGAGGGTGTACCATGTGTGCTAAAAGAAAGCCCAGCAATAGAAAACTAGGCTTGTACACTCCACTACCAGTTTCTTCTCATACTTGGGAAAGTGTTTCCATGGACTTTGTTGGAGGATTGCCTAAATCTAGGAAAGGTCATGACTATTTATATGTTGTTGTGGATAGGTTTAGCAAAATGTGTATTTTGATACCTTGTAATAAATAGATTACAGCTTAACAAACTGCAAAAATATTCTTTCAGCATGTATGGGTTCATTTTGGATTACCCACTTCCATTATATCTGATCGAGACACCCGATTTGTTGGGAAGTTTTGGTCGAGTCTGTGGGAACTGATGGACACCAGACTGAAGAAAAACACAGCTTTTCAACCACAAACAGATGGCCAGACAAAAGTAGTCAACAGGACAGTGATCCAGTTGCTCAGAGGCTATTGCAGCAAGCATCCCAAGCTTTGGGATAAACATTTGTGTCAGGTGCAGCATGCTTACAATCGAGCAAAACATTCTTCTACACAGAGATCTCCTTTTGAAAGCTATTTTGGTTTCACACCAAGGTCTCCCTTGGATTTTGTCTTTGGTAAAGACAAAACAGTTGATGGACACAGTGATGTGGACAAGGCAACCAAGTTCATTGAACGAATCCAAGAAATTCACCAGGCAGTACAGGAACAGCTGGAAAAGAACCAAGCCAAGTACAAGGCAAGGCATGAAAAGCATCAGATGGAGCATAAGTTCCATGTTGGTGATCAAGTCTGGCTGTATATCAGTAAAGATAGAATGCAAGGTGAAGGTAAAAATCCAAAGCCAATAAGGTATGGACCTTTCAAGATACTTGAGAAAATTGGTGAGAATGCCTTTCGCCTTGATTTACCAGCTTACATGCACATCTACTCAGTCGTTAATGCAGATAGCTTGAGACTATTTGAACCTTCGTTAATTGAGGATCCGGAAGAGAAAATTCAATTGCCTTCTATTGATGATCTGTTACCTGAATACCTCAATGAATTACAGGAAGCCATAGTTCTAGACAGGAAGGTGAGGATGACGCACAGGGGAGATATTGAGTACCTCAGGATTGGACTCAAGGGTTCAAAGCCAAGTAGTGCAAAATGGATAGAGATTGGACAAGTGAGATAGCTATACACTCACTTAGTCGATGCTTGAAAACCAACTTTTGGTGGTCCAAAAGCCTTTTTAGTGGGAAGGCCGTGATCCGAATTGGATCCTTAAACATTTCCATGACTGTTTCAAATTATGTCAGGCTTAAAAATCTTATGAATAATGAGCTTATCAGAAATTACCTTTGGATGATGGAAATTTGTGGCTAGCACGGAACAACGAGGACCCTCGATCAAAGCGCGTTGATCATTGGCCCATGGAGACCACGCATTGGCATAAATTGGCAATTGGAAGCCCAGATCCAAAACAGAGGCAGTTTCTAATCGCATATCGCAGGGAAAAACTCTCAGTGAAGGAAAGCCTCGAGCACTCGGTCACGAGGAAAATACGAAACCTTGCGGAAACCGTCAGAAGGCGGGTCCCATGCCCAAAACCGGGAGGATATTACGTGAACTTCGAGCGGTAAGGGGGTTTGGCCAAGTTCAGTGTGATGCCACACAATGGGTGACACGCATCTAGCGGATGAAAGAGAAAACCGCTTACATCACGTGAGTAACGGTCGAGCAACTTACCCATGCCATATAGATGAAGATCGTAGGATCTGGAGGCTCTAGATCAACGGTGGAGAATCAACCCGATGGATGACCGGATTTGACAGGAAAATAGACTGAAGTACATGAGATTTGAGGTCTGACATGACCAATGAGCTGGCAAAAGAATCAGTTTCATGGGAAACCTTGGAGTAACGGAAATAACGACCGTTCAAAGAGAACTGACACTTAGTTTGTGAGGCGACAAGTGGCCACCTCTTTGTGAAGCGTTACACAGCGATGATGATGCAAAGCAGGGGAATTCCAGTGGACAGAGGAAGGTGATCCAAAGAGCTGAGAAACGGAAACGAATGGCCAGGGAGTAGATTAGCTTTAATCCATGAACAGACAAAGAGCATAGGGAACAAAAGTAGAGAAAGAAGTGAATTGCAGAGAACAGAGAAGCTGAGCTGACCTGTAGAGCAAAGGCAACATCGAGTAGATAGAGACAGAGAGAGTCCTAAATTCTGTGAACTCCAGAGAAGGCTTGAGAGGTTCAAGCAACTCCTTTGTGTATACCTGTCAGGTATTGAGTACCAAATTGGACTCATACCACTGAGACTAGTTGAGGTCGAGATTCAGTAACAGGGAGTCTGTGTACTCTAGAGGCTTGGGGGATCCAAGTACCACCCTACTGATCGTCATCTGTTAAGTGAGACTAAAATTGAGCTACTTATTGTAAAAAATATACTTTAAGACACAATATAAAAGGCCACCATTGAAGGCTGGACCAGGAAACATAGCCCAGGAGGATTGGGTGAACTCCTTATTAAATTTGTTGTGTTTTCGTATTTGCTTACTGTGTTTCTCTTACTGTTTCAAGTGCTTGTGTATTTCACAATATTATCGATCCGTTGCTTTAAATAACATAGGCACACCCCAGCACATGAGTCTGTAATACCTTCATTAATTAACTGAGATCATTCACGAATGATTTTCATATCAGCATCCAGATATTTAGGTACTTTTACTCTCCCTTTCCGCGGAGGGACATATTTGGGTAATTTTGTGGCAGCACGTCCTGGGTGCATGGATTCCTCCATTTCTACTGCTGGTTCAATCTCTTCTATGAACACGTGGAGATCCTCCTCCTCATCATCTCTCTCAATATTCACTGTTTTACCCTTATCTTCCATAGATAGCTTTCCAAACCGCGGGTTTCGCGGAGACATATGAACCGGTCTTGCTACTTGTGGGTCCTTTTTAGGCCTTGGCGTTCCAGGAAATTTTCGGAATTTCAGTGCATCCCCCACCAGTGACATCGGGCTCAGTGCGACTTCCTCGGCTGTCGACATCACTCTGTTCAGAAGGTCTCATGTCTCTTTCAACAATGCTTCTCTTGCAGGGCCTTTAAAGCCGTGAAATCCATACACAGTGGATAGCACAAGAACTGAATTCTCAGGATGCCAAGGGTTGTGCAATGGATGATTCTCTATGATTTATAGGCCTGCCAGAATTCAAATTCAATCGTTCCCCCCTCCCTTAGCTCATTAATGCAATATTGGTGGTAGATTGTTTCAAATCTAGGTCTGACTTCGTGGCTTAATTGCCCACCACCCGCTCCTTGTTGCCTTAAATGGGATGTCTTATCATGAACAATGACCCCAACAGTCACTTCCCAGTCTATCTGTGCGACAACGTGGCCTCTCATGCACGGGGACGACCTGTGGGACCGATTGACCCCACGCGCAATCCTCCTATCACGTTGCTTCCATACAGACTCTTTTATAGTCCCACGCTCTCTTCGAACTTCTTGGAGCGCTGAGATTGTTCCCTCTATGGATAGTCAGATGGTTACCCCACCTACGCGGGACTTCCCTGCCCCTTCCAGCCTAGTCCCTGGGTACCCCGCATCTAGCCTGACGTCCGTCAGCGCTTCACGTTCATCTTTATCTGGTGTGCTCCCTTGGTTCCTTGGTCTAGTGAGGTGCGGCCACAACCATGGTAGCAGAGCCACCCCTTCTTCCAATGTAGTAGCATAGCTACCTACCTTTTGTTCTGTCGGGCTTAGTTTCTCTGCGCGGCCTCTCTGTGTGATTTCGGTTTCCAGTTTGTTGATCTCTTCGTCTAGGATCCTGCTTTTCGTCCTCAGCTGGACTCGATCTTATTCAAATTTTTGAATTTTCAAGTACCCTTGTTGTTACAAGGAAAAGTGTCTATATAGAACTGCTCTATCCCACTAAGGTGTGACAACTGCCTTAGAAACAAACAGAGAAAAGCTACTTTCGTTTTTCCTTTATGAATTATAGATAGAGAAGAACAAGAAGACCAACCTTTGTCTTGCGCTAATCTCCTGATTTGATTCCTCTCTTCTTTGATAGTCTTTAGCTACCTGCTCCCTTGCACGCCCAGCTTCACAAAGCACCTGTAAGATCACAGAAGCATAGCACTATACAAAGACATGGATCTATAATTATAAACAATCTAGGATCAGATGTAAATTGACCATACAAATGTAGCAAGCATCAATGACACAAAAGCATGGAGGAAAACTTGAATAGCTTTTATTGATAAACAAGAAAGATCCAGGAGGAGTTACAACCGATTGTTCTAACCCAGCATCAACCTCCCAGCAAAGAAGCCCCTCTTCACCTCAAACAAAGCTTAGATCACCCAACAATCTGATGTTTGTCTCAAGAAACCAACAGCAATTCCTTACAATATGCAAAATTCCAGCCTGTGGATCTCTGGGATGAGGGATCCATATATAGATATCTGTAAGGGAGATGAGTCAGCTTGTGATTTGACTAGTGTCTTCCCTCTAATAGTTCTTGCTTCCACTTGGAGACTGAAGGTCTCTTACTCATCCTTGGTCGAATTCAGTGAGGCAAGTTTCACAGGAGAAGATTCTGGAAGCTTCCATTGCCTCTCCACCTCGCAAAATGACACTGCCATTTGTCATTTCTCACCCATCGCACCCCATAGAAGGGATTTTTGAAATGCAACGCACCCTCACAGTGTATTTAGGTGCAATGCAATGCACTTAGCCAGTGGAGTAGCTGAAATGATCCTGTTTTGACCAATTCTAAGCAGTTTTTCATGGAGAACGTCTGGGAGAAGCTGTAGTCTGTTGACCTTGTTCCTTTAGGGGTTAGAACAACACTTTTAGGGACTTAGGAGCCCTTGGTTTATGGACATTTTATTCTTGGGGTTATAGGGCCCAAAAATGTCTATAACAGTTGCCCCCTAAAGCATGAGGTCGTTAATCTTTGATGTCGGGTGAAATGCTTTATTATGAGGATCTGAAGTTCTTTCAATGTTGGGAGGAGACCTGTAATAAGATACAATACAATACATTATCTTCATAATATTTTCATGATCTAGCTGAGGCGGGAATTCCCATGCTCATCTTTATAAATTCATTTTCATGTACATAGGATAGACAATCGTCTAAGAGTAGACTGATGATTCTGATAGAGCCATCATCCTTTTGGTTGGATGATTGTCTATGCAGCAATGATGTACATTTGATGTCTTTATTTCCCTGAATATATATCACAGCCCGGATGGATGAAACTACATCCGGGGTCTTCAATCTCGTTCAATCTTCACTCGAATTACAAGTCGATCCATGTGAGAAATGTTCTGAAGTCGAACATGGAAAGACATCGCTTGATTACCAGTCAATGATGTAAATTGTTAACAAGCGCGAGAGGAATCACCGATAATGATAATGACCCTCAAGGTACTGCAGTACAATTCACGTGGTGTGAATAAAGGACTTGGCATCGAACACCACGCAAAATCTTCTGGTCGAAGGCTATTGATGTAAACTTGTCGCCGGAAATGAGAAACTTGCCATTGAGGCATGCAAGCTTCAAAGTACTGAATGGGGTGTTCCTAGATCAACTTCTTGGATAATGAGCTGATGTCGACAAGAAGTGATCCATCACAGGAGGGCCTTGATGAATCCCACATCGATGACACGAAACGGAGCAAATGATTTTAATGGAGGTGAAAACGATCTGGTGATATAAGGTTCAGGGTGGCGGTCATGAAGGAATGGAGCATAAATGTATTGTAGTGGGTGAGACACGGGTGAACTCTATGAATGACTTCTCTTGAACATATCGGCGACACTGACATGATGGATTGGTAGCATTAACCCCAAATGTGGATGGTATGATGGGACCATGGTGATGTGACCAGTGAATGAAACAACCCAACCCGACTCGGACACGGAGCGGAGGTGTCATGTTCAAGAGTGACTTGCTACCAACAAAGTTTCTTCAAGTTTTCTTCCCAATTTTCCCCAGTCATTGCTGACCAGTACCTCTTTATTTTTGTCAAGCTTGAGGAGTATAACATATGCTTGTTCTATAATTTGCCCTTCGGGCAAACCCATCGCTATGTTTTAACGAGCCTAGCGATAGTGAAACTCGTTCTCGTCTATAGACACGTTTGTCGCTATTAAAATTTTAACGAGTTTAACGACAAAGATAACTCGGTTCTTTTCAATTTTAGAGAGTCTGAAAAGGAACGTAAAGGAAACTCCAAAATTCCTTTTTCGTCATCTAATCCCTTAAGTCCGAAAAAGTATAAAACAATACAGAAGGGATGGATTTTTGATACTTGTAACAAGCCGAACAAAACAAGCGCTCGATCCTTTTGTGTAATAATCCCTCAGGTCCAAAAAGATTAAAATCTAGAGGAGGGATAGCACTTCCTATCCCTTTAACGAGCTGGAGAGGCCAATGGCTCGGCAATCTTTTCATATTTTACGAGTCAGTTAAAAAGAGCTTAAAGGAGACTCGTCTTTTGAGGAACGAGTGATAAAATGGGTAGCAGCTGATTCCACGTAAGGTTTGGAATTTTTCCAATCACGACAGTGTCACAAGGATGGCTAGTGAAATCACTCTTCGTAGATGTTCCTCAAAATGGGTAAACAATCAAATGGAGGTGAATGATCGGCCAATGAAAAATTGGAGGTGATGGTGCAAACACGACCAAGGCTTTAATGGCTGAAGTACTACATTCACGATGGTTATTTACCGGGGAATAGTTCATTTTTTAATGAGCTTAAACGCAGGTGGAAACATTTGCTCATGTCTTATGTTTATTTTTTAACGAGCTTGAACTATGTGCTAAAACTGCTCAAGAAGGCTTTTTTTTTAACGAGCTTGAACCCTGCGATAACACTGCTCATGATAAGTTTTCATGCCCCCAGTATAATAACGCAAATCGAGGTGCATGCCCCCCAAGCTTCATTGCATTCATCTCGGTTGTTGGAATGAAGGTTTACCTTTGAGATCTTCGAAAGACTCGACTTTGATTTTACGAGATCGTAATCAAAGACTCGATTTGGAAAGGGAGTCATTTCATTTTTTTTAATGAGGTTGACACAATAAAAGAACTATCCTCATGACTCCTTGTTTCATTTTTTAACGAGGTCGACACGAGATAAGAACCGTCCTCGGAATCCACCGTATTTACAGTATTTGATAGAAAATCAAAAACTGATGGATGATTAAGGTTGCTGGAATAATCTTCGTGGTAATCTGGAAGATGGGAGCGATGGTGGTAATCTTCCCATGTTGCCTCTCCTATCATCATTGATTGAACAATTCCTTCGTCGGTGACATGCACTCATGACCAAGGATCTAAAAGGGTACCATGTTCTCTAGACCTATCTATCCAAATGCTTGATGAGCGTTGATTTGGGTTTGCCTCCCATGCTAGGAACATTGATTGCTACAATATTTCCATTGGGCTTGGAGGCAACACCTCTGTATGATCCATGTTTATATCGTTTTCTGATATCTTTCATGTCGAAGATATCATATTGCAGGTTCCTACCGATGCTACTTCTGCCAGATTGATGGGA
The DNA here is from genome assembly GCA_031772625.1 of Pinus tabuliformis. Lineage (NCBI taxonomy): Eukaryota > Viridiplantae > Streptophyta > Pinopsida > Pinales > Pinaceae > Pinus > Pinus tabuliformis. The sequence goes on along the minus strand of CM062807.1, from coordinate 826,198,673 downwards.
GGCGGAAGTGCAAAAGTTCCCATTAATATAGGGTCTTTTAGTAGGCCTACTCCGATATTTTGAAGCGAATGGGGGCTTCCATGGATCATTGGAATGCTTCCCGTAACTTGAGAACCATTGGGGAGGAAGGTTTGTTGATCGACGATTGTAATCCCTCCTTCAAAGGGAAATGAAATCTTCCTAAAATAGGTCGACACAACAGTAGCCATAGAATATACCATGGTCTTCCCAGCAGGATGTTGTAATCGAGGTTTCCATCGATTACTTCAACATCTATTTCTACTGTCTTCCCTCCTAGTTCAACCTTCAAGTTACTTAGAATACCATATGGGGTATATGTTCGTCCGTCAAATGCATTTAATGTTGTCGAAGATCTCGACAAGGTTGGAGATCCTAAAGTTTTCCAGCAACTCATCGACATGATACATGTAGATGCCCCCTCATCAATAATTGTTCGATGAACAGTTTTGTTGAGGGCTTTCACTTGAACAAGGAAAGCTAGTTGAGCTGGTAATTGAGGATCGTATCCTTTATGATCGAAGGATACAAGATTGGAATCCTTTGTGTCTATCCCACCAATGGCTGATAATAAAGCCTGCTTCTGGGATGGGAAATTTTGTAGTACCTCAAGAGTCGACATAGTGGATGGCGATTGGGCCAAATCTTCCACTATATTATAATGTTGTGCCGCTCTAGCGCGGGGATTAAATGTCGACTTGTGTACTACTCCCTTTTGCGGTTTTATTGTCAATTCAGGAATGATGGGTGGCGCAACGTCTGTCGAAGTTGTTGTCGAACTACTAGGTTGATCTTTATCCTTGTTGTTCAACAACTGTGGATTCCCATAATCTTTGTTCCTTGTCGATATCAAAGCATCATTTTGCTGTTTTGAAACCGACAACATTAGCACTTGAGACGGGGAAGCATTTCCACTTTCAACCAGATTTGTTCCTGGATTTGGAAACGGATCAGTTAACACTGCGGAGGTTTTTGAATTCTTGAAGAATTTTTTAAGCTTAGCTCTATGTGGACAATTTGCGGTCCAATGATCCTCATCGCATATAAAGCATGGATTTTTTGGTTTCCTATCTCCAGGAGGGTTTGCAGAAGATTTTTCAGGTGATGATTCTTCCTGTTTCTTCTTCTTCCCTTTGCCTTTCTTCTTGCCCCCTGGTTGCTTGGTTTCTTTGCCTTTATCTGTCGATACGGCATTTACTTCCGAGGCAAGAAATTCATCTTTTGCATTTTGACTTGAAATCTTATGGGCCTTTTTGGATGTAGCCTTTGTCGATTTCGTGTCTGTTGTGCCAATCACACCATCGCCGGCATGAGAGTCATTGTTTGATTTAGGAGGAGGAGGAATTGAGAATTCCAGTCTAGGGGCGTCAGGTATTTTATCGTAGAGCGTGCTGGACTGAGTGTAAATCAAGTCCAAATATTGCGCACAAGCGATAACTTGCTCTTCTTTTACGACTCCCCCCTTTGCCACATCTTCCATGATGGAAGGTAGTAATGACTTGATAAACCATTCAGCTAAGAGCTGATCGGGAACATACGTTTTTACCATTCTACGACGACGTCGCCACTCATGTATATGATCAGATATGTGAGTTTTTGTTGTCTGTTTGAATTTGGTAAGAAGTTTCGTTCCCATTTCGTACCTTATCGGTAACTGAAAATGGGTTAAAAAGGTTGTGGCTAAGGTACTGAAGTTGTCGAACGAAGCTCTAGGCAATTCGATGTACCATTTTGCCGCTAGACCCGTTAACATCCTCTGAAAGAGGCGAAGTCTTATCGAATCATCATTTAGGGTGTTTGATGAACACCATAGATGAAATGTCATCACATGATTCGATGGATCTTCACCTGGATTTCCATTAAATTTAGGAATATCCGATGGAAGTTTATGCGGAATCGCTGGCCACCAAGGGGCGTAAGCGATTGGATCGTTTGTTAACCGATTTAAATCAGGTAACTCTAAAGTTGCCACAAAGGGTAACTGCTGATTTAGGTTAGGTGAAGCATACCCAGGATAAGATGGGATTGCCTGAGCAGTTGGTCTTTGCATATCAGCATAATGCATTTGATGCTGGTAACTTTGGTAAGGTTGGTGGGCATGACCATTGTAAAATGGTTGATTTTGACCGTTTTGAATATACGGTTGCCCACTATTTGCAAAGATTTGTTGCTCAGAACCTTGGTACACTTGTTGGAATTTCGGTTGTTGGTATTGTACAAGCCATGGTTGTGAAGCCATGTGCTGTTGCCCGATACTAACTGTTTGACCAAGATGGGGGGTAATTGTACTCGTCTGAACCTGTGTCATTCCACCAGTCGGCGATTGTGGTTGAGTTGCAGGGTCAAGGGGTTGTTGCATTACAACCTGAGAAACCTGAGGTTGGCATACAACAGGAAGTGCTTGAACTTGCGACACTGTCACAATGGCGGGCATAGTTGGTATATTTGACATAGGTAAGCATTGTTGCATAGAATATACAACTCTTGGTTGTTGAGGTAGTATCGGTACCCAACCGCTTGAGGTAATTCCAGTATAACCCGAATGCTGTTGTGAACTCCCGTATGGATATCCTCCCGGAGGGGATAATGAAAGGGTATACTGCCCCCCATACAGTGGTAATCCAGAACTCAAGGGAATGGTTTGCTCTTGGAGGCCGGATTGCCCAAATTGACCTCCAAAGGGATCAATTTGTTGAGACTCAACATAAGAGTTCTCGGATATTATTCCGGATGAACAAACAGGAACAGACCATACCGTCGAAATGGCCCCTGAGTGGGCTCCTTCTAGCGGTTGAGAGCTAGTTGGGACAGATGGTATACTGACAAACATTGTTGGAGTGATAGCAGGGAGTTCTGCCATCGCTGTGTCAGATGCCACAGTCCTAGATGTTGACGGTTGTTAAGACATTTCTAGTCTATCCAAAAGATTACCTAGCGATTCTACAGGAGCTTCCGCTGGCAGTAGACTAACTTCTGATGAAGAAGGATATAGAGTGATCCCGACTCCAAATTGTGATGGAGTACTAGTTGGAGGATCTTCCACAATTTCTTCTATTGCAATCAAACCAGGTGGAAGGGGAAGACCGTCAGGTCTGTAGAATATTTCTGGTGCCGAAGAAGGTATGGAATCGGCAGCGACAGATGTTTGAAGAGAAAGACTCTCCAAACCGGTTGTAGATGGAACTGGTTCGGTAACACAAGTGTTTACCCTCAGACTAGGATCAGTATCACTGTCCTTCTGTGGCTGCTGAACTTCTTTTGTAGAGGCAGGGATACCAGAAATGTTTGGAGTAACCGGATTCTCTGATGTTGTTGGAACACTTATTCTAACTTTAACAGGAGATTTGGAACCAGTTAAACGAGTTCGCTTTGTCCGTACTCGCTTTGATTCTGGAGACAAAGACGGTTGACTCGTAAGCCTCCGCGAACGACGGGGTTTCAATTGACTTTCTTCCACGATTGCGGATTAATCGACCAACTAAAAATAAAGGGGAAGTATGTTTCCAAATTAAATGAATTTTAGACGCTTTGACACAACTTGTTTTTTCAATTTTAAAGAGTCGAGAAAAACCAAAAGATGACTCTAGTCGCCTTCGATTTTTAATGAGCCTGAAGTGACAAGTACTCAGATGGACCTTTTCTGTTAAAGTATCTGAAAAGGAACGAAAGGGACTGCTCTGGAAATCTAGGTAGAGGGATTACCAAACCAATCGCAAAACTGCAGAATACTTTTTACGGTACGGCAGTCAATCTTCCCGAATGTTGTGTTCAGTGCATTGCGATCGATAGGGCGGCAAACACGGCTTCCTATGGATAAAGGATTAAGCCTATTGTGGTCTCCCAAAATATACTCGACAGTACATGGGAGCACAAGTCTGTACTAGCACTTATCTTCTTAAAGTGGAGGAATCACCCAACCATCAGTAAGAACAACAGTTACCAGGCATTACGACGCCGGAATACGTCTCTAGCCTAGACTTCTAGATGTTGTGCGTTAGGTTCCAAAGCGTTGTTAGATTCATTGAATTTATTTTAAGTTGATCTTGTTTATGAAGTTTGCCTTTCTGGTTCACCGCGAGATGTAGATGTAATTCCTAAAATGCAATCTAAGATGATAAACAAACTTTTTATCTTCTTTGTGCAATGAAAATCCTAGCTACTAAGGAAAAGAAAGACAGAATCTTTTCACAAAGAGCAAAGAGCACACTCTAAATGCACTTTCCTAAATCAAGCCAATCAAACTGTCTATATGAAAATCCACATGCATGTATTTGTTTTCAACTTTCTTAGTATATGAATGCTAAAAAGAAAGTTGATGCACAAATCTGAATTTCTTTTCAAGCGACAAATATCAACAAGTTCCTTTTCGAAATAAAAAATGGAGACGATCACAACACCCTACGATTTTGAAATGAATACTTGTTCTTGACACTAGAAAATTACAAATTCAGACCAAAAGCAATAGTAACAGGATAATCGACCATTAACAGCAATCAAACTCTTTCCTATGATCGAAATCGACACTTGCGACAGTTTCAAATCAAAGGACGACAGTACGATTATGCTACTTTTGCAAAGGAGAACTGGAAATGACTCAACAAACACACAAAAACATCTACAGTTCTTTTGTACAAAGGAGGCGAAATAACAGCAAGGAAAAGGGGTTTCAAACAGACATATACTGATCACAGGCAGAAAAACTAGGAATAGAACTGGAAAGAATGAATCAAAAAATCCAAAAATGCACAGAGCTAGTCTGATCAGCGCACCTGCAACACAGAGAATCTGAAATGCAGCGCAGGTTGTCCACTTGGGAAGTGCGTTGAAATTCAGAATCTCTGAACAGTACCTGCGCTGGACCAGAGACGAGACTTTGGTGGGTTCCAAGTCACAGTTTGCAGTTAAGGTCTTGGGTTTTGGCCGAGCAAAAAGCAATCAGTAATGCAACAATCAGGGGTAGATCTAAAGAGGATCTAAGAGTTATCACAAGGGCAATCAGAGAGTTTGTGAATCAGTTGTTTAAATCATAAACAGATCCCGGAGATTGACTGAAGCGGCATTTATCTACTTTGCATTTGCATAGCAAATGCAGTTCGAAAGCTACCTGGCACAACTTCAGGCTCCGTCTGTAAGTTTATGAAATAGACAACAAGGAAGATAAACAAACAAACTAACTTGTCCCCAGCGGAGTCGCCATTTTGTTACAGGGAAAAGTGTCTATATGGAACTCCTCTATCCCACTAAGGTGTGACCGCTGCCTTAGAAACAAACAGAGAAAAGCTACTTTCGTTTCTCCTTTATGAATTATAGATAGAGAAGAACAAGAAGACTAACCTCTGTCTTGCGCTAATCTCCTGATTTGATTCCTCTCTTCTTTGATAGTCTTTAGCTACCTGCTCCCTTGCACGCCCAGCTTCACAAAGCACCTGTAAGATCACAGAAGCATAGCACTATACAAAGACATGGATCTATAATTATAAACAATCTAGGATCAGATGTAAATTGACCATACAAATGTAGCAAGCATCAATGACACAAAAGCATGGAGGAAAACTTGAATAGCTTTTATTGATAAACAAGAAAGAGCCAGGAGGAGTTACAACCGGTTGTTCTGACCCAACATCAACCTCCCAGTAAAGAAGCCCCTCTTCACCTCAAACAAAGCTTAGATCACCCAACAATCTGATGTTTATCTCAAGAAACCAACAACAATTCCTTACAATATGCAAAATTCCAGCCTGTGGATCTCTGGGATGAGGGATCCATATATAGATATCTGTAAGGGAGATGAGTCAGCTTGTGATTTGACTAGTGTCTTCCCTCTGATAGTTCTTGCTTCCACTTGGAGACTGAAGGTATCTTACTCATCCTTGGTCGAATTCAGTGAGGCAAGTGTCACAGGAGAAGATTCTGGAAGCTTCCATTGCCTCTCCACCTCGAGGAATGACACTGCCATTTGTCATTTCTCGCCCATCGCACCCCATAGAAGGGATTTTTGAAATGCAACGCACCCTCACAATGTACTTAGGTGCAATGCAACGCACTTAACCAGTGGAGCAGCTGAAACGATCCTGTTTTGACCAATTCTGAGCAGTTTTTCATGGAGAACTTCTGGGAGAAGCTATAGTCTATTGACCTTGTTCCTTTAGGGGTTAGAACAACAATTTTAGGGACTTAGGAGCCCTTGGTTTATGGACATTTTATGCTTGGGGTTATAGGGCCCAAAAATGTCTATAACACTTGTCGAACGGCTTCCTGCATCTGCATAAGGTTGTTCCTGCACAGTGGCATTATTCCTTTGCCCTGGTACCTATATGTCATTTCAACTATGTGAGGATGCCTTCCTTGCAAACCTATCGCCTTGACTCTATCGGTCGTCTTCATGCTCATATGCTTGTACATAGCCCTAGAGGCCCATCGAACCACTGGTACACGATGGTCCCAAGCAGTCCAACTGACCTGGTGAACCTTGCACAGGATCTCGCATATCCTTTTGAATGCTTCTATGTGGCACTTTTGTGGTGCGCGTCATTTTTTTTTGCTGCTATGGATGGTTTCTAGTGTTGATCCTTAGTCTGGTTGTAGACGGCACAGTCCACGTTCGTCGATACCGGGGAACGCGCAACCTTCTCTGTCCTGGCCGCCCGACTTTTGTTTGGCACTAGGAGCTTCCCATCCATAATCGCATCCACCTTTTACCCTCGCACCAGCTTACCCTGGTCTTTGGATGTGTACTCCCTCCGCATGTAGGTGGCACGTACAGTGCCTTTTCCATCGTCGCATATCGCTGTTGTTCCGGTACTGTGCTTTCAAAGTTGCCCAGGAATTCCACTATCACGTCATCATGTGTTGGCAGTTCCCTTGCTTCTGTCGTTACTCGATGGAATGATCTCATCATCATGTTGCAATTTAGCGTTGTCACCTCATGCAACCAGTTCTGCCAGCATTCTACTTCCTCATCTGAATCCAAAGTGCAGGAGTTGTCATGCTCCCACGAGATTCTTCCATCCGTAGTCGAGTTCACCCGATCTTAGTCCTGCGTGGTTATTTGGTAAATGCAATCCAGCTCATCGTCGCGCACGGGTTCAGTGTAGTGCGCTCCTTCGGATGGGTCTAACGGGACTACTACGCGTAGTGATTTTTTCTCGAATATCATCTTCCTCTTCTTCAGATTGATGACTCCATTCATATCAGTTGCCTAGTCTATTCCTAACAACGTGGGATAAGGATTGTTGTCATCGACAATCTCTATCACCTCAAAGTCTGTCTATGTGCTCGTGCCTTCAATATCGACTATTACTCCTTGCAACCTTCCCATAGGCACGATCTTCTGTTGGTTCACCATTCGTAATTGAATAGGGGACCACTGCAACGTGGGCCTACCCATATGTTCCCAAGTTTGGTTAGGTAGAACATTCGTGTCTGACCCCAAGTCTAGGATAACTTGATCCATTTCATATTCACCAATCTACATTGTTAATCTCATCTCCCTTCCAGTGTGGAAGGCATGCTTTCCCAACTTCCGAACTACACGTGGCTCTCTCGATCCTGCGCACCAGGTGATCAATTCTAGTAGTCCTTTAACTGCCTTATTGTCATGCAACAACTGTTACACAGTAATTTATCACTGCTTTCCTGTCAGTCACCCTGCTGTGCCCAGAATTCACAATCACTAAGTGTTTACTCCCTGAACTGGCTTAAAAACCCATTTTTCCAAAGTTTTGTTCATCAGCGCGTCTGTTCCTAAAATAACCGCGATGATAGGCGCCTTCCAGTGTATGCTGTGCGCTGCCAGCGCGGAAGAACATCACTTTTCCGCGATGGTCCACAGCGCGCCTTTTCCGTGTTCTTCCGCGCTGACATGACTTCTTCAGTTATCCAGATGCGCCGACAGCGCGGCAGTTTCCCTATAATCCGCGCTGATCCAGTTTAGGCGAATTTGTTCAAACAACCTGCCTTCCAGATCCCTCCAGGCTTGGTTGTTAGCTTTGTGACTGTCGACTCCCTTCTATGGCATGTCTGTTCGACCCTTTCCAACAACTTCCCTTGAAGATAAGCTCACCCCTCCACCCTTTTAGGAGACTCCTTCTCCTATATAAACTCTCACCATTACCATGAGCAGCTAGTTAGACTTAGCTTGGAATAGCTTGGATTGTACAGAGCTTGTAGTGCTCAGATTGCTGCTATAGGTGTGGTGTGCTAGAGGTGGAAGTGATTGATTGTTTAGGGAAGGTTGTTTGTGACTTTTGTGTGAGAGAGAGAGTTGTTTGTCTTGGGAGAATCATCCTCAAAAGTGAATGCTTGAGACACATGCTGACTGGCCCCTCCTGAGAAGGTTACCGACGTCAGAACATTTGGTTGTATTCTTCTCTATTCTGATTAATAATAGATGACTGCTATTATTGTTCCATTCTCACTCGTTTATGCAATGGTTAAACGTGAATTACGTCTTTTCTGACTGATGTATGGTTGCTTTTATCAGATTTCACGCTTGTGTTTGTTTCCTCTTCGTGTGTGCAGGTATCTATTCGCGGAGATCGTGGAGGATTGTGACCAGCTGAAACGAAGGAGCGAAGACAACATCCCTTCGTCAAACGACAGCGCGGGAATCCAAGTAGGTGCTCTTTACTTCTTGTTTAATTGCAATTAGGAACATGCGTGGCAGCATTGTGTGATTGTTGCTAGACCCTTGCTGGGCTAGTAGGGATCGCCTCTATCCGTAGAGGGGATTTACCTCTCCAACAATTTGGCGACTTCACTGGGGATCAGCCTTTTTGTCTCTTGAGTCCACTTTTGTGTTTGGCTTTGATTGACTTCTTTCCAAGTTTTTGGGATTGTCTTTGTTGCTTATGAGCTTGCTGGGCGTTTCTGGGAAACATCTTTATTGTTGAAGAGCCCCTGCCTTTGGTTTTGGAAGTTTTTATTTTGGCTTTCCTTGTTTTTTATTCTCAGCGCGTTTTAATTCCGAACAGTCGCGCTGACATCGCGACCCTGTTCTTTGGTTTTCTCTTCATCACGCCTGTACGTCTAACAGTCGCGCTGACCTCGTTTTCAAGGGCAGCGCGCTTTATGCGTGTCCTTCCGCGCTGACATCGCGCCCTCACTTCTTTGTGGTTTCTGTCATCGCGTCTGTGTGCTTTATTTCCGCGCTGACCTCGTTTTTCTGAGACAGCGCGCTTTATCCGTGTCCTTCCGCGCTGACGTCGCAAAGTTGCTACAGGCCTCCCCCTGTCAGCGCCGAGTTGCTGAAGGCTACCCGCGCTGAGCCTGAAAAATTCATTTTTGACCAAATTGGCCTCCTAAACCTTCTGCTGTGACTTTCCCTTCTTCTCTCCACCTGTCTAATGACTTGTTTTTCACTGTCTGAACTTTGAACTGCTTGATTACGGAGCTTGGCTTCATAAGGTTTCGTTTTTGCTCAGTTCTTGAGTTTGCAAATACCTTCCCTTCTTTTGCTTTCGCTGCTTGGTTCGTGCTTCCATCCTTACTTTTGCAATTGCTGGATTGTGTTGAGTCTCTAATTGACTGGTCGTGACTCTCGTCCGTCGGGTGTTTGCTTTTCTCTATTGATTTCGCACTCTGAGCCCTAGGACATCTAGTGGCCGTGTGTGTGTCAAGCCTACCGTAAGGATTTTTGTTTGCTTGTTTGACCAGCTGGTTCTAGACTTGTTTTCGCATTTGTTCAGTGATTGTTAGAGTGTTTTGGATTGTGTTTCCAAGTGGTCTTTTTTCGCTTCCTCCTCGTTTGCAATCCTTGCTTGTCTTGCGGAGCTTAGATTACATAGCTCGTGCATTACTTTGCTTCTTTTGATTTGGAAACTTTGGTTGAGTGTTTCGGGAACTTTGTGTGCTCTCATTAAGTAGTTTACTTGGTGTTCAGGTTCCTCCAAATTTCTTTAGGTGCTTTATGTCGTTGAAAAGAAATCAAACTAGTGGCTTGCTTTAAAAAAATTTTGAAAAGGAAAAGAACATTTCGTTGGCTTGCATCTTCAAAAGAAAAGTTTCCTTTCCTCGCTTTAGTTGCATTTAGCTGCTTGTTTGTTTGTATTCGTTTGGTTTGATTTAAAATTCTTTGCTCTCTCATAGCTAGAATTCATCGAACAAAACGGAATTCTTTGGCATATAGATTGCATCTAGGTAATTGTGAGCGAACATACGATAGAGCTTGAAATCGAAACTTAATCTCAAGATCAACTGTAAAATGAACCAAATGAATCTAAAAACGCATTGGAACTAAACGCAAATATCTAGAGGTCTAGGTTAGAGACGTGTTCCGGCGTCTTAAAACATAGTCACTGTTGTTTCACATTGGGTTGGGTGATTCCTCCCTCTGTGACTCGATAGTGGTCTAACACGGACTGCGCTCCCATGTACCGTCGCGTATATAGGGAGACCCCACTAGGCTTTTATCCTTTATCCATAGGAAGCCGAGTCGGCCGCCCTACGATTCGCAATGCAGTGAACACAGCATTCACGAAGATTGACCACCCGTACCCTAAAAAGTATTCTGTGGTTTTGCGAAAAGTTTGGCACACCCTCTACCTAGAGTTCCAGAGTAGTCACTTTTGATCCTTTTCAGACTCCCTAAACGAAAAGGTGCCTATGAGCGTCTTGTCACTTCGTGCTCATTAAACATTCGAAGGAGACTGGAGTCATCTTTTTGTCCTTTTCTCGACTCCTGAAATATGAAAAGGTCAAGTTTGGTTCTTGCATCTTAAAATTAATTTGGCCACGATAACATTACCCTTTTTAGATCTTGTGTGCGATAGTTTTGAGTAGAGTTTTATCGGTAGTTTTTCTTTAGGTTTTCTAAGGGGTCTGGTCATCCTGGCTGACCCATCAGCCCCAGGTCTAAGTGATCAAGGCTCTCCGTCCTCTGTTGCTCCCGAGATACCAGTTGTAAGCGGTACTCTTCCCGTTGTTCCGAGTATCCAACCTATCAACGTACGTGCCCCAGGCAACCCAGATTACATAGAGGATTGGAATCCCATCTGGGAGCCGGATCATACCCCCCGTACCCCTCGCACCCCTCTCAGTATGTCATCTCCAATGGATGAGACAGCTTCCAGTACCGGTGAGACACCCGTGGTCACAGACATCGAGACCCCGATCCCGGCTTCCTCTCCCCTCCCTTCACGATATCAATCAGTGAGGGATAGGTATGCCGCTAGAACCACTTCTACAACTATATGGGATCCTAATCTCGCTGCCTCCATCGGACCTTTTGTTTCGCAGCCCCTTTTTACACCCATTACGACAGGGCTTAACACGCCCGTCACCTCAGTTCCCACTCAACCTACTGTCTGTATAGCGCATTCGACTTCGGTCGTCAGTGCTGTACCGGTTTCCTCGTCTGAAAATCCTCAAGCTGGTTCTTTTTTTGGTGGAATTCCAGGATCAGGACCGTATGATGCTTATGGGGAACCTATAACGGACCCGGATTACGAAGGTCCTTTCTTCTACTATGATGAAAATGGTGAGTTTCTTGAGAGCATCCCAGGCCTCCCTAATCGTCCTTTTGAAGAAAACAAGGAACCCTTAAATGTCATGTACGATAACACTACTGTGTTGCAGCCCATAGGACCAACCAACCAAGGCCCGCCATTCCACGTGCGAACCCCCCAGGGGCAACCACTGTATGGCCCGCCCGACCCAGGACAATCTGGGCACCCACAAGGTCAACCTTACCAGGAACAACCTATGGGCGTTGGAGGTCCGCCATATCCATATCAAAATCAACCTACTGGGCAAGGAGAGCAACCGTCTTTTCAACAAGACCAACTTGGTTTCCAGCAAGGGTACCCCTCTGGACAAACTGGCTCAGTTTACAATCCTCCAAATCAACCAGTCGTCCAGCAAGGGTATCCTCTTGGGCAGGGTGGACAACCCTATGTTCAACAGGGCCAACCTACCCCTCAAATCACGAATCCTTCTGGGCGTGGGGGGCAACCTGCTATACAGCAAGGCCAACCCTCCGCTCAACCCATACACCAAGGAAGGCAGCCTGCCATACAGCAAGCCCAACCCTCTTCCCAATTTGGTCACGCTGGGGGACAAACGGGCCAACCGTCTATACAGCCAAATCAACCCGTTGTCCACCCTCATCGTCAACCTGGACAAGCTGGCCAACCTCGGCGTCAACCAGCTATCCAGCCAATTCGACCACCCGTTCTGCAAAGACAACCCTTGGCGGCACATGGACAACCTGGTGCCCAGCAAGGCTATCCTGCTGGCCAACCAGGTCCATCTCGAATCCGACCAAGTCAACCTTCGGGACGCATGGTTCAACCCCAGCCGGTTCAAGGACACTACTCTGGGCCTCAAACTCAAACTGGTTATCAACCCTCGTACCAAACGCAGCCTGCCTATCAGGCTCCGTATGGGACCCAGCAGTCATATGGCTACCAGCAACCCCAGGGGCAAAATCAGTACGCTCCTTATCAAAATTATCAGCAACCACAGGTCACTCCTTATCAAAATTATCAATATGGTCAACCTGCCGGGCAAGCTGCTAATACATGGGGAGCTGGGGGGCAGAGACAGGGACAGTCGTCTGCATACGGACAAAACTCCCATGGACAAACTCCCTATGCGCCAGGTCCTTTTGGGCTAGGTCCATCAGGGCAAAATTCCTACGCGCCAGGTCCTTTTGGGTCCGGCCCGTCCGGACAAAGTTCGTGGGGGCAACCCCAATCTGGGTGGAACCCTAATATCGCCTCGAATCCTCAGCCACAGATGTCCTTCAACCCGCAGCTACCATTTTTGGCTACGTTGGAATTACCCGATGTGTCCAAGTTAACTCATATTGGCCACCGGTTCCGACCAAGATACCAGGTGACTGTCCCAAGTTCGACGGCAAAGCCGGAGAGGATCCTCAGGCCCATGTAATGACTTATCACCTTTGGTGTTCATCTAACTCATGGCTTGATGATTCTATCCAACTTCGCCTCTTCCAGAGGACTCTCACTGGTTCAGCTGCAAAATGGTACATCGAACTCAACCGCGGCATGTTTTCAGACTTTAACTCGTTGGCTATGGCCTTTTTAACTCATTTTCAGTTACCCATTCGGTACGAGACTGGGACCCATTTGCTCACGTCTCTGAAGCAGGACACGGCGACGCACATCTCCGATCATATACATGAATGGAGAAGGCGCCGTCGTCTGATTAAATTTTGGATTCCCGATCAACTCCTGACCGACTGGTTTACCACGTCCTTTGTCCCTAAAATTGCCAAAGATATTGCAATGGGGGCGTGTGTAACTGAGGAGCAAGCAATCGCGCGAGCTCAATACCTTGACTTAGTGTATTCTCAGTCAGGTACTTTATATGAGTATTTGCCAGACGCCCCGAGGCACGGACAAACCAAAGCTCCACCAAAGCCTTCCGTTGATGGGGTTATTGGCTCCGTGAATTCATCAAGTAAGAAATCGACCGCGAACCCAGTGAAGCAGAAACAAAACGCCTCTAACGAGAATGCTTCTCAGAGCCAATCTATTCCTGGGAATACCTCCGAGGTAAATGCCGTTCAGTCCACCGCGGCAGACAAATCCTCAAAAGGCAAAAAGAAAGGAAAGGCCAAAGAAAAATCCGGACAACCTAAGCAGAACCCTCCTAAACCTCCCTCCGAGGAAGGAGCCAAACGAAAGCCTAAGTATCCTTGTCTCATTTGCGAGGAGGATCACTACACCAAAGATTTCCCGAGGCGGTCTGAGGTTAGTCGGCTTTTGAAAGGTGCTTCAGGTTCCCCTGCTGTGCTTAAAGAGTCTTTCCCATCCCAGCAGACGCATCAGGTGGCAGACCCCTCTCAAACCTCTTCCTCGTTCGGTTCTCAAGTGTTCATGGCTGGAACCATCCCCATCCATGTCACGACTCGAGCGAAAGATTATCCATCTTCAGCCGGGAAAGAGCCGGAGGTCCCCTCCAGCGCTCCTACGTCCAGTTCTGGCCCTCTTCACATTGAACGGCCCAGCACCGAGACGATCCCCCGACCCCCTCCCAAAGGTGTACTCAGGAAGTCATCTTATAACCCCAATGCTCGTGCTGCCCAGCATTATAGCATTGTCGAGGACTTAGCTCAGGCTCCGTCTGCTATGTCCGCGTTAGAAGTCCTCCAGAGCTGCCCCTCCCAGAGGAAGTCCCTGCTATCAGCGATTGGTGGCATAGACCCGGCAGATTCGGATTTAATCTCTTTTGATCTCGAAGGTTTCACACAGAGATTGCCTCACCAGGTGGCTTTCCTTATACAAGTTCTCATCAATGGCAAAACAATCCATCGTACCGTCATTGACGAGGGAGCCTCAACCTGCATCATGTCGGTTGCTTGTTGGAAGGCTATTGGTTCGCCTGCTCTGAGCCAGTCTCCCACCACCCTTGAGGCTTTCGATGGAAAAGAATCTCGTCCATATGGTATCCTCCCACGTTTACCTATCTCTTTAGAAGGGAAAATGGTAGAAGTCGAGGTTGAAGTCGTTGACGCTAATCTCACTTACAACCTCCTCCTTGGACGAAGCTGGACTTATGCCATGCAAGCCGTGGCCTCCTCCTTATTCCATGTCGTTCGCTTCCCCCATCAAGGGAAAATCGTCACGGTGGACCAGCTGTCCTTTTTCGCTTCCTCTTCTGAAGGGAATGTACCATTCGTAGAGCATACCTCCAAATTGCTAGTGAGTGTGGGTGCCGGATTATTTAAAGATCCCTCCTTAATGGGAGTCTTTCCCCTCCCGCCTCCAAATCTCGCCTCCGTTAACATGATCACAGTACGTTCTGATCCATGGGTTCTCCCTCCCTTGAGTCAGGAAGACTCTTGGGGCGAGATGATGTCGTTGAGCCCTGCTGAGCTCAACTACATCGAGATAGTCGCTGCATCGGCTTCACCCCCTGAACCTGCTCTTCCAAGCAGCGTTCCCGATTCATATGACCACTTCCCTTGGTTGGGAGAAAAGGCCACTTCGGATCCCCTGAAGGAATCATTTCCCTCCGACGAGGCTATCATCGAGACTATGTCTCCCGAAGAGCTCCCTTGGTCAGATCACCACCATCGCTCTTCGTTTCTCCCTCCTGTTAACACCCAGGTTGTTCCCTATGACTCCCAAGGGAATACGGCCGGGGTAACCACTAACCAATCTTTGGATCACTGTTTCTAGCCAAACTGTGATCAGAGAGGGCTCTCTCTTTATGATTTGTAACTGTTTATGATAGGGTTTTAGGCTAGCTATTATGCACTGGTTTTGTTTATGTTTTGGTTGATGAAACTCCTTTTAGATTCTATTGATGTAGTTTTCAGAGAGGTTGAGTACCATTGGGCAATGGAGTCTGTGGCTATATGTGTTTGAAGTTTTGAGATGAGAGATGGAACTTACAGGGCCATTTGAGTGCTTAATAGAACAGATTTCTTGATTAAAAGACTGGAAACAGGTAATACAAACAGTGAAAGCATTTAAGAATTTTCACTTATTGTCTATACATTCCCAACAGACAGCTTTAAGAGGAGAAAACAGAGGTCTCAGGGGCAAAAATTGAATCCCTGAGAATGCCTGTCACAGTAAAAGACACAGTTTTGAAATGCAGCAATTAAGAATTACAATTCTGTCACTGTATCTGAGGAAAACATGTATAATAGCTCAGTTTGAGTCCAGGGTAAACATGGTTAAATCCTGGAACTATCCTTTCACCTTGCTATCAAGAGTAAAACATTTGAACAACAAAAGAGAACAAAAGACTCGAAAACATATAACAAAGAGATGTGAGAATACTTGCTGTTTTATGCAACACCCTGGAATCCTGTAACATTCATCTTTCACCACAATACATCAAAGAACACCAAGCCTTGGAAATTCCATTCCTCCTTTGTATTACTTCTCTGAAAATATTACAACGAGCAAGAGCTCTTCAAAAGAAAATTGCAACAACCCCTTCAACTGCTGTGAAGGGTCAATATATACTTGCGGTGATTTACAAAATATCTGAGTTCTGAGTTATCTCAGATTTTACATTCTTACCAACTACTTAAGATATTATGACCAAAATTTAATACAGCATTGATTACAGAGTACAGGCATTTCAATGCTCTGTCAGAAGATATTTTAGCCTTTGGGAACAGCTAAGTCGGTCGAGATATTCTGAATAAATGCTGGAAGATCTGTCTTTAAGGCTTTGTACGCTGTATCCTGGACTTGTCACCTGTGATTGTGACTGCTGCTTGTGGCGAGTTAATGGTCCTGCTGAGTTGGCTCAGCTTCTGCCTCTTCCCTGTAGATCTCTTTCTTCAAAATTGTGCCTGCGCATGTATGCTTATTTGCCTGTAGAAATGGCGTTACTGATTCTGGCCTGACAAAACTGTCTGTGTCAAATTTCTCCAGGCATCCTGTGTGGGCAGTTGGTGTGCTAAGATTGCCCCTAGAGTTTCATCTGCTTCTGTGAATTTGAAGAAGTTAGGTGGTGTATCAAACAGATGGTCAACTTCATTCATGAGGAAAAACAGGTTCTCCACCCTGTCATACATACTCTGCCCGGTGGCTGGCCCTGGCTCTGCTGAAGTGCTGGGTGGTTGTGAAATCTCTGCTACTGCCTGGGCATCAATTCTCTTATTGTAATTCTCTAGGGTGAGCAGTCTTCCTACACTGCTTAAAATGCTGGGGAGGCCTCTGTTCTGTAGTGCCACGAATTTTTCCAAGAATCTGTTGATTTCAGTTTGCATATCCTGTGTCCTCCTCTCCAGTGTTCCAACCAAGTTCCTCAATGTAATGACTCTTTTGGCTACAGCAATTGTTTCTGTCCTGTTAGTGATTCCCATGACAGCTAATTGAGAGCTAGTCTTATAGTTCAGAGTATTGATTATCCTAGTAGCAGCTTCTGGCATGTGTCCAAGGCTTGCCCTGGCCCTCTGTATTTCTCTGTTTGCTTTAGTGATGAGCACCATTTGCTCATCCATGGTCTCAATATATTGCCACTGGTTGGCAATGGACCTCCCAATATTGCTCCATAGCACTGCTTTCATTTCAGCTGTCACCTTTTCTAGTGCAAGCTCTTTCTCTAGTTCAGCAATTCTCCTCTTAAGAGCTTTTACCTCTCTGTCCTTGGCTGCCTCATTCTGTTTGCTCTTGTCAAACCTTTCATTTACCTTAGTCAAGGTTTTCTTAAGCTCATCCAGCTCTTTCATTTGAGATTCCATGGCTTGGATCTCAGCTTGCAGCTTTTGCATGTCTAAACTAGCAGCCTGTTCTGATGTTGTAGTTGTTGCTGCTGTGGATGGTGCTGTAGCTTCTGTTTGCTGAGGAGGAGGAGTAATCTTTGGAGGGGTTTCCTCAAGATTTATTATGACAGGAGGAGGCTGGGAGGGTTGGCCCTCTTCTCTTTGCTTCAGGGTTTCTTGCAGTGCTGCCTTTGCAGCTTCAGTTTGTCCTAGCTGGTCCTGAGTCCTAACCAGCTCTTTGTATAGGGATACTAGCAGATCTGTAGCATCCTTCTCTTGCCTTTGCTGGGCAACTTCATCTGTTTGTGGATGGATGGTGGCCGGGAGTTTGATTTTCTTTCTTAGGGCTGCCATGTCTGCATCCCTTATCTTCAGGAGCTCTTGGATGCCTTTGACATCTTTAGGATCATGCCCTATCTCTATAATTACCTCTTCCAAGGACTTGATCCTATTGTCCTTGGCTTGTGATGATGCTCTTTCTAACTCCAGCTGAGAAGCTGTGTTGTCCAGGCTGCTCTTTAGTTTATAATTCTCCAATGTCTCATCTGCCAGGGAGGCATACACCATTTCACCAGTCTGCTTATGTAATTCAATCTTGTCCATGGGGTGTATGTCTTTGGCAAGAACCTCCATGTTGGTTCTTAGATAGTCTGAGGTGGACTGAGGCTGCAAAGTTGTAGGCATGAAGTGGCTCATTATCATTTTGCCTTCACTCACATCGAAAGCAGACATGAGTCTCTGCTGGTTGCTAGGAGCTAGGTTCAACAAGTGATCGTACAGCTGCACTTTTATTGGATCACTCCTCCTCTTGATGTCAATGAATTGCTGTTTTATACTTGACTGCCCTTTTCTAGTTTGACCGGAGGAGCTGACCTCTCCTCCCATAGTCATGTCATGTCCTCGCTGAGATGAGCTGGCCGAAAGTTCTCCACTGGGTGGGCCCATGCCCATGGCTTGTCTTACTGCTATGTCCTCCTCTTGGGAGTCATTCAGTCTTTGTCTCTTCTCTCCTCTGATGAAGGATGAGGTGTGGGGGGTCTCTCTCTCCCTTTTCCTTGTCACATCCTCCTTCTGCGGTGTTTGGAGGACTGAGGTGTCTAGATTGATATCTGTCCTGGGAGGCACCTCTGTTTGGGGCTGCTGCTCGGTGTAACTAGGTAGATCTGTCCCCTTTTCCTGCTGCAATGGCTGTTCACTGGACTGTGCTTTTTCTTGTTGCTGCCCCAGTTCTTGTTGTTCCATTTCTTCTTGCTGTTGTAGCAAGGTGTCAACTTGTTCCTCTGTCAATTCAGGTGGCTGTTCCACCTGTTTACCTTTGTCTTTGCCTGCTGCCTGGGATGTCTTCTCAGTGGTTTGCTGTTGTGTTGTTGAAGATCTAGCAGCTGTTCCAATTTGCTTTCTGTAGGAGAGGGGCACCTGTCCACAAGTTTCCAAGTCAGCTTCTTTTTGCACATTCCTAGCTTCTTTCTCAAGTAATTCTACCTCAGTGACTTGTTCTACTAGTGTACCCTCTTCCCAATCTAGTGCATTGGCATATTGTTCAATTTCAGGTTGTCTTTTATGTGCATAGTTGCCCAATTTGTATCTAATTCTCCTGAGGGAGATAGAATGATTGGGGTCATAGGGAATCCATTCAAAACTGGTCTGCAATCTGAGGCCTTCCAGGATGCTATGTGCCTCTTTCCACCCTTCCTCTTTCTTGTTATACAGGAAGGAACCTAGCTGACTTCTTACCTTCAATTGTGACTTCTTGTTTCTACTCTGAAAGTGAAGGTAATCTGAGTTCCCAAACTGCCTGAAATACTCTAAGGCAAAAAGCCTCATGGGGACATACCTTGGCAATCTAAATGGGTTCAATTCACAGCCATATATCCTAATGACTGTGTGGTTCTGGTAGAAGTACCAGTTGCCAATATTGTAAGATTTGTTCAAATGTAGAATCCTCTTCATTTCATCGGTTAATCTAGGAGGAGGAGTACCTTGCAGAGCTGTTAGGGCCGGATGAACAAATAAATCAATAAATTCACAGTATGTATAGGGTGATACTGAGGTAAAATGAAAAACAGAGGTCCAGAAAACAACTGATCTTGGGCTTCCTTGGGCATTGAGTGGCCTCAAAGGAACAGAGAAGGTAGCTGGCTGATAGAAAAGGAATAAATGATATATATAGGAGTTGTACCTGAACAGTCTCTCCCTTTTCAAATTCATGAACTGATCATGGATTTTCTCTGCTATGTAAGTTGCATAATCATACTGCACAGCTGGAGGCTTACCAGGGGCAAATATGGACAGCATTGCCATTATGCTTTCATCTACATCTTCTAGCCCCCTGAATCCTAGGACATAGCCAATTAGATCCACCAACATTCTGCCCAACTCATTCAGACAATGGTACCCAATAGGAGGGGTTCTGACTGTTTCAGAGCCTGGTGTGACAAACAGTTGGTTGATTTTGACAATCTGGTCACTGGACAGCTTGATCCCTGTGTTAATCAGATTCTGCATGGACAGAGGGGTCAATTTCTTGGCTGTATTGAAGCACAGCATCTGGTTTATGCTCTCTGGGGTGATCTGGAACAGGACTAGGCCTGTGGGTCTCATGACTGCTCTTTGGCTGGGGTCATAGCATTCCTGACAGCTATAAATAAGCTCTGGCATTGGATTGACTTGGGGAAGGTTGTATATGGGCAAATTTGACTCCCAAATCCCCAAGATATCTGCCCCACTGAGGTGCTGGGCTCTTAATTCATTCAGCATTATCACATTGTACTTGGTTCCCATGGGGAACCAATCCAGCATTTGGTAGTCCATGTCCCCCAGGGCTTTCCATGCTAATTCCTGGTGAGGGGCATTGATGGGCTTAATATTCAGTGCAATAGGGGTCTCCATAGCTCTTCAAGTTGCAAGAATTTGTAGGTAGACAGGTGGAATGGCAAAAACACAGTCTGGAGGCAGTCCTCTGTAGAAACAGATGAGGTTTTGAGTGTTCAAGGGGAATTCTCTCAATAGCAATTGAAATACTACTGGAGTCTAGTGACAGAACCTCTCTGTGGTCTAACTGAACTCTCCAACCGGGTGAATTATGTCTATTAGGAATTCTGCTGGGAAAACGCAGAATTACAGAGGTTATATGCGAATTGCGGGTTTCTAAAGCTCTGCCGGTGTTTCTTGGCCCCCACAATGACAATGGTGGATGAATGGAGGGAAATGAACGGTGTAAATATCGTTTTTATGGTTCTATTATCCCTCTGAGCAAATCTGAGCTTAATGAAGGTCGTATGGAGGGCGAAATGGTCTAAATACCTGTAATTCGACGAGCAGAGGTTGAAACACAGGTGCACAGTTGCTTTTTGAGGAGGTCGCCCGGGCTAATCGACTGGTTGGCGAAAATTTGAGTTCAAACGGTCATGCAGAGCGTTCAGCAGAAATCACAGTAAAATGGTAAAAACACGGGTAAAATTGGTAAATATGGGTTATTTTACCAATTTGGCGCTTTTTCCTGCTGACGTCATCGGGCGACGTGGCAGTGGCTGATTGGTCAAGGGGGCGGCGAGGTGGCAGCCCAGTCAGCAGTGAGGTGGGCCAATAGGAGAGGCAGGTACGAGCAGGCAAGGACGTGGCGGCGAGTCAGCGGCGGGTAGGTGGCGGTTAAAGTGCAGCGGTCACGGTTAAAGCCTTAACCGCCGCGGTTTCTCGGGGCGGTTTAGGTACGGCGCAGGGGCTGTCAGAGCGGGCTCCGAGATGGTTTATTGCTCGACGCGTGGAGGAGGCGTGACAAGGCGCAACGTCACTTTCCCGGAAGTTAACGTGCAGCCACGGGAAGCGCTCCGATATTGCTGTGGGCCGTCGGATCTGATGGGCTTGATCCGACGGCTGGCGGAGGGGAAACATGCGCCTTTAATACTGCGGGCGGAAAAATCAAACTTTATGGGTTTTATGTGGGTTTTTGCAAACGTTTTGGCTCAACCACAATGCGGTAGGATTGGGAAACGTGCCAGAGGCGGGCATTAACCTTTGCAAAGGTTTTATGGGCAAAATGGGTTTGGAAAGGGGGTTTTAGCAATGCAGAGGTGATTTGAGGGCAAATTAACTTGCAGCAAAGGGGAAAAAGGGTGGAATAGGTTCACCAAGGTGGCCAGATGCCATTTGGTCCCTTTTGAGAAATACACGGCTATTATGCCTAGGGGAGGGAATATACATAAGATTTGGGGTTTTATACACCTTAGTGTTAATACTATTAGGGGTGGGGTAAGATAAGGGAGGTTATATAGTAGAATTAGGGGTTAATATGAATGAAGGAGGGGAATTAGAAAGGGGGTGTTAGTGATGGACTAGAGAGGGAAAAGAAAAGAAGTTAGTGATCCTCTTTGCTGTAATTTCATGGAATTCACCACTTTGTTTGCTGATAGCTTTATTGCCTTGGCAAGAGACCTATTGATGCCTGTGTAATGGTGATCATATTCTTTCTGCAACCACAACTGCCTACCCAACTATCTTCCTAGCATTTTTTGTTTCTTCTTGGAGGGGCACTTGGACTTGCAACCCTCAATTGCCTTTTCTTTTCTTTGGCTTTTTCCTTTTCTCTCTATCTACTTCTACCCTTATGTCTTCCAAGGTCCCAGATTAAACTTTTGGGAACCTTTGCTTCTCTACCTGAACTACTTGTCTGCCAAGATTAAGCTGTTTGGACAGACCTCTTTCTCTATTCTACAACACAAAATTGAAACATGGCATGATCCAGATTAAACTGTTGAATCATCCACAAAAATTGAAATAAGGTCCTCAATACTTGAAACACTTTACCCAGCTCTTGCTTTCTAGCAAATATGGGATCTTTGGGATACCAAAGCAGAGCATATTTGGCTTTTCTCTTGCTAATCATGAAATATGAAACCTATTACTATAGGTATCCAACACCTCCTCATTCGGAAATGGCCACATGTCTCGGACGGTTTGCTTCATGTGTCCCATCTATCCCTCTCCAAACGCCTATTCAGTTATATCAAGTGTCTTCGGAAGGAAACATGGGTAACATTACGCAGACTTTGGCTATCGACATCTCTGTCAAAACAGGGGTCGTCGAGAATATTTACATTGGAGTCACATGCACTCCTGAGGAAATTCAACTTTATACAGACTTGTTTCGTGAATTCCATGATGTTTTCGCATGGTCTTACGAGGAAATGCCCGGCATTGACCCCAGTATCGTGGAGCACGAAATCCCTACCTATCCCGGCGCTAAGCCTGTTCGTCAGCGTTTACGCCCAGTGCACCCTCGAAAGGCTGCAGCCATCAAGGCCGAAGTTGAAAAGCTCCTTCGAGCTGGTTTCATTTATGCCATTCCTCTCACGGAGTGGGTATCTAATATAGTCCCTGTGAATAAAAAACAGGGCACTATTCGGGTTTGTGTTGACAGGCGCGATATCAATCGCGCCTGTCCAAAAGATAACTTTCCTACGCCTTTTATTGATCAGCTTATCCACGATTGCGCAGGAAGCGAAATTTATTCGTTCATGGACGGCTTCTCTGGTTACAACCAGATCAACATAGCCCCCGCAGACCAGCACAAGACCGCTTTCATTTGTCCTTGGGGCACCTTCGCTTACAAGAAGCTACCTTTCGGTCTTAAAAATGCCGGCGCCACTTTCCAGCGTGCGATGTCGTATGCTTTTCATGATATCCGACACATCGTACAGCCTTATCTGGATGACCTACCAGCTCATTCAGCTAAACGTCAAGACCATCCATCTCATTTACGCGAAATCTTTCTCCGCTGTCGACACTACCGTATTCGACTCAATCCGCATAAGTGTGTCTTCTGCATGGAATCTGGCCGACTACTCGGGTTTATCGTCTCCCGGGAGGGCATCCGTCTGGATCCCCTTAAGGTCGAGGCCATTTTGAATCTTCCTCCCCCTGCCACTCTACAGCAGTTACAAAGCTTGCAGGGAAAAGCTAATTTTCTCAGACGATTCATTCCAAATTATGCCGAGGTGGCCAAGGGTTTCACACGATTACTAAAGCGAGACACACCCTTTCGTTGGGACGCTATCACTCAACAATCTTTTGAGCGTCTTAAAGACCTCCTGGTCTCAGCTCCGCTCCTAAGACCTCCAAATTACCACCGTGACTACACCCTTTACTTGGCCGCCGCCGATACCACCATCGGCATGGTTTTAGTGCAAGACGACGACGATGGCACTGAGCATGTCGTATACTATCTTAGCCGCAACCTTCTGGATACGGAGACTCGCTATGCATATGTCGAGAAGTTGGCATTGGCCGCTGTCTGTGCCGTCCAACGTTTCCGTCATTACATCCTGTTGCGCACAACGACCGTGGTCTCTGATTGCAACCCCATGACCTACATCCTGTCACGTCAGTTGCTGGGGGGCAAATACTCGAAGTGGATCGTAATCCTCCAAGAGTTCGACTTGGAATTCACTGCGGCCAAGTCTAAGAAATCACTGGTCTTCGCTGAACTGCTCTGTTCCTTACCATCTAAGTCTGCACCATCTCGTTCAGAGGAGCATATTCCGGATGAAACGCTATTTCTCATCAGCACTCTCGACCCGTGGTACGGGGACATTATCGTATATTTACAAACGTCTTCGTTTCGTCCCAATACATCGAAGGATGCTCGACGACGAATTCGTCACCAAGCTCAACCATATCGCATTCTGGGCGACACCCTGTACCGCCTCGGCGTCGATTCTATTCTTCGCCGATGCTTAACCCTCGAGGAGGCTGAACGGGTCTTGTATGACTGCCACGCTGGCGCTTGTGGCGGCCATATGTCCGGATACGCTACCGCTCAGAAGATCCTCCGTGCTGGTTATTTCTGGCCTTCTATCTTCAAGGATTGCATCCTTGCTGTACGCGCATGCCACGAGTGCCAGGTTTACCACCGGAAGATGCGTGCACCTGTTGCACCACTGCACCCTGTCGTAACCGTAGGTCCATTTGCAAAATGGGGCATCGATTATACGTCCTGTAACCCTCGTTCGGCCGGGGGGAATGGGTACATTATCGTTGCTGTGGATTATTTCACCAAGTGGGCCGAAGCGATGCCTACATTAAACGAAGATGGTCACACAGCGGCGCAGTTTTTATTCAATCATATCATCACTCGTTTCGGAGTCCCTCAGGCTATTGTTACAGATCACGGAAAGCATTTCCGAAATCATATGATGACAGAATTAACGACCCAGCTAGGCTTGCGTCAAGATAGTTCGTCACCGTACTATCCTCAATCTAACGGTCAAGTCGAAGCCGTGAACAAAGTTTTGATCACCATGCTTCAACGCACCGTCAATACACACAAGTCAAACTGGAATCTAATGCTTTTCCCGGCCTTGTGGGCCTACCGGACTTCTGTGAAGGATGCCACCGGTTTCACCCCGTTTCAACTGGTCTATGGACTGGAGGCTACCCTTCCCGTCGAATGCGAGATTCCTTCATTAAAATTAGCTGTCGATTTGCTTCCCAACACCACTCCGGTGGAGGAACGGCTTCTTTACCTAGAACGGTTAGACGAGACTCGTCGTTTGGCTTCTCTGGCTATCGAAGCACAGAAGAAGAGAGTCAAAGCTCACTTCGATCAGAATATTCATCCTCGTTCCTTTGTTGAGGGAGACTTAGTACTGCTCTATGATCAAGCTAAGGATAAGCTGGGGGCAGGAAAACTCGAATCCATGTGGCTAGGTCCCTACATTGTGAAACGAGTTTTACAAAAGGGTGCATATGAGTTGATTGACTATGAAGGAAATCCTCTTGACAAGCCCCGCAATGGGCTGTATCTGAAAAAATACTATGCATAGCTTCTCACATTCACTTTGTATATACGTGTGTTTTTGAGTTTTAGTGCATGAGTTTCATTTTGCTTTGGTATAAAGGCGTGTCTTACCCCTTATTATGCTTTGTCTTTCCTGCGCAGATGTCCAGTACTCCTTATGTTGGTTTCGCTGATGGTGCCTGCCGTAGAACTTGTAATTTGTCTTCGGCAGCGTGGGTGATCTACGATCCTCACGGAGAGTTGTTAGACCTTCAGGGTGTCTGCCTAGGTCGTACCACTAACAACGTTGCCGAGTACAGCACTGTAATCGAATTACTTGCCGAAGCAGTTGATCTCGGCATCCGAGAGCTAGTGGTGAACCTGGACTCCCAGCTGGTTGTCCATCAACTCAACGGACGATATTCCGTCAGAGACCAGCGCATATTAAGGTTGTACCTACGTGTAAGATTGTTGGAACGGAATTTCGATTACATTACTTATCAACACATTCCGAGACGATTAAATACGTTGACTGATGCATTGGCAAATCATGTATTAGATAGACATTTGCGTAATAGATAAACATCAAGAAAGCATAGATAAGCATAGTAAGACCATAAGCATGTGTAAATAAATCATTTCAAGCATACTTTGCATGTGTGTGCTTTTAAGCTTGCATTAAAAAATATAAAATCCGTGGGTCATGTGTCGTGCAAATTCATACATAAGATCACAATTGTACTGAATAAACGCATAACATAAGCAACACATCATCATATGTAACAATGACCCATCCAAAAAATCGGTATGTATATATATATATATCGTGTGGCGCACTAAGGCACTCAAAAATAGATGTGCATGTCCAAAAATCTCAATACATCTGAGTCATATGTCTCAAAATAGCAGTGGAAATAAAACCTAGACAACTAGTCAGCTGGATGATGCTCTCTGTAGTACACAGCTGCTCGTGCTACCCGCCTCAGAAGGCGGTGCACCCTGGGTTCCACCCCCACTGTATTGATCTGATGCTCTAAGGGGACCTCTTCGACCCCCTGGTAGTCAGGCACCCCCTCCAGCAACCCCTCAAGGTTGCGAGCCACAGTCTCCGACGCGTTAACCCCTGGAGGGGCTAAGGCCAGAACCTCGGCTCCCTGTCCTTCTCTCCGTGCCGTGGCAGCCACGCCAATCGGTCTAGTAGGCCCCACATCTGCATAACAAGACATTTGTTAGGGCATGTACATAAAAAATTAAAAAACAATGCAAAACTCAAAAAGTCAAAAAGTGTCATACCTGCATCATCCCACTGTTCACCTGGGGGCAGTGCCAAATCAGGGTCATTGCGGAAATCCATACCCGCATATGGCCAATCCTGCACAAAGATCTCCTGCTGATCCAGCCAGTCTCGGAAGAATGCTCCCCAGCTATGTGGCCGGCCGCCACCTCCACGTGGCATGATACGAGCCCATCGTGAGGCCCTCGTCTCCCGAGGATCCCTGGGGGCATCCACGGCCATCGTCTGCAGCCGCATGGCTGGCACTCGCTCCAGAATGAGCGGGACCAGGATCGATCCATCGCCAAACTGCTTCGTCTCCCCGCGACGGCAGTTGCTCAATTGCCTCTTCATGTTGTTGGCCACCGCCGTGCACCAATCAAACACTGTAGGCTCGAGGCAATCAAGAGCTAGTAGGAGATGAGTCTTTGAAGCCTCATGGTTGGCCATACTACCCGCTGCCCGGGTCACCATGAACAGAATGGTGCGAAGCACTATGTCTCTCACTGTGGGGATTGCTACTTTCCCACTTCGCGTCTTTACTGCCTCCGGGCAAACCCGAGCCATCAGGTCATCTAAAGTGCCGCCGCTAGGTCGCTGCCCCTCCAAGATGGGCCTCGCACCTCGGCGCGACAGCCCAGTCAAGAAAAAGATATCCATACGGTCAAACTCAATGTCGTGACCGCGGATGGTGAATTTCATATCCACCGGGTTCCATGCTCTAATCAGCAGCTCAAGAAGATCGTGCTGAGCTCTCAGGCGCGGCGTGAGGAAGAATTTCATAAAACCGCAAGCCCGCATGGCATTGCAGCAATTCACATCCCCCCAAGCGGCTATATCTTCCACATCGTGAACTCTTTCCTGCCATTGAAAAGCCATGATGTCCTGCACAAGCCATAAAAACAAGTTAGAAGTGCTGGCAATAAAAAATTCACGTTCATTTTTGAAAACAAAAATTTTTCCGCGCCAGCGCGGCTGTTTTAGAAACAGCCGCGCTGGCCATGGCAGCCCTTCGTTAAATTTCGAGGTCAGCGCGGAAGAACACGGGTTTTCCGCGCTGACCCGAAGTTGGCCACGTTTTGTTATAATTCGGTCAGCGCGGACCCGTGGAGGATATCCGCGCTGACCGAGGGTGCATCCATGCACCAAGAATTTTCCCAATTGGGCAAATTCAACCGTTAAAATCCTACTAAAATTGACCAAAATGCAGGGCAAGGGAAGAAGAACCTACCTGGAAGAAGCGGATCGGAAAACAGTGTCTGTACGGGCTAGAAATCGCTCCGTCAACTTTCTGGCTCCTCCACGTCCTTCACGTTCCAAAATAGTAAAATGGTAAAAATGACTTATTACTCCCCCCTATTTATAGTAAAAACTCATAAATTGCCATATTTTTGGGTTTTTACCATTTTTAACCATAACTTTAGCCCTGAATTTGTTAAATGCATGTCTTAATATGTTTTTACACATATCGAATGGATTTATGCGGGTAGTGCCCTTGTGCAGGTTCAGGTAAAGCAACTTGGTCATGACGGTCCGCCATTCATGTGATCCCCAGATGTGTCGTCTCTAAGCTCTTTTCCGACGTTAAACAAGAGAAGATAGCCGAGCTTCCTTTCAGCTCGTTAAAAGGAATGAAAGGCGGTCGTTTTAAGCTCTTTTTCTGACCGTTGAACCAAAAAGATTGCCGGGTGTTTGTCGTTTCGCGCTCGATATCAGCTCTAAAACGACGTGTTTTCGACCGCTTTTTTACTTTTTCGGGTCGAAGGCACTATTCATGAAAAGTACTCCCCGGTTGTAATGGCCGGGCGGTTCTTTCGAGCATAGTTTTATACTTTTTCGGGCTCGAGAGACACAACTGTACGAAAAAGGACCCCCCTGGAGTCTCCTTTTCCGCATTCTTTTCAGACTCTCGAAACAAGAAAAGAGGCCGAGTTTTCCCTTTGTCAGGCTCGTTAAACACTCAATGACATCGGATATTGTCGAAATGACACACATCAAGCATATGTTATCCCCGTCAAGCTTGTCATCCAAAAATAATCGGGGTACCTGCCAGCAATGGTGGGGAAAATGGAACTATGATTACAGTCGTCTCGGCAGTACGTCGCTCTTGAACATGGCACTCCGCTGTTTCGTGTCTGGGTGGGGTCATCTCATTTTGTTTTCACTAGCCTCCATGGGTTTGGGATATCCTATTTGACCTCTCATCTGCTCATTGCCATCATCACCTTATTCTCTGCTCATTTGATGTCAAGTACTGCCAAACCCGTTACAGTGCCGTTATATGTTCAAGAGAAGTTGTCCCCTGCCACAATGCAAACTCGTTCGCTATCTCACACAAACTATTGTACCTCTGTCTCGTGTCGATGATGTGGGAAACATCATGGCCCACCTTCGATCAAGGTCCTTTCTCGTCGACTCCAACTCACTATCCGGGAAAGTGACCTAGAGACTCCCTTCAGGTGCCTTAGAGCATGCATGCCCTAATGGCAGGTTCTTCGTGTTCGACGCGAGGTTTACATCATTGGCCTTCGATCGAATGATTCCGTGGGTGTTCGACACCAGCTCATTGATTCACATACCGCGGATTGTACCTATAGTACCTTGAGGGCCATTATCATTAATGGTGGTACCTCTCGCGTCTGTTAACAGTTTTCATCATTGACTGGTAATCAGACGATGTTCATGCATGTTTGACTTCAACCCATGCATTCACATGCTTGAACTTGTACTTTGTTCGGATCGGGACGGAGCGCAAGACCCTGGATCCCTGTCTGTTCATGGTCCAGGCTGCGAATTATGGATGATCATTACATGACTCATTGATGGATGGCTGCGCCCATACCTGAGTCTTCATGGATGGCTGCGACCATACCTTATCAGTTTTTGGTCTCTTTGACTGGGTGGCTGCGTCCATTCCACAGACCATTCTCGCATGTCTTTTGGATGGCTGCGCCCATGCCTAGACTGCATGTACTTGATTGTCAGAGATTTTCGGTCCTTCTTGGTGGTGTTCCAGTTCGGCGTGTGTTGTAAAGCATTTCACCCCTCCCACTCTCTCGGTCTTCATGCTTTAGGGGGCATCTGTTACACAGTAATTTATCACTGCCTTCCTGTTAGTCACCCTGTTGTGCCCAGAATTCACAATCACTAAGTGTTTACTCCCTGAACTGGCTTAAAAACCCATTTTTCCAAAGTTTTGTTCATCAGCGCGTCTGTTCCTAAAATAACCGCGATGACAGGCGCCTTCCAGTGTATGCTGTGCGCTGCCAGCGCGGAAGAACATCACTTTTCCGCGATGGTCCACAGCGCGCCTTTTCCGTGTTCTTCCGCGATGACATGACTTCTTCAGTTATCCAGATGCGCCGACAGCACGGCAGTTTCCCTATAATCCGCGCTGATCCAGTTTAGGCGAATTTGTTCAAACAACCTGCCTTCCAGATCCCTCCAGGCTTGGTTGTTAGCTTTGTGACTGTCGACTCCCTTCTATGGCATGTCTGTTCGACCCTTTCCAACAACTTCCCTTGAAGATAAGCTCATCCTTCCACCCTTTTAGGAGACTCCTTCTCCTATATAAACTCTCACCATTACCATGAGCAGCTAGTTAGACTTAGCTTGGAATAGCTTGGATTGTACAGAGCTTGTAGTGCTCAGATTGCTGCTATAGGTGTGGTGTGCTAGAGGTGGAAGTGATTGATTGCTTAGGGAAGGTTGTTTGTGACTTTTGTGTGAGAGAGAGAGTTGTTTGTCTTGGGAGAATCATCCTCAAAAGTGAATGCTTGAGACACATGCTGACTGGCCCCTCCTGAGAAGGTTACCGACGTCAGAACATTTGGTTGTATTCTTCTCTATTCTGATTAATAATAGATGACTGCTATTATTGTTCCATTCTCACTCGTTTATGCAATGGTTAAACGTGAATTATGTCTTTTCTGACTGATGTATGGTTGCTTTTATCAGATTTCACGCTTGCGTTTGTTTCCTCTTCGTGTGTGCAGGTATCTATTCGCGGAGATCGCGGAGGATTGTGACCAGCTGAAACGAAGGAGCGAAGACAACATCCCTTCGTCAAACGACAGCGCGGGAATCCAAGTAGGTGCTCTTTACTTCTTGTTTAATTGCAATTAGGAACATGCGTGGCAGCATTGTGTGATTGTTGCTAGACCCTTGCTGGGCTAGTAGGGATCGCCTCTATCCGTAGAGGGGATTTACCTCTCCAACAACAACTTCATGCAGGTCTCCAGAAAGGTAGTAAGCATGGAAGGATCCATCCCCGGTTCTAGTTGGTCCTTACTACCTGAAGTGGAGGCTTCCGTGAAGCTCTTCTTAGCTTCCATAAATGTCTCCTTTGTGCGTTCCAAGTCAAACTCAGGTTCCTTTGCAGGAGCCTTGCGAACCCATGTATCCTCCTCAGGCTGCTTCTCCTTGTCCTCCCCTGTGGTCACACCACTTTTGAGCATCATATTTACGTTGGGGTCTTCTTCGCGGGGTTCAAACCTCATCATTTGGATATTCTGAGTTGGAGAAGGCTAGAGTACCCCTTTCTCATGCATCTGTGTGATCAACGTAGGACAATCGATCATTTCATGATCAAATTGTTTGCAATATGAACAAGACATCCTCATCAGGTTAGTACAATCGTAGGCATAGTGCCTTGGTCCTCCACAATCATAACAAATCAACTATCCACGGCCCCTTCCTGGTCCCATTCGTCCTCGTCCTTGACCTCGCCCATGAAATCTAGCACGCGTTGTCCCCGTAGTTGGGTCAAAGCTTCATGTTTCTGTTTGCATCCTATAGGTTGGGGTCTGTTCCATCATGAGTTCATAGCTGCAACAGGTGTGCTCATCGTGATCGACCGACCTACAGAAGTTACAAAAAAACTACTGGGGAGTCTGTGTATACTTTTGCAGCAAGTGACAGTTGTCTGTCGTGTGTTTCCCTCCTATCTGACATATCACGCACCATAACGCTGGTGTCGCACTTGGCCCTGCCTGTGCTTCTGGTCTCAACGGCATTGACCCCCCTCCTACCAAATAGTTCGTGAATACCAGAAAATGATACTTGTCATGACCTTGACCTTTACATTTTACACACCATACTTCTTCGTGCACCTCTGGTCATAGTGCCCTATCCTACTTCAAACTTTGTATCTCCAAACATAGGTTCTGTAGTTGCGTGTGGATTTGTTGAACTCCCAACCCAAGATCTTGTATTGGGGTCTCATGCAACCTCATTGCCATTTCCAATGCTTCAGCCTGGGTTGAAAGCTTCTACTGTGACAGTGCCATCCTCAGGTGCGGTGTCAGAGAGGCCACAAGTCATGCACCTACCTGGAATTATCATAGCTACATCCCAAGCTAGATTTATAAAACTTATATCTGGTGTTGGTGTATCCTACCTCATATGTAGCATGAATTTTGTAGATATATGCTTTGAAAAGTAAATGGGGACTTGCTCATGGTGGGGGAACTAGCCCCAAGCTCAAATCAATAAACAAAAGGATTCACATCAACATTCTTAAAATATTTAGTGGAATCAAACCAACATGTATAGTACAGCAATCCAGAGGGATGTCAAAAAACTCCCCAAGAACATAAATGTTCTTACTGGTGTCTTTCATCGCCTTCCAATTATGTGGGCATCTAACTTCTCACCTCCTAATCCTATGTATGGAATATAGGAGGTGGTTGTGTGGGCCCACCCTTTGGTATGTCTCGAAAAACCTGTTGATGTTATCAAGCATTAATGAAAAACTATGCCTTGTAGGTGAAATAGCAGATATTTTATCCATCTCTCGTGTTATCTATCTCTGATGGGCCCTAACATCCTCAACTATGATACTAGTTATAGAATAATTCCACAGAGGGATCGATGTTGCACTCTGATCCTCATCTTCTCCCTATTGAGTGTCTATAATTCATAAACATAATTTAACATATATAACAAATTGGAAGCATAATAACATATACATTAAATTCAAACACATCATTTGATGATGATTTAAAAATTAAAGACAATTTCAAGACTTAAACACATAAAATTTAAAGAGGATTTAAAATGTAATAGGTGTAGCTACAACATGTGAAGAAGGTCCACTATCGATAGCAATATCATCAACAGAGACAAAAAAATTGTCACTAACACTTCGACTGTTGTCAAAGGGACGATCTATGAGTGGAACAAACACTCTAGTTGGGATACATGATCTCTCTTGAGCCTAACCATGTATAGTAGATCCCACAACACTCTGATGAGATGCAGTTAGGGTGTGTATGCAAGATGGCTTTTCAAATTACATATAATAGATATAAACTAATCCAAGAAAAAAATGTTGACATAGAAAGAATGTTGACAAGAAAACCATTTACAAACTCAAGTAGAATAATCTAGGCTGAAGTCCTAAACTTTAGAGTTTCTTTTTTTATAAATTCTCAACCAAAGTATTGAGCTCCATGTAAACACAATCGAAAGAAGTGATCAAATCTAACTTACACTTTTTCCCATTTCTAAATAATACATTTGATTCATAGAGCAGAAATATGTAAATATATGTAAAAAATTGAAATAAACCTATTTACAAAACTAATAAAACTTCATGCCAACAAAATACTCCATAATACAAGTTCTTATAATGTTTGAATTTGATTGTACATGACATGTA
This sequence comes from Pinus tabuliformis, assembly GCA_031772625.1. Classification (NCBI taxonomy): domain Eukaryota; kingdom Viridiplantae; phylum Streptophyta; class Pinopsida; order Pinales; family Pinaceae; genus Pinus; species Pinus tabuliformis. The sequence goes on along the minus strand of CM062807.1, from coordinate 826,165,753 downwards.
CTAGGTGTAAGCCCCTGAAGACAATGTTTATGGTACAACACACTACATAATGAAACAATATGGTACAAATTAGAAAAGAATCAAATTCTTATATTCACTTTAAATACACTTTTCATCGTGGATTTAATATATGTATCAATGATGCATTATTGAGACTTGAACACACACACACACATGTTATATTTATGCTATGTTACATTATATAGTTAACTAAAAATATAGGAAGTTTAAGTTACAAAATCATTACTCAACTAATAAATTTGATAAGGGTGAGAACTAAGAGGTATATAATTGTCATAACATTATATTAAATAATTCTACAAATATGAGTAGTGGAAATTTTATGGAAAATTACAGTTTATAGGTAAACTCGAGTCTTAAAAAGTTGTTGAGCATCGCCCATCTTATGTTATTATGAAGAGCACATTATGCCAAATAGTTATAAAACTATGTTAAATGTTATATGTGTGTGTCTATGAGATGTTATAGCTATAATTATTTTATATATAGTTATAAAGTTATGTTACATGATATATCTATATATGTGTGTGTGTGTGTGTGTGTTTTATATACTAGATGTTATATATAGTTATATTATAATTATATAGTTATTAAGTTATAGTTATATTAAGTTATATTAAATATTAGGTTAAGTTAATATAGTTATATATATGTTAGTTATGTAATCTATAACTTTATGTTTTGATATATATACATATATATAGTTAATAAATTTTCCTATTTGATTTAATAGAGGTTCACCATGAGAAACCATATTCATCATGTCAACCTAAAGCTCCTAATTTATTTATTTATTGGTTATATTTTAGTTTATTTTTGTTTTGGAATTTTTTTGGGCATATTCCTAGTCGAATTTATTCAGAATTTAAAATACACTTTAAACAACAAAAACATCATTTTTTTGAAAAGTTATTTCACTAAATTCCTAAGAAAAAACTTTAAAACCTAAAATAATTAAAAAATAATTTTTTTACGATAGAAAATATTCATACTAAACATGCTACCAATGCAGATAACTTATGCAATGAAATTAAAAAAAATTAAAACCAAAATTACATTATTTTTGGGTGGTTTTCAAGGATTTTCTTGGTGGTTTTCTAGGTTGTTTTTGGTATTTAAGGGTTTTATAGATGGTTTTATAGGTTGCTTTGTGTGGTTTTCAAGGGTTTTCTTTGTGGTTTTTTGTGGTTTTGATGGTGGATTTCGTGCTTTATTTTTGTAGTTTTTGTATTGTAGGTTTTTTTTGCATTTTAACTGGTTTTATTTTGTAAGAAAAAATAAATAAAAGAGACAAAAATGGCAGGAAACTACCTTCGATTGAGCCTTTAGGTCATTGGCAAGGTTGATGGGCAGCTAAATTGAGTTGGGGCCTCTTAGCCTTATGGGTAAATGGTCCAAAAATGGATCCAAATATGCTCTTTAACACTCTCAAAGTCTTCAAAATTTTCCTAAGGATCATGCAGAAATCACAACAATCGAATGTCGAGAGCCCTTAGAAGGGCAGAAAAACATTATCGGGAGGCTAAAACCCAAGAAAACAGTGAAAAACCATGTATCAGAGGCATAGACAGTGCAGTACACAGTAGCCATTAGATCTGGTCGATCAACATCCCAGATCTAAGCGGAAAATCACAATCGGCGGAGGCAAACAGGCGGAGTAAGTGCGGCCCGATGGAACTTGTGATTAGCGATCAGTGATGCAATGTGGACCGTCGATCAAGCGCGCAGATCGATGGCCCACATCGCGTTGCAAGATCGCTATCGGAGAAATACAAAGAGCACGCTAGCAGTGGCCCTGGGCACAAGCGATATGCGATTGTGATCAGATCGCATCTCTATATTGTAGAGGAGCAGCACCAAGGGGCAGGGCCTATGTATAGGCATTTGTGCGATGCGATGATGCAAACCTGATGGTATTCTAAATATTATTTGATAATATTTGAGGTCCGCAGAAAGTCCAGTTTCAATGCATTTTCTCATTTTTTATGTATTTTTAAAATACAAAGGGAAGCTTGGATTTGTGATATGCGATAAGACCCGGACCCGAAAGGGTCTGGGAAGGGAAATATATAATATTTTCAGGTCCGCCATAAGCCATTTTTCATGTATTTTCAGTGTTTTTCACGTATTTCATAATACAAAGAAAATACACAGGGACAGACCATCTACAACATGCGATAGCGACCCTAAGGGCAGACCCGATAGAGGGATAGGCCATGATTAAAGACTTTTGAAGTCTGGAAGAACAAAAATGGGTGGGATTTTTTATAGTGTTGCAGCGTTTTTTGTATTAAACAAAAAAATTCATTATTTGCATTTTAAAGGGATCATAGAGGCCCAAAGACCCATTCCACCACATAACAGAGACTGGGAGACAGTTGCTGGCAAACAGAGGCCGGAAAGGGAAAAATCCCATCGCAATGCAGCCAAATCAAACGGAAACATCATGGGGCATTGACAACGCTTAGCCAAACAAACAGAACGATTGTGGAGCATCTCTGGCACGAGAGAGCTCCCTGCCAGTGCAGCAAAATACCTGAATGTGGTTACTCTTCTGTCAGAAGAAGAAACCTCCGAGCCCATGCTTGCCTATTCAAGGCATCAAACAATTAAAGGACAGAGACGATAGATTAAGACACTCCAAGCTTTTGAGAACTCAAGAGCATTGTAAAAGTCCTATAAATGGCTGAGATTTAAATGTAACAAGATTTCAACTTCTGGAGACTGTAGCTACTCTGTTCCTTGCAGCTTCTCATCTTCATTCCAGTAATACAAGCTTATTTTGTTGTTACATGTTCAATATCCAATTCTCTTATATCCTAAGTTTGCACTTAGATAGTCTATTCATGATTGCTTCTGTGTCTAATGCCAAATAATTGTCATCTTATCTCTGCGTTGATAAATTAGATTTGCAAGCTTCTTTTACTGCCTGTAGCTAGCCATTCATATGTGTTTATATATGCATCTGCCAGTACAGTCAGTATTATCCATCTATCCATTGAATCTACAAACTATTGAGCATTAGTGGTCTAAAGCCTTGTCAAGCTGATGGTGTTCATGCATATGTGGAGTGAAAACAGAGTTGAAACGATTATCTGGCTTGATCCAATCCATCATCCATTCCAATAGTTCAGAGAACAATATTGAAGATTATATGTTACCCGGCATCTCCGAGCTGCAACCTATTGAGTTTCCTGGAGTGATAACATAATTGGCATCGCTGCCGGGGAGAGGAAGCTGAAGCTCAGCTTCCCTGGGAGATGACACAGATCCAGCTTTGATGATAGACAAAGTTTGGGCACTTTTTTGGTTGTAATCATCTATCTGGTGACTCTACTGGAGGCCGAACCTCTTGGCGATTCCAATTCATAGTTTTGGCTCAGTTTGTGAGGCATACTCGAAAAAATCCCCAGCAATGAGAAGTTGACCCGGTACCTGACCCTGAAAAAATCATCAAAGAAAGAAAGGTATTGCAGAAAGGAGCATCAGGTTCAGGTAAACCTAAACAATATTTTATATCTCTTCAAGAAAATCCTGCAATAGAAAAAATACATGTTGATAGTATAACATCTAATACTAGCAGTGAAGAAAAAATCTCAGATATTCATAAAGCTCCTTATTCTTTAGGTTCTCCTTTTGTTGTAAACCCAAAGGAAACCTCACCTCCTATCCATCATACTCCTTTAGTCCTATCAATCACTCCTTAGCCTTCCATCATTTATACTTTCAATACCCTTATAGCCACCACAGCTATGCCAGGCCCACAAGCACCTACCAAAATGGAAAGAATCATAGCTGCTAGTTATGGACCTCTAGTACTGCCCACTCCTTTGAATGCCATGCCTACTGGAGAATATCATAAATATAGGCCTAAGTTCACTGGGACTGAAGGTGTTACAGTTGTGGAACATCTTGAATCATTCTATAGCTATGCTGATAATCTGGACATTAGTGAAGATGATGTCTGGATGAGAGTCTTTGTCCAAAGCCTAGATGGAGAGGCTAGAAAATGGTTCAGAGAACTGACCCCAAGATCTATAGTGGATATTAAGGATTTAGATGATGAATTTATAAAGCATTGGGGGGATAAGAAGGATCTCCTCTACTACCACACTGAGTTTGGGAACTTAAAGAGGGAAAATGGTGAGTTATTGTCTGATTTTAACAAGAGGTTTAACTACATGTACAACAAAATACCAACTAAAGTAAAACCCACCACTATCTCTACTAAACTCACCTATGCCAGTGCTTTTGATTCTGACTTCTACCTACTGTTGAGGGAGAGGCAATGTGCTACTTTGGCTGATATGTAGGATGTAGCCTTGGAATTAGAATCAAACATCATGGCTGCTGGGAATCTCAAGGGAAATATTGATAGAAGAAGACAGAGGGGTGAGTCTTCATCATCTTCAGATCCCAAGATCGATAAAATGAGTAAGATGATAGAGACATTAGCCTCTGAAATCTCCAAATTAAAATTTGAGAAGCACTCTAGGAAAGGATGAGTTCCTAACACCTTTGCTCCTCCAAATCCAAATCCATATAGAAGAGCAAATGAGCAGTTGCAAATTTTGCAAAGAAGCAAAGATGCCAATGAAGACCAAAGGGTGAAGACACCTTCCGAGAACATAGTCATGGAAGAAGAACACTTTGATGAAGATGATGAGATCCATTGTATGGAAGACAAAGGTAGAGCCCCTTTTTTTACCTTAGCTGCATATGAAAAGTCATTATTCAATGACCAGATCAGCCAATAGTGGCATGATGAAGTTGTTCTACAAACTGAGGATCAGCAAAGATATAATCTGAGGTCAAAGATGAATAATGCCAAGGAAACTCTTGTTCAAAGAGCTGTTGTCCCTGCAGTACAGCAAGCTAAAATACATAAGTGACCAGCAGTAGACCCTATCATCCTCAAAGCTCTAGCCCACGAGGTAAGAGGCCCTGACATGTCTCCTTCTCCTTTCAGTTTTGAATCAAAAATCCTGAAGCTAAGAATACTTATGCCTCTGATTGAACTAGTGAAGAATCAGTCCTTCAAAATATCCATCCTCAAGGCCCTTGAGCCTAAAGCCATCCAAGCCTCCACTGACTATGTAAATCTGGAAGATGACCAACCAGATGTTATTCTCAGCCCAATGATTGAAAATTGTGAAGACAGCTCCCCATCATTCTATGTCTCTTTGAATATTCATGATAAAATCCTTCACAACTGCCTTCTGGACACTAGAGCCATCCATAATCTAATGCCCAAGGCTGTCATGGATAAGTTGGGTCTTGACATTACCAAGCCTTATCATGACCTATTTTCTCTTGACAATAGAAAAGTGAAATGCTTGGGATTAATCAAGGACCTAGCCATCACTTTGTCTCAACTGCCCATGAAGAGCATGATGATGGATATTGTGGTAGCAGATGTACCCCCCAAGTTTGGCATGTTACTTTCCAAAGGTTGGATCAAGAGATTAGGTGTAACATTACAAAATGATCTGTCCTATGCTATTGTCCCAGTTTTTAGAGGTGAAAATAGGAGATTGTACAGAGAGGCTCAGTCGGCTTATATCACCAGTGATGAGAAGAATCCCACTAATCATCCCATCTATGTTGTCAACACTGATTTTGGAGCTTGTTTTCTTCAAATTGAAGAATCTCAGTTGGTCTCCACACAACTTAAGAAACCAGTTTGCTAGATCACAGAGGAAGAAGGCCCACAGATTTGGGACATGTTTTTGATGGAGCTTGCTCTAAGGAAGTTGTAGGGGTAGGTGTAGTCCTTGTGTTCCCCACATAGGATTGCATTCATTTATCTTTCATATTAACTTTTCAGGTCAACAAAACTTTCGAAGAAAAGCATCCAAGGTTGAAAGCATACAGAGATGAGGTGAAATATAGACCATCTCTACCTGACAATGTCAAATACTGGAAAGTTTTTGAAGAGGATGATCAAATTAATAGGCTTTTACAAGTCTTTGATGAATTTGCTGAAATTCATCAGAAGAAGATCAAAGAAACCTTTGAATGGGACAATTTTTAGTTTGGTGACTGGGTTCTCAAATGGGAAGGTGTTTTTGGTAGCCCAATAAATGGGCGATTCTTCAAACTTTATTTCATTTAAGGTTTTAAAGCCTTGGTATTGTAAATACGTTTTTTCCAGATTTTATTTCATTGCAAAATAGACTCCATGCCCAATGGAACACTAGGAGGAAGATTTGAATTTGTTTTTTATAGGAAAGGTATTGTTCTGTGATTCTTGAAACCTCACAGGGAGGCTTTCATCCCTAGAAGGAGCCAGTGTTAGCCTTGTGGGAAAATGGTCCAAAAATGGATCCAAATATGCTCTTTAACACTCCCAAAGTCTTCAAAATTTGCCTAAGGATCATGCAAAAATCACAACAATCGCATGCCAAGAGCCCTTGGAAGGGAGGAAAAACACTATCGGGAGGCTAAAACCCAAGAAAATAGTGAAAAACCATGTATCAGAGGCATAGACAGTGCAATGCACAACAGCTGTTAGATCTGGCCGATCAACAGCCCAGATCTAAGCGGCAAATCGCAATCGGTGGAGGCAAGAAGGTAGAGTAAGCGCAAACTGATGGAACTTGCGATTGTCGATCAATGATGCAACATGGACCATCAATCAAGCACGTAGATTGACGGCCCACATCACGTCGCAAGATCATTATCAGAGAAATACAAAGAGAGAGATAGCAGTGGCCCTAGGCACGAGCGATATGTGATTTTGATCAGATCACATCGCTATATCACAGAGGAGCAACACAAAGGGGCGGGCCTATGTACAGGCATTTGTGCGATGCGATGATGTGGACCCGACAATATTCTAAATATTATTTGATAATATTTGAGTTTCACAAAAAGTCTAGTTTCAATGCATTTTCGCAGTTTTTTTACGTATTTTTAAAATATAGAGGGAAGCTTGGATTTGTGATATGCGATAAGACCCAGACCCAAAAGTGTCCGGGAAGGGAAATATATAATATTTTCAAGTTCGCCATAAGCCATTTTTCATGTATTTTCAGTGTTTTTCACGTATTTCATAATACAAAGAAAATACACAGGGACAGGCCGTCTGTGACATGCGATAGCAACCCTAAGGGCAGACCCAATAAAGGGATAGGCCATGATTAAGGACTTTTGAAGTCCAGAAGAACAGAGATAGGCGGGAGTTTTACAGTGTTGTAGCGTTTTCTGCATTAAACAGAAAATAGTCATTATTCGCATTTTAAAGGGATCACAGAGGCCCAAAGACCCATTCCACCACATAACAGAGGTTGGGAGACAGCTGCCGATGGACATAGGCCAGAAAGGGAAAAAGCCAAGTGCGATGCAGCCGAATCAAACGGAAACATCATGGGGCATCGACAGCGCTTAGCCAAACAAAAAGAACGATTTTGGAGCATCTCTGGCACAAGATAGCTCCCTGCCAGTGCAGCAAAATACCCAAATGCGGTTACTCTTTTGTCAGGAGAAGAAAGCTCTGAGCCCATGCTTGCCTAGCCAGGGCATCAAACAGTTAAAGGACAGAGAAGATAGATTAAGACACTCTAAGCCTTTGAGAGGGAATTGTAAAAGGCCTATAAATGGCTGAGAGTTAAATGTAACAAGGGTTCAACTTCTGGAGATTGTAGCTACTCTGTTCCTTGCAACTTCTCATATTCATTCGAGTAATACAAGCTTCTTTTGTTGTTACATGTTCAATATCCATTTCTCTTATGTTCTAAGTTTGTACTTGGATAGTCTATTCATGATTTATTCTGTGTCTAATGTCAGATAACTGTCATCTTATCTTTGCATTGTTAAATTGGATTTGTAATTGAATAGGTTGTTCATGTTTCTTCTATGTCTAATGCTAGATAATTGTCATCTTATCTCTACATTGATAAATTATATTTGCAAGCTTCTTTTACTGCCTGTAGCTAGCCATTCATATGTGTTTATATATGCATCTGCCGGTACAGTCAATATTCTCCATCTATCCATTGAATCTACAAACTATTGAGCATTAGTGGTCTAAAGCCTTGTCAAGCTGAGGGTGTTCATGCATGTCTGGAGTGAAAACAGAGTTGAAACGGTTATCTGGCTTGATCCAAACCATCATCCATTCCAATAGTTCAGAGAACAATATTGAAGATTATATGTTACCAGGCATCTCCGAGCTGCAACCTAGGAGAGTTTCCTGGAGTGATAACAAGGCCATCTTAGTCGAGCTTATAAATCTTCTATCAAACTCTTATTTTCTCATGGTTTTCACAAAATGGCTTGAGTAAACCACAACCTGGGGTTTTTAATAAGAAATAGGGCTCAATCGACCCATAATGCTCGATCAAGCCATAGAACTCGATCGAACCATATAGCTCAATCGAGCCCTAACTCTCGATCAAGCCTCTAACTCAAGTTAGAATAAAAATCGATCGAGGTTTTCTTTAAACGCTTGATCGAGCTATTTGTAAGCCCTTAAGAAGCTAGATCAAGCACTTAAAATTGCTCGATCGAGCATCATTTTTTCACCAAAATTCACCCTCGCTTTGCCAAAAAGTGTAACCCAACTCCCTGCACTCACCCTATTGTCACTACAAATATTTTGTGTTATAGTATTTATCATTATTTGATAACTTTTTACACCTTAAAATTTACGTTTAGTACTCCATGCTTTTCATTCATAAGATATGTTTCTTTTTCCATGTTTTTAGATGCATGAAGTCTACTAAAAGATTTTGTACCTAGCTCCATGTGTTATTTCATGTTTTCTTGTACAATGCAATTTTTTTGCATTGTCCTATTCTTCTATAAAATTTTCAAAACCTATGATTAGTAAAACAAAATCAGAAATCACTTTACCTCCATACATATTTTATTTATGCATATACTTTACCTTTTCACATGCCTTGATTTTATAGAGTGTTTAACTACATGCATCCTTCTATTGCATGAGAAGCATTCGAAATATTTTTTAGTGGAATCTATAAAATTTAATAAGTCCTTCCAATTAAATAATTGATCTTAATTTAAAATGGATTTACTGTTTTTGGCTCTATGCTTGCGTTGCATGCATTTAAGTCATCATACATTTTAATTTCTTCCAATATATAAAATATTTCAACTTATTAATGCTTCTCAAATATTGCAGAAGTAGTCAAATGGTATTTACCATTTTACTTCTACACATGCTTTATATTGGCATATGGTTTATTTCTTCATAGATTTTTCCTTTATGCATGCCTTGCTTTCACATAGTCTTTAATTTTGTACATTCTCTACCTCACAACACTTCCCCTTCTACACACATTCCCAATTCTACATGTACATACCCATTTCCATCTCTGCACACTTCTTCCATACATCTCCACTCTGCACAACACTTCCTCTGCACAAGCGCTACTCCACACAATTGTTTTCCTGCATTTGTCCTTTCTTATGTTCTTTCCTACTCAATGTTATTGATTTCTTCTATGTCACCTATTAGCATTACAAAGATTTCGTAATATAATATTTATCGTTGCTTGATCATTTTTTGTACCTTAAAAAGTATGTTTAGTACTCCATGCTTTTTATCCATATGCTATGTTTCTCTTTTACTTGTGCAATGTAATTTTTTTGCATTGACTTATTCTTTTATCAAATTTTCAAACCCTCGTGGTATAAAGTGAGCCACTAGCTCCTTTGCAACTATTTCCATTGTTCCATCTTCACATTTTAGTTTTCTCAACTCATATTTCATTATTCCATGATTCCCACTTATTTTTTTATGTTTGAAATGTAATATAAAGTGAGTGTAAACATGTAACTATTTTTCTATTTATATTCACATCCTTGAAATGTAATGGAAAGTGATTATAAATGAATAAATAATTTTCAGCTAATATTTCTATGTTTGAAATATAATGGAAAATGGATTCATTTTATTCATTTATATTTTTTTATCATTTTTATTCATCTATAAGATGTTTATTTTCTTGTGACATACACTAGCCCCAAACAACCAACATTTAATAACTGTAAAAAAAAATAAAAATAAAAATTAATATGCTCCCAAACACTACATAAACCTCTAACCATATGGAATTAATAATATCATTACACAGTTTTGTTTTATCGTTATTACATGAACCTTCAAATTCGTTGTGCTACAATCTTGCTTTTAAATACACCTGCATATACTTATAGACCGAAGCTTTGGTGTTATTATTTTTTTTTGAAACAATAAAAAAGTTTTGGACTTTTACCTATAAAATTAAATACCAAATCTTATCCATGGAAAAGGTATGTTTACATATTACGTTGGTGGCCTCTGATGATGATATCTATATATAATTTAATGTGCAAGAGTTGAGGTAATGAATTTCCTTTCCAGGCTCCAGAGTTGAGACTCATTTTGTCATTTTCTCTAGGGTTTGGAATTTCTGGCGAAAGAGGGTTTCGACTGTTGTAATTGTTTCCACCTATAGGTATCCTGATTGTACAATCCTACCGCTTGATACTTGAATAATTTATTTGTAACTCGTTGTAAATTATGCATTTACCCCAATTGTTACCGTGGCTGAATAGTTAATTCTGTCAGGTCTCGGATACTCGCTCCCCGCAAAGGAGAGATTTTACCCAAAACATATTCTCAGGTAATATCTAACACAGTGCATACAATTAGGTGGCAGTGTCCGGTCGGACCTTGTTAAAGGAAGAATTGTATCACAAGTATTTTACCCACCAAACCTTAATTTTGTAGGTGAGTTTACATTTTTAGCTACCCTAATTTGGAATTCTACTAACTGTGTTCTTATCTTACTGGTTTCATCCATAACCCTTATTCTTCTTATTAATGTGGGGTCACGGATACATGGCGCTTACTAATGAGTTTTATTCTATCATATACCAAGTTTGAATTACCCTAATTGCCACGATTGCTTTGCTCTCACAGTGAGTTTTGGGTTGTCATAAAGGTATCGACATGGTTTGCGAAATAGTGGCTTCATGTAAACCAACTAGAGTAATGTTTATGACTATTTTTCCTTGTGCTAAGGACCAAATGAATGGCTTAGCCTTGATGAATATTATAAAGTTAGGCAATGTCATCGTTATTTTTTAGCGAGGAATTATGCATGTTTTTTTGTAAATGTTTAAGCTGAAGTAAATTATATTTTTCTTTCAATTCCAACGGTTAAGTCTTTCTGAGTCAATATAATTAACTTGAATGTTGTGTCTGAGCCTCTGTATATTTTTTTATATTAAATTTATTAATGTGAGTAAACAATGGTTGCCAGTTTACAGGCAAATTCCCTTGGTTATATATCCTCTTTGATGGCCTCCATAGGCTCATGCTTACTTGTTATTTAATGTGTAAAATAAAATCATCCTGATCTCTTTAACCCTAGCTGTCATCCCTCATAACCGTTCTTTAGGTTGTACAAACTTGTATGGCCACAACGAAAAATTCTGGAACAATGTCATTACTCTCGAGTTCATGATTTGCATTACTTAATTAGATCTTACACAATTTTTATTTATGGCATTCCTCGCTCGGCATCAAGAAGTGTTAGAAATTACCCTGTAACCCCATATGGGTTCTACATAGACTTTTGCAACTTCTCTTAGAATATGATTATTTCTTATCCAAACCTACATCCAACACCCTACAATGGGTTACTGCTTTTCTTGTGACTTCCTATGTATATACATTATGTTCACACCACTCTGTTCCAATTTATAATTGTCTAATTTGCATATTTTCTTAACAATTCCTATTTGCAAACAACAGTTCAAGTTTGTGCAAAATATTAAACAGTAATAGTAGCTTCCAAGCCAGTTTTTGCAATTTTCTTCAACCAACTAAACAGTGGCTTTCAATTCCAGTTTTACAATTTATTAAAACAAATAAATAGTGGTTTTCAATTCGAAATCCACAATTTCTTCAAAGGAAATAAATAATGGTTTTCAATTCTAGATATACAATTTATTCAAAACAAATAAACAGTGGCTTTCAAGCCAACTACTCACAATAATTTCTTTTTAAAACAAAAGGGTAACCAAACCCTTAACTAGTTAAATACTTATCTTCTATTTAGACGACAAAGAGTTTAAGGACTAGGCCATGCCACCCTTCCAATGATAAACTAGCTATTACATCCAATTTTCTCCCCCTAGTCTCCTCATGTTCCAGAAAAATCAGTTTAGGAAGAAGTTTGAATTCACTAGCATGAGGACCTCCAAGTCCAACCAAGAATTCTACATTCCTTCCATAGAGGAAGTTTGTTCACTGAAGTCTTTTTCCCACTAGTTCTGGTCTATCTAAAGGAATTTACTTCTATGTAGCATCCTTGCTATCTCTTCCTTTTTCCCTCCCCCTCCCTTTCCCCCTCCTTGGGGAAAACAATAGAAACAAAAGAAATAATTGTTCCTAACTATTAACTTTCCGGTGAAAATGAATTACTGAGGCCCCATCCATAAATTCTAGGACTTCTCATAGACACATTATTTTTTTCAAGGAAACAAAAACAAGTAACTAATTTCCATTTCAAAACTATTCTAGAGTTCATATTTTCCTCTACTTAGTAAATTACTAATTCCACAATGGTGAAAGTAACTAATAAATGTTTACAACACCTGGGGGTGTCACATCTCTCCCCCCTTGAGCAAAACACCATCCACGGTGTTTATCTTTCTAACTGGCCATGAAAATAACTGGGGACACGCTTCCTGCATAAATTCTTTGTCTTCCCAAGTGGCTTCCTCCAGTCTAAAGTGCTTCCACTACACTTTAACTTGGATGATCTCTCTCTTCCGCAAAATTATTTCTCTCTAGTTGATTATATGCAGAGGTTCTACCGAAATCTCTCCATCTAGTTTGACCTACCACAATCACAACTTAGTCATTAATTTGAAATATATAAATATATATAAAGAAGTTTATATTCACAATTTTCAGTATCGTTTTCCCTGTATATCCTAACAATTTATAATGTGTCTAGAATCATATACATACTTCTTTAAAAGAGAGACGTGAAATACATTATGAACTTGAATGTGGCTAGGTAGTGCAAGCTGGTATGCAACTTGTCCTACCCTTTCTAGGATTTGAAAAGGTCCATAGAAACGGGGTGCTAGTTTTGCACAATTTCCCCATCTAAGAGTACTCCTTTTAGTCTTAACCCACACATACACATGATCTCCTACCTGGAATTCTCAATAGGTTCTTTTCTTATCAACATAAGCATTTTTCCTATCCTGGGCAGCTTTCATATTTTGCCGAACCTTTTCCATAGTTCTTTCCATTTCCTCTAACATATCAGGCCCTAAGATCATTTTATTCTCATGACTATACCAATTTTCAGTTATTATACATTTATTTCCATAAAGAACCTCAAAGGGACTCATTTTTAGTGATTCATGGTAACCATTATTATAAGAAAATTCCACTGGGTGAAGATATTCCTCCCATTGTCTGGTTGTCGCATTACATACATGCATAACACATCTTCGACCACTTGATTGACTCGCTCAGTCTTCCCATCTGTTTGTGGGTGATAGGTGGTAATAAAGTGAATTTGAGTACCCAATCCTGTGAAAAGTGCCTTCCAAAAGGCGGAGGTGAAATTTACATCCCGATTAGAAATTATAACTCTAGGCATTCCATGCAACCTGAATATCTCCCTTGTAAATATATATTCTACCTGTCGTGCTTGGTAGGTGGATTTAATAGGAATAAAATGCGCTACTTTTCTCAATTTATCTACCGCTTCCATGATAGGGTCATTTTGTCTCTTATGCTTAGATTTAACCTATTGAAATTCTAGGCATTTGGCTAAGTATTCAGCGATATCGTTCCTCATACTAGGTCAATAATAATTCCTCTTAATTGCAAAAAATATTTTTTGGTATAGGGACTTCTGTTGAATTCATCCAATATGAAATGTTTGATTGATAGCTCATTATGGACATACATTCTTCCTCTGAACGTTAGCAAATTTTCATGATTAATACCATACTCGGTTTGTTTTCCAGAATTGTGTGTAAGTTTAGCGTGTTTCCAAAGGTATTCATATTATTGATCTTTCAAGGCAACTTCTTTAATCTGCTTAGAAAAATTAAACTCCACTTGGCTATATATACATGATGCAATCTTCTACTTAACACATCTGCCATATGGTCTTCCTTCCCCTTAAGATGTTTGATTTCAAAGTCAAACTCACTAAAAAATGCAGTCCACCTAGCTTGGCATGCATTCAAGTTGGGTTGGTTAAATTGATGTGATCTATCATCAAAAAAAATATTTTTCCCAACAAATAATGTCGCCACACCTTCAAGGTATGGACTATAGTTGTTAGCTCCAAATCATAGGCAGAGTACCTCTTCTCATGTTCTTTTAACTTATGAGATTCGTAAGCAATCACCTTATCTTCTTGCATTAAGACTCCCCTTACACCCTCTTGCTAGACATCTGTACAGAATATGAATTCCTTTTCCGGATCTGCAACTTTCAATACAGGTGTGGTAGTAAGAAAGTGTTTCAAATTCTCAAAACTTTGTTGACATTTTTGGAATTAGGAATTACTAGGGGGGCTGAATCAGTAATAGTGAGATACTTTAAATATTTTTCTAATATGCTTACAGTCCTATGTTTTTATATTTTTACTTGTAGACAGAATTAATTCATAAAGGAGGTGAGCAACAAGTTTAAACATTCATGTTCATACAACCAAACACATGAGTAGCACACACATTTGACACAATATTTTCACGTAGAAACCCAGATGGAAAAAACCACCAAATTTTTGTTTGTTTATGACGTAAATTAAGCACCTACTTAATTACATCTATATGTTTGTGAGTACCCACTCACAGGAGGCACTGACCCCCTTCAGATAGCAAGAACCAACTTTCCAAGAGGCACAAAACTCTTATGAATGTAGGCACCAACGAGCTATTGCCACTGTTCTACTATTTCATACAATTTTCAAACTAAAAACATAGGCATATATATTACAAGTAAAATAACAATATGGTTGGATGTAGAAACAACTTCTACTCTCGATCCATTGTTGTTCCACAAACTCCTTTGGCCTTATGCAGCTTCTCTTTGCTTGTTGGTCATAGGAGCATATCCTCAGAACTCTATCTTCTCTCACACAGTCTTTCTGTTGCACCCACTTTAGTTCAACTCACACTATTATTTTTACAGCAATCACTCTATTGCCTTCTCATCATATCTGCCCTCGTTGTTCTTCTCATAGCACTCCCACTTCTCACACTTCAACAACACTATGTCTACACTTGATGCTTAGAACTCTCTCTCTCCTCACTCATCACTCACTCCTCAGTACTTCAACCATATGCTCTACAGCCCCTCATTTCTAAATGGAAATCAATAGTTTTGATCCACAGATGCACACTGCGCAAAGGTCTCTCTGATGCCTGTACCCATACTGCCCAAGTGTACTTCAGCATGGCTCCTTCTGTTGTTGTCACATCTTCTGGTTTGACCATGTCATAGAATTAAACACAAAGATTGACTTAGAAGTTCTTCATAAACTCCCTACATTTATATGCATGCTAAGGATTTAATCTTAGTCGCACTGCACACTCCTCTGAGAATCCCATTCTTATTTATTGCTCCACATAGCTTGATAGTCCTCCCGGATGGCCACTTTGATCCTCAGTTAACACAACCAGACATGTACGAGAAGCATCTGATTTCTTCCTTCATTCCCTCAAATTCGTCTTTGTTAAATGTTGTCCTCATTGCCTTGTCTCAGAGTCTTCTACAAGTCCAGTTAACTCTAACAACCAAATTTGTTGTTCTTGCATTCAATTCTTCAATTGCCGACTCATACATCCATTAAACTCATTGTACTTCCTCATTAAAACACAACTTATTGTAACTTACATAAGAGGAATGTTACAATATTGTACTTTCCAATATCCTTTGGCCCCCTTGGCCCTTGGATCCTTTGGCATTTTCTTCCTCATATGACCAAGACATGTGACCATTTTCTACTATGGTCAGTTTCTACATGAAGCCTGAAGCTACCATGGGATTCCTTCTAGATGCCCAATCATCATATTGACTCTGGTTGACATCAATCATCATGCTAACCATAATTGAAATCAATGCCAACATTAACGCAACCACTAACCATTGAGAAACCACCAGTTGTCCAACAGACACTCCTTCGACCACATGAAACTTTTCCCTTTCTTTTGTAATGAGGTGATCAGGTAAGAAACTCTAGAAAACCCCTTTATAAATCAACGATAATATCCATCCAAATAGATAAAGGAGCATATATCTGCCACACTTGTTGAAACAGACCATTCCATAATGGTTTTTATTTTCTCTGGGTCCATAGCTATACCCTCAGAGGAGATAATGTGTCCTAGATACTGAATTTGATCCTTATAAAAGTCGCATTCGCTAAATTTAGCATAAAGCTGATTTTCTATTAAAGTTTCCAATACTAGCCAAAGGTGTTCCTTATGATCCTTTATGCTCTTGGAATAGAACAAGATATTGTTGAGAAATGCCAACAAGAAATTCCAATTTAATTTGTCCTTGAATTAAATTGTGAATTAAAATCGAATTCTATTCTCATAGCAACTTTTAAATAGTTAATTAAGTTTAATTAACTTAATTAACTTAGGAATTTCTAGTTGAAAGTCGTTTTGTAGTCATGTATGTGTGATCCCTAAATTTTAGGGGTCCAGGATGAGTTTATTTGAGTTGTAATTAGATAACCCAGTTTGATTGAGTTATGGTCAGTTAAACTAGTTCTAAGGGTTGGAGGAACTAGTGGAGGTATAGTAGTGAGTTGTTACACTGGTGCATCCTCATTGCTACTCCAGATAACTAGATATTCACTCAAGAGAAACTCATGCATGCCATTTCAGAGAAAGACCCAGTTGAGTCTAGAGTGCAGGGACAATGTACTATCAGTTGTATGATTTTTCAAGTTGTACAGATCATGCATGTAATCAGTTATGGACCTAAGTTTGGATTGCGTAGTTTTGGAAGAAGGATTTCCCAATTAAATATGGGTTTCTCCTCTTAGGAATTGTGCAAGGAAATAGGGGCTTGGCAAGTAGAAGAATTGGCTAGAGCGGGCTTATGAGGCAAAGAGTTGATTATACTTGTGAAGTGATTGTTCTAGTGAGAACGAGCATTGTATTTTCATCTTGGATTTCTAATTAATGAAATATAAATAGTCAAGGTTTTGAGCCCTTTCTTTCCCCAGAGAAATATTTTGTTATGTGTGATTGATTATCTTCCTCTTATTGATTATTATCTTCATCGATCTATTTGTTTATGTTGTTGAAACTAACTCTGGTTGACATCAATCATCATGCTAACCCTGGTTACATCAAAGCCAACACTAACGCAGCCACTAGCCATCCGGACACCACCAGTTGTCCAACAATCTCCCCCTTTGGCAATTATGCAAACACCAGAAACTCCCCCTTAGGCTAGGCATGGTCTTCTCATACAATAATCTTGTCCTCTTTGGCATCAATGGAAAAGAATACTCCTTCAATACTCCCTTTAAACAATTGTAGCCTACTCCTCCATGTATCCCACACCTTGAGTAATTTCCACCTACTTACCGAAATGAAGTCATTTGGAAGGAGGAGTCACAACTCCTATCTGCTTCCTAAGATATTCAAATGGTTCTCTTGCTAGTGGCTTAGAAAATATATCAATAAGTTTCTCTTTAGTGGCCACATACTCAAGTCTGACAATATTGGTTGCAACTTGTTCACTCAAGAAATGAAACTTGATAGGAATATGCTTTTTCTTTGAATGCATAATTGAATTTTTGGAGATGTTGATGGAACTTGTATTATCACACTTAATTTGAATAAGATCATTCAACCCTTCCTAAATATATTTTCAAGTCTGCTTCATCCATAGAGTCTGCGTAGAATAGGTAGCAGCAACAACATACTCTACTTTAGCATTTGAAAAAGAAATGGAGTCTTGTTTCTTGTTGATCCACGACACCAAGAATTTCCCTAGAGAGAAAGTTGCAGCGGAGTTGCTTTTCTTGTTGTCAAGACTATCAGCCCAATCAGCATCAGTGTAGGCCTTCAATTTGAATTATTTTCTCTTAGCATACCACAATCCAAACTCTATTCTTCCTTGAATATATTTCAAAATCCTCTTGACAACAACAAAATGAATTTCACGGGGGAAAGCCTGCAATATGACCACAAGACCCATAACTTTCATGAGGTCTAGCCTTAAATTTTTAAGATACAAAAATATTCCTATCATTGATCTGTATTCAGTCTGATTTATCGGTGGAGTCTCATCTTCTTTGCACAACTTGCAGCATGTAGTCCTAGGTGTTCTTACTGTCTTGCAATCTTCCAACCCAAATTTCTTCAGAGTTTCCTTGAAATATTTGGATTGGGATATAAACACTCTTTATGAAGATTGAGAAATTTTCAAACCAAGGAAGAAGGACAACTCTCTAGTCATGGACATTTCGAACCCTGTCTGCATACATTTTACAAATTGATGCCCTAATTGTTCCATGTCACTGCCAAATATTATATCATCCACATACACAACTACAATTAGTAGATGGTCACCTTCAGACTTGACATATAAATTGTTTTCAACTATACCTTTCTTAAACCCTTATTTCTAAAGGTGTGTATCCAACCTTTCCTACCAATCTCTAGGAGCTTGATTCAATCCATACATAACCTTCTTTAATTTGTGTACAAACCCTTCATCTGTGGTGAGTTTAAATCCTTTTGGCTTATCAATGTAAACTTCTTCTTCCAAATATCCATTGAGAAATGCAGACTTTACATCCATTTGATATGCCTTGATGTTTTTATGGGATGAAAGAGCAATAAATATTTTGATGGCTTCCAATCGTGTTACTGGTGGAAAGGTTTCCTCGAAATCTACTCCTTCTATTTGGGCATACCCTTTGCAGACTAATCGAGCTTTGTTCCTGATTACTTGACCCTGCTCATTCAACTTGTTTTTGAAAACCCATGTGGTTCCAATAACATTTTTCTCTCTAGGCCTTGGAACAAGCTCTAGAGTGTCATTATTTTCAATCTAGTCAAGTTCTTCATTCATATATTTTACCCAGAACTTGTCTTCACTTGCTTGGCTAAGATTCTTGGGTTCAATCTGCGACAAAAAAGCCATACCTACATAACTTGTATTTCCAACAGTGTTTCTCCTACTTTGGACACCTTAAATTTGATCTCCAATTATCTGACTCTTAGGATGTTCTTTCTGTACATACCTGGAGGGTGTCTTTGGGCTTGAAGTTGTGCCTGCTTCCGCACCTTCACTATCTGAATCTATTCCTTCTAGATCTACAAACCTCAAATCTGAGTTTTCTCCATCATGTAAATTCATATTTCTTTTAGATGACCCTAGTTGTGAAGCTATTTCATCAACTATCACATCAATGCAATCCTCAATATTATTTTTCCACTTGTTGTAACACTTATATCCTTTACTTCGAGCAGAGTACCTAAGAAATATTCCTTCATCAGTGCGAGAGTCAAACTTTCTAGGATTCTTATCATTCTTTTTGATGAAGCACTTGCTTCCAAACATCTTGAGGTCTTTAACTGATGCAAGTATTCCCTTCCACAAATCATATGGAGTTTTATTACTATTAGGCTTGAGTCATTGCTACCTGTGTTGCCTCCCCACAGAAGATGTGAAACACACCTGCTTCATCTGACATTACTCTGGCCATTTCCTGAATTGTTCTATTCTTCCTCTCCACTAATCCATTTTGTCATGGAGTTCTAGCCACTGAGTACTACCTTTTGATGTCATGCTCTTCACTGAATTCCTCAAACTCTCTTGAGGTGCACTCTCCTCCTTTGTCTGATATTAAGAATTTTATCTTTAAGTATTTCTCATTTTCTACTTGAGCTTTAAATTTCTTGAAATTCTTGAATGCTTCCAACCTTTCTTTTAAGAGAAAAACCCAAGTGGCCCTAGTAAAGTCATCAATGAGAAGCATGAAATATTTGTCTACTTTTGAGGTTTTTATTCTAGTTGGGCCACAAATATCTATGTCAATGAGCTCTGAAGGACTGGATCGAGAGAACTCTTTGACTTGGAATGGGTCCTAGTCCGCTTGCCAAACTGACATGACTTGCAAATTGAGTTATCGGCCTTGATGGTCTTGGTAATCCTCTCATGGCTCCCATACTGCTAACCTTTATCAAACTATCAAAATTCATATGCCCAAACCTCTTGTGCCACAACCGTGCTTCATTCATTTTGCAAAAATAGTAGTTAACCCTAGAATCATCAAACACATATACATTATTATGGGTTTTGATTGATTTTCACGCCATATTTTCATTCTTCATGTTGCAGATATCACAGTATTTAGATCGAAAAGTCACATCGTAGCCATTATCACACATTTTTCTAACACTAAGAAGATTGTGCTTGAGACCTTCCACATACAACACATTTTGTGCTTCTGATTTTTTTATCAAGACTGACTATGCCTTTACCCTTGATTCTTGTTGGAACATTGTTTACAAAGGTGGCATTATTTCCTCTATCCTTTTCTTTTAGTGACAGAAATTTTATTTTATCCCCATTCATATGTTTGGAACAACCACTATCCACATACCATTTTTTTCTTGATTATGAGCTAATAAAGCAAGTCCACACTACATGCTCTTTTTAGTCTTTTGTTTCCAGGTCCCCTTATCCTTTTGGATAGATGATTGTCTAATATTTTGGGACTTATATAGGTATTCGAAGATTCTTCTCCACTCACTTTCTTTGTGCCCAAAATTATTATATTTGAATCATTCTACTTCACTTAACAACGGAGAGAAGACATTCTGATCTCTGAGAGAAGAGTTTTGAGATTTAAAATTGTGATACTTATTATATCTATTAGTTTGATCTCTTTCAACTTTGATGCTTCTACAATCAAAAGATTTATGTCGAAAGATATGACACTCATAACAGTGACCATAAAATAAATAGGCATGCCTATTGTTGGAAGTCTTATGAGATTGTGCATGAAGGTACCTTGGTTGTTTGGCTGATTGATTCGTTCTCCATTGACGATTTCATCTTTTCCTTTCTACTCTTTTGTCTACATTGATTCTTTCTTAATGCTTCTTCGAATCCTGGGGACCTAAAGTTTATCTTCTCCATAGAATATTCTTGTGTATTTGAGTATCCCAGACCTGTTTTTATTACTGAGGGCCTTTGACCTATTAGAATATTATCTAGTTTCTTTGTCCCTTCAACAAATGCTTCATTTAAAACTTTATCGGTATTTGTTCTCTCAAGATCCATTCTTATAGAGACAACCTCTGCTTCAAGACTCTGACAGTTCTCTTCCCATTCCTAGATCAAATCTTGAAGAACTTATTCCTTTCATTTAGCCTCTTCCAGTTTAACTTTACAAAATATCATCTATGTATGTCTTTGAGATCGTTTTCTTCCTTAACTTGAGAAGCTCATGTTTTAATTTCTTGTTCTCTTCTTCTAGTTTCTCACAGGTTCCTTGTTTTTCTTCGAGTAGAAGGACTAAACTATCTTTTCTCTTGATAGCTTCTTCAAGTTTTTCCTTTTGATAAGAAAACTCCTCATTATCATAGTTATGCATACCTTCTTCAACATGTTGTAGTTGTTCCTTCATCTTCTTATTCTTTGTCATCACTTTCTTTAGCTCATCAAAGGAACTGATGAGTTCCCCTTCAAGGTCCACTACTCATTCTTCTTCTTCCTCTTTAGATTCCATAATACCTTGTTTCTTGGATTTTGTTTCAAAATCCATAAGGAGACACTTATCTGAGTCATTCTCCGATGATATTTTACTGTCTGAATCTCATACTGAGCTATCCTCTTTAGAGTAGAACCCATTTTTCTTATAGATATTTTTATTCTGATGTTTTTGAGGCTTGTTTCCAAATTTTTTATCATCTTCCTTTTCCAACATTTCTTTCTAAGGGCTTTTGGATGAAAAATGTCAAACTCTTCCATAGTCAAAACATTTAAAGGAAAACTTCCCTTTGTATTTTCCTAAGCCACACTTTAGTTTCCTCACTAATTGAGCCAACTCTTGATCAGATTCGCAGCTAGAGTAGTATTGATGGTCTTTGTGCTCCTCGACCTTTTTGGATACTTTGAATGCTTATTCCTTAGGTTCAGACTTTTCTCTTCCTACTCTCATCTCCTAGGCTATGAGAGTACCATGAAGCTGGTCCATCTTGAGATCCTTTAAATTACCCATTTTTTCAATAGTTGAGACTTTGGAATTAAATATCATGGGAAAAGATCTTAATATTTTTTGAACAATCATCTCTTCCTTGACCTCTTCACCAAGTCCTCTAATAATATTAGTTACTTCATTAACTCTGAGGAATTATTCTACTATGATTTCATCTCCACTCATTCTTAAAGGTCTCAAACCTCATTCTAAAAGTTTGAAGTTTCGCCTGCTTGACTTTGTCATCTCTTTCATGACTCTGATTAAGATTGACTCATACTTCCTTAGTAGGCTTATAGTGCATAACTTTTACAAGTTCTGATTGAATAAGGCCAAAGAGAATGGAATTCTTGCCTTTTGTATTATTTCCATATATTTTTTTACCATTTGCATATGTTTTGGGAATAAGTACCCTAGGGCTTTGGGTTAGAACCCCAACAAAGCAAAAGTAAACTACAACAAGAAACACTCCTACAACTCAGGCAAAATGCCTATATAATCAAACTACATAAGAGCGATCGTACCCAGATTTCCTTCGTTCGAGTAGGTCCCGCAGGGTTGAGACCCTCTGCAACTCCCAATGTTCTTCAAATCTTAAAATCATTCAATTCGAACATACATAGCAGTATAGACGTAAAGCATATTCATGAAATTGACTTTATATCATATAAACAAATGATTGATCATAAATGAAAACAACATTCAAATATGAATTACAACATAATTTGATGCATAACCAAGGTTAATTTCGGAAACAAGACAAGATTTCCTATATTGCAGTAAGCTATAAATAACATGGAGAGAATTCACCTAATTCTTCTTCTTTCGGCTCCAAGTGGAACCGTCCTTCGGATTCATCCTATCCCAGCCTTCAACAATCTTCTTCCATAACCAACACCATGATATCTCAAGCAAAAGGAAGGATATTTATAATCAATGAAACAATGGTTTCCTGAAGCTTGGGGAAGTGCATGAGGCATAGGGATTCATCAAACTCAGTCAAGGATAATCTCAGTATAATAACTCTATCTGTTCTCCTTTAAGGCCTTCCCATAGAGGTGTATTTATACCTCTCCCAATTAGTTTTTTATTTGGGAAACAGTTGGGCCATGGGCACTAGGAGGTAATCAACAGGTAAAACCTGTGAACTCTGCCCATAATTAAGGAAATTTAATTTTTTTAAGTGTTTTAATACATATACGTGCGTTTGGTATTGACTGACCCACGTGTACATGCTTTTAGCTCAGGGAAAAGTAGTGTAGAGGGAATAAAACATTGTTTTTTTTATATTTGGACCAAGTCTGGAAGGAGGGGTTGCCCTAGGCCATAAACAAAGCATCACAAATACCAAGAGTGGTAAATGGTGCTATAACAGATGCCCCCTAATATATGAGGTTAGAAGGGGTACATGATGGCCGAAATGTATTAAGTGTATGGAAAGAATCTTGTCGAGACTGAGAAGGACTTCACCAGAATTCAACCTGCCAAGCCATCAAAAGAGATCAGAAAGAAACTATTGTCTGAGGCGGGCATACCCATGCTCAAAGAAAGTAAAGCATGTCCGCATATCAAGTACAAGCGGATCCAATATGTATACAAGTATAAAGGAACTGAAAGTACATAATGGATCATCTGATCGTGATAAAAAAAATACATGTCTGAATATCACATATAAGAAGATGATCAATGATGCTGAAGGATGAAGTTGATCACTGATGTCAAAAACTGATCCCAATAGTACCAAATGAATATGATGGAATAAAATGATACTACATCGCAACTCGGATGCCAGCATATAATATGTCGTTGTGAAGTACTGCTACATATAAGGTGGATGGTGTCAACTAGCAGCAACAAGAGAAACTGACAAGTGAACCAAAACATGTTGATGCAACCTGAGGTCTTCACTGACCACCGCGTTACATTTCTACACAATGGGAATAAATGATCTGAGGTTGACCATGTGAGAAATCGTTTGATTACCGGTCATTGATGTATATTGTTAACAAATGTGAGACTACTCACCGATAATGGTAATGAGAGTCAAGGTACCCAGTACAATCTAACAAGTGTGAATGAATGAGCTGAAGTCGAACACCTGGAAGAATCTATCAATTAGGGGACAATGATAGTTTCCCATTGTCGATAGCGAAGGAATCTGCCACTTATGACTGCAAACCCCAAGGTACCGCCAAATGGACTCTAGATCTTTGTCCCAGAGTAAATGAGTTGTAGTTGATAGGAAAAGATCTACTAGAAGGAAGGAATTAAGGAATCCTTCATCAATCTAGCACGAGTGTAACCTGTAGGCCAATAATGTGGAAGGAATTGGACAAAAAAATTGTAGTAACCCAACCGAAGCACGTTTCTGGTGTACATAAGATGTAGCTAGCACACGATAGAAACCCTCTGAACAAACCAATAATGAAATCTGACACAGAGGCGAGGAATCCACCAATAGGGTCAAATGGAAACCAAGGCACTTCACGAATCCCAATGTGTGATAATGAAAGCTGATGTCGAACTCAAGGGAAACCACTCAGTCAAAGACCCATGATATTGATCGATATTGAGCACAAGGTGACCTATCAATAATGAAAATAGGGCTAGGGTGCAGCTCTAGAACTGTCCTTAGAGAAATATGTCGTAGTAGATAAGGACAAGACTTGCCAGCAAGAAGTCAATGGAGACCTTCTCAAACCGGCATGACCAAAGAACCAATATAACTGATTTGATGACAAACATGACACTGACAACCAGGGATGGCCGACTGAAAAATAGGTCAAGAGACACCGCAGAGAGGCCGACTCAGGCTTACTTCCCTTGAACAAAAGCACGACTCAATGATGACTATATGGCAGCATATGATAACTCTGTATAAGTTTTTCATGCAAGAGGCATGAGAAAACTCTCCATATTATTGGAAGAGGTAACCAATAGGAGTAGTACTGACTCAATAACAAGGTTAAGGCACACCTAAGTCAAACTAAATCCCACCCAAATGGAGGAGAGACTTTCTTTTGAGTGCTTTGTTCAAGGGTGACACGACTGACTCTAGCTGCCAACAAAATATGGAAATGTTGTCCCGTTCCTGCTCTTTTTGGAATATATAATTTTTTTTGCCTTTTTCTTTAAGCTGGAAAAATAATAAAAGAATGTTATAGTACAATGGAAAGAATGAGTGTTAGAGAAACAAATGATCTAGTTCCTAGGAGGGGAACATTCCTATGCTCAATGCAGGGAGGCAAAACTGGTCAAGGACACTCATGCTCTTTCCACAGGTAAAAGGATGCATCAAGTTGCACAAGCTAAGTGATTGCATGGTTGATTTTGCAGAAGACATGGTCAAATAAGTGGCTTAAACACGAGTCCAAGTGAAGCCAGGTCAAGGCCAAAAGGTGCAAATAGTCAAAATGCAATGCAACAGTACAACTCAACACAAATGAGCCTCTAGGGTATAAGCCCATAAATTAGCATGGAAGAAAGGAGAATGTGTCTTCAATGCATTAGTCATGGCGGGACTACAGAGGACTCCCAAGCCTACTCAGTATAGCAGCATGGGCAACCAATGTCAATGAGGTTCTAACTAAGATGCCCATGAAAAGGGTGGCTCTACCATCGCATCATGGTTTCAAAATCGGCGAGTGAAAATGGTTTGCTAACCAAGATATGATGGGGTCGACACTATGGCTAATGTATTACTGAATGGAGGCTAATATGCAAGATGCAGTGGAAAAATAGTTTTCCCTAACCTAAATTCCAGTGAGTGAACGATACCTACCATGATGAGTCAGCAGCCATGGGACCAAAATAACATCTCGAAGAAGTCTCCAAACTTCCATGAAAAAACAACCCACTCTCAACAATCCAAGCCCATAGGTCAAAAAATCCATGAGACAAAAATCAATTTTTGAAAAAATATTTTCCAATTTCAAAGTTATATAATGACTTTTGGACTCAAAGCTTTTTCATTTATGTTTGGAGCAAAGATCTATGGAGAAAAACGAAGCAAGCTTTCCTCTAAACAATTGGACCATTCAAATCACCCCAAAGTTACCAGGTAATCCTCAAATCATACTTGTAATGTTTTATGATAGTTTTTAGAAGTTTTCTCAAAGTTCTGACCATGGGAAATTATGCCCAAAAATCCAACTCTACGTACACGCAGGTTGGATGTGATCAACCCGCATATACGACGACCCTACATGCAACTGTGTGTAAAGGGAACCAGCGTGTACGTGAGTTAAATTTTGAACATAAAAACTAACGGTTGAAACTCTAATTTTTTTGTAGGATGACTATCACTTGGAGGGAAAGAGAGCATACCACTATTGATAATGAGGTAATGAATGACCAAACTGCATTATATACTCTGAGAGGCTATTGAAATTATTCAAAATTCTAAACATGAAAGCCAATATGCGCTTGCTCAAACTATTGATCCACTACTGGAGTGCAGAGGACGATGCTTTCATGATAGACCAGATGCCTCTACGGATTGAGAATGAAGACATCTACTTTATTACCAGTCTCTCCTGAAGAGGGGAGGTCATGCATTCGACTAGCATGACGAGAAGTAGTGTTTCAGTAGAAGACTATGTCCATATATATTGTCCTGGACATCCAGAGAAGATTGGAAGTCAAATTCCAATCAAACATGTGGAAAGTTTATCCCTGAGGATTCTACTATTTACCATTGCACGGGTAAATGGGTTAGCTTCGCTGCTTTAGGAATCACGAGTATCGATGAGCCCGGTAGTGGAATGTCTTACCATGGTATTTCACTGGTGAACGCCTCTTCTGACTAACATGAAGATCCAATTGACCTCTATATAGAAGGCTCAGACGAAGAATTTTGGATATGGGACTATCTTGTGCTCATTCTTCTTTGAGAAGGTACCTGGGCTACGTCCCAAAGTATCAGTGTCCATCAACAGCCCTAGAGATCCACGAATGGGTAGATGGGTGGACTTGATGAAACACCTTGGAGGTGGGGACGTGCCTAGAATGACTTTTGATGATGAGTTTTTCACCTGGTGGGACCAACAGATCATCGCAGTCGACGACTACCCATATGTCAGTATGGATTTCCGAGGAGATCCAGACTTGGTGTTACCACCAAATGCGGCATGGGGAGACATAGGTAACAAATTTTTTAAGTTTTTTGTGAATTTTTAAGTTTTTTTAGATTTTTCAATATGAAATGAACTTAGATAAAATATTTTTGATGAGAAAAAATACTGACAAAATGACCATGTTCTAGATGTGGGTCCAGTTAGACCAGATGGATATCTGAGGCACAGGTGTCACAGAAGAGGGGCCGAAGAAGTAGCAGTTGAGACAAAGAGAGTCCTACATGTTGTTCAGAGAAAATTGGTGAGACTAATTCACTAGGTACCTATGATAGCCATAGAGGATCTACCTGAGGAGATGCAACGCCATGTGGTAGGGGTACCATGGGACTGGTTCTGGATACTTCGGCATGTAGCCAATGTGGTGGTTAACTTTTTAGCCACTCATCCTAAGCCAGGTTGATAGATAGATAGACCTATGTATGATTGGACATGATTATGGGCATAAGCCCAAATTTTGAGGGCATCTTGTCCCAATTCTGTATATTATTTTTTGAACACTCTATCTATATACAAGCGATTTTATGATATATATACAAATTCAAATTTTTTGATGTTATTTAATTTGATGAATGATTAATGTGCCAATCTAATGCTTCATTAGCAATAGAGTCTGCTAATGAATTTTCAGATCGTGGAAGGTGAACATATGTGATATAAATAAATGATCATTGCAACACTCTCACTCTCAAAAATTGGCGATATAAATAAGGATCACAAACCCGATAAATGTTATTTAACTGCAACACCACCAACTGTGAGTCTAGATAAGCTACAAACGATTCAATCCCATAAGATATTACTTTGGATAGTAAATTAAGAACGGCAGTATATTCGGCAATGTTGTTCAAAGCAGGGCGAATACATACTCCCCTCGACACCATCAACTGGCCAGATGGATAATAAATCACCCAAGCCACAGAAGCAAGATTCCGAGTGTGTCGACTTGCACCATCGGCGAATCTGAAATATATCGAATCATCCATCAATACCTACCAAAGAAGATCAAAAAATGTCAATATCACAAAATGCCAGACAAATATGTGAAAAGATACAATATATACAAATAAGAAATTACTCGGACAAAGCCTAAGCAAAATACTTCTTAAGGTAGAGCCCTTTTCGGGGCTCCGTCAACTTGTTCCCTTCAAAATCAATTAATTCATAAGCCTCTTTTCCCAAAACTCGCTTGACTATAAAGGGACCATACCACATAGACTTGAATTTGCCTACCCCTAGGGCGTCTTTATCTTGGTCATAGACTAAGACAAGGTCGCCTTTAGAAAAAACCTGAGGACGGACATCTTTATCTTATTCTGTTTTAATCCTCTTCTTATGGGCTTCGTTTATTATGGCTGCATATCAACGCTACTCATCGAGATGTTCCAAATGAACGAGGTGTTCTTCGAGACTAGATGTCTCTGGAAGAAGTTCTATAGCTAGCTTAAGGGATGGAATTTCACATTCGATAAGGAAAATAGATTCCAGTCCGTAAACTAGTTGAAAAGGAGTAAAACCGGTGGAATTCTTAACTGAGGTTCGATATGCACAGAGCACCAGGTACAACATGATGTGCCAATTGGATCAATTTTTATCAATTTTCCTTTGCAGGATAGTCTTAAGGGACTTATTCATGGCTTTGACTTGCCCATTGGCCTAAGGATAATATGGAGATGAATGCTCCTGCCAGAAGCCCAACTTGAGAGCCAATTTGGTCATCAGTTGATTTTGGAAGTGACTGCCATGGTCAGCGACAATCTCTCTTGGGATACCAAATCGTGAAATAACATGGTTGAAGAGAAACAAGGCTATTGTTTCACAAAAGTTTTTGTAAGTAGTCATGGCCTCAGCCCACTTCGTAAAGTAGTCTATGGCTACAAGGATGTACTTGTGATTCACCGTCGAAGGTGGATTACAAGTAGTAAAATCAATTCCCCACTTCGTAAATGGATCAACAGTGATAACAAGAAAAAGTGGAGTTGGATGCGCGTGTATTTTTTGAATATAAATTTGACAAGGGTGGCAACGTTTGACCACTTCAATACAGTATTTTGAAAATTGAAGGCCAAAAGTAGCCTGCACGCAAATTTTTTTGGACTGTTGCAAGCCCTAATAGATGACCACCACAAGCTCCACTGTGGAAATCATTAAGTACAGACTTAGCTTCTTCCAAAGTTAAGCAATGCCTAAGGATTGAGTCAACCCCTTTGTGATATAATGTATCACCAATGATAACATAGTTTTTGGCAAGGTGATGTAACTTTCAACGCTCATATTTGGAGAAAGAAAGTGGAAACTTCAAAGTCTGAAGATATATAATGATATCTCCGTACCAGAGATCTTGTGAAGAAATGAGGAATAAATGTTCGTCGGGAAAATTTTCCTCATAAACAATGGCTTCCTCACAAGGCAGCTCTGAAATCAATTCCGCAAAAACTAATGACTTCTTAGATTTGGCTGACAAGAACTCGAGATCAAATTCTTGCAAAATAACAATCCATCGATTATACTTGCCCCCAATCACTTTCCTACTGAGGACAAACTTAAATGGATTGACAGTCGCTAAGACTAACATTTTGCGCAGCAAAATGTAATGACAAAGCCGCTAGACAGCATGGACAGCTACCAAGGCCAATTTCTCAATGGGAGAATAGCATAGCTCAGGTCCTACTAAGCCTCGACTCAAGTAGTAGATTACATGCTCACTGAGAGCATCATCCTCCTGAACCAGAACCATACTGATGGTTGATTCTGCCGCAGCGAGATACAAAAGGAAATCTCTGCCATAATTTGGTGGACTCAATAATGGAGTAGAGGTTAATTCTTTTTTCAAAGCATAAAAAGATCGTTATGCGAAGTCATCCCATAAAAATGGAACTCCTTTCTTAAGAAAACGCATAAATCCTTTGGTAATCTCGGCATAATTTGCTATAAATCTCCTCAAGAAATTTTCCTTTCCTTGGAGACTTTGAAGTTGACGAATGGAAGATGGGGGAGGCAACTGAATTATTGCCTCAACCTTGAAAGGATCAACACGAATCCCTTCAGTCGATACGATGAATCCTAACAGCTGACCAGATGTGACCACGAAAACAAACTTATTCGGATTCAGCCGAATTTTACAAAAATGACATCTCTCAAAAACTAACCGAAGGTGACTGGGATCATCAATTCTCTTGCGAGAACAAGCAGTTAAGCCATCCACATATGCTTCGATAACATGCTTGATGTCATGGAAATCATAAGACATGGCCCGCTGAAAATTATCTCTAGCATTTTTAAGGCCAAAAGGCATCTTCTTGTATGCAAACGTGCCCCAAGGACAAATAAAGGTTGTCTTGTGTTGATCTTCTGGATGGATAGTAATTTGATTGTAACCAGAGAATCCGTCCATGAACGAAAAAATTTCATTACCCACACATTCATCAACAATTTGATCAATAAAAGGTGTGGGGTAATTGTCTTTTGGACAAGATTTATTTAAATCCCTAAAGTTGATACATACTTGGATCGTTCCTTGCTTCTTATCTACCAGGACTGGATTGGAAACCCACTCAGTTAGAGGAACGGGGTATATGAAACCCACCTTAAGTAGCTTTTCAACTTTAGCTTTAATAGTTGTTGCTTTCTGAGGATTGACTGGTCGAATTTTTTGACGAATAGGTTTGGCATTTTTGTACGTCTTGATCTCATGCTGGACTATAGATGGATCAATTCCAGGCATTTCCTCATAAGACCAAGCGAACACATCTCGAAATTCTTTAAAGAGGTCGGTGTAGATTTGAATTTCTTTAGGGGAACAATCAGCTCCGATGAAGACATTTTTGATCACGTTAGGATTCCTAGAGATGTTTACAGGTACATTTCATGAGATAACCAACATGTTACCTTCGGCAGAAAATTGTGCTGGAGCCAAAGGATTTGAAACTGTACAAACATCACTAGTAAACAGATTGGAGAACCTAGATTCAACTTCATGCAATGGAGGAAGAAAATATAAACGATGATGTAAATCCTGTGATGGTCAATGTTTAGTCAATTTAGTGTTCCTAAATTGATGTCATTAATTGTCAACTCGGGGCTCGTAAGCTGATGAAGTGAAGGTGTACTATATGTACTTAAGCAACCTCTTAGAGCTTTTTGTCGTTTGGGGTGTTGTTTGTGGTTAATTTATCTTCCTAAGATGGAATGTATTTTTTATAAACAGATGAGTGAGTGTGTGTGTAAGGTGATTTCTAACTACTTGCTTGAAAAGGAAAAGCTTGAAAGAAATAAATAACTTGAAATGAACTGAAAGCAAAGAACCACTTTCTAATGGCACTAGACACCATTCATGCTGCTGCAAATAAAAGGTAAGAAAATCACTTCAAAGACCAATGATAATGTTTATCTCTTCCTAACTCTCTGCTTCTAACACATAGTACTGTGTAAAACACGATTAGGAAGTAGCTAAAGATGAGTTTAAAAAGTGATCAAAAATGAGAAAAATCTACTTTAAAGACTAGTTATAATGTTCAGCTCTTTCTAACTCTCTGCTTCTAACATATGGTACTATGTAAAGCACGATTAGAAAGTAGTTAAAGATTAGTCTAAAAATTACTCAAAGCCAGCTGAAATTTATTAGTATTCTGATCTCTAAAAGATGAACAATTTGTGATAAAGAGACCATCAATATGTTAGCAGACAACTTTGAGAAACTAAACTAGAAATCAGCTATGAAAATAAAGTAAAGGCAGCAACTTTGAATCTGTCAACTGAAAATGCCATCAGATATAAAGCAAATACATAAAGACAAAAACAATCCCGGTTAAAAAAAACCTGCAGAAAAACAAATCTGATCAGTCAAAATGAATGCTGCAAATGAAATGACAATGAAAGTAAATCAAGTTGTACATGTTTCAAAGAAAAGGAAATGCTGAATGGAAAGTAAGGAAATAGCAAGAATATGAACATAAAATACTATACAAGGGCAGTCATGAACAGGGGCCCTCCATTCATACAACCCAAAGAAGACTCAAGGATTTGAAAACGTCAGAACAGCACTGCCTTCTATTACTCCATATGCAGAAAATTACAGTCAAGAGTGCTAGAACAGCACTATCAAAACAGATTCTTGAAATGCACTAAAATTATAACAAGTTCATAAAACACAGCAACTAAAAAGTAACATTAAGCGTACACAGACGTAAGTTTTTATAGGCATCTAAACGATTGCCTAATGCGTAAAGCTAGAAACTGAAAATTAACTAATCTGTCATGCGTAATAAAGGTTCAGCAACACGTCATAAGCCTCGTGGATGAGCTGGAGGTTCTGGTCGTTATGGGAATTGAATCCAGAGTTGGATTATGTTTCCCACAACCTGCGTAACACGGACAAATCACCAGTTGCATTGACGTGACCCAACAGCTTACGTAACACCGTTTAAGCTGCCTTTGTTGACCGTGGCTTGACCCTCGTTGACCGGAGGTGTAGATGATGTGGCTGACCGAACCAATAGCACAGGAACCTTGAGCACCTTTATTCCCACGTGCCCATGTGGCTCGTTTTGCAAAATGACACGTGGAACCTTGAGATTAACAAAAAGGCTGCGGAATCACCAGATGGCTGCGGAATCGCTGAATGGCTGCGGAATTGCCAGACAGCTGCAGAATCTCTACAAATATGTCAAAATCTAAACAAAACAGTCACACATTAGCAAAGTTCACTTAATCATGCTTAAAGACATTAAATGTAATGATCTGGGTAGGTTTACAAGGAAAATGAGGCAAAAGAGAGAGATGAGTGAGGGAAAACTGTAGGTAATGATGGATAATCAAGTGCAAGTTAGAGGCTCTACAGTCAATCCACACCCATCATTGCCTCCAAAATCACTTCTTCAGATGGTAAGACTGTATCCAAGGAATCCAGAGCTGAAGTAGAATCGAGGGCCCAAGCTGGAGCCACATCGCTATCTAACTCCTCTTGTGAAAAAGGAGTGGGATGGTTGTCTACAGAGTTAACATTAGATTGATAGCTAAGTTCCACTGCAGACATGGGAAATGACATTCCACCTACCTACCCTCCATCTAATATGGTGGTAGATGAAGGTAAGGGCCAAGGGTCTAAAAAATAATGAGTTCGAAAGAACTCTTTCCAAGAAGGTTCCCTAGAGGATGAAATTGCATTAATTCTAGTTGTAGGAGTAGGAAGATCAAATATACTCATTAACGAAGAGTACATCCCATATCCTAAATTCTCAATAGGTTGACGTGGATTGTCCACCAATGGCACGGTAGAATCCAAAGTTGCATGGGAGTCACCTGGAGAATAATCTAACTGATCAACTTTTAACAATCCTCCCCTCATGAGGAAAATAGGGCATGCAGAATAAAGATGAAACTATGGCATCCATCTCGTAAATCCAATTCCTGCCTAAGAGGAGGTTATAATCCAGGTTCGCATCGACGATTTCTACCTCAATATTCACTACCTTTCCCCCAAAACATATAGGAAAGGTCAGGATAATCCCATGCGGCCTATGAGAATGTACATCAAATGCCGTCAAGAGAGTTGGTGAAGGAACAACTAAAGGTGATCCAATGGCCTTCTAACATGACATAGACATCACGCATGTGGAAGCTCCCTCATCTATAACCGTCCAAAAAATAATGGTCTTTCAATATGTGGACTTTATCTGGAAAGCCATATGGTGAGGAAGTCTCTTTTTGACATTCAACATATCAAAAGTGAGCACTAAAGAATTCTTTGGATCTACTGCACCGATTGTCGAAAGCAAAGCACTTCTCTGAGCAAGGCATGACTGGAGTACCTCCAATGCAGACATAGCACAAGGAATTTGAGCCAGATCTTCTACAATTGAGTAGTTCTGGGCTGCCCTAGCATTACGGTTAATAGTCGAGTGCTTTGCGGAACCTTTCGGTATCCGAGGTATAGACTCAACAGAGGGTCACTCAATATGAAGTGGGTCTGTGGCTTCGGGAACAGATTTAGCATTATATGTTTCTAATTCACCATAATTGTGTTCTCACTTAGCGACGTCGATATGAGATCTCATCATATAAACATTTGAGGAATTTTTCCCTTCTTGGTTGCCCCCTACGTAGGTACGAGTGTTTGAATTCGCACCAGCAAGTAATTGCTACCCTTAGGGAAAAGGGTTAGTCAGAATAGCTTGGTAGCTAGAGGACCCTTGCTACACTAATAAGCATTGAGCGTCTTGCATCTTAGGGTAGAGGTGAGTCAGATGATCTCCATTGCATAACTTGCATGGAAAGTTTACCTTTTTCTTAGACTCTTTCCTACCCTCACTGGCACCATTGCCTTTCCCTTCCTGGTTTGTTTACATTTCCTTTCCCTTCCTGGTTCTTCTTCTTACCTCGTCCCTTCTTCTTCCCATTGGATTCTTGATTTTCTTTGGAGTTAGAGGTCTGGACGACGTTTATAGAGGTAGGTTGGGAAGGTGTAGGTACAGACGGTGTTGCCTAGTTAGAAGAAGCAGTTTATAGAGACAATTGTTGTAATTGATTCAACAGGTTCACCGCATTAATATAAATTGATCTAACTATACCATCGACATGGGGGCCTGGTTTCGGTTTGGCTAAATCGACCTTAGATCTAGGAGCATCAGGTAGAATTTTTTGAAGAGTCCCAGACTGAGAATATATCAGTTCTAATTGTTGGGCTCGAAAAATGGCTTGCTCTTCAGAATAAACGTCGAAAAGTGACACAACCTTTGATATCTATCATTGTAATGATTTGAGAAACCATTCGAGAAGGAATTCTAGTGGGATTTCATCTTTGATAAGCATTTTTCTCCTTCTCCATTCCTAGATGTGATCTGAAATGTGAGTTGCGATGTCTTGCTAGAAGTTAGCCAAAAGTTCAGTTCTGGCTTCATATCGGACAGGCAACTGAAAATGGTTCAAAATGATATTAGCCAAATCACATAAAGAAGTATAGGTGCCCCCTGGTAACTCTATATACCATTTGGCTGCATTTCCGGTTAGGGTGCATTGAAATAACCTCAACCTGATTGAATCATCTATCAGGGAGTTGGATGAGCACCATAAGTGAAATGTGGTCACATGGTCTCCCGAAACTTCACCACTCTTCCCTTTGAATTTTGGGATATTTGAGGGAAGTTTAGTTGGTACCGAAGGCCAAGCCGAATTGTACCGAATCGTATCATTCGTCAATTTATTTAAATCTGCCAAGTTTAGCATGGCCAGAAAAGGGAGTCGTGGTGGACCTTGGGAATTCCATCCAGAGCAAACGGGGTTCCCAAAGGTCTGAAAAGAGTGACCTGGCTTTTGAAAAACACCAGGTTGCCCGAAGTAGTAGAGCCTATGGAATCAAAAGGTGCTCCTTGTGGTCTAGCAAAATTCAAAATTTGACCAACTCCTCCCGAAAATCCTCTGTAACCAGTGAAGCTATCCCCTAACGAAGTGTTGAAAGGAGCTGATAGCCCCTGATAAGGATTCCATGCATTAGAAAAGGGTGGAAAATTTTGAAATGAATTAACTGAGGAATATGACACATTCCCTTACTGGCTGAAAAATTGATTCCTAGCTCCTATCCCACTAATTGCAAGGATTGTCCAACTCTGGAAGGGGTTACTACATTGACTTGTAAAAGAAAAAGCCATTGACCCTACTGTCAGATTGGAATGTGGTATATGACCACTCCAAATGGGAAACCCTAAAAAGAAGTCGATCCTCTCATCATGGATGTAGAGGTAGTTAATGGTATGTTCAAAGGAACTGAAGGAATCCCATGAGACGACATTCCATAAGGGATAAATCCAAAACCGGATGCATTAGCCTAAGAACTTCCACTTGTTGACGGAATGGAAGTAGACCCAAATATAGTCGTGCTGGGAGTAATAGAAGGGATGGAAATAGTTCCTCCTCCTTGTACATATATGGGAGTCTGCATGCTCGCAACACTTGTCATAAATGCCATGCTTCTAGTAGTGGTCATCGAAGGAATATATGGATGTAAACCTGGGCTCGAAGGTCTATGAGTTGGGGTTTCGACGTACAATAGAACGTCTGGATGATCAGGAGGAAGAGGAGAATTCAGAGCCGCAACTAACTCTGAAAGCTCTTCAACTTCAATATTATCTTCCGACTGAAATATTACTCGAGAAAGAACTGGTGTGTTCCTCTCTAACTCTGTACTGGTGCCAGGTTTATCTTGTGAATCAGTGACCCCAAGTGGAGGATCAATCTTTGATGCGCCTGCTACCACCGTTTGATAACCACTGGAAAAATCGCTCCTACTCCTTCTATGAGAAGGCTCAAGACTCGTAGGTGATAGCCCATGAAGTCTCCTAGACCATCGAGGTGGTCGATCAACCACTTTGAATTATTTAAAAGATCTACTTAAAGACTCAAAAATTATAAAGTTAGGCTGACTAGGAGCAAAGAACACTCACTAAAAAGTCCCTAAAGATATCAGCAATCAAACAACTCTCTAGTATTTCTGCTCCGGGTGATTAGGATTGGACACCAAAATACAAGAAAGTTAACAACAAGTGCCTTCCGAAAATAGACTGGGGTAATTATGTCCGAGACCTACTAGCGAAGGTATCAGAGGTAGTTACGCTGACCTCCAGACAATAGCCTTTGTCGGTGCAAGCACCCAAGCTTCGCAAGGGTACCCTTTAGAAGTACTACTGAACGTGATACAATGTCAACCTTAGGTGCCACGAGATTCCCCTCCGCAGCCACGTGTATGATCCCTACAATAAGAAACTATGGTCACTAACTCGTATCAGAAGCCAGGTAGAATATTCGTGAGGCGGGATCCGACAAGTAAGAGAGGGGATATCTCTCATCCTTATCTTCACTCTCCCTCATGCTTTAGTCCCAGTTACGGACCTTTCCCGGTCTCCCTAACACTATTGAATTTCGCTCATTAATTAGACTCCTATGTTTTGTAATTTTGAGCGGCCTTGGAGAGTTAACTCTCCTCTTGCCTAATCCAAGGCCCTAATAAACCTAAACTTGTTGGTGTATTCTTATGACAATACAAAATTTCTAGTTTATTTTAATTAACCGCTTAATTTTAATGGTTGTTCATTAAGTCAAGGGTGTAGATGGAAGTGAAACCAATGATGTTTATATGATGCAAAAGAAATCAATGAAAAACTAACTGCATGAATGCAATCATTTTTCTTCGATGAAAAGAAATCTCTATATGGGTTCTATGAAACTTCTATAAATAAAAATACTTTTTCTCTTCTTTTCTTGAAACACACTTAACACACCCAAAAACTAAAAGACTATGTATGCTTTAACAATGCAAACTACCCTAATGCAAGATATAATGGAGATGCAAGATCCTAAATCACTCAAAAAAGCAAAAGCAATTGTTTATGACTATCAATGAGCCAACTTAAGTACTGAAGAGGATACAAATTTTGAACACAAAATTCTCTCCAAATAAGAAGGACAAATTGTAAAATATCACAATTCACTTTCAAAAACCAAAAGAAACCAAAATCCAAACTTGGCAAAAGAAAACAAAAACAAAGTTTTTTGAAATATTTTCTTTTTGAAGAAACAACTAAAACAACTTTTTGAAATCACCCAAAATTCTACTAATACTCAAAAGATCGAAAAAAGAGAAAAAGGAGTCTTTGCAAGTTACAAACTCGAAAATGAACAAAAACTTGAGAAAAAAGACTTCAACCTGTACCAAATGACCCAAATAGCAGCAAAAAGTTTGACAAACTAACCAAGAAGCCAGGAAAGAAATACTTCCAAATTTGTCAAAAAGACTTTCAAAAAGCAAGAAAATCTATGAGGCCATAAAACAAGGGAAAGCAAAGCAAGTAGATTCGAAATTCCGAGCTTGACACTGAAACTGAAAACAATCTCGTGTTCTGGAGGACCAAAACAATCAAGAACTTCTGAACGAAGTCTTGTGTGCCAAAACACCAATTACAAACTCGCTCAAAAAGAAAACCTAGGCCAAATCTTTTCAATGAGGAAGAGACTTCGAAACAGTAAGCTTGTAGAATAATTAAATTCTTCAGATAGAAATTGACCACACAAAGACTAAGAAGACCATGCAAAAAATCTATCTAGGTAAAGAGATTTGAAAAAACAATGCAAAAAATTGTATACGCGACTCGCGACTGGGTTCAAACACAGAAGCGTGCACACACGCTTCTGATACACGAAAATCACGTATACGCGGTTTCACTTTACAGAAACAAGCGTGTATACGCTACTGTAAAGAAAGTAAAGAGCGTATACAAATATTTGCAACAAAAATAAAAAAGAAAGTCTGATCCAAAATATCAGACTTAAGGTCTAAGACTCTAGTAGACCAAATAAGACTGTAACATCAAGCAAACCAAAGACTGAGCCCCTGATTGACACTGAACAACCCAAACTAGGAATAACAAGATTATTATCCCCAGTGGAGTCGCCAATTTTGTTTTAGGAATAGGTACCCTAGGGCTTTGTGTTAGAACCCCAAAAGAGCAGAAGCAAACTACAACAAGAAACACATACAACTCAGTAAAAATGCTTATATAATTAAACTATTTAAGAACGAATGTACCCAGATTTCCTTCGTTCGAGTAAGTCCCGCAAGGTTCATACCCTCTGCAACTCCTAATGTTCTTCAAACTTGAAAATCATTCAATTTTAACATACATAGCAGTATAGACGTAAAGCATATTCACGAAATTGACTTTATATCATATAAACAAATGATTGATCATAAATCAAAACAACATTCATATATGAATTACAACATAATTTGATGCATAAACAAGGTTAATTTCGGAAACAAGACAACATTTCTTTTATTGCAGTAAGCTATAAATAACATGGAGAGAATTCACATGACTCTTCTTCTTCTGCCTCCAAGCGGAACCATCCTCCGGATTCGTCCTATCCCAACCTTCAACAATATTCTTCCATAACCAACACCATGATATCTCAAGCAAAAGGAATGATATCTATAATGAAGGAAACAAGGGTTTCCTGAAGCTTGGGGAAGTGCATGAGGCACGGGGATTCATCAGACTCAGTCAGGGATAATCTCAATATAATAACTCTATCTTTTCTCCCTTAAGGCCTTCACATAGAGGTGTATTTATACCTCTCCCAATTAGTTTTTTAGTTGGGAAACAATTGGGCCACGGGCACTAGGAGGTAATTAACAGGTAAAACCCGTGAACTCCGCCCATAATTAAGGAAATTTAATTTTTTTAAGTGTTTTAATACATATACATAGGTTGGGTATTGACTGACTCGCGTGTACACTCTTTTAGCTCAGTGAAAAGTAGTGTACAGGGAATAAAACACTATTTTTTATATATTTGGACCAAGTGTGGAAGGAGGGGTTGCCCTAGGCCATAAACCAAGCATCAAAAATACCAAGAGTGGTAAATGGTGCTATAATAGCATTAGTGGGAGAAATATGAGGGACATTGTAGTCTACTAGTACTGAAGTCCAAACATCTACCCCCAGGGACATAAGGTAGGCCTCCAATCTTACTTTCCAAAAGGCATAGTTTATTCCATCACAAACTAGTATTCTACTTGAGTAAGCCTCTTGACTCTCTTCCCTAGACATAATTCCTTACAGATATACCTTCCAGTGGTTAGACTATTCCTGAAGGAACCTGGGCTCTGATACCAAGTGTTGGAATAAGGAATTACTGAGAGGGGGGGTCAATCAGTAACAGTGAGATACTTTAAATATTTTTTTAATATTCTTACAGTCCTCTTTTTTTATATTGTTACCTGTTGAGAGAATTCATTCATAAAGGAGGTGAGAAAAAAGGTTAAACATTCATGTTCCAAACACATGAGCAGCACACACATTTGACACAATATTTTCACATGGAAACCCAGAGGGAAAAAACCACCAAATTGTTGTTTGTTTATGATGTAAATTAAGCACCTACTATATTACATTTGTTTGTTTGTGAGAACCCACTCACAGGAGTCACCAACCCCCTTAGGATAGCAAGCACCAACTTGCCAAGAGGCACCAACCTCTTTTGAATGCAGGAACCAACCTACTATTTCCACTGTTCTACTATTTGATATCATTTTCAAACTAAAAACATAGGCATATACATTACAAGTAAACTACCAATATGGTTGGATGCAAAAGAAACTTATGCTCTCAACCCATTGTTGTTCCACTAACTCCTTTGGCTTAATGCAACTTCTCTTCTCTTGTTGGTCATAGGATCATATCCTCAGCACTGTGTTTTCTCTCGCATAGACTTTATCCTACACCCACTTTAGTTCAACTCACATTGTTCTTTTTACAACAATCACTCTCTTTCCTACTCTTCAGCTCTACCCTCATTGTTCTTCTCACAGCACTCCCACTGCTCACACTTCAACAACACTCTGTCTTCACTCAGTGCTTAGACCTCTCTCTCTACTCACTCATCACTCACCCCTTAGCACTTCGACCATATTCTCTACACCCCCTCATTGCTTAATGGAAATCGATAGTTTTGATATGCAGATGCACACTATGCAAAGTTGTCTCTACTTCCTATATCCATACTTCCTATGTGTATGTTGGAATGGATCCTTCTGTTGTTGTCACGTCTTCTGGTTGGACCCTTTCATAGCATTAAACACAGAGATGGACTTATAAGTTCTCCATCAACTCCATGCTTAAATATCCATGCTGAGAATTTAATCTCAGTCGCCCTGCACATTTCTCTCAGACTCCCATTCTTATGTACTGCTCCACACAACTTGATAGTCCTCCGGGATGGCCACTCTAATCCTAATTTAAGACAATTGGAAATGTGCAAGAAGCAGCCAATTACTTCCTTCATTCCTTCAAATTCCTCTTTGTTAAATTTTGTCCTCGTTTCCTTGTCTTAGAGTCTTCTGCAAGTCTAGTTAGCTCCAACAACCAACTCTGTCATTCATGCATTCAATTATTCAGCTATCGATTCATAAATCCATTAAACTCATTGTACAGCCTCATCAGACCACAACTTATCATAACTTACACAGGTGGAATGTTATGATATTTCACTTTTCGATATCCTTTCTCCCCCTTGGCCCTTGGCTCCTCCTTCATCTACTTCCTCATATGACCGAGACCTATGACCATTGGCGTAGGGTTGTATTGAATCCCTTCTATGTCATAACTTCAACAAATAGAAAGCTATGATATTACTCAGTCTGATATCCTTATCTCCCTTGTTCAGCCCTTTTTCCCCTTAAGCTCCATATGACCAAGTGCTTGGAAATATTGTATCCCCCTTGTATCATAACTTCTTAACCACCATTTTCAAAAGATTTACGATATTCCTATCCTATGATATTCCATCCTCTGATATGATGAAATGAATATCCATTTCACTTTCGCAGGCCCATTGACATGCCACCATGTGTCCTTGAGGAGGAGAGAGAAAGAGTCTCGATCAGCCTCAGTTTTGCATCAAATCCTTTGTTAATTTGACTTGACTTTCTTATTTTTTGCAAACCTCGGTGATTCCAAAGAAATGAAAATATTAATA
This sequence comes from Pinus tabuliformis, assembly GCA_031772625.1. NCBI lineage: Eukaryota > Viridiplantae > Streptophyta > Pinopsida > Pinales > Pinaceae > Pinus > Pinus tabuliformis. The sequence continues at coordinate 826,123,840 of CM062807.1, read as the reverse complement.
CCTTTCAAGGTTCTGATCCCCAATGAACTTATGCTACAAGGTCCTGATGGCTCCATGCTTCCGATATCCTAAGGCGCCAACCTCCAATGTGCCACTTGCTCCAATTTTCTCCAATCTATGAGGTTCCGATATCCTTATCTCCAAGGTTCTAATATCCTTGTCTCTAAGGCTCTGATATCCTTCTCTTTGAGGTTCTGATATCGAGTCTCGATGGGCTCTAACATCTGATATTTCATCCTTCTTAGGACTTCAAGTCCATAACTTTGGCAGACCATATCTTTTGATCCAGGAGTCCATTTTTGGACTTCCACACACCATTGAAACATCTTCTAGAGCACTTTCTAATGGAGAGGGTATGATGTAGGATTTGAGCTCATATTCTACCTCTAAGATGGATGCAAACTCTTTGCCACTCAATTCTCCTTGACTCTTCTTCTTGTGCTTGGAATGTTAAACTCCCAGCCACCATAGTCATCATTTTATGGCTTCTCTAGTAAGCCTTCTACTATGGTTAGTTTCTACATGAAGCCTGCTGCTACCATGGGATTCCTTCTGGATGCCCCATCGTCATATTGACTCTGGTTGACATCAATCATCATTCTAACCCTAGTTGAAATCAATGCCAACACTAATGCAGCCACTAACCATGTAGACACCACTAGTTGTCCAACAAGCACTCCTTTAACCACCTGAAACTTTTCCCTTTCTTTTGTAATGAGGTGATCAGGTATGAAACTTTAGAAAACCCCTTTATAAATCAGCTATAATATCCATCCACACAGATAAAGGAGTGTATATCTGTCACACTTGTTAAAATAGGCCATTCCATAATGGTTTTTATTTTCTCTAGGTCCACAACTATACCCTCAGAGGAGATAATGTGTCCTAGATACTGAATTTGATCCTTATAAAAGTCACATTTGCTAAATTTAGCATAAAGCTAATTTTCTCTTAAAGTTTCAAATACTAGCCGAAGGTGTTCCTTATGCTTCTTTATGCTCTTAGAATAGAATAGGATATTGTTGAGAAATGCCAACAAGAAATTCCAGTTTAATTTGTCCTTGAATTAAATTGTGAATTAAAATCAAATTTTATTCTCATAGTAACTTGTAAATAGCTAATTAAGTTTATTTGAGTTAATTAACTTAGGAATTTTGAGTTGGAAGTCTTTTTGTAGTCATGTATGTGTGATTCCTAAATTTTAGGGGTTCATGATGAGTTTATTTGAGTTGTAATTAGATAACCCAATTTAATTGAGTTATGGTCAGTTAAACTAGTTCTAACTATTGGAGGAACTAGTAGAGGTCTATTAGTGAGTTGGTGCACTGGTGCATCCTCAATGCTACTCCAGCTAAATGGAGATTCACTCAAGAGAAACTCATGCATCTCAGTTCTGAGAAAGACCCAACTAAGTCTAGAGTGCAGGGACAGTGTACTATCAGTTGTATGATTTTCTGAGTTGTACAGATCATGCATGCAATCAGTTATGGACTTAAGTTTGGATTGCACAGTTTTGGAAGAAGGATTTCCCAAATAAATATGGGTTGCTCCTCTTAGGAATTGCACAAGTAAATAGGGGCTTGGCAGAAAGTAGAATTGGCTAAGTGTTGTCTAGAGCAAGATTGTGAGGCAGAGAGTTGATTATACTTGTGAAGGGATTGTTCCGTGAGAACAACCATTTTATTTTCGTCTTGGATTTCTGATTAATGTAATATAGATAGTCAAGGCTTTGATCAGTTTTTTCCACAAAGAAATATTATGTGATGTGCGATTGATTATCTTCCTATTGATGATTATTATTTTCATCAATCTATTGGTTTCCGCTATTGAAAGTTGAGTAGATTCTTGTCTTGTGTTTTAGAAAATCACATGAGCTGTTGAATCTACAGGAAAATCAACATGGTATCGGAGCAGAAGACAGTATACTAGAGGAAATTTTGAGTTTGGGGTTATAGGTGAAATTCGAATTTGCAATTCATACTTCAAGATCAGAAAATGGATTTCTATGGTTTGAGACTCGAGTATGCCTTGGAAGGCAACTCGAATTACATAGCTTGGAAGGAAAAGATGGAATAAGTGTTAGAGGGAAATGACCTCAAGGAATTCATTGATCAAGATATTCCTAAGCCACCAACATCAGATGCTAATGATCTGGCCAAATTGAAGAAATGTGTGGAAAAGGTGAGGTAGATTATTCTTAAGGGAGTTCGAGACCACATTTTCTCGAGTCTCCATGGCAAGGAAACTCCATGCTCAATGTGGAAGACATTGACGCACATGTTTCAGAATAGCAGTGACCATAGGAAGTTGGCACTAAAGGACAAACTAAGATGGATCAAGATGGAGAAGGGCGACTCAATTTAGACATTCTTGACCAAGTTCATTCATTGTTGAGATGAGCTTGGAAGTTTTGGGATTACCGTTTCTGAGGATGATATGGTGAGCCTAGCTCTTCTATGACTCCCCAAGAGTTGGCATAGTTATCAGGATTCTATCAATGGGAGGGAGAAGATGTTAGATTGGGAACAAATATGGTAGTATTTGATTTAGGAAGAGATCAAAAGGAACACCAGAGATTGTTCCTCATCAAAGACTGATGATGAGGAAAATTGGGCCTTAGCAGGTAAGGAAAAGAAAGGGAAGGGGAAGGCATCCCATTCCAAATTGAATTCTTGTCATGGAGGCAAGAAGAAATAAATGTCGAAATTCAATTGCTTTCATTGTCATGAGCTGGGACATTTTGCTACAAATTGTATGCTTAAGAAGTCCAAGAAGAAGTCCTCAGGAGGAGTGGCGGGTGAGGCTCTTGCCTCTCAATTCAAATTGGACTTTACCCTCATTGCATGCATGGTGTCATCAATGATGGGTATTGTATGGTACCTAGACAGTGGAGCTTCATTCCACATGATTGAAAACACGGAGCTCTTCAGTCACCTAGACGAGAAGGATCTCCAGATGCATATCGAGATGGGTGATGATGGGAGATATAGTGCTACTGGATTGGGTACGTTTACCTTTTAGAGGGAGTTAAGTGCTCCTCTCACCTTGAGAGATGTTATGTATGTTCCCGGGTCAAAGAATAAATTGGTTGCCATGATAGAGGATAGAGGCTATGATCTGATATTTAGTGAAGGAAAGGCATTCCTTCATTGTATAACCATGGGACAGTTAACAAAGATAGGGACTTGGGTGAATAATCTCTACAATTTAGAAGTAGAATATTGTGCTTCCTTGAGCATGAAAGCAAAAAAGGTGCAAATCTGAGACATCGGTGAGTTGTGGCACAGGCGGTTGGGTCACTTGCATCATGGGGCTTTGAAAATCATGCAGTAGATTTCTATCGGTCTTCCCAAAGGTATGCTAGATCAAGTTGATACATCCAAGGGGTGTACTTTGGAAAAATTCACCAAATATTCCTTTCACGAAAGAGACGGTCGAGCACAGGTGATTCTAGAGCAAGTCCATTAAGATGTGTGTGGACCATTCTCGACAACATCCACGGCCAAACACAAGTATTATGTTATATTTTTTCACAATTTTTCTCATAAATGTTAGATCTTTTACATGAAGAATAAAGATCAAAATTTCGCAAAGTTTTGTGAATTTAAAGAATTAGTCAAGAAACAGTTTGGAAAGAGGGTTAAAGCTGTGAGGAGTGGCAACAGTGGTGAGTGTATCTCAAATGAGTTTAACAACTTCTACGTGGAAGAAGGGATTAAACAAGAGTTGACGACACTCCATAACCCACAACAGAATGGGCTGGCTAAAAGGAAGAACAGAAGCATTGTAGGGGAAGCACAAAAAAATTTACATGATCAGGGCCTACCACTACACTTGTGGGCTAAGGCATGCAACACAGATATTTATTTACATATTAGAATCCCACATCAGATTCTTTGGATGAGTACACCAGAGGAGGCTTTCTCAGGGAAGAGACCAGATGTTTTTCACTTCAGGATTTTTCGGTCATCAGTATATTTCCATGTGACAAAAGATGGATGGAAGAATCTTGAGACAACAACAAAGTTGGGGATATTTGGGGGGTACACTAATACACCTCACAACTATCGAGTGTACCTTTTGACCAACAGGATGACAGTGGTTCGCAGGGATATCAGATTCGATGATTCGAAAGCCATGCGATGTTCCCTTGAGAGGGATTTTTAGCTACATGTTGTTGAGGAGATTTTAGCTCCTAAAGAGGAGCCTCAGATTTATGTGGAGCAACCACATGCAGAGGATCCGAGAGTGGAGACATCCACTCGGGCAGAGTCTTCTAGAGATGGGAGAAAATGCACTAGAGAGACTGACAGGTTATTGCAGGATGCAAGAGAGAATGTGGGAGCACCCACATCACAACGTAGGCAAAAGAGGTCACCTAAGCGGTACACTAGATACATGGCTCTTATGAGCGGATGTGTTGATATAGAGCCATCTTCCTTTGAGGAGGCAATGTAGCAACTGGTTTGGGTTGATGCCATGGTGGAGGAATATGACTCCATTATTCATAACAGTGTTTGGGATGTGGTCCCAAGACCAACAGACAAGTTAATTGTGAGCTCCTAATGGCTTTACAAGGTAAAGCAAGCAACAGATGGTAGTGTGAAAAAGCATAAGGCCAGGTTTTTGGCTCGTGGCTTTTCACAGGTAGAGGGGATTGACTATGATGAGACCTTTTCTCCTGTTGGAAGGTACTCATCGATAAGATCCATATTGGCACTATCAACACAGATGGGTTGGAAGATACATTAGATGGATTTAAAGACAAAGTTCCTTAATGGAACAATTGAGGAAGAGGTATATTGAGAAATCTGAAGGTTTTGAGACCTTTGATTGTGAGTCGCATGTGTGTTGATTCAAGCAAGCATTGTATGGGTTACAGCAAGCACCCTGTGATTGGTACACCAGGATCGATAGCTACTTCACTCTGTTGGGCTTCACCAAAAGTGAAGCAGATGTGAACCTATACCATATTGTGGTGGAAGGTGAATTGTTGATAATTGTTTTATATGTCAATGATTTGATTCTGACAGGTTATGATAAGTTGATCAAGTCTTGCAAGGAGGATCTTGCAAGAGAATTTTTTATGAAGGACTTGGGGATCATCCATTATTTTCTAGGCATGGAGGTATGACAAGGTGATGGGGAACATTTTGTCTCTCGGGGCAAGTATGCCAACGAGATACTGAAAAGGTTCCACATGGAGAGCATTACACCCATGGAGACTCCTCTAGTAGGTAACTAGAGGAAGTAGGATGCTACTTCGGGTGAAGTAGTGGAAGCTACCATTTACAGGAAGCTTGTGGGTTCACTCATGTATTTGGTGAACACATGACCAGACATGTGTTATGTAGTTAACCATCTTAGTCAAGTGATGGCTAGGCCTATCAAGCTTTATTGGAAAGCAGCCAAGCATGTGTTGAGATACCTTACAGGCACTACTCAGTAGGGATTGTGGTACAAAAGGACAAAGGGATTGAAGCTTCAAGGTTTCACCAATGCAGATTGGGTAGGGAATTCCATCCAATGGGAAGAGAACATTAGGAGGGATCTTCAGTATTGGGGCAGTAGTTGTTTCTTGGTATAGCAGGAAACAAAGATCGGTTACACTCAGTTCGACAGAGGTCGAGTACATGGTTTCAAGTCAAGCAACATGTGAGGTCATCTCGATGAGGAAGATTTTGGTTGGTTTGTTTGGTTAGCAGATGGATCCAACTGTGATTTTCTGTGATAATCAGAGTTGTATCAAACTTTCTAAAAATCTAGTTTTTCATGATCGGTCCAATCATATTGATATTTGATATCATCATCTTCGAGATTGTGTATTGAGGCGGATTATGTTGGAGTACATTCCCACATAGGAGTAAGATGTTGACATTTTTACAATGGAATTGATCTGGATTTAAACAGGAAAGCAACAAATTACAGAGATAACCATAAAAACGGAGATGCAGTGGAAATAATACTTCATTTCATTAATGTAAAATACTGAAATATGCTTACAAACAGAAATGGAAAATAAACCAGCTAGGGCGATGGTAGCTTATCTCTGAGAAGAGATGTGGTGGCTACATGCCTCTGAACTTCCTTACAATGAGGCTCAAGGGTCTTTTTATTATTGAACAATAACAGCAAACCCTAAACAACCAAAACCCTAACCCGAGGAGATGTAACACCAAGAATTTATGGGCCTCGTTGGGGTGAGTTGGACAACCAACTTCCCGGGGTTGTGACTTGGTCATATTATCTCTGTTTGATGCGCATGATAACCCGTTGGAAAGATCTCTCCGAGGAATACGACGGAAAAGGAAATTTTAAACAAAAAAAACGTTAAGTAGATTTCCAAAGAAACGTCGTTTAGGGCCTCAAAACGGGTCCAGAAGTTTAGGACCCGAAAAACTACTAAAAATAGTAAACTGTGCTACAATTAAGGAAACTGAAAAACTAAAAGAATCAATGGTGGATGTTGAAGTGGAATTGGTGGGTGGCCATAAATATCCACTTGGATAATTCCTCCCCCCTTAGGAAGCAATGGTCCCCATTGTGTTGAGTTCCTCCATGAGATGAAGAAACTTCTATTGAACTTGGTCCCTGGTGAGCCACTTGCCCTAGTGAAGGAGTTGGCCTGCTTTGACAACTTGATACAATTGGATATTTTGTTGGCGAGTGTGCTTGATCTGTGTGTCCATGATCCGATCAGTTGCAACTTGTTCCATGCAATCTGGATTTAACTCTGTAGGTGTGAGTTGTTCTGCAATGTCGAATGTGTCTAGTAATGGTGGAAAGTATGGCCGAAGGTGGTCCACATTGAACACTGGGTGTAGGCCAAGGAATGGGGGAATGTTGAGCTCAGATGCATTGTCTCCCACAACCTTGGTAATGGTGTAAGGACCATATCAGAGTGGTCTGATTTTTCGATAGGCTCTGATAAGGCATTCCTTTCTCAAATGCAACCAGACTTTGTTGCCCACCTGAAACTTGTGTGGCACCCGATGTTGATCATTTCATTGCTTGTACTTGGCATTTGATTTCTTCAGAATGTCATGGACCTATCGGTGAATATGTTGGATGTGCTCAATGAAGTCATCTTCCTTATCTTTTTTGGACTGGACATCAGCCAAATCTGCGTGAGTAGCTGCACATGGCATGGCCACATCAATGGGACATAGTGGCTGGAATCCCAAGCCCACCTAAAAAGGGCTATGGCCAATCGAGATGTGGAGAGCCCGATTGTAGTTGTGTTAAACATAGGGGGGGCTCTCGTCCCATGTGCGTGGATGCTTTGAGTCTTACATGTGCAGTGTGTGCAATCATCCTATTGAAAACCTCTGTCCGGCCATCAGTTTGAGGATGGAAGGTTGTGGACTCAATCAGTTTGGTGTCTAGCATCGACCAGAGACTGGACCAAAATGTACTGAGGAAACCGTTGTCCTGATCTGAGATGATAGACTGTTGGATCCCAAAGTGTACCCACACTCGTTCAAAGAAGAGTTTAGCAGTGGCTTCTGCTGTGATATTCTTCTTGCAAGCCGCCATAATAGCCATCTTCGAGAACCTATCAACGACCACAAAAACACAATCATTTCCATGCTTAGTGGAAGGAAGGCCTGACATGTAATCCATGGAGATGGATTCCCAAGGTCAACTAGGGGTAGGCAGCGGGGTATAGAGGCCTTGCTTCTTGATGATCGGTTTGGCAATGGCGCAAGCAGTGCATGATATGATGTACTTCTTGACATCCTGTCAAAGATTCGGCCAATAGAAATACTTCTGTAGTACTGCCACCATATTCTCTACCCCGAAATGCCCAACAGCCCGACTGTAGTGTGCTTCCCAAATCATCTTAGCACGCTCTCTTGAAGGAACACAAAGGTGACCCAGGTGGCATAACAGGGCATCCTGGAGGTGAAAATCTAGAACATGTTGACCCTCCAAGAGTGTCTGGTATGTGTGGCCGAATTCTGGGTCGCTTTTGTAGAGAAGTGGCCAATCAGAAGTCTTGTGCCCACAAGATTTGAGCAGGGTGGTTAACGCCATGATTGGTGGTCAACTAAGGCAATCTGCAACATTGTTTGTGCTGCCCTTCTTATACTTGATATTCAAATGGAACTATTGCAGGTATGTGGACCACTTCTGATGGCGATCATTCTACAATTTCCCTTGGGTCTGTATGAACTGCAGGGGTCAGTGGTCTGTGTGGACGACCGTTTCCTTCCCCAAAATGTAATGCTTCCATTGTCCGCAGGCCTACACAATGGATACATCATTTTGTCATAAGTGGGATACTTCTGAACTGTGTCTGAAAGTGTCTCACTATGATATGCCACTGGATGCCCGTGTTGAGTAACGACTACCCCAATAGCATAGTCAGAGGCATCTGTCTCGACCTCAAATGGTTGTTGCAAGTTTGGTAATGTGAGCACTGGTGCCGAGTAGAGGCGATCTTTCAACTCTGTGAATGACTTTTGTTGAGATTCAGACCAAAAGAATTTTGCTTTCGCTTCTCCCTTGGTGACTTGACTCAAGGGCCAAGTGATATGACAAAATCCCAACATGAACCTGTGGTAGAAGTGCAAGACCTAGAAATCTGTGGAGCTCTTTCAGAGTGGTTGGAGATGGCCAATCCCGAATGAATTGGATCTTGGTTGGATCCACATGCACCCTTTTTTCATCAATAATGTATCCCAGATACTGAACCTGGGTCATGCCAAAAGTGCATTTCTCCAAATTAGCACATAACTTGTGTTGCTGCACTGTTTGGAGAACCTGTCGGATGTGGTGGAGGTGCTCTTCCCAACTCTCGCTCAAGATCAAGATGTCATCCAAGTATACCACTGCAAATGAGTTGGTGAATGGCCACAAGATGTCATCCATTAGTCTCATGAAGGTTGCAGGAGCATTTGTCAATCCGAAAGGCATAAGCAACCATTCGAAAAGGTCCTCCTTGGCTTTGAAGGCAGTCTTCCACACATCAGAGGTTAGATTGGTACCTATTGATATCCTGACTTCAAATCGATCTTGTGGAACCATTTTTCCCCCTTAAGTTGGTCCATGAGGTCATCAATCCAGGGGATCGGGTACCTATTACGAACAGTGATCTTGTTCAGCACCCAATAGTCAATTTAGAGTCTCCAAGTCCCATCCTTCTTCTGTACCAACACGATCAGGCTCCCACAGGGCGATGAACTCGGACGGATGTGACCTTTCTGCAGCAGCTCCTAAATCTTCCTCTTGATTTCATCATTCTCCATAACGGAGTGCCGATAGATTGGTCCATTGGGCAGTAGCGCACCTGGGGTTAGATCAATGGAGTGCTTGACCTGACAGTGCAGAGGAACCCCTGCGGGGGAAGTGAATATGTCCTCGTACTCCTCCATGACCTTGTCCATCTGTAGTTGTCATGTGGAGGGGCCCTGTCTGGAGGTCATGGCCACAATATTTTTCTTTCCTTGAGGGCGTATCATTAGGAAAACAAATTTCCTGGTTTTGGAAATGAGCTTACTGCATTTTTTCGTAGTAACCAAAGAGATGGCGGTAGGCGGTGCTACCTCCGGTATCCTGTACAACTTATTTCCCAAAGTAACAATAACAGCACGGGACCTTGATTCATATGCAGCAGGTTGCTTCCACAAGTATGGTTGTCCTAATAATACATCACAAACTTCAAGGCAAGCAATGTCACTCAATACCTCATCCGTGAAGGGCTTGATGTTGTATGGAAGGCGACACTGCTGGCTCACACAAAGATCCTGTCCTTGGTGAAGCCACCAGATGGTATACGGTTGTGGATGTGATGTGGTCAGTAAGCCCAGCCACTTCATTACCTCTGCTAAAATGAGGTTCCTTTGGCTCCCGTTGTCAACAATGAACTGTAGCGAGGAGCCCTATACAATCTGGGAGTGGAAGAGACGCTCCTCCTCCTCTGGATCTTCGGGTTCCTCCTTCTAGATCTTCGTGGTGGCAACGGTGGCATTGGGCTCCACATCAATAATCTACTTGCCTTTTTCATTCCCCTTGTCAAGTTCTGACTCAAATTCGGAACATGCATCTGATCCTGAAACCTTTAGCTTGGCCACCAGTGATTGCTTGGCCTGACACTCACTTGTGTTGTGAGTGGAGCTCTTATGGAACTCACACCACTTTTCGATGTCCTTTTTCGGCTTCACAGTGCTATTCTTTGCTTGCAGCTTTGGCGAGTTGTCTTGGGCCACCCCGCCTTGGCTTTTTCCTTTGTTCTGCCATTTGGGGGCACCTTTCCCTTACCTCAGATTCGCAGATCCAAAGTCTCACTTCTTCTGTTTAAACTTTTTCTCAACCTTGATGGCATATCGGTATGTCATGCCAAGCGAGGAGATGTTCAGGAATTCTATTTCTTCCTGGATGTCCTTGTGCAAGCAGTTGTGGCATTTGAGTACCAAATTCTGCTCCAAATCCTTGATACCCAACTTTGTGCGAAGGGTATGGAAAATATTGGTAAACTCCGACACGTCTTGGTCCCTTCCCTGCCACAGCGTGGTCCACTTTACGCATTGCTCCTCATAGCTTCCGACAGGGTAGTATTGCTCCTTGATGGCATCCCAGAATGAATTCCAAGTCGGTGCGGCTAAAAATAGTGAGCCTGCACTTTCATCCTTCTTTTCACAGTAGGTTTCCCACTAGTCCTTGATGTGGGGGGCTACTTTGAGAAGAGCGAAAATAATCTTTTCCTAACTGGAAAAATCATGAACATAAAAATAAACCTCTAGCAGATTTAACCATTAACGATGGCATCTACATCTATCTAACCCTCGAATATGGGGATTTCAAAATTGACTTGTACCTTAAACAGTGTGGCGTTTCCAGAGTAGCTGTTGGAAGTCGATGCGTCGCCCCTGGGTAGCCGCTGAAGGATCTAGGTAAAGTTGTCCATCATCGCATACCTTTGTCACTCGAGGGCATCTTTGAGCAAGATTTTGATAGGATCTCCTACCCCCTCATCTTTCTTTTCATCCACCATGGGAGGCCGTCGGGATTTGAGAGGCTGGTCTTGCAAAGGCTCGACCAGTTCAAGCCATAACTCCTTATATCCCGACCTCGTTGGAGACATGCAAAGAAAAACAGAGAAAAAAAGTAGACCGCTCTGATATCACTGATCCGGATTTAAACATGAATGCAACAAATTACAGATATAACCATAAACATAGAGATGCAGCGGAAATAATAATTCATTTCATTAATGTAAAATACTGAAATATGCTTACAAACAGAAATGGAAAATAAACCAACTAGGGCGATGGTAGCTTATCTTTGGGAAGATATGTGGAGGCTACATGCCTCTGAACTGCCTTACAATGAGGCTCAAGGGCCATTTTACTATTGAACAATAAGAGCAAACCCTAAACAACCAAAACCCTAACCCGAGGAGATGTAACACCAAGAGTTTATGGGCCCCGTTGGGGTGAGTTGGACAGCCAACTTCCCGAGGTCGTGACTTGGTCATATTATCTCTATTTGATGCACATGATAACCTGTTGGAAATATCTCTATGGGGACTACGACAGAAAAGATGATTTTAGATACAAAATTTTTGGGTAGATTTAAAAAAAAATGTCGTTTAGGGCCTCGAAACGGCTCTGGAAGTTTAGGACCAGAAAAACTCCTAAAAGTAGTAAACTGTGCACCAATTAAGGAAATTGAAAAATTGAAAGAAGCAATGGTGGGGGTCCAAGTGGAATTGGCGGGTGGCCACTAATATCCACCTGGATCAGGAATTTTCAAGGTGTAAATTAAAGTTTCACAGAGACGGGATCGGGTAGATGATAATCCATTTCTTGTTAAGAGGGAGTGTCGAGAAATGGCAACATAAAATTCTACTTTAATTTTTCCTTGAATTAAATTGTGAATTAAAATCAAATTATAGTCTAATATAAACTTGTATATAGTTAATTAAGTTTAATTGACTTAATTAACCTAGGAATTTCAAGTTGGAAGTCTTTATGTAGTCATGTATGTGTGATCCCTAAATTTTAGGTTCCAGGATGAGTTTATTTGAGTTGTAATTAGAGAGCTGAGTTTGAATGAGTTATGGTTAGTTAGACTAGTTCTAACTATTGGAGGAACTAGTAGAGGTCTAGTAGTGATTTGGTGCAATGGTGCATCCTCAATGCTACTCCAACTAACCACAGAATCACTCAAGAGAAACTCATGCATGTCATTTTAGAGAAAGGCCCAGTTGAGTCTAAAGTGCGGGGACAATGTACTATTAGTTGTATGATTTTCTGAGTTGTACAGATCACACATGCAATCAATTATGGACCTAAGTTTGGATTGCACAGTTTTGGAAGAAGGATTTCCCAATTAAATATGGGTTGGTCCTCTTAGGAATTGCGCCAGGAAATAGGGTCTTGGTAGGCAACAAAATTGGCTAAGTGTTGGCTAGAGTGGGCTTGTGAGGCAGAGAGTTGATTATACTTGTGTAGGGATTGTTCTAGTGAGAATAAGCATTGTATATTCATCTTGGATTTCTGATTAATGCAATATATATAGTCAAGGTTTTGAGTAGTTTCTTTCACCACAAAAATATTGTGTTATGTGCGATTAATTATCTTCCTCTTGCCGATTATTGTTTTCATCGATCTATTAGTTTCCATTGTTGAAAGTAGAGTATATTCTTGTCTTATGTTTTAGAAAATTACATGAGTTTTTGAATATACAGGAAAATCTATATATATCATCAATAAAAATGAGAACAAACATATCTAGGAAAGGGTGAAAAATCATGTTCATCATACTCATGAATGTTTCCAGAGCCTTGGTGATTCTGAATCGTAGGACAAAGAACTCATAATGTCCATAGCATGTCCTAAATGTTGTTTTATGTATGTCTTTGTTGGAATGGGGTCCCTGGGGTCAAATTTTGTCAGGTAAGTCAATTTTTGTAATAGTTTTGTTAAAGAATGTAAAGTCTTCTACGAAATGTGGAAGTGGAGCGCAAAGCTAAGTAAGAGTCAAAGTGGCATTAGTCCCTTGTATGGGTAGGTGATAGGAGGGTTTTGAGACCAGCCCATGGTTCGCGGACCATGGTATCGTAATGAAGAACCATTGTAAGGGAAAGGTGCTAAGGCAGGAAAAGTTTGTTTCCTATACTTAGGCGAAAGGGGAATACAGTTGGAAATAATACTGAGAGGGGGGGTGAATCAGTATTATCAGATCAATAATTTAATTTTTAAAACTGATTTGTATACGCTACTTTAGCTAAGTGAACTAGCATGTATACGCAACTGTACTTAAGGCAACCAGCGTATATGCAAAGATATTTTGATTTACCCACATTATCATGCATTGAACTTTAACCAGTATATCAGAAATTCATTAGATAGTGCAGTAAAAGTAGAATAAAGCATCACACATAAGCAACACACATGAACACCAAGATATAAGGTGGAAACCCAATGTGGGTGGAAATCCAATGTGGGTGAAAACCACCTGTTGCTGTCGTCTTTGTCTTATATTAATAATAGGAAAATTATGTTTACAATTTTTGTACTGGTGTAGACTTATACCAGTACACAGGCTTCTACCTGTAGAAGGCTACAAGCTTCTCCCATTCTCCAACTTCTACTGGAAGGGAGCTACAACCCCCTAGCTCTTGTACTAACTGTTATGATTACTAGTACGTAGGTTCTGACCTATAGAAGGCTACAACCTTCTTTCTTCCTCCAAGGACCACGTTTCATAAATTTTCAGAATGGATCCATCAAAAACATCATAAGTGTAATTCAAAATATATCTGCATTAACCAATCACCTTTTGAACCAATTAATCAATCACTTTGACAACCCATCAATCTGATCATTCAGAGTACTGTCACCAAACTATAGTAACTAGAAACCAAACCAAAACCCAGAACTCTGCAACAGCAAACAGCAGCAACTAAAACAAATTTTATAAGATATATGCTACTTCCATGTGTCGAACCTGCGTGTACACATGCTTTTCTCAAAGCCAACCAACGTATACATCTGCAAATATAAATTTAGAGTTCTGTAGCTATTCCAGACTTTAGTTATACCTAGATCATATCATTTACAGAATAATATATGCGTCAGTATTCAAATCTATAATATACATGAGCATCAACACATAATGATAGTTCATTTTACGCCTTAAGATCCTGATTCATCATTAAACAAGACCATGATATTCATCAACAACTATCATCAATAGCATCTGTCAATCAGCATCCAGACCAGCAACTTGTAAATGTCCATTATTAGTTCCCAAAATATCATCAACCTGTGTCAAAGTATGTCGGCATATATCAACTCATCCTCTTGATCTCATCAATATCAACTTGTTTCGTTCCGTTATCATAACATTCCATGAATAAACAAACCATATGTCATATCTCCAAGCAATAGCACAAAATAATCATGATCTTTCTACAAGGACCTTCATTATATCATCACTAGGGAACATCTGATATCATCAACCATGATAATCAACATATGTGAGTATCAACCATGTTCTCATAAAGTAAGAACTTATTAGGTACCAAAGACTTCTAGACATAATGCCAACAATGCTTTATTAGAAGCAAACCATGTTCTTCCCCTGAACCTGTTCCACCTGTTCACTGTCAGATCATAGAAGACCCCTTTTTTCTTGAGTCTGGCCCACTGATTTTCTTCAAACCAACATATATGCGACTGTGCCCACAGAAACCTATGTATGTACGTGATTTCACTTCATGAAACTCGCGTATAACAACCTTTCTCTGAAAAAAATAGGATTTAGCAGCAGGATGATGCAACAACTACTCCCAGCTTTTGTCTGAGATATTCAAATGTCTCTCTGGGTAGTGGTTTAGTGAATCTATCAGCGACCTATTCTTTGGAGGGAACATACTCTAATTTGACCTTTTGTTCAAGCACTTGTTCAAGTAGAAAATGATATTTGATGGGTATGTGCTTGGTCTTGGAATTCATGACTGGATTCTTTGAAATATTGATGGCACTTGTATTATCACATAGAATGGAAATGGGTGGAGTACATGTGATTTGAATGTCTTGTAAGGTTTGCATCATCCAAAGTAGTTGTGTGCAGCAAGATGCAGCAACCACGTATTCTGCTTTAGCTGTAGATAAAGTAATTGAACTTTGTTTCTTGCTGAACCAAGACACTAACCTGGAACCCATATAGAATGCACCACCACTAGTGCTTTTTCTGTCATCAACACTTCCTGCCCAATCTGCATCTATATTTTCATGAAGTGTAAGATTTGTATCTCTAGGATACCATAAACCAAAGTTATGTGTTCCTTGAAGATATTTGAAAATCCTCTTGACTGCTTGAAGGTGTGATTCCTTTGGTTTTGCTTGGAATCTTCCAACTATTCCTACTGCATGCATGATGTCAGGTTGGGTACCTGTTAGATAAAGCAGACTGCCAATCATGGATTTGTAAGTTGGTTGATTTACTGCTGCTGATTCATCATTTGAGTTGAGACTGCATCCTGTTACCATTGGGGTACATATTGGTTTAGAATCTTCCATGTCGTACTTTTTCAAGATCTGTTTGAGATATTTGGTTTGTGAAAGAAAAATACCATCTTTATTTTGTTGAACTTGTAGACCAAGAAAATAGGTAAGCTCACCAAGCAAGGACATTTCAAATTCTTGCTGCATTATTGAAGCAAAATTCTGACTCATGGATTCTTCATTGCTACCAAATATGATATCATCAACATAAACAACAATTATTAGCAATTTATCAGTGTCAATTTTTGTATATAGATTGCTATCTGCTGATCCCTTTGAAAAAACCTATTGGTTGAGATATCTGTCAAGACGGTAATACCAGGCCCTTGGAGCTTGTTTTAGACCATAGAGAGCCTTTCTGAGTTTGCATACAAGTTTTGCATCATTTCCAAGAATGAATCCTTCTGGTTGCTCAATATAGACTTCTTCTTCTAAGTCTCCATTAAGAAAGGCAGATTTTACATCCATTTGGTATACTTTGAATTTATAAAAACTAGAAAGAGCAAGAAACATTCGTATGGCTTCAAGTCTAGCAACAAGTGCAAAGTTTTCTTCAAAATCTATACCTTCTTGTTGAGCATATCCTTTACAAACAAGTCTAGCCTTGTTTCTAATAACTTTTGCATTTTCGTTCAACTTGTTTTTGAATATCCATTTAGTTCCTATGATATTCTTATCATGAGGTCTAGGAATTAATTCCCAAGTATTATTCTTTTCAATTTGCTCAAGTTCTTGATTCATGGCCTTGACCCAACATTCTTATTTGCATGCTTCTTTTACATTTTGAGGTTCGGTGGAAGATAGTAATGCTAGATAGCTTGAGGCTTCTGCAGTAGTTCTTCTTGTCTACACACCTGCCCCTTTTTCCCCTAAGATTTGTTTTTCTGGATGATTTTCTGAACATACCTAGATGGAGTCTTTTCTTCTACCATTATCTCTTCTTCTGGTGTTTCATTGGTTTCTTCTTCAGAATCAGTGTGATTTGATGTGGGAAAATGATCCTAATCTTCTTCATAATCTTCGGTTTTTATCTGTTTTGGGATTTTTCATGCTTCATCAACCACAACATCAATACATTCAATAATTTTCTCGAGTCTTTTACTATAGCATTTAAATCCTTTACTTCAGGAAGAGTAGCCAAGAAGAATACCCCCATCTGCTCTAGGTTCGAACTTACCAAGTTTTTCATCAGTCCTTTTGATGTAACATTTGCTTCCAAAAACTTTGAAGTATTTTACAGTAGGAGTATTACCATACCAAAGTTCATGTGGAGTTTTAGTGTTGTTTACCCGAACATTTTCTTCGTTGAGAATAGTGATGGTGGCAAATGCAGATTCACCCCAGAAGGTTGCAGGAGTTCCAGATTCATCTAGCATAGCTCGAGCCATTTGTTGAATAGTTCTGTTCATCCTTTCTACCACTCCATTTTGCTGAGGAGTCCTTGCGGTGGAGAACTACCTTTTTATTCCATGTTGTTCACAAAAGTCAAAGAATTCATCCGAGGTAAATTCCCCTCCTCGATCAAATCTGAGGCATTTGATTTTGCGATCTGATTCATTTTCAACCAATGCTTTGAAGGCTTTGAACTTTTCAAATGCTTCATCTTTATGCTTTAGAAGACCTATCCAACACATTCTGGAAAAATCATCAATGAATAATATAAATTATTCTTCTCCTCGAGGTGACTTTTTCCTTGATGGTCCACATAAATCAGTATGAACAAGTTGAAGAGGCTTACTAGCTGACCCTTCCTTTTCGACGAAGTGAGATCTGGTTTTCTTACCGAATTGACATGATTTGCATATAGTATTTGCAGGAATGTTGATATCTGGAAGATCACAAACTGCCTGGAATCTGCATGCTTTTCTTATTTGAGAGAAGCTTAGATGTCCCAATCTTCTGTGCCATAGCCATTTTTCATCATTTTTTCTTAGATAGCACTATTGTTTTCCTCCCTTGAGTATGTATAAGTTGTTTGGAGTTCTTGTACCTTTGATCACAGTTTCTCCTATATCAAGCTCATGAAAAACTCATCCATTTGATCGAAACACCACTTCATTTCCTTGATCACACATTTGACTCACACTCAACAGGTTATGCTTTAAACCATCAACATACATAACATTCCCATCTTTAACTTTTTTTTTCAAGAAAACAGAGCCTTTACCTTTTATGACAGCAGGAGTGTCGTTTCCAAAAGAGACATTCTTTTCCTTTTCTAAGGCATTATATGAGTGTAGATTTTCTTTGTCACCTGTCATGTGTTTTGAGCATCCACTGTCGATGTACCACTGGTTTTCTTGTCCTTCTGCATACTATACCACATCTTTCTGTTTGTGGTTCTTTCTTTCTCCATATTTTGGGATTTAATGGATTTTTCTCCGTTTGAGATATTTGTCGAAATTTACTCTTGCATTTAGATTCTTCATGGCCGAAGTTGTTACTGATTGAGCATTCTATTTCATTTTCAAGAAGAGAAAAGTTATCGTAGGAAATTTTCTTTATCCCTGTCACATTATTTTGATTTCGTGCTTCTCTAGTCATGATGGTCTTGTAAGCAACACATTGAGCAGCTTTATGTCCAAATTTATGACATGAAAAACATTGACCATTAAAGAAGTTCCTGCGATTATCGAATCTATTGACCTGGTGATTGTAGTTTCTATTAATATTCATCTTTGAAGCAAATTAAGTATGATTTACCTGATGTTGGTTGTGGCTTCTACTCATCCTTGAAGAAAATTGAGCCTGATTTACCTGGTGATCTGCTTTATGCCTTTGCTGACGATTGTCAAACTGTTCACTACTCTTTGCTGCATCAAGATAGCTTTTAGTGGAGGTTGACGACTTATGTGATTGAGATGCTTCTTTAGTGTATCGAAGACCTATCTTTACCAGAGGAGAATGCTGCACTTTGATAATTTCATTTAAGGTTTCTGATCCTTTAGCAAATCTAAGATTGAGAGCTTTTGTTTTCTCAATATCCTTTCTTAGACCCACAATTTCACATTCTAGTTTTTCATTGTGTTTTTCTCTTTCAGTAAGTTTGTATGTCAAGGTATCTATAATCATATTCTGTTATTCTAAACAGATTTTGAGTTTAGAGATTTCTTCATAAAGGTCATCTTCATCTAAAGCATCCCAAAAATTGTCATCTTCATAAGCCATCGGAAGTCTATAGTCATTACTATTTTCATCTTCATCACTATTTGATAACCATCGCTATCTTCATCAGTATAGTAGCTCTTTTTACTTACACTTTGTTTTCTATTCCATTTTTCATATTCCTTCCCTTTATCATATTTATCTTTATGAGGACATTTGGTAGCATAATGACCAACTCTACCACAGACAAAACATTTCAAAGGTAGTTTACCTCTGAATCTTTCGGAACCCCGTTGAAGCTTCTTGACAAAGTTTACTTCCTCTTCTTCTTATGAAATATGTCCTGATTCATTGAGTTATTCGTTTCCTTTTGCTGAAGCTTTAAATGCGGCTTCTCTCATATTTGATGGACCTCCTTTTCTCATCTTAAAGGCAGTTAAGATTCCATGAAGCTGTGTCATAGTAATAGTCTGTAGATCCTGCTTTTCTTCTATGGCAGATACTTTTGATTCAAATTTAGTAGACAAGGATCTTAAAACTTTTTCAACTAAGGTAACTTCCTTTATCTCTTCACCCAGATTCTTCATGCAATTAACAACCTCATCTATACGTAAGAAGTAACTAGCTATACTTTCATCATTGTGCATCTTGAGAGTTTCATATTGAATTTTGAGAGTTTGTAGTTTAGCGCGTTTTACCCGAGGTCTCCTTCGTAGCTTAGAACTATTTTGTCCCATATTTCCTTGGCTGATTTGAGCTACATAACTTTGACAAACTCTGATTGTGACAGACTTCCCAATAATGTATTGATAGCCTTGGCATTGGTTTCATATTGCTTTTTACCTGTCGTATCTGTAGGAATTGCTGATGGAAATGTATATCCTCCTTCCACGATTTCCCAGACATCTGTTCCAAGTGATTAAAGATAGGTTGTGGTTCTTATCTTC
Source organism: Pinus tabuliformis (assembly GCA_031772625.1). Taxonomy (NCBI): domain Eukaryota; kingdom Viridiplantae; phylum Streptophyta; class Pinopsida; order Pinales; family Pinaceae; genus Pinus; species Pinus tabuliformis. Next base: position 826,104,270 of record CM062807.1, on the reverse strand, counting down.
CAATAAACAAAGTTTCTCCCATCAAAGATTGGCGGTCTGATGGATCCCCCGTTTTCTTGATTACTCATGATGATGGATCTTCCTTCAAGCGATCAAGCTTCTTCTGAAGGACCTACTCTGATACCAATTGTTGGAAATAATATTGAGAGGGGGGGTGAATCAGTATTATCAGATCAATAATTTAATTTTCAAAACTGATTTTTACACAGTACTTCAACTAAGTGAACTAGCGTGTATACGCAACTATACTTAAGGCAACCAGCGTATATGCAGAGATCTTTTGATTTACCCAAATTATCATGCATTGAAATTTAACCAGTATATCAGGAATTCATTAGATAGTGCAGTAAAAGCAGAATAAAGCATCACACATAAGAAACACACATGAACACCAAGATATAAGGTGGAAACCCAATGTGGGTGAAAACCACTTGTTGCTGTCATCTCTGTCTTCTTTTAATAATAAGAAAATTATGTTTAAAATTTTTGTACTGGTGCAGACGTATACCAGTACGCAGGCTTCTACCTGCAGAAGGCTACAACCTTCTCTCATTCTCCAGCTTCTACTGGAAGGGAGATACAACCCCCTAACTCTTGTACTAGCCGATATGATTACTAGTACATAGGTGCTGATCTACAGAAGGCTATGACTTTCTTTCTTCCTCCAGGGACCACGTTTCATAAATTTTCAGACTAGATCCATCAACAACATCATAAGTGTAATTCAAAATATATCTGCATTAACCAATCACCTTTTGAACCAATCAATCAATCACTTTGACAACCCATCAATCTGATCATTCAGAGTACTGTCACTAGACTACAGTAACTAGAAACCAAACCAGAACCCAGAACTCTGCAACAGCAAACAGCAGTAACTAAAAAAAATTTTATAAGGTATACGCTACTTCCATGTGTCGAACCTACATGTACACGTGCTTTTCTCAAAGCTAGCCAGCGTATACACCTACAAATATAAATTCAAATTTCTGCAGCTATTCCAGACTTTAGTTATACCCAGATCATATCATTTACAGAATAATATATGCGTCAGTATTCAGATCTAGAATATACATGAGCATCAACACATAATGATAGTTCATTTTACGCCTTAAGATCCCGATTCATCATTAGATATGATCTCTTATCTCAGCTAAGGTTCATCCTTGGTTCAAATCCAGCAATGCACCATAACCTAATAACCTGCATACTAGATCTCACACTTCATCAGATATTCAATACTTGCACACCTCCGCGAGATCGGAGAGCGTGAAATGGACCAAGTCATCCTGGATTTTGGTTCTAATTCAAATGTACTACCTAAGAAGACATGGGAGTGGATGGGGAGACCTGTGCTACAATGGCCTCCTATACAGCTACGCATGGCCAATCAGCAAAAGATTATTCCTATGGGGTGCCTGTATGGGGTAACGGTGGACATTGAAGGAGTGACTGCGTTAGTTGATTTTGAAGTAATTGAGATAGTGGATGACAACAATCATTACCCTGTGCTACTAGGAATTGATTGGGCCTTCGACATGGACGTGGTGATAAATATGAAGAAGAGAAGGATGACATTTGAGAAGAAGGCGCTCAAGGTTATTGTGCCACTGGACCCTCCTGAAGGACCATGCCACACTGAATCGATCCGCGACTATGAGGAGGATGATGATTTGGATCAAATATACAAGATTACTGTGTGTAGTGAAGATTGGATCAATTCCACTGCAGATGGACGGATCACATGGGATAGAGACAGCTCCTATACCTCAAACTCGGATGAAGAGCTTGAGCACTAGCAGAACCAATCGCATGAGGTATCTACACTATGTTTCAATATGATGACCAAATTACTGTGGCGCGTATCTACGGAGGTAAGAAAACTTCTGCATTATGATGGTTTGAATTATGTTAATCTCTTTATGGATTAATTTGAAAGGGAAGTGCCTGAGAAACATCAATTCTAGGCACTTGAATAGGCACTGCACGCTGCACCTGCCCGTTGGTGGGGTATGCATAAGGAAAGCTTCACTGACTGGAAGGAATACAAGTGGATGATGAAGCTGAGGATTGGATATGCTAATACCAAAATGACTGAAAAATATAGTGGGAAGGATGATCTGCATGTACACTTGGTGCAGTGGACTAAAGCATGTGGTGAAGAGCCATGTCATGCGGAAAGAGTCGATAGTGCGGACACAACCGACCTCCCTAGAAGCAAAGGTTTTCTAGTGACAAACAAGACAAATAAACACTACCTTTCTCTAAACATGCATCGAGAATACAAGTAATCAGGGGATTTTGTCATACCTTTAGTCCAATGCTTTGTAGTAGTCCAGCCTCGCCGATCTGGATGAGCTCCTCCTTCTCTTCGAAACCTGCATTCACTAACAAGCCAAAAGATTAAATAGCACCTGATAAACTCATAAAACAATACATATCCATCATACAGACCAAGGAGTATATGAAACAAATCATGAATAACAATCTGTTGAGAAAAATGAGTTCATTTGTATTAAGAGGAAACAAAAGAAACCATTACAACCTGAGCCTTGGTGTTGTGCAGGTCCCTCCTAGGGTCCAGCAATATTTTTCCTTTACTTTGATCAGCTCACCCACTCTCAAATAAGGCTAGGAAAGGATGGGAATCTCTCCTCTCAAGCTTTACAAAGGAGTCCTAATTCCAACAACATCTACCCTTAGGAATGTTCAGCTTTCAACCTCTCCTCCCTCTGGCCCAATGCCTGTATTTATAGTGCTCTAGAGGAAGTTATTCAGGTCCACCATCAATGGGATAACCCCCTCTTTGGATGGGATAGCTCCCCTCTTGATGGGATAAGTTCCTCTTTGATAGGGATACATGAACCATCTGGAGGCGCTCCATACACGTCAAACAAGCTTCTAGAATTCTCTAGAAATGACTACAAGTAACTTTTTTGGAGTGAAACTTGTGCCTTTTGACCTTTACAGGAGTACGCACACATTGCTTTATAGACAGAGCATACAAGTACGCAGGTATTGTGAACTTGGGGTGCGTACACGCAGGTAAGGCTAAGAGAAACTGCGTACCCAGAGATATATAGATTTTTAATGACTTTCTCTCTTTCTTGGAGTTTGACATGGAGAGCAGAGGTATGAGGCTTGCCAAGAAGGATAGTATGACAGTTGATGGAGCCATACTAACTGCAAATAGTCATGGTGACAAATTTTAGTGTAACAGATTGCCCCTAAAGTGCGAAGCCTATAGTAGATTAGAGTTTCATATAATCTAGGAAGGGTGAAGTACTTTATCATTTCAAGGATTATCTTGTGGAGAGCCCAGTCGGAACCTGCAAGTATTCAACACAAAATACATATATAAGATCATATCATCGCTGAGGTAGGCATTCCCATACTCAGATTGAAAACTTTAACTAATTGACTATCTACTGCTCTGATACAGGAATGATTTTGCAGTACATCATAATCATAGACTTTTGTAGACACAGTATGGACGCAGCCATCTGTTTATGATTAGTCTACTGTATAATGAATACAAAACTCTTCGCAGCCTGGATGGTGGAAACTAGATCCAGGGTCTTCATTTCTACTTCCCGAACAGGTACGATCCTATCCATGCGAATAAATGAGTTGATGTCGAACATGGTAGAAACCACTTGATTACCAGTCAATGATGTAAACTGTTAACAAGTGTGAGAGAGACCACCGGTGATGTCAATGGTTCTCAAAGTACCCAATACAATCCATGAGATGTGAATGAATGAGTTGATGTCGAACATTTCACGGAATCCTTCGATCGAAAGTCAATGATGTAAACCGTCGTCAAAGGCGAGAAACCTGCCATTGATGCATGCAGATTTCAAGGTACTGACGATTCATAGGTCATCTTTCTAGATAATGTGCTGATGTCGATAGAAAGCGACCCGTTGCAGGCAAGCCCACAACACGAAATCATAGATCAAGTTGAAGAAATGTAGCTGTAAGGACTGACTAAGGGATGGTCAAAATGGATGACGGGTATTTTGCAGATGAATGGTTTATATGCAGAGACCTCTTGAACACATAACAACATGACAAATGGCTTGGTGACATTTGACCCAAAGTTAATACCCGGCTGAAGACTTTCAATGTGGTTTGACTAACTGTGAGGCAAAGGATTTCCCAACCCAGGTGAATGAAAAGTGTCGTGTTCAAGAGTGGTAATAAGGCTTCTTCTGAGACAAAGGATAACAAATAGGCTCATTTTTCTCTCTTTTCCCCCACCATTTCTGGCAAGTACCTCTTTATTTTTAACAAGCTTGAGGAGGATAACATATGCTTGATTATAAGCTCATCCTTCGGATGAGTCCAACTTAGTTTTGATTCGAACCCTAAGAAGGAGTGGTCCGTTCCTGTTTTTAATCGAACATGTCCTTTACTGTGAAATTTTAACGAGTCCAGTATAGGAGAAACTCAGCGTTTTTCATTTTTAGAGAGTCTGAAAAAACTTAAGAAGACTCCAGGTTGAACTTTTTCGTAAAGTTGTGTCTCCCAAGCCCGAAAAAGTATAAAATAATACTTGAGAGAACTGCATGATCTTGCGACCAAGGAGTAATTTCATGATTAGTGCCTCTGACCTGAAAAGTAAAAAGCGATCAAGGACACGTCGTTTTATTTCCAGTATCGAGTTTGAAACGACAAAAACCCGGCAATCTTTTCCTGTTTTTACGGTCAGAAAAGAGCTATAAGGGGACCGTCTTTTAATTCCGTTTTAACGAGTGTAAAAGAAACGCTCGGCAATATTTTCATGTTTTAGGAGTCAGAAAAGGGCTTAAAAGATGACTCTGATGTTTTGGTTCGTGAAAAATGATAATTTTCCCTGAAAGTCTTTTTGTCCTACACAAAAACAACACATTACTCATACCTGTTTAAGATAGGCAAAAACACATTGAAAAATATCCTTCCATGGTGAAAAATAAACAAACTTAGCATTCATTTATCCAAAAAACCTATAAAAAGACCTTTTACCATGTTATTTTTACCATTTTACTGTTGAGGGAGAGAAAAGGGCTTTTGGCAAGAAACTTCCTGTGGACTTTGCGGAGAATCCGACCGTCGGAATCGAGCATCGTCTCTTTCAGGTATTTCACAACATCCTCTTCTTTGTTTTCATCTGTTTAGAATTTCATTTTAAGCCCTAGTTTGATTTTTTGGGGGCTTTGGGGTTTCAAGATCCGCTTTTCGGGGTACGCAGGTGCCCCATGGGCGACCTGCGTACCCCGACATTTTCGTTAATGGGAAAATGGCAGGAGTACGCAGCCTACCTTCAGAACAGCTGCGTACCCATGCTCTGTTTTCTGAAAGCGGGGTGCGTACTCCGCGCAAAGTAAATTTAAAACCCCAAATCTCAAAACTAAACCATTAATTTTTGATTTAATGAATTCTAATGAATGTTTTCTGGTGTGAAGATTGCCCACCATGCTTGATTGGTGCGAAAAAGAACACGAAGATGTCGATTTGGCCGCAATAGATCATCAACCTTCCATTGATGCTTTGAAGGCATGCGGTCTCTACAAATACTGGGCCATACTTGGCATGAGGGACCAGGTGTGATTCTTAGAATGGCTGGTTGAAAGGTGGAACGTTCAGGATCAATGTTTTTACATCGGAGGGCGCCAGCTCGAGATAGAGCCCTCAGACATATATTTTCTCACTGGTTTGCCTAATAGGGGCGAGCAACTGACTCTGTCCGGGACTAGGCCAGGTGGCCAATCCCTTGCTAGTCTCCGGCTAGAGTGGTGCAATAATCAGCACCAGGAGAAGGGGATAGAAATCAAATACATATCCCTGCCTGAACTTATGGTAATTGCCTTTACAGTTACCAGACTCTGCGGTGCAGCCGCTTTTCATATTGCCACCGGGTCTCAAATGCGGATGGCGATAGATTGCTTCCGAGGCACCATTTTCAACTGGTGCGACGCTGTGCTGGCCAATATGAAGGGCCAACTGACTAGGGCAAAGAACGGGCAATTAAAGACCTTTGGGTATGGGCCTCTAGTTGTGAGCTTTGCCCTAGAGAGGGTTCCGATGCTGATCCCACAGCATCTCACCGTTGCAGTTGGGTCTCCTCGGGAGCCAAAGTTGATGCGATGGGTTGCGGTGATGGCCTGGCATCCTGATGAGGGAGCGGGAGTTGTTCGATTTCCTGCGGGTTACTTTCACTGGTTGGAGGACCAGGTCTTTGCGATCCAGGATTTTCCTTATGCCGGAGTGGATTTTCCCGGTGATCCGGAAATGGTTCTTCCACAGGGAGAACAATGGGACGACAAAGGTAGTTCATTTTTCACAAGTTTTTAAATTATTTACTTTCTTTTGTTTTTTATATCGTCTCAAAACTGACAGTGACAATTTTCAAAATGCAGATGTAGGTCCACAGCGTCCGGCCAATCTCCGGCCATTCGAGAGAAGAGTACCAGTTGCACCAGCACCGGCCCCATAGGATACGGCCGCAGAGACCTTAGCCGAGTTGGAACAGGACCTAGAGCGTCTCACGACGGACATACCAGAGACGACTATAGACGATATTCCTATCTGACTTCAGCACTATGTGGTCGCAGTCCCAGGACCTTTTAGGAGGTTCCTGTGTAGGGTAGCGCGGGCAATGGTGTCGTATAGAGAGCACCACCAGTGATTGGCTAGTCACTTTTTGTAGACACATGTGACATTTTGGTTTTTTGTACTTATCATTTTTTCCGATCATAAGCTGTTTTTCAACCTATTATCGAAGACGATGTATATTTTTTGACACACTCCTATCTATATATATATCATTATTACCGGCTTATCTTGTTAAACATGTATGATGAAATGTTTTTAAATTTACATTTATGATTATCGCAAATGTCTGTCTAACATTCGAGAAGCAATTGCATCTGCTAATGTATTTAATGACCTTGGAATATGTTGATATTCAATGTAATCAAATTCACGTTCCAAGAGGCGCACTCTCAAAAATAACCTTAATAACACTGGATTTCTAATGGCATATACTCTATTAAGCTGTAATACAATGAGTTCAGAATCTAACCTCACTATCAAACTCCGAATCCCAAATGAAATAGATTCAGATAATAACTCAATCGCTGCACTGTATTCTGCAATCTTGTTTGTTGTTTGACCGAGGATCACCCCATGCATAGAAACTAACTCATCAGAGGGCGAATAGATAACCCAGGCTACGGAAGAGATATTCCGTGTACTACGACAAGCACCATCAGTGAATCCAATGTACGTTGGGAGAGGCGTCGACATCTGCAATATCAAGAGTAAAACCAAGATAAGCCAGAATAACGATGAAAACACACTTTCTAAGCTAAGCACACTGTCTAAACTAACAAACACACCAGCTAGAAAGAAAAATTAACCTAACTAACCTAACTAAAATCTCCACACCCATCGTTTAAGCATAATACCTCTTTAGGTAAAGTCCATTTCTGGGTTTACCCAAAGAGTCTCCATCAAAGTCAACCAGCTCATAGGCCCCTTTTGCTAGCTTTCGCTTAACAATGTAGGGTCCATGCCACATAGGAACGAATTTTCCAGCACCTAATTTATCGTTAGCTTGATCATATAATAGCACTAGATCTCCTTCCGAAAAATTTTGAGGGGTCACATTACGGTCATACTGAGCTTTCATCCGTTTTGCATGAGTCTCGATTGCCAGTGCAGCATAGCGTAGAGTCTCATCTAATTGAGCTAAGTATAATAAACGCTTCTCCTCTTCGGAAGTAGCTGGAAGTAATTCGACAGCCATTTGAAGTGATGGGATTTCGCATTCAATAGGCAGCACAGCTTCCAAACCATAAACTAGTTGGAAAGGAGTGAACCCTGTTGATGTTTTCACTGAGGTTCGGTATGCCCAAAGCGCTGAAAATAACATGTTGTGCCAATTCGACCGATGAATACCAATGATTCGTTGGATCATGATAACTAGAACTTTGTTGATGGACTCAACCAAACCGTTTGCTTGGGGATAATAAGGAGTAGAACTATCATGACGTAAACCAAGCTGGCCTGTAAGTTCTGTCATCATAACGTTTCGAAAATGGCGCCCATGGTCAGTGATTATCGCTTGCGGGACACCAAACCTTGCAATAATGTGATTGAATACGAAAATTGCAGCTGTCTTGCCGTCAGCCTCGAATGTAGGCATCGCCTCGGCCCACTTAGTAAAATAATCAACCGCAAGGATGATATACGTATGCCCCCCGGTCGAGTGAGGGTTACATGTAATAAAGTCAATACCCCATTTGGCAAAAGGACCAACGGCAATTATAGGGTGGAGAGGAGCAGGTGGTGCGTGCATCTTGCGATCAAACACTTGATAGTTGTGGCATTTTCGGACCACAATGATACAATCTTTAAACATGGACGATCAGAAGTAGCCAGCACGCAACACCTTATGAGCTGTGGCATACCCAGACATATGACCGCCACACGTCCTAGAGTGACAGTCATTCAAAACCCTTTCTGCCTCTTCATGAGTTAAGCAATGTCGGAAAGCCAAGTCTGCCCCACGGCGATAAAGGGTATCTCCAATAATTTTGTACTGTTGGGACTGGAATCGAATTTTCCGACGTTCCGACTTTGAAGCTTCGGGCTGAAAGGATTGGGTTTGGAGATAGACGATTATATCCCCATACCGCAGATCTAAAGTGCTGATGAGAAACAAAGATTCGTCCGCAATGGGTTCCTCTGCCATAGTTTCCCTGTCAGCACACGGGAAGTCACACATCAACTCTGCAAAACTAAAGATTTCTTAGACTTAGATTTTTCAAACTCCAAGTCGAACTCTTGCAAGATAACAATCCATTTAGAGTACTTGCCCCCTAGCAATTGTTTAGTCAAAATGTAGATCATAGGGTTGCAATCCGAAAGGACTGTAGTTTTACGGAGAAGAATGTAATGACGAAAACGTTGGACAGCCTGAACGGCTGCCAGGGCCAATTTCTCCACATGCGAATATTTTAGCTCAGTGGGATTTAACGTCCTACTAAGATAATATATCACATGTTCCGTTGCGAATTCGTCTTCCTGAACTAACACCATTCCAATAGTGGAATGAGACGCAGCGAGGTACAAAAAGTAATCTTGGTTGTAGTTGGGAGGGTGCAACAACGATGCATGGGTCAATGCATGTTTAAGTGCATCAAAAGATTGCTGAGCTATCTCATCCCAAGAGAATTGAACGTTCTGTTTCAACAACCACATAAAACCTTTTGTGACCTCAGTGTAGTTAGGAATGAACCGGCGTAAAAAGTTTGCTTTCCCTTGCAAACTCTGGAGTTGGCGAAGACTCGAAGGAGGAGGCCATTTGATGATAGCCTCTACCTTCGAGGGATCGACACGAATGTCGGCTTTTGAAACTACAAACCCCAACAATCGTCCCACTTCTATGCAGAAGACACATTTGTGTGGATTCAACCGTATATGATAATGCCTACACCTCATAAAAATTGCCTGTAAATGGACAAGGTGATCAGCTCGATGTAAGGAGTGAGTGGGCAAATCATCGAGATATGTTTGCACAATGTGCTTGATGTCATGAAATGCATAAGACATTGCCCTTTGAAAAGTGGCTCCGGCATTCTTAAGCCCAAAAGGTAATTTGCAATAAGAAAATGTGCCCCATGGACAAATGAAAGCTGTTTTTGGTTGATCGGCAGGTAGAATATTGATTTGGTTGTAACCGGAGAAACCGTCCATAAAGGAAAATATTTCACTGCGGGCACAATCATCAATTATTTTATCGATATAGGGTGTTGGATAGTTGTCCTTGGGACAAGCACGATTGATATCCCTATAGTCGATACATATTCTTATTGTTCCCTGTTTCTTGTTAACTGGAACAATATTAGATACCCAATCCGTTAACGGGATCGGATAAATGAAACCTGCTTTCAACAGCTTCTCAACTTCTGCTTTAATTGCAGCCGCTTTCCGAGGGTGTATCTGACGTAGACGTTGCCGAACGGGTTTAGCATCCGGGTAAGTCTTGATCTCATGAACAACAATGGAGGGATCAATTCCTGGCATTTCCTCATAGGACCAGGCAAACACGTCGCGGAATTCTTGAAATAGGGCCTTGTATGTTTGAATTTCGTCATTTGAACATGAGGCACCTATATGAATGTGTTCAACAATTCCGGGCTTCACTGAAATGTCAATGGGAATAGTGCGAGAAATGTTTCCCAAATTCAGCTCTGAATCAGGATGTTTCATTGGACTCTGAGCTTCTTTGACATATTCAGCTGTAAAGATTGATGAGAAATCGTTTTCAAAACGATCATCCTCAGGTAAAAACGAAGATCTATGATGGAAATCTTCCCATGGTAAATCGTTTACGCACAGGACTTCACAAAGTTGTTCGTCAGATGACACAACTTCGGGAAACGTTATTAACTCCGAAGTTGACGCGAAAAGGGATTCCTCACGGACCACATTCATTTGGTCGATTTGGGTTGAACGCAGGTCGGTAAAAGACTGCACGACTTCATAAGCAATTTCATATGGACTCAAAGGCATAGCATCACCGAATGAGTCTATCTCAGATTCAGATGGGACAATCCAAGGATCATCGTAAATAATAGTATCTGACGTAATCATATGAATGAATGCGAATGAAGGGTCTGCGTTGATTGGAGGAAAAGGAAAAGTTCCCAGTAAACCGGAATCTTTAACTAATCCTACGCCAACATCCTTATAAGGGATAGTCATTTTACCGACATGCTGGATACTCTCTGAAGAGGCTGGGTCGGATGAAAAGAAAGCCAGCTGGTCTATTGTCACGATCTTGCCATTATGTGGAAACTTTATAACTCTGAAGACCGATGAGACGACCGTTGTCATAGCGTAAGACCAACTTCGACCCAAGAGAAGGTTGTAGTCTAGAGGGGCATCAACCACCTCCACATCCAGACTAACGGTTTTTCCTTCAACCCCTATAGGCAAATCCTGTAAAATGCCAAACGGATGGAACCCACGGCCATCAAAGGCATTAAGAATATTCGGGGATTGGTTCAGCGAAGGAGAACCAAGTGATCTCCAACACTGAATCGACATAATACACGTGGAAGCTCCCTCATCAATTACAGTCCGATGAATAGGCCTGTTTTTGACTATCACTGGAATCTGGAAAGCCATCTGATGAGGGAGACGCGGTGTACTATTTTCTAGATCAAAGATTATCAGGTTCGGGTCCTGAACATCAACAGCTCCTATAGCCGACAAAATTAATTTTCGTTGTGCTGGGCATGATTGCAGCACTTCTAAAGCCGACATTGCTGAGGGTGAAACAGCTAAATCCTCAACAATGTTGTAATTCTGGGCCGCTCTCGCATGTGGATTGAAAGCAGACCTTCGAAGTACACCCTTGGTGGGCGGTTTGATTACTAAGTCAGGGTTAGGTTTCTCGATCTGTAGTGGATCGGAACTGGGAGCTGAGGTTGATGGATTTGAATGGGAAGATTCTGCTTCTTTTGATCCATCAACAGGACTTTTACTACCATAATCGTGTGATCGAGTCGCAATCCTTACATGAGACATCATCAATATGGGTTCTTTAGTGGCACCCGAGGAAGAACCTATCATCTTACTCTCCTTCTTTGGAAATGGATCTTTCAAAACAGCAGGAGTTGAGGAACCTTTGACGATTTTCACAACCTAGGCCTGATGGGGGCAATCTCTTGTAAAATGATCCTCTTCACAAATAAGACAAGGATATCGAGGTTTGCGCTTTTTGTCATTGGTTTCCGAATTTTCTATTTTCTCCTTTGGAGTCTTGTCTGCTTTACCCTTCTTCTTACCCTTCTTCTTCCCACCGTTTTTTGATTTAGCCGTAGATGACTCTACAGCGTGAATATCAGCGGAAATTTCAGGAGAAGACTCTCCTGTCGGGGAATCTGGTAAGGTTATAATGGGCAAAGAATTCTTTGAAGATTTCTTCTTGCTTTTAGTATTTACCGTACCAATCATGCCATCAGCAGCATGAGATCCCGAAGGAGCAGCAGCGATTTCATTTGACTTTGGAAGATCTGGGATCTTTTCATGTAACGTACCTGACTGAGTGTAAACTAAGTCAAGGTACTGCGCTTGAGCAATTACTTGCTCCTCAGTAACTACTCCGACCTTAGCTACGTCTTCCGTAATCTTCGGTAATAATGATTTAACAAACCATTCAGCTAAGATTTGGTCAGGGATAAAAACTTTCACTAATCGCCGTCGACGTCTCCATTCATGTATATGATCAGAAATATAAGTGGACGTTGACTGTTTTAATGAAGTTAGTAGCTCTGTGCCATTATCATATCTGACCGGCAACTGAAAATGAGTTAGGAACGAGCTAGCTAACTGACTAAAATTGTAAAAAGAGGCCTGTGGTAACTCAATGTACCACTTGGCCGCGAGACCAATGAGCGTACGCTGGAAAAGGCGTAAGTGGATCGAATCATCCGAGATGGAATTTAAAGCACACTAGAGGTGGTAAGTCATCACATGATTGGATGGATCCTCTCTAGACTTACCTTCGAACTTGGGTATATCACTGGGCAACTTATTTGGCATTGGCGGCCAAAATAGAAGATAATTTATTGGATCGTTCCTTAGGCGCGACAAGTCTGGTAAATCCAAAGTTGCGATAAATGGTAATTGCCAATTAGGATCCCTAAAACTCTGGGTCACAAGACCAGTCCCAGGAGGAGGATATCCTGGATAACTCGGAATAGGTATCGCATTCGGGATATTGTATCCTCCTGGAAAACCAGGATTATCCGGACCGTAATGTGGTTGTTGAGGTTGTTGATAAGTGTACCCAGGATACGGTTGATACTGGTAAACCGGCTGTTGGACAGCAGGCCCGTATTGGTATTGTCCCTGGTATAGTTGATAAGCGAATTGTGGTTGACTAGTGACAACCGTACTTAAACCAGGTTGTCCTACAGGCATCTGAACCGTAGTTTGAATCGTAGATCCAGACAATGGTAAAGATGTCTGAGGAGTAGTTACAGAGACAGTAGAAACCGAAGCTGTCGATACTCCAGAAGTAAGTATGGTGGAAGAAGCAGATGTTGCGGTAGTTGCAGCAGTCGTTTGAGATGGAGTACTAGGTGCAATTGGCGACTGAGTAACTACCGAAGGTACAGAAGTTTGAACATTAGACTGGACTGGTTGCTGGGATGGACCAGCAACTAAGGGTTGTCCAGCTTGAGATGACAACTGTACACTTGGCTGCAATACCTGTTGAACTTGCGATGGATCCCACACTATGTTCATTCCGGGGTATTGACCCATTACAGGTTGAGGATATTGAGATCCATAACCGGATTGGGGGTAGGATTGATAACTGAAAGGCACAGTTCCCGTACCTTGAACATATGATTGACCTTGAGGTGGTTGATAACCTTGACTCGAGTATTGACCTTGAGGTTGATAACCTTGAGGTAAATACTGATACTGGGGTTGACCTTGACCTTGAGGTAAATACTGATACTGAGGTTGACCCTGGGGTACATATTGAGGCTGGGGTTGACCTTGAGGAATGTATTGTACTATGGGTACATACTGTCCTTGAGGTTGCCCCCCAGACGCAACTTGTGTACCTTGAGGTTGCCCCCCAGGCGTTAATTGAGGCTGCCCCCCAGGCGGTAATTGGCCACCTTGAGGTTGAGAACCGGGAACTGAACCTGACATCATGTAAATGTCCCCTACACCCAACGGTTTATTACCATTGTTTCCAGCTAATAACCCATGTTCAATGGGTTGAGGAGATGCTCCCGCAAAAGTACCAGAAAGTGACTGATACCCGGAGGGAACAGAAGGACCGCCGTACAAGAAAGATTCAGGAGATTGAGTGAACACGGACGACTGACCAGACATATTTACAGGAGTATAAATACCTCTAGGTGGAAAAGGAGTACGAGGTGGAGAAAAACTTATCCCTGAGTTGTCTAAATAATTGGTTAACGAAAGGTACCAAGTAGTACTTCCAGGAGGACTGTAAAAGATAGATTCACGCTCCCTTAGATCAATAATAGGTTGATCTTCAAGGATAGATACGCCAAATTCTTCCTTTGGAGCAAGTTCTTCAATAGCTATCAAACCAGCAGGAAGATTTTCGGTGATGACTCTTTCTACCCTAGGTGAATCAGGTGCACTAGAAGTTGGAGTAACAGGTTCAGATATTTCAGGTTCTTCGCCTATATCACTAGTAGATGAAAAACTACCAGCAAGCTCGGAAACTGCAACAGCTTCGGGATTATAACCTGTTTCTAGACCTTGGTAATCTGGATGGACTACCAACGATGATTTTCCTTCTTCAGGTGAACCTACTTTACTGCCACTAGGAGTTACAAGGACTTTCAAACCTTCGTAATGACCCGGAACCTCTTCAGGAAGTTCGCCCCGAAGTCTATGGGACTTCCTCAACAAATCGGCCACGGTAACAATCTCAGGAGACTTGCCCCGAAGTCTACAGGACTGTCTCGGTAATTCGGCCACAGTTAAAGACTTTTAACTACTGCACACGCAAACAAAGTAAAATCTCAAAGCAAACCACCTAAAGTCTCTAAAGAACCAAACAAATTTGAAGCACACGCCTAAAGAATCTAGGGCGTCAAACCATACACAAACAGTAGCCTTCCGGACCGAAAACACTAGTTGGAGATGAAACCCAACATCGCCGAATTCAGTACAGAAGTGGTGGGCGGAACAGTTATCCCGGCAACCTGCTTAATGAATAGACCGGCACAATTTCCTCCACTTTAACCGTCTCGAGTGAAGTGAACCCCCCGGAAAATCCAAGTGAGTCTAGCCGACGTCTGCTCCAGGTACAGTGGGATCGTCCCTCCACCGTCACCTTGGTAGAATCCTAAAGATAATGGTCACTAAGGTTACCAACAGCAACAAATGCACCTGGGGGAACAGTCTACGACCCGATAGCACGCAAGGGCAGAGTAACAAGCTCAATCCCCTTGCCGGCTCCTTGACAATAATCCAAGGTTTACCGACAAGTGACCCCAAGCTCCTCGACAATAATCCGAGGTTTACCTTTTGTAGTACGTGCGTATCTGGTATCTTTCCCAATGAAGGAGGATTGATCCCCTCACTGGTTCGGACACGGTCTCGTGCTTCTCCTTTAAGAGGAGCTTTCCCAGAGTACAAATGAAACAATCAGATTTATCCTACCACAAGATGAGCTACTTGTTTGGTTTTACTGTCTTGGAGAGTTAATTACTCTCCTACTCCAAGACACTAGCCTGATCTATATTGGTGTTTCAGAGCCCTAGTAAATAAAAAGTTACTAAGTTGATTTTACTTTAAGTGTTAATTTTTATGCCTTTTCTTTAAGACAAAAGGTAGTGGAGATGAAACTGATGGTGTGTAGACTCGATCGAAATCCACTAAAAAGATGCACTTAGGATGATTTAAACTAATTTTTCCTTTTAATGAATTCCCTAGCTAAGAGAGTTGTAGAATGCAAAATTGATAAAAAGACAACTTTCTTGGCAATGAAAATCAAAGAAACAAACTCTTTATCTTTTCAAAACACATGACCACTAATCACTTCACGAAAATTCTTTTTTCTTTCAAAGACACAAATGCTACCAAAGCAAACTTTCCTTCAAAAGATATTTTTTATATTTTTTCCTAGTTAATAAAGCATGTAAAACTTACTTTAACAAAAATCAAAGTTAAAAAAGCTATGGCAATCAAATCAACTCAATTTCACTCAAAAGCAAATCTAATAGAAAAGCACCTGAAAGTAAATCTAACGAGGCAAAAGCCTACTAAAGATGATTCCTGGATGTTTTACTCAGTCAAAATGTAACTAAGGACTAGTTAATGCAGAACCAAAAACCAGTCAAAAACAAAAATCAAAATCTTTTGTTCTTTTTCTCAAGAATAAAATTCAAAGTTCAAACAACAAACTTTTTCGAGATTCGTAAAGAGAAGACGCAAAGGTAGGTCTCTCACAAAGGTGAATTCTATGACAGACCCGACTCCTAAGAGGATTGAACAAAACCAGGGAGATCCAAAGTTTGACAACCTCTAACGCCAAAGTCACTACAGGACCAGTTAAAAATCAAACCCTAAGGCAAAACCTCTATGAATTTCACTAAAACTATCGACATTGACGAAACAAGCTTAGGTGAAGATTTATGGCAGAAAACCAGTGGATCTGGGTAGAAAAAACAAATTAAAACTAAAATCTAAAAGGCAAAAAGAAGAAAATTGAAATTTTCTTAATTTTGACAGGGTACGCAGGCGACCTGTTTGCACAGGTGCGGGTACGCTCTGTGCACAAAGCTACAGTGCGTACAGGTACGCATTGTGCTCAACTCAGAGGCTGCGTACTTCTAGCAAAACTAAGAAAAGCTAAAATCTAATTTAACCCTAAGCTATCCCACCCAAAAACACAGTCAGACAGCCAAAAACCAGAAAACAAACGACTTTTCTCAGATCAAAATTTCATACAAAGGAGAAAACATTCACATGAATGGAGTCCCCAGTATGGTCGCCATTTTGTCATGCGGAAAGAGTCGATAGTGCGGACACAACCGACCTCCCTAGAAGCAAAGGCTTTCTAGTGACAAACAAGACAAATAAACACTACCTTTCTCTAAACATGCATCGAGAATACAAGTAATCAGGGGATTTTGTCATACCTTTAGTCCAACGCTTTGTAGTAGTCCAGCCTCGCCGATCCGGATGAGCTCCTCCTTCTCTTCGAAACCTGCATTCACTAACAAGCCAAAAGATTAAATAGCACCTGATAAACTCATAAAACAATACATATCCATCATACAGACCAAGGAGCATATGAAACAAATCATGAATAACAATCTGTTGAGAAAAATGAGTTCATTTGTATTAAGAGGAAACAAAAGAAACCATTACAACCTGAGCCTTGGTGTTGTGCAGGTCCCTCCTAGGGTCCAGAAAGAGTTTTCCTTTACTTTGATCAGCTCACCCACTCTCAAATAAGGCTAAGAAAGGATGGGAATCTCTCCTCTCAAGCTTTACAAGGGAGTCCTAATTCCAGCAGCATCTACCCTTAGGAATGTTCAACTTTCAACCTCTCCTCCCTCTGGCCCAATGCCTGTATTTATAGTGCTCTAGAGGAAGTTATTCAGGTCCACCATCAATGGGATAACCCCCTCTTTGGATGGGATAGCTCCCCTCTTGATGGGATAAGTTCCTCTTTGATAGGGATACATGAACCATCTGGAGGCGCTCCATACACGTCAAACAAGCTTATAGAATGCTCTAAAAATGACTACAAGTAACTTTTTTGGAGTGAAACTTGTGCCTTTTGACCTTTACAGGAGTACGCACCCATTGCTTTATAGACAGAGCATACAAGTACGCAAGTATTGTGAACTTGGGGTGCGTACACGCAGGTAAGGCTAAGAGAAACTGCGTACCGAGAGATATATAGATTTTTAATGACTTTCTCTTTTTCTTGGAGTTTGACATGGAGAGCAGAGGTATGAGGCTTGCCAAGGAGGATAGTATGACAGTTGATGGAGCCATACTAACTGCAAATAGTCATGGTGACAAATTTTAGTGTAACAAGCCACAACAGGAATGGGTGCACATCTTTTGTCACATCTTAGATACCATTCCAATGAATTGGTCTTTGGAAACAGAGCTATGTCATGGGACAACTGAATGGGATATATTGAGGGAAAGCTTCTTATTAACTTTCAACTTTGAGGATGGGTTTAAGTGCATTGATGAAGTGCTCCAGGAGATTAAGGTCGTTATCTTTCAAGCACCTGAAGAGCCGATAGAATGGGTTTAGCTAGATGGGAGTACACAGTTGTGCCACACGTTGGAATGCTACAATGTGACTGTTGAAGAAGAAGAAGATGATCCAAGAAAAATCAACATTCCAGAAACTGAAGGTCAACGCGAGGTTGAAGGACCTAAGACAAAGAACCCTGATGTAATAGCGCCACTGAAAACCCTGCAAGTAAATATTAGATCTGATGTGGAGCCTAAGTTCATGAAGATATGAGACTATTGGGATGAAGATACAATCAATAAGGTGGATGAACTATTGCACGAATACCAGGATCTATTCCCAAAGAAGTTCTCGGATTTGAACGATATTATAGGAGATTTGGGCATAATGAAAATCACTCTGAAACTTGGCGCGAAGCCCATAAAGTAGAGACCTTATCCGCTCAATCCAAAGTATAAAGAAAAGGTGTACAAAGAACTTGACAAGATGTTGGAGGTGAGAATCATTGAACCAGTTGAAGAATCTGATTGGGTAAGCCCAATGGTTGTCCAGGAAAAGAAGTAGTAGGGTGAAATCAGAATATGCGTAGATCTGAGAAATCTAAAAAATGCATGTGTACATGATCCATTTCCCACACCTTTTACAGATGAAGTTTAGAGAATGTTGGCAGATAGGAGGCTTATTCATTCACTGATGGATTCTCAGGGTACCATCAGATTAAGATCGTGTTGGAGGATCGCTGCAAGACAACCTTCGTGACTGAGTGGGGTTTCTTTTAGTATACAGTAATGCCATTCGGGCTGAAGAATGCACCCGCGATGTTCTCTAGGGTAGTAATCATGGTGTTTAAGGAGTTAATTCATAAATTCTTGGAGGTATATTTTGATGACTGGAGTGTGTTTGGATTGGTGAAGTGCCACGTTGAAAGTATGCGCCTCATGTTGGATACATGTCGCAGATACCATATCACGTGGAGCTTGAAAACATGTATATTTTGTGTGCCTTTTGGAATTTTTCTAGGCCATGTAGTATGTAAGAAGGGATTGATGTTGGACTCTATGAAGATCACAGTGATTGTGAGTTTAGAAGCTCACAAGAATGTTAAACAGCTACGCGCAACGCTGGGCCACACAGGCTACTATAGGAAGTTTATCAAGTCTTATGCCCAGATAACCGCACCAATGGAGAAACTGTTAAAGAAGGACGTGAATTTTTGTTGGGACGAGGAGTTTTAATAGAGTCTTGATGTGTTAAAGAACAAGATGGTGACTACACCCATCTTGGTATTTCTGGATTGGAAAAAAGAGTTCCATGTGCATGTAGATGCCTAATGTATTACGCTAGGTGCAGTATTGACCTAGCCTAGCAAAGGAGATATTGATCATCCAATAATGTTTGCAAGTCAAAAGCTGTCAAATGCTGAAAATAACTATTCCACTACAAAGCGCGAAGGGCTGGCGGTGGTCTACGCGCTGCAAAAGTTTCGACATTATTTGTTGGGTGCACATTTCAAGATCTATATAGATCACTCCACTCTCAAATACCTAGTCAATAAGCATGTGTTGGGTGGGGGGGGGCAGCGGGGGGAGATCTGCAAGTGGTTATTACTATTTCAAGAGTATGACTTCGAGGTGATTGTGAAGCCTGAACGGTTGGATTTGGGACCAGATCATCTATCCAGAATCGAGACAGGAGAAGAGCCAACTAATTTAGATGAAGGAATGCCAGATGCACAACTCTTTTCTATGTGTATTGTAGATGACCACTTTATTGATATAATTTAGTTTCTAACTATTGGAACAACTCCAGAAGGGTATTCTACTCACCAGAAGAAGGAACTGGGTTTGGGTAGCAGAAGCCCCACGTAATGGTCATGGGGCATAAAGCCCAAAATTTTGGGTAGAGATAGAGTAAAGACTCTGCGGGATGTGCGGAGTGCGAATTGTAATAAGTCAAGTCAAAGGGTTGTCCATCCAAAGATAATGTAAAGTAATATAAGTTGAGTTGGCCTGCCCATGGTTCGCGGACCATGGAAATGTATAAATAGAGTGAGGCTCTATGGTTAGGAGTTACTTTTGGAATTATTGGTTTGAATTGTAATGGGTTTATGAAGTAAGAAGTTTTGAAGTGTCTGTAAGTCTGAGTCAAGGGTGTTGTTGGGTAGATAGAGGCTCTGGATCTGTGTGCACAGAGGCCTAGTAGAGTCTGCAGCTGTGTGCGCGGACCCTTGCAGCTGAGTGCACAAGGTAGATCTGGATGTATCGATGTTAAAGTTCAAATAAAGATAAGTCGGTTCTGAACACTATGTTAAATCTGAACTATTGTGGATCTGATTAATTTATGGTTGATATTTCTATTGAATCTGTATGTGTAGGCTTATGTTATGGGTTAATGCAAATCTATATCTCTTTTGAATGCGCGCACTAGTTATCCTGATTAAATGTTTGCTTAAAGACCGTCAAGTAGATCTGATCTATAATAACTCATTAAGTAACTAATATTGAGGAATAGCCCTGTTTCGGATCTGCGCAAAATCAGAGCAACGCGAGGCTACAGAGTGGTGTACGAACCCTCCATACCACATCAAGACATCCCAAGGGTGAGGAAACTTGGTTCCAGCACTGTCCCCTACTACCTCAGGTGAGACCTCAGTCTGCGCTCTGCGGGCTGTTGCCGAAAGGGTCGGTAGTTGCAGGATTTGTTTGGCTAAATAACTCTTCCAAAACTAGGTCAGGCCCATATAAGCCAACAAATGGTTCCGTTGCTGGGACCGGGATCTACCTAAGGGATGTCTAATGTCAGAACACTGTAACCCTACAAAGAAAAATCTTGAACAGTTGTTGGATCTGAAGCTCCATGAGTTTGTGGTTCGGGAAAATAGAAACCCGCGGATATTGGAGGAAGATTGGTTGGACTGCTACATATACACAGATATCCATGAGATCTTCTTCGCCACATTTTTGATAGAGTTGTATGAGCGGATCACGAGGTTAGCTGACAGCGTGGGAAGGTGCTGACTGGATCAGCCTATTGTGTGGACTCCAGAACTGGTGCGCAGGCTAGAAGTGTTACACTAAAAAATGTCACCTTGACTACTTACAGTTAGTATGGCTCAACTCAACAGTCATGCTACCCTCTTAGGCAAGTCTCATGCCTCTGTTATCCATCTCAAACTCAAAGAAGAGAGAAAGTCTTGTAAAAACTATGTTTATCTCTGGGGTCGCAGGTTCTCTCTAGCCTTACCTGCGGGGACGCTGACCTTGTTCACAAAATCTGCGTCCATGGACGCTCTGTATGTTAAGGGACAGGTGCATCCCTCTGTAAAAGGCAAAATGCGCGAGTTTTATCTTGAAAAAGTTACTTGTGGTTACTTCTAGAACATTCTAGAGGTCGGTTTGATGAAATGGATGCGCCTCCAGTTGGTTCATGTATCTCTATTAAGGGGGAACTTATCCCATCAATAAGGGAACTATCCCACCCAAAGAGGGGGATGATCCCATTGATAGTGGACCTGAATAACCTCTTTACAGCACTATAAATAAAGGCATTGAGCCAGAAGGAGAGGAGGTTGGAGCTATACATTTTCTTTGGGTAAATGCTGCAGGATTTAGGTCTTCCATTAGAGCCTTTGTGAGGAGAGATTGTCTTTACTTGATTCTACTTGGAAGAGGGTGAGCTTTGTCAAAGTAGAGGAAAACCCTTGATGGACCCTGGGAGGAACTTGCACAACACCAAGGCCAGGTTGTAAGAGTTTCTTTGTTTCGTTATTAATACAAACTGGTTTATTTTTCTCAATAGCTTGTGTTAATGAGTTATTTCATGTGTTCCTTGGTCTGCATGTTGAATATATGTTTTATTATATGAAATGCAAGTGCTTGGTAATTGTTTGATTGTTTGTGGTTGCAGGAATTGACTTGAAGGAGGAGCTCATCCGGATCGTCAAGAACGGACTTCAACAACAGCGTTTTGGAATAAGGTAAGCCTAAACACTTGTAGTTTTCATGTTGTAAAAGGTGTATTTAGAGAAAGATCACTCCATTTTGTCTTGTTTGTCATTAGAACGTCTTAGACTTCTAGGAAGGTCAGTCGTGTCCGCACCCTTGACCAATTCCATGTGACAAATTGGCGACTCCGCTGGGGAATCCATTAATGAGAGAGTCTTTTCCTTTATATGAACTTTGCTTTGAGAAAATCATTTTTATTTTCTGGTTTTTGACTGTGAGAATTAGTATTTGGGTGGCTTAGCTTCAGATTTAGTTAGATTTGGTTTTTCTTCATTTTTCCAGAAGGACGCACCCTCTGATTACTGCACGGTGCGTCTTTGGACGCGCTGTTGCCGTCTGCACAGAGCGGGGCCGCACCTGTGACAACAGGTTGCCTGCGTCTTCCTGTAAACTTTAAGAAAATTCCATTTTTGCTTTAAATTGCTTTTAGATTTTGTTTTTCCTTAGTGTTTTCTGCCCAGATCCTTTAGTACCCTGTCAAGAATTTTCAACTGAACTTGTTTTGTGAGCTTTGAGTGTTTTAGTGGTTTTCAACGAAGTTTAGACCTAGGGTTTGATTTTTGCAAAGGCTTTGTAGTGACTTTGATAGTAGAAAGTTGTCCAGCCTTAGATCTCTCTGGTTAGTCAACCTTCTTAGAAGTCGGGCCTGTCGTAAAGTCTCCTTTTGTGAGCAACTTGCCATTTGAGTTGTTTTGGGTCAAATTTCGATTTGCTTGTTTATAAAGTATTGATTTCCATTTTACAAAAAGAACAAAAAGATTAGAATTTTGTTTTGACTAGTTTTTGGTTCTGCAATAAGCTAGTCCTTGATTTGATTGTGATCAAGTAAAACACCTTAGAAATAATCATTGTTAGTTTTGGCCTCGTTAAGATTGCTTAGAGTAAATTTGCCTTTAGTTTGCTTATGAGTGCATTTTCATAGATTTTAAGAGTTGTTAAGATTGATTTTTGGTTATATTAGATTTACTTGCTTTATTAAAAGAAAAATACAAAAACATCTTCTTTAAAAAGTCTTGTTTCAAGTAGCTTTTTGTTTTTGAAAGAAGAAAAGAGTTTTTTCGTGCATGTAAAGAGAAGTTATGTTTTTATGCTTGGAAAAGAAAAACGAATTGTTTCTTTGATTGTCTTCAATTAAGAAGTTGCTTTTATAAAGATTGCATTCTCCCAACTTTTTAGTTAAGCAATTCATCGAAAAAGTAAAGTAGTGGATAAATCATTCTAGGTGCATTTTGTAGTGGTTTCGAGTCGAGTCAACACACCACTGGTTTCACTTCCATCACCTTTTGACTTAAGAAACAACCTTAAAAGTAACGCTTAAATTAAAATCAATCTAGTAATCTTTATTTTTCTAGGGCTCTGAAGCACCAACATAGCTTAGGCTAGGGTCTTGGAGTAGGTGAGTACTTAACTCTCCAAGACTACAAAACCAAACAGATAGTCTATCTTGAGTAAAACAAATCCAATTGTTTCAGTTACATTCTGGGAAAGCTCCTCTTAAAGGAGAAGCACGAGCTCGTGTCCGAACCAGTGAGGGGATCATTCCTCCCTTGTTGGGAACGACGCCAGGCAGTACGTATTACAAACGGTAAACCTCGGATTAACCATTGTCGAGGAGCCAGGGGTCACTTATCGGTAAACCTTGGATTGTTGTCAAGGAGCCGGTAAGGGGATTGGAGCTTGCTACTCTGCCCTTGCGTGCTGTCGGAGTTTAGACTGTTCCCCCAGGTGTAATTGTTGTGATTGGTAACCTTAGTGGCCATAATATCTAGGATTCTACCCAAGGTGACGGTGGAGGGAAGGTCCCACTGTACCTGGAGCAGACGTCGGTTATACTCGCTTGGATTTTCCGGGGGGTTCACTTCACTTCGAGACGGTTAAAGTGGAGGAACTTGGTCCGGTCTATTCATTAAGCAGGTTGCCGGGGTAACTGTTCCACCCGCCATTTCTGTACTGAATCCTGCGAGGTTGGGCCTAATCACCAACTAGCGTTTTTGGTCCGGAAGACTACTGTTTGTGTGTGGTTTGACGCTCTAGATTATTTAGGCGTGTGCTTCAAATTTGTTTGGTTCTTTAGAAGACTTTAGGTGGTTTGATTTGAAATTTTTTACTTTGTTTTCGTGTGTTGTAGTTAAAATCTTTAATTGTGGCGGAATTACCGAGACAGTCCCGTAGACTTCGGGGCAAGTCTCCTGAGATTGTTACCGGAATAGATTTGTTAAGAAAACTCCGTAAATCACGGGGTGAATCTCCTGAAGACATTCCGGGTCATTTAGAAGGGTTAAAGGTCCTTGTAACTCCTCCTAGTGGCAGTAGAGTAGGATCACCTGAAGAAGGAGAGTTTTCCTTGGTAGTCCATCCAGATTACCAAAGTTTAGAAACAGGTTACAATCCCGAAGCTGTTACAGTTTCCGAGCTTGCTGGTAGTTTTTCATCTGCCAGTGAAACAGGCGAAGAACCTGAAATTTCTGAACCTGTTACTCCAACTCCTAGTGTTCCTGATTCACCAAGAATAGAAAGAATTATCACCGAAAATCTTCCTGTTGGATTAATTGCTATAGAAGAACTTGTTCCAGAGGAAGAAATAGGCGTTTCTGATTCTGAAGATCTAATTACCCTTGATCTAAGGGAGCGTGAATCCATCTTTTACAGTCCTCCTAGAAGTGAATCTTGGTACCTTGCATTAACCAATTTTTTAGACAACTCAGTAGGTTTTTCTACACCTCGTACTCCGGTTCCACCCAGAGGAATTCATTCTCCTGTAAATATGTCTGGTCAGTCATCTGTGTTTTCACAAAGTCCTGAATCATTTTTACATGGCGGTCCTTCTGTTCCTACTGGGTATCAATCACTTTCTGGTACCTTTGCGGGAGCATCTCCTCAACCCGTTGATCATGGGTTATTAGTTGGAAACAGTGGTAATGTACCATTGAGTATAGGTGACGTTTATATGATGTCAGGTTCAACTCCCATTAACCAACCTCAAGGTGGCCAATTACCGCCTGGGGGGCAACCTTCGTTAATGCCTGGGGGGCAACCTCAAGGTACTTCATTCGTGACTGGGGGGCAACCTCAAGGGTATCAACCCCAAGGGTATCAACCCCAGCCTCAATATGTACCCCAAGGTCAACCTCAGTATCAATATCAACCTCAAGGATGGCAACCTCAAGGATGGCAACCCCAAGGGTATCAACCCCAAGGGTATCAACCTCAAGGATACCAACCTCAAGGTCAAGGTCAACCCCAGTATTCGTATTTACCTCAAGGTTATCAACCTACGGGTCAATACCCTGGTCAAGGTTATTGTTGGAGAGGTAAATCCCCTCTACGGATAGAGGCGATCCCTACTAGCCCAATAGGGGTCTAGCAACAATCACACAATGCTGCCACGCATGTTCCTAGTTACAATTAAACAAGAAGTAAAGAGCACCTACTTGGATTCCTGCGCTGTCGTTGGTCGAAGAGATGTCTCCTTCGCTCCTTCGTTTCAGCTGGTCACCGTCCTCCGCGATCCCCGCGAACGGACACCTGCACACACGAAGAGAAAGCAAACGCAAGCGTGAAATCTAGTAAAAGTAACTATATGCCAGTCAGAAAAGACATAATTCACATTTATCCATTGCAAGTACAAATGAGAATGGAACAATAATAGCAGTCATCTATTATTAATCAGAATAGAGAAGAGTACAACCAAATGTTCTGACGTCGATAACCTTCTCAGGAGGGGCCAGTCAGCATGTATCTCAAGCA
The DNA here is from genome assembly GCA_031772625.1 of Pinus tabuliformis. Classification (NCBI taxonomy): domain Eukaryota; kingdom Viridiplantae; phylum Streptophyta; class Pinopsida; order Pinales; family Pinaceae; genus Pinus; species Pinus tabuliformis. Next base: position 826,078,737 of record CM062807.1, on the reverse strand, counting down.
TTCACCTTTGAGGATGATTCTCCCAAGACAAACAACTCTCTCTCTCTCACACAAATGTCACAAACAAACTTCCCCAAGCAATCAATCACTTCCACACCTAGCACACCAAATACCTATAGTAGCAGCAATCTGAGCACTATAAGCTCTATACAATCCAAGCTATGTCTAACTAGCTGCTCATGGTAATGGTGAGAGTTTATATAAGAGAAGGAGTCTCCTAAAAAGGTGGAAGGATGAGCTTATCTTCAAGGGAAGTTGTTGGAAAGGGTCGAACAGACATGCCATAGAAGGGAGTCGACATTCACAAAGCTAACAACCAAGCCTGGAGAGATCTGGAAGGCAGGTTGTTTGAACAAATTCGCCCAAACTGGATCAGCGCGGATTATAGGGAAACTTCCGCGCTGTCAGCACATATCAGTAACTGGACAAGTCACGTCAGCGTGGAAGAACACGGGAAAGGCGCGTTGTGCACCATCGCGGAAAAGTGATGTTCTTCCGCGATGGCAGCGCACAAAATACACTGGCAAGCGCCTGTCATCGCGGTTATTTTTCAAACAGACGCGCTGATGCATAAAACTTTAGAAAACTGGGTTTTTGGGCTAGTTCAGAAGGCATGAAACTTAGTGATTAGCACAGCAAGGTGACTGACAGGAAGGCAGTGACAAATTACTGTGTAACAGATGCCCCCTAAAGCATGAAGACCGAGAAAGTGGGAGGGGTGAAATGCTTTACAACACACGCCGAACTGGAACACCACCAGGAAGGACCGAAATATCTCTGATAATCAAGTACATGCAGTCTAGGCATGGGCGCAGCCATCCAAAAGACATGCGAGAATGGTCTATGGTATGGACGCAACCACCCAGCTGAAGAGACCATGATGATAATAAGGTATGGTCGCAGCCATCCTAAAAGACTCAGGTATGGGCGCAGCTATCCATCAATGAGTCATGTAATGATCATCCACAAAATCGCAACCTGGACCACAGTGAGCAAGGATCCAGGGTCTTGCGCTCCATCTCGACCCGAACAGAGTACAAGTCCACACATGTGAATACAGGGGTTGGAGTCGAACATGCATGAACATCGTTTGATTACCGGCCAATGATGAGAACCGTTAACAGACGCGAGAGGTACCACCAATAATGACAATGGCCCTCAATGTACTATAGGTACAATCCGTGGCGTGTGAATCAATGAGCTGGTGTCGAACACCCACGGAATCATTCGATCGTAGGTCAATGATGTAAACCTTGCGTCGAACACGAGGAACCTGCCATTGAGGCATGCAGGCTCCAAGGCACCTGGAAGGAGTCTCTAAGTCACTTTCTCGGATAATGAGTTGAAGTCGACAAGAAGTGGCCTTGATCGAAGGTGGGCCATGATGATTCCCACATCATCGACACGAGACAGAGATATAATGATTTGCGACGAGATAGCGAACGAGGTTGCATTGTTACAGAAGTCAACTTCTCTTGAACATATCGGCGGCACTGTGGTGGGCTTGGCAGTATTTGACATCAAATGAGTAAGGGTCATGGTGACAGGGCAATAAGCAGATGAGAGGTCAAATAGGATAACCCAAACCCACGGAGGCCAGTGAAAGATAAGATGAGATGGTCCCACCCAGACACGAAGCAAAAGAGTGCCATGTTCAAGAGCGACATACTGCTGACACGACTACGATTACAGTTCCATTTTCCCCACCATTTCTGGCAGGTACCCCGGTTATTTTTGGATGACAAGCTTGACGGGGATAGCATATGCTCGAAGAGTGTCATTTCGACAATACCCGATGTCATCAAGTGTTTAACGAGCCTGACAAAGGAAAAACTCGGCGTCTTTTCTTGTTTAGAGAGCCTGAAAAGACAGCAGAAAAGAAGACTCCAAGGGGGGTCCTTTTTCGTACAGTTGTGTCTCTCGAGCCCGAAAAAGTATAAAACAATGCTCGAGAGAACCGCCCGACCAGTATGATCGAGGAGTACTTTTCATGAGTAGTGATATCGATCTGAAAAAGTAAAAAAGTAATCGATATCACGTCGTTTCGTAACCATTAACGAACCGGAAACGACAAAGGTCCGACAATCTTTTCGTTTTTACACGGTCGGAAAAGGGTTTAAAGACGACCGCCTCTTTTTACTTTTAACGAGTCAAGAGGGATAACTCGGCAATCTTTCCATCTTTAAACGGTCGGAAAAGAGCTGAAAGAAGACCTCCATTTTTATTCTCTTTAACGAGTCAAAAAGGGAAAAATACTCGGCAATCTTTTCACATTTTACGAGTCAGAAAAGAGCTTAAAGGAGACTCGTCCTAGAGGAACGAGTGGTATAAAGGGTAGCAACTGGTTCCAGTAATGGTGGAACTGTTCAAAACATGTAATGGTTAAGAGGCTGGCTAATAAAACCACTCATCGCTGCGGTTCCTCAGGAAAGGATAAACAACCAAGTGAGAGCATATGATCGGCCAAAGAGATGGTAGCAATGGAATGAAACAACCAAGGCTCATCTAGCAGAATTCAACGGATAAAAATGGCAATCACGAGATGTAAATCGGGTATGGGTTCATTTTTACACAAGCTTGAACCATGGAGAACTTTGCTTGGATTCGGTTTCATGTTTACACAAGCTTGAAACGAAAAACTATGCTTGTTATAAGTTCGCATGCCCCCAGCATAATAATGCAAACCGAGGTACATGCCCCCCAAGCTTCATTGCATTCGACAAAGTGGATGGAATGAAGGTTCACTCTCGAGATCTATGAAAGACTCGACTTGTATTTTACGAGATCTTAATCAAAAGACTCGATCTGGAAAGGGAGGTGTTTCATTTTTTAATGAGGTTGACACAGTAAAAGAACTATCCTCATAACCCGTGTTTCATTTTTTAACGAGCTTGACACAAGATCAGGAACTATGCTCCGACACCTAGTTTCATTTTTTTAAGGAGCTTGACACAGGAAAGCGAACTATGCTCCGACCAGACCCAGTTTCATTTTTTAAGGAGCTTGACACCGGAAAGGAACTATGCTCCGACCAGACCTAGTTTCATTTTTTAAGGAGCTTGACACCGGAAAAGAACTATGCTCCATCCAGACCTCATCATAATGAACGGAAAGTGGAGGCCCCCAAGAAAGTGGCTCCGGAGGGAAGGCCGACATCTTGGAAATCAGGACCTAATGCCCCCAGGACACTATGCACGATGGTGTCATCACTGGGTACGGGCACGGGGTAGGTGGCCACGTAGTTGATTTGCGGCGAGGCAGATGCAACTTGTGGATGAAAGCCGGGAGGGAAGGACGAGTGCGCCGGAGGGGCTTGTGGACGAACGAACGATAATTGATCGAACATCACGATTCTTCCATCGTGTGGAAAACAAACCACACGGAAAAGTGAAGAAACAAGGGCTCCCATGGCATACACATAATCACGACCAAGGAGAAGACTGAAGTCTAAAGAACCTTGGGTAACTGAGATGTCTATATAGACAGTCTTGCCCCCCAAAGTAATAGGAAACTTTGGAAGGATCCCTAATGGCTGACTCGTTCCTCCGTCAAACGCGGTGAGATGCGGTGCGACAGGTACAAGCGATGGGGAACACAAAGCTCGCCAAGTAGTAACGGGCATAAGACTAACCGATGCTCCTTCGTCTAACACAGTGCCAGGCAGCGCCTTATTGCAAGCATAGGCGGTGACCCAGAAAGGCACGTGGGATGGAAGGGGAGGGGTAGTCAAATGACTCCAATCAAAGGAAATGACCGAACTACTTGGTGGGGGAACCATATGGTTGCCCCCCTGCTCGGAAAGAACCGAATCTAAATTCTCTGGAGAGGTTTCAGGAGAACCTTTATCAAGCTCAGGAGAATCTGAGGAGACGAGAAGAACATGAGAATTTTGCTCTTCCGAAACAGAGTGGTTGAGAGGAGGTGAACTCGAATCAACACCCTTTCCGACCAACGACGGGTCTGGAACAGACTGGGAACAGCCAGGTTCGGGAAGAGGGGCCTGGACAAAAGGGGAATCTGAAGCGATCTCTTTGTCAACAAGGGCGCGATCTACAGTTGTAGAAAGACGTTGATAACCGGCGGGAAATGGATTCGGAGGAGCAGCAAGACTTTCCAACACAGCAGAGGCTTTATCCATGAGGGGACAAAGGTGAAGGGGATGTTTGCCTTCACAAAGTCGACAGGGGATTCGAAACTTCCCTTTCTCCTTACCATTCCCAACTGATGAGGTAGCATCGCCATGATCATCAGTAGACGATGGAGGGCGGGCCGGATCGTGAGACCAAACTTCTAATACCCTGGGAATGCCAGGACAATCACGAAGCAGATGGTCCTCCTTGCATAATCGACAAGGAAACTTAACCTTCCGTGGAGGAGTAGAAGGTGACCCGACTTCGGGTGTACTGGAGTGGATAGCTGGACTTGAGAGGGGGACTGTGTGTGTAAACTCTCCCTTATGAGACTTCTTCCTCTTGGTCTTCTTCTTCTTCTTCTTAGCCACCTGGTTACCCACATCGAGAGTTTCACCAGGCGAAGTACAAGAGGAAGACATAGAAGTAGGCGTCGAAGGGGAGAGATCCACCTTAGGATTAACATGACGTTGTTCAGGTGGAGGGACTGATGGACTAACAGCCGATACGGTAGGGACCAAAGAGTTTGAAAACAACCACACAGGCAACCCGACAGTTAACCCTGGTAGGGACAACGTCGCCATATACGGAGCACCAACATTCCCAAGAGGAGGGAATTGTCCTGGGTTCCCATCAGAGGGGGAACCTGGGTTGGTGAATACTGGAAAAGTTGCCATAGCAAACGAAAACGAAACCTACTCAAGCTAACGCACACAAGATCTAACCAGGAAATGTTATCGAGGCTGAATAAATTTTTAAGACACAAGAACCAAACTTGACCTTTTCATGTTTCAAGAGTCGAGAAAAGGACGAAAAGATGACTCTAGTCTCCTTCGAATGTTTAATGAGCACGAAGTGACAAGACGCTCACAGGCACCTTTTCATTTAGGGAGTCCGAAAAGGATCAAAAGTGACTGCTCTGGAGATTCTAGGTAAAAGGTGTGCCAGACTTTTCGCAAAACCACAGAATACTTTTTAGGGTACGGGTGGTCAATCTTCGTGAATGCTGTGTTCACTGCATTGCGAATCGTAGGGCGGCTGACTCGGCTTCCTATGGATAAAGGATAAAAGCCTAGTGGGGTCTCCCTATATACGCGACTGTACGTGGGAGCGCAGTCCGTGTTAGACCACTATCGAGTCACAGAAGGAGGAATCACCCAACCTAATGTGAAACAACAGTGACTATGTTTAAAGACGCCGGAACACGTCTCTAACCTAGACCTCTAGATGTTTGCGTTTAGTTCCAATGCGTTTTTAGATTCATTCGGTTCATTTTATAGTTGATCTTGAGATTAAGTTTCGATTTCAGGTCCTATCGTATGTTCTCTCACAATTACCTAGATGCTAACTACATGCCAAAGAATTTCATTTTGTTCGGAGTCGCCAAATTGTTGGAGAGGTAAATCCCCTCTACGGATAGAGGCGATCCCTACTAGCCCAATAGGGGTCTAGCAACAATCACACAATGCTGCCACGCATGTTCCTAGTTACAATTAAACAAGAAGTAAAGAGCACCTACTTGGATTCCTGCGCTGTCGTTGGTCGAAGAGATGTCTCCTTCGCTCCTTCGTTTCAGCTGGTCACCGTCCTCCGCGATCCCCGCGAACGGACACCTGCACACACGAAGAGAAAGCAAACGCAAGCGTGAAATCTAGTAAAAGTAACTATATGCCAGTCAGAAAAGACATAATTCACATTTATCCATTGCAAGTACAAATGAGAATGGAACAATAATAGCAGTCATCTATTATTAATCAGAATAGAGAAGAGTACAACCAAATGTTCTGACGTCGATAACCTTCTCAGGAGGGGCCAGTCAGCATGTATCTCAAGCATTCACCTTTGAGGATGATTCTCCCAAGACAAACAACTCTCTCTCTCTCACACAAATGTCACAAACAAACTTCCCCAAGCAATCAATCACTTCCACACCTAGCACACCAAATACCTATAGTAGCAGCAATCTGAGCACTATAAGCTCTATACAATCCAAGCTATGTCTAACTATCCAAAAACTAGCTGCCCATGGTAATGGTGAGAGTTTATATAAGAGAAGGAGTCTCCTAAAAAGGTGGAAGGATGAGCTTATCTTCAAGGGAAGTTGTTGGAAAGGGTCGAACAGACATGCCATAGAAGGGAGTCGACATTCACAAAGCTAACAACCAAGCCTAGAGAGATCTGGAAGGCAGGTTGTTTGAACAAATTCGCCCAAACTGGATCAGCGCGGATTATAGGGAAACTTCCGCGCTGTCAGCACATATCAGTAACTGGACAAGTCACGTCAGCGCGGAAGAACACGGGAAAGGCGCGCTGTGCACCATCGCGGAAAAGTGATGTTCTTTCGCGATGGCAGCGCACAAAATACACTGGCAAGCGCCTGTCATCGCGGTTATTTTTCAAACAGACGAGCTGATGCATAAAACTTTAGAAAACTGCGTTTTTGGGCTAGTTCAGAAGGCATGAAACTTAGTGATTAGCACAGCAAGGTGACTGACAGGAAGGCAGTGACAAATTACTGTGTAACTGTTATCAACCACCTCAAGGGCAATCATATGGGACTGCACCTTACAGTTATCAATCCTATCCTCAATACGGCTATGGATCTCAGTATCCTCAACCTGTTACGAGTCAATACCCTGGAATGTTAACATGGGATCCGTCACAGGGTCAACAGATGTCGCAACCAAGTATACAGTCGGTACCTCAAGCAGGACAACCTGCAGTTCCTGGTCCACCCTAGCAACCGCAACCTGTCCAGTCAAGTGTTCAGACCCCTGTAACTTCCGTAGTTACTCAGCCGCCAATTGCACCTGGTACTCCACCTCACACGGCTGCAGCAACTACCGCTTCATCTACCATGCTTACTTCTGGAGTATCGGCAGCTCCGGTTTCTACTGTCCCTGTAACCACTCCTCAGACATCTGTACCGTTGTCTGGACCCACGGTTCAAACCACAGTCCAGATGCCTGCAGGCCAACCTGGTACAAGTACGGTTGTTACTACTCAACCTCAATTTGTTCAACCTCCGTACCAGGGACAGTATCAACCTGGGCAAGCTGCCCAACAACCGGTTTACCAGTATCAACCGTATCCTGGGTACACTTATCAACAACCTCAGCAACCCCAGTACGGTCCGGTTAATCCTGGTTTTCCAGGAGGATATAATATCCCAAATGCGACTCCTGTTCCTAGTTATCCTGGATATCCTCCTCCTGGGGCTGGTATTGTGACTCAGAGTTTTAGAGATCCTAACCGGCAGTTACCGTTTATTGCAACTTTAGATTTACCCGACTTGACGCGCCTAACGAACGATCCAATTCAATATCTTCAGTTCTGGCCGCCAATGCCAAATAAGTTGCCCAGCGATATACCCAAGTTCGAAGGTAAGTCTGGAGAGGATCCGTCTAATCACGTGATGACTTACCACCTCTATCAAATTCCATCTCAGATGATTCCATCCGCTTACGTCTTTTCCAGCGTACACTCATTGGTCTCGCAGCCAAGTGGTACATTGAGTTACCACGGGCCTCTTTTTACAACTTTAGCCAGTTAGCTACCTCGTTCTTAACTCATTTTCAGTTACCAGTCAGATACGATAATGGTACAGAATTATTAACTTCGCTAAAACAATCGACATCCACGTACATTTCTGATCACATCCATGAGTGGAGACGTCGAAGAAGATTAGTGAAAGTTTTTATCCCGGACCAAATCTTAGCTGAATGGTTTGTCAAATCATTATTACCAAGAATTACTGAAGATGTAGCTAAGGCCGGAGTAGTTACTGAGGAGCAAGTCATTGCTCAGGCACAATACCTTGACTTAGTTTACACTCAGTCGGGTACGTTACACGAGAAAATTCCGGATCTTCCAAAGTCAAACCAAATCGCTGCTGCTCCTTCGGGATCTCATGCCGCTGATGGTATGATTGGTATCGTGACTACGAAGAGTAAGAAGAAGTCTTCCAAGGCCTCCAATACTCCAATTATCACTTTGCCTGATTCTCCGACAGGAGAGTCTTCTCCTCCTGAACTTACCGCCGACATTCACGCTGTAGAGTCATCTACGGCCAAATCAAAAAACGGTGGAAAGAAGAAAGGAAAGAAGAAGGCTAAAGCAGACAAGGCTCCAAAGGAGAAAACGGAAAAGTCGGAAACCAATGACGAAAAGCGCAAACCTCGATATCCTTGTCTTATTTGTGAAGAAGATCATTTTACGAGAGACTGCCCTCATCGGGCCGAGGTAGTGAAAATAGTCAAAGGTTCTCCCACTCCTGCTGTGTTAAAAAATCCATTTCCAGAGCAGGAGAATAAGATGATAGGTTCTTCTTCGAATGCCAGTGAAGAACCCATTTTGATGATGTCTCATGTCAGGATTGCGACTCGATCGCAAGATTATGGTAGTAAGGCTCCTGTTGATGGTAAGGAAGCAGAATCTTCTCACTCTAACCCATCAACCTCAGCTCCTGGTTCCGATCCACTACAGATCGAAAAACCTAACCCAGACTTAGTGATTAAGCCGCCCGCCAAGGGTGTACTTCGAAGGTCTGCTTTCAATCCACATGCGAGAGCAGCCCAGAATTACAACATTGTTGAAGACTTAGCTGTTTCACCTTCAGCAATGTCGGCACTCGAAGTGCTGCAATCATGTCCAGCGCAACGAAAATTGCTTTTGTCGGCTATCGGAGCTGTCGATGTTCAGGACCCGAACCTAATGATCTTTGATCTAGAAAATAGTACACCGCGTCTCCCCCATCAAATGGCTTTCCAAATCCCAGTGATAGTCAAAAACAGGCCTATTCATCGGACTGTGATTGATGAGGGAGCTTCTACGTGTATTATGTCGATTCAATGTTGGAGATCGCTTGGTTCTCCTTCGTTGAACCAATCCCCCACCATCCTTAAGGCCTTTGATGGCCGTGGGTTCCGTCCGTTTGGTATTCTACAAGAATTGCCTATAGGGGTCGAAGGTAAAACCGTTAGTCTGGATGTGGAAGTGGTTGATGCCCCTCTAGACTACAACCTTCTTTTGGGTCGAAGTTGGTCATATGCTATGACAGCGGTCGTTTCATCGGTCTTCAGAGTCATTAAGTTTCCACATAACGGTAAGATCGTGACTATTGATCAGCTGACATACTTTTCATCCGACCCAACCTCTTCAGAAACTATCCAGCATGTTGGTAAAACGACAATCCCTTATAGGGACATTGGTGTAGGTTTAGTTAAGGATTCCGGTTTACTGGGAACTTTTCCTCTCCCTCCACTCAATGCAGACCCTTCGTTTGCAACAATTCATATGATCACGTCAGAAAACATTATTTATGATGATCCTTGGTATGTTCCCTCTGACTCTGAGCTAGACTCACTCGGTGATGTTATGCCGTTGAGTCCGTATGAAATTGCTTATGAAGCTCTTATGTCTTTTACCGACTTTCATTCAACCGAAACCGACCAAATGAATGTGGTCAGTGAAGAGTCACTTTTCACCTCACCCTTAGAACGGATAACGTTTCCCGAAGAAGTGTCATCTGACGAACAACTTCGCGAAATCCTAAGTGTAGATGATCTACCATGGGAAGATCTCCATCACAGATCTTCGTTTTTACCTAAGGATGATGCATTTGAAAATGATTTTTCATCTATCTTTACCGCTGAATATGTCAAAGACGCTCAGGATCCAACGAAACATTCTGATTCAGAGCTGAATTTAGGGAATATTTCTCGTACTATTCCCATTGATATTTCAGTGAAGCCCGGAATCGAGGAGAACATTCATATAGGTGCCGCATGTACTGAAGAAGAAATCCAAACTTACAAGGCCCTATTCCAAGAATTCCGCGACGTGTTTGCCTGGTCTTACGAGGAAATGCCGGGAATTGATCCTGCCATTGTTGTTCATGAAATCAAAACCTACCCGGATGCTAAACCCATTCGGCAACGGTTGCGTCAGATTCACCCTCGAAAAGCGGCTGCGATTAAAGCAGAAGTCGAAAAGCTGTTGAAAGCAGGTTTCATTTATCCGATCCCGTTAACGGATTGGGTATCGAATATTGTTCCCGTCAATAAAAAACAAGGAACAATAAGAATCTGTATCGACTATAGGGATATCAATCGAGCTTGTCCAAAAGACAACTATCCTACGCCTTATATCGATCAAATAATTGATGATTGTGCCGGAAGTGAGATGTTTTCCTTCATGGATGGTTTCTCAGGCTATAATCAAATCAATATTCTACCTGCCGATCAACCAAAAACGGCATTCATTTGTCCATGGGGGACATTTGCTTATTGCAAATTACCTTTTGGACTTAAGAATGCCGGGGCCACTTTTCAACGGGCGATGTCTTATGCATTTCATGACATCAAGCACATTGTGCAACCCTATCTCGATGATTTGCCTGCTCATTCTTTACATCGAGCTGATCACCTTGTCCACCTACGAGCAATCTTTATGAGGTGTAGGCATTATCGAATTCGGTTGAATCCCCACAAGTGTGTTTTCTGTATAGAAACAGGTCGATTGCTGGGATTTGTTGTTTCAAAAGCCGGCATTCGCGTCGATCCCTCGAAAGTCGAGGCTATCATCAAATTGCCTCCTCCTTCGAGTTTGCGCCAACTCCAAAGTTTGCAAGGGAAAGCGAACTTTTTACGCCGATTCATCCCAAACTACGCCGAGGTCACTAAAGGTTTTACACGGTTGTTGAAACAGAACGCACAATTCTTTTGGGACGAGATTGCCCAACAATCTTTTGATGCATTAAAACACGCGTTGACCCATGCACCGTTATTGCATCCTCCCAACTACAACCAGGACTACTTCTTATACCTCGCAGCTTCGCATTCCACCATTGGAATGGTGTTAGTTCAAGAAGATGAATTCAAAGCAGAGCATGTGATATATTATCTTAGTAGAACCTTAAATCCCACTGAGTTAAAATATTCGCATGTGGAGAAATTGGCCCTGGCAGCCGTTCAAGCTGTCCAGCGTTTTCGTCACTACATTCTTCTCCGCAAAACTACAGTTATTTCGGATTGCAACCCTATGATTTATATTTTGACAAAACAACTGCTAGGGGGCAAGTACTCTAAATGGATTGTTATCCTGCAAGAGTTCGACTTGGAGTTCGAGAAGTCCAAGTCTAAGAAATCTTTAGTTTTTGCGGAATTGATGTGTGATTTCCCGAGTGCTGACACAGAGACTGTGGCAGAGGAGTCCATTGCGGACGAATCTTTGTTTCTTATTAGCACTTTAGATCCGTGGTATGGGGATATAATCATCTATCTCCAAACCCAAACCTTTCGGCCTGAAGCTTCCAAGGAAGACCGTCGAAAAATTCGGTTTCGATCCCAGCAATACAGAATTATTGGAGATACACTTTATCGCCGGGGGGCAGACTTAGTTTTTCGACGTTGTTTAACTCACGAAGAGGCTGAGAGAGTTTTGAATGATTGTCACTCTGGAGCATGTGGCGGTCATATGTCTGGGTATGCCACAGCTCAGAAGGTGTTGCGCGCTGGCTATTTCTGGCCGTCTATGTTTAAAGATTGTATCCTTGCCGTCAGAAAATGCCACAACTGTCAAGTGTTTGATCGAAAGATGCGCGCTCCACCTGCTCCTCTCCACCCTATAATTGCCGCTGGTCCATTCGCCAAATGGGGCATTGACTTTATTACTTGTAACCCTCACTCGGCCGGGGGGCATGCGTATATCATCCTCGCGGTTGATTATTTTACAAAATGGGCCGAGGCGATGCCTACATTCGACGCAAGCGGCAAGACAGCTGCAGTTTTCGTATTCAATCATATCATAACTAGGTTTGGTGTCCCACAAGCAATCATTACTGACCATGGGAGCCATTTTCGAAACGTCATGATGACTGAGCTTACAAGCCAGCTTGGTTTGCGCCACGATAGCTCTACTCCTTATTATCCGCAAGCCAACGGTTTGGTTGAGTCAATCAACAAAGTTCTAGTCATCATGATTCGACGGATCATTGGTATCCATCGAACGAATTGGCATAACATGTTATTTTCGGCGCTATGGGCATATCGAACTTCAGTGAAAAATTCAACAGGTTTCACCCCTTTCCAGCTAGTTTATGGCTTAGAAGCTGTGTTACCTATTGAATGCGAAATCCCATCACTTCAAATGGCTGTCGAATTACTTCCAGCTACTTCCGAAGAGGAGAAACGGTTATTATACTTGGCTAAATTAGATGAGACTCGACGTGACGCTACTTTAGCTATCGAGACTCACGCGAAACGAATGAAAGCTCAGTACGATAAAAATGTAACCCCTCGAAGTTTTTCGGAAGGAGACCTAGTACTATTATATGATCAAGCTAACGATAAGCTAGGTGCCGGAAAATTCGTTCCCATGTGGCATGGGCCCTACATTGTAAAGCGAAAGCTAGCAAAAGGGGCTTATGAGTTAGTTGATTTTGATGGGGACTCTTTGGGTAAACCCAGAAATGGACTTTACCTAAAGAGGTATTATGCTTAAAATGATGGGTATGGAGAAATTTTTAGATAGGTTAGATTTCCTTTCTAGCTAGCAAGTGTGTTAGTTTAGTCAGTGTGCTTAGCTTAGCGAGTGTGGTTTTTCGTCATTATTCTGGCTTATCTTGGTTTTACTCTTGATATTGTAGATGTCGACGCCTCTCCAAACATACATTGGATTTGCTGATGGTGCTTGTCGTAATACACGGAATATCTCTTCCGCAGCTTGGGTTATCTATTCGCCCTCTGACGAGTTAGTTTCTATGCATGGGGTAAGCCTCGGTCAAACAACGAATAACATTGCAGAATACAGTGCAGTGGTTGAATTATTATCCGAATCTATTTCATTTGGAATTCGACGTTTGATAGTGAGGTTAGATTCTGAACTTGTTGTATTACAGCTTAATAGAGTTTATGCCATTAGAAATCCTGTGTTATTAAGGTTGTTTTTGAGAGTGCGTCTCTTGGAACGTGAATTTGATTACATTGAATATCAACATATTCCAAGGTCTTTGAATACATTAGCAGATGCAATTGCTTCTCGAATGTTGGACAGACATTTACGATAATCATGCAAGTAAATTTAAAAACATTTCATCATACATGTTAAACAAGATAAGCCGGTAATAGTGATATATATATAGGTAGAAGTGTGTCAAAAATATATACATCGTCTTCGATCATAGGTTTAAAACACCTTATGATCGGCAAAATGATAGTACAAAAAGTCAAAAATGTCACATGTGACTACAAAAGTGACTAGTCAATCACTGGTGGTGCTCTCTGTACGACACCACTGCGCGGGCTACCTTACGCAAAAATCTCCTAAACGGTCCAGGGACCGCGACTACGAAGCGCTGAAGCCTGATAGGAATGTCGTCCATAGTAGTCTCAGGTATATCTGCCGTGAGACGCTCTAGATCATGCTCCAACTCAGCTAGTACTTCTGCTGTCGCATCCTGTGGGGCCGGTACCGGTGCAGCTGGATGTAGTCTATCATAAGGCCGGAGGTTGGCTGGACGCTGTGGACCAACATCTGCATTTTGAAAAAGTTTACTATTAGTTTTGAGACGATATATATAAAAAATACAAAAAATACATAATTAGAAAACTTGTGAAAATAAAAGTACCTCTGTCGTCCCATTGTTCTCCCTGTGGAAGAACCATGTCCGGATCACCTCTGAAATCCATTCCGGCATACGGAAAGTCCTGTATCACAAAAAGCTGGCCCTCTAACCAGTCAAAATAACTATCTGAGAATCGAACTACTGTCGCGCCCTCGTCAGGATGCCGGGCCATCACCGCAACCCATCGTATCAGCTTTGGCTGACGAGGACCCAAGATATCAACAGTGAGTTGCTGAGGGATCAGCATTGGAATTCTCTCCAAGGCAAAGCTCACGACTATAGGCCCATATCCAAAAGTCTTTAGTCGTCCGTTCTTTGCCTTGGTCAGTTGGCTCTTCATATGAGCCGACACAGCTTCACACCAGTTGAAAATGGTGCCTTGGTAACAGTCAATTGCCATCCGCATTTGGGATCCGGAAGCAATGTGTAAAGCGGCCGCGCCGCAAATTCTGGTAACCGTGAACGCTATGACTTTGAGTTCCGGTAGAGTGATGTGTTTTATCTCTATGCCTTTTGAATGGTGAGCCCCACGTGTGCACCAATCCTCGCGGAGACTATCAAGGGATTGGCCACCCGGCCTAGTCCCCGCAAGACTGAGTTGCTCACCTCTGTTTGGCAAGCCAGTGAGAAAGTATACATCCGAGGGCTCTATCTCGAGCTGGTGCCCTCCTATGTAAAAGCATTGTTCTTGTACGTTCCATCGCTCAACCAGCCATTCCAAGAATCTTACCTGGCCCCTCATGCCCGGTATGGTCCAATATTTGTATAATCCGCATGCTCTTAGGGCATCCAGGGAAGGTTGATGATTTATTGCAGCTTCATCTTCCTCTACATGCTCTCTTTCTCTCCAGTCTAACATGATTAATGCCCTGCATATCAAAAATAGCAATTAGAAATTGATTTTGGAATTTTTGGTGGTTTTTTGAGAGAGTTGGGGTTTTGAAATGCGCGTTTCTCGGAGGACGCACCCCGGCTTTGTAGCACAGGGCGCCCGGACGCAGCTGGCCTGAAGGCGGACTGCGTCTTCCGACCGTTTTCCCGTATGAGAAAAAGTCGGGGGACGCAGGTCACCCGAAGGGCACCTGCGTCCGCCGAGAGGCGCATTCCAAAACCAAAACCCCCCCAAAAAATGAAACTAAAACCTAAAAATTGATTCTAAACGGATAGAAATGCAGAGTAGGATGTGTAAAATACCTGGATGAGACGGCGTTCGATTCCAACGGTCAGATTTTCCGCAGCGACCACGGGAAGTTTCTTGTCAAAAGCTCCTTTTTCAACCTCAACAGTGAAACGGTAAAAATGACATGGTAAAAGGTCTTTTTATAGGTTTTTTGGATGAATTAGTTCATTTTTTACCATGAAAAGATGTTTTTGAATGTATTTTTGCCTATTTTAAACAGGTATGAGTAATGTGTCGCTTTTGTGCAGGACAAAGGGATTTCGAGGGAAATTGTAATTTTTCACAAACAAAAATATCAGAGTCATCTTTTAAGCCCTTTTCTGACTCCTAAAACATGAAAAGATCGCCGAGTGTTTCTTTTACACTCGTTAAAACGGAATTAAAAGACGGTCCCCTTTTAGCTCTTTTCTGACCGCAAAATCAGGAAAAGATTGCCGGGTTTTTGTCGTTTCAAACTCGATAAGGAAATAAAACGACGTGTCCTTGATCGCTTTTTACTTTTCAGGTTGACGACACTATTATGAAAGTACTCCTTGGTCGCAAGATCAAGCGGTTCCCCCAGGTATTATTTTATACTTTTTCGGGCTTGAGGGACACAAATATACGAAAAAGTTCAACGTGGAGTCTCCTTTAGTTTTTTCAGACTCTCTAAAATTGAAAAACGCCGAGTTTCTCCTATACTGGGCTCGTTAAACTTTTACAGTAGAGGACCTGTTCAATTACAAACAGGAACGAACCACTCCTTCCTAGGGTTCGAATTTAAACTAGGTTGGACTCGTCCGAAGGATGAGCTTATAATCAAGCATATGTTATCCTCCTCAAGCTTGTTAAAAATAAAGAGGTACTTGCCAGAAATGGTGGGGGAAAAGAGAGAAGAATGAACCTGTTTGTCACCTTTTGTCTCAGAAGAAACTTTATTACCACTCTTGAACACGACACTTTTCATTCACCTGGGTTGGGAAATCTTTTACCTCACAGTTGACCAAACCACTTTGAAAGTCTTTAACCGGGTTCCGGGGATTAACTTTGAGTTATTCGTCACCAAGCCATCTGTCGTGTCGTTATGTGTTCAAGAGGTCTGCAAGCAAAAACTTTCATCTGCAAAATACTTGTCATCCATTTGACCATCCCTGAGTCAGTCCTTACAGCAACATTTCTTCAACTTGAACAATGATTTCGTGTTGCGGGCTTGCCTGCAACGGGTCGCTTTCTATCGACATCGACACATTATCTAGAAAGATGACTTAGGAATCGACAGTACCTTGAAGTCTGCATGCATCAATGGCAGGTTTCTCGCCTTTGACGTCAGTTTACATCATTGACTTTCGATCAAAGGATTCCGTGAAGTGTTCGACATCAAAACATCTATTCACATTTCACGGGTTGTGCTTGGTACTTTGAGGACCATTGACATTACTGGTGGTTTCTCTCACGCTTGTTAACAGTTTACATCATTGACTGGTAATCAAGTGGTTTCTAACATGTTCGACATCAAATCATTTAATCACATGGCTAGAATCGTACCAATTCGGGAAGTAGAAGTGAAGACCCTGGATCTAGTTTCTACCATCCAGGCTGCGAGGAGTTTTGTATTCATTATCTATGTAGACTAATCATAAACAGATGGCTGCGTCCATACTGTGTCTACAAAAGTCTATAAAAATGATGTACTGCAAGATCATTCCTGTATCAGAATAGTTAGTCCATTAGTTAAAGTTTTGAATCTGAGTATGGGAATGCCTACCTCAGTGATGATATAATCTTATCCATGTATTTTGTGTTGAAAATTGCAGGTTCCAACCAGGCCATCCACAAGACAATCCTTGAAATGATAAAGCGCTTCACCCTTCCTAGAATTACAAAACCCTACTCTATTCCAGGCTTCGCACTTTAGGGGGCAATCTGTTACACTAAAAAATGTCACCTTGACTACTTACAGTTAGTATGGCTCAAATCAACAGTCATGCTACCCTCTTAGGCAAGTCTCATGCCTCTGTTATCCATCTCAAACTCAAAGAAGAGAGAAAGTCTTGTAAAAACTATGTTTATCTCTGGGGTCGCAGGTTCTCTCTAGCCTTACCTGCGGGGACGCTGACCTTGTTCACAAAATCTGCGTCCATGGACGCTCTGTATGTTAAGGGACAGGTGCGTCCCTCTGTAAAAGGCAAAATGCGCGAGTTTTATCTTGAAAAAGTTACTTGTGGTTACTTCTAGAACATTCTAGAGGTCGGTTTGATGAAATGGATGCGCCTCCAGTTGGTTCATGTATCTCTATTAAGGGGGAACTTATCCCATCAATAAGGGAGCTATCCCACCCAAAGAGGGGGATGATCCCATTGATAGTGGACCTGAATAACCTCTTTACAGCACTATAAATAAAGGCATTGAGCCAGAAGGAGAGGAGGTTGGAGCTATACATTTTCTTTGGGTAAATGCTGCAGGATTTAGGTCTTCCATTAGAGCCTTTGTGAGGAGAGATTGTCTTTACTTGATTCTACTTGGAAGAGGGTGAGCTTTGTCAAAGTAGAGGAAAACCCTTGATGGACCCTGGGAGGAACTTGCACAACACCAAGGCCAGGTTGTAAGAGTTTCTTTGTTTCGTTATTAATACAAACTGGTTTATTTTTCTCAATAGCTTGTGTTAATGAGTTATTTCATGTGTTCCTTGGTCTGCATGTTGAATATATGTTTTATTATATGAAATGCAAGTGCTTGGTAATTGTTTGATTGTTTGTGGTTGCAGGAATTGACTTGAAGGAGGAGCTCATCCGGATCGTCAAGAACGGACTTCAACAACAGCGTTTTGGAATAAGGTAAGCCTAAACACTTGTAGTTTTCATGTTGTAAAAGGTGTATTTAGAGAAAGATCACTCCATTTTGTCTTGTTTGTCATTAGAACGTCTTAGACTTCTAGGAAGGTCAGTCGTGTCCGCACCCTTGACCAATTCCGTGTGACAAGAAGCCACTGAAGATAAAATCGCACACGTAGTAGATCATTGGCTGGATCGAGTAATAGGAGGGTTTATCATTGAGTTTGCGATAGATACAACCGTGAGTTATATTGAAGCGAAAAGGTAATTCCTCCAAGGACCGCGGGGTAAGTATATCAAATCATTGAATACTTGGATTAAAATGTTGTTGTGTGAAAAACAGATTATGCGCATTTATTGATGTCTGGAGTAACACGGAGTGGAAGAGGTTACCGAGGAACAGGAGGGGTAGAGAACAGTCCTCTGATTTCCATCTCATGTGAGAGCAAGAGGAGCTCGTGAGATTCGGGCCAAGAAGTGCAGTCCGATTGATCAAGGAGCACTTTCCACTAATACCACCTCCGTCCACACCACCACCCACTTCACCTACATCAAATCCATCTACACCGACACCACCCCCACCCCCACCACCACCAAAAGTTGGGATGGCGAGTGCAGTCAAGCTGCCGATATTTAAAGGTGTAGGAAATGAGGAACTAGGTCGGTTCTGGATTGTGGTAAGATCTGTATGGGAAGCTCAAGGCATAACAGATGATAACATCAAGAAGGATACCCTAGTTAGCGTACTGCAGGACTGCGTGTTGACGTGGTACATAAAATACTCAAGCGACCATCCAAATGCTGGAATAGCAGCAATCCAAGACACATTAAGCAAATAATTTTGCCGACCAAAATCAGAAGCGCAGTTGGTTATTGGGTTCAAGGAGATTGCAATGTTGCCTTGTGAAACCCCGTGGGATCTAGACCAGAGGTTAAAAAGCACCATCCGCGAGGCTAAAATGGCATTGACGGATGTGTAGCACTGTGCATGGTTTGTGGCATCATTGACACCACCTCTGAGGACGGCCCTATCACAACAAAAAATCTCAACCCAAGCTGAAGCATTAGAAACCACAATGAGGTTGCATGAAACTCCAATACAGGATCCAGGGTTGGGAGTTCAGCAAATCCACGCGCAACTACAAAACCTGAGTTTAGAAATGAAAAGCTTGAAGCAAGAGAGGGTGCCCCAACCTGAAGCGCACATAGAGGTAGGCTACATTAAATGCAGGAGTCAAGGACATGATAAGGATCACTGCCCCATCTTCGCCAACTATCTGGCCGGGGGGGGGCCTGATGCCGTTAAAGCTGGAGGTACAAGCAAGACCAAGTGCGGCACCTGCACTCTGGTGTGCGATTTCTCAAGTGGGTGGAAAACACACAACGGGTAACTGCCACCTACTGTAGAAGTATACCCAGACCCCGCAATAGTTGTATTGCAACTTTTGTCGATCAGTGGGTCACGATGAGCGAACGTGTCAAAGTTATGACTTAATGATGGAAAGGACCCCAGCCTACCGAGTGCAGACTAAAGCGCGAGGCTTCTACCCAGCCATAGGGCCGCGCAGAGGATTTCAAGGACGTGGGTGAGGGATAGGAATAGGGCTTAGGCGGGGCCACGAACAGCTGATCTGTTATAACTATGGAGGGCCAGGACACTATGCTCGCAACTGCACTAACCCGACCAGGATCTCTTGTCCATATTGTGAGCAGTTTGATCATGAAATGGTAGATTGTCTGACGTTAATTGCCTAGATGCGTGAGAAGGGAGTGTTACAGCCCACCCCAACTCAAAATGTCCAAATGATGAGATCGGAACCACGCGAAGAGGACCCCAGCATAAACATGGTATTAAGGAGTGGCGCAACCACAGGAGGAGATGCGCGGGAAGAGGTTACAACAGGCGTGAAGGGGCACGACATCCCTACAAGAGAACCTAAATTTGAGGAGGATCAAGGGAGGAGGATGCCTAAGGAAGCTCCGAAGAGCTTCACGGAAGTCTCTACTCTAGGTAAGAGGGACCCACTTGAGCTAGGAATGGATCCCTCCAAGATTACTACCTTTTTAGAGACATGTATGAAGTTGTTGCGTGATATTAAAGCCGTCAAAGGACTACAGGAACTGATCACTAAGTGCGCAGGGGCGGGTGAGCTGCGCGTAGTCTGGAAACTGGGAAGACATGCTCTGTGCACCGGACAGGAGATGCGAATGACAGCGCAAATCGACGAGTATGACATGGACCAGGTCATCCTGGATTTAGGGTCAGATCCTAAGAAAATGTGGGAATGCATGGGTAAGCCCACACTACAGTGGTCCCCGATTCAACTAAGGATGGCCAACCAACAAAAGATCTTACCGATGGGCCGACTACAAGGGGTGACAGTGGACATTGAAGGCGTAAATACACAGACCGATTTTGAGGTAATAGAAATTGTTGATGACAGTAATCCCTACCCTGCATTGCTCAGAATCGATTGGGCCACAGACATGAACGGGGTCATCAATTTAAAAAGATGAAAAATGATGTTCGAAAAGAAGTCACTACGGGTAATAGTTCTGTTAGATCCAGCTAAAGGAGAGCGCTACACCGAACCAGTGCACGACAAGGAGAATGACGATGAACTGGACTGCATCTATCAGATAACAGCGCAAGATCAGGATCGGGTGAATCCCATAGACGATGGAAGAATCTCATGGGAGCAAGATAGCTCCTGCACATCAGATTCAGATGAGGAGACTGAGTGATGACAGAACCGATTGCATGAAGTTATGACACTTAATTGTAATATGATGATTAGATCATTGTGACGCGTGACCATGGAAGAAAGACAACGGCCAGTGGATAACGACGCAACGAATGAGGGGCAGTTTGTCAGCCTTGGCACCTTAGTCATAGCCCAGGAGTAGCCTGGTGCATCAGAAGAAGCATTGCACGCTACCAGATGGAATGCGTAGAAGCTGAGATGTAGGAGGCGGTTCCAGGTATGGATTGGAGGACGTGCGTGGCAACTACGTTGTAGCAGGGCGGTCATCCGTCAACAACAAAGGTACGGTTGTATGTTGCGCGACCATCAACCCAACTGAATCTGCATGGAACAAGGGCTCGCTGGGCCAGTAAGGGAACTCTCTCCGCGGTCGGACGAGCCACTACCCCTATAGTCCGTCCTGCACACAAAAACCTACGCAAAGGGATCCAACAGCTATAGGCAGTCATTCGGTGCAGCAAAATAAAAATTTTCAAGTTAGAAGAAACGGTGGCTAGACTCCGAGAGAAACGTGCGAGGCTAGATGAAGAAATTGACAAAATATAATTAGAAGTCACCCACACGGGCTACGCAAAAGAGCTAGTGAAGGGACCAGACATGGCTGGCTCTCCTACACTACTAGGACAAGCCGCAACCCTGCTAGCATGGTTGCGATTGCACCCTGGGGCACAAGGACAGATAGACCTCAATCCGCTATCAGACTCAAGGGAATGCGAAGGGTGCCCGTAGCCCAGACTAGTAGGGAAGCAAAAGACTTGCACGATGAGTGTACCCACCTGACTATCCGTAGGAGGCCCAGTCCCAATGCTCCACACAGTTGGAAGAGGGTGCAAGACTATAAAACAGGCTGTAGAAAAGCTACGCGATTTGGCCGCGGCACGCGAGCTCGCTCCCATACAGAAGACGCACCCGCGTACTAGGGTCTCCGCTGCCATGGGGGAAGGATGGAAGGCAACCGTTGCAGGCACTATTCATGACAAGATGTCCCATTTAAGACACAAAGGAGCGGGCGGCAGGAAATTAAGGCATAAGAGTAACCGCCAAAATCGCATTTATGAGCCATGACGAAGGCGAATGGCCGACTTTAAATTTGAAATCATATATAATAAACAAGAAAAGGGTCACACAATCCCACTTTATCTTTCAACAAAGAGGATGCCCTGGGTTCAAGTCGAGCGTAAGATAAATGACAAGCAACTAGAAGTCTATGGTTTCAGGCATTGCCAAAGCAATACCGAGAGTCATTCCTCAAGTCGATAAACGCTACCACGAACAGTCCACAGAAAACCACGCTACAGGCAACCGAACTCCCTAAATCACCCCAGACACCGCAAACCAAGAAGGACCCCCAGATTCCAGAACCAGTAAGGAGGTCGCTGCGACATCTGCACTTTAGCAAGCTCACAATGGAAGAAAAGGGAAAAACTGTCACAATTGAAAGCGATGAGGAGGAAGCAGGCTCTCCAACATATGTCGAAGAAATAAACCCTGACAAGGATACTATCCAGCCAGTGTGACGACCCAAGTATGTGCCTCCAAGCAAAGGGAAAGCTAAGGTACCTACCAATCTGGATGAAGTCGATAATATACTCATCACCCCGTCTCTTCCAAAAGGGGTTCCAATTGAAAGCTCAGTGGTTGGCCGTATTTCGACAATGAAATTTGAAGACTGGGACCTGGCAGATACAACAAAATTTCCCCATTTGGCAACTGGTGCACTGATGAAGAAGAGTGCAGAAGGGATGGTTAAGACACTTCAGCCTCAAGAGTGGCTGTGAAAGGTGGAAAAAGCTGGGTTGCTCTATCTCTTGTCCATTCCCCGCCTTCTCCAGCCCCCTATCACAATGTTAGTCATCAGGCAGTTGCTCTGTTTGGTCCATGATGGAATATTATGGATCAGCAAACCCATCTGCATCACCACCAAACTCATTCATAGGATCTCATAGCTTCCCTGCGAAGGAAGAGACCCCAGGGAAATTGTCGATAAGAGTGGCGATGTAATGATGATAGAAACCCTGAAAAAGAAATATAAGCTCGAGAAGGGGCAGTGAGGGTATGTTATTGATAGTATTTCAAATAAGGTAGTCTACGTTGCTACACAATTGCTGTTCGGGAAAGTGATGCGGAAATGTCGCGGCATCAAGGTTCTAGCAATAGTCATTGCACTCGCTGAGAAGTGCACAGCTAGAGAACGGTTCAATTGGTTGCAGTTTCTGTGTGACGAATTCCTGACCAACTGTCAGGAGGTCCAAGAGGCGGGAAAGACCTTCCATTATGCGTGGTTAATATTGTCCATTATGCTGGTTACCACTAACTTACCCAAAGACAGTCAGTTTCCCGCCTTGGACCAGGATTGTCCAGAGGCCACCAAATACACATCACTTTGGGTGACAAGGGACGTTGTACGAATCTAGGGCATCAAGATCTTTTGGATACTGATGGACGCGAATGTGCGACAATGGATTAATGAGCAACCCCACCTGTCCACCGAAATCTATGAAAGTGTGAAGCACATTGCCGAGTTTAAAGCGGACATGCACTTTGTCTACATCTAGGCGTGCAAGGACCCCGACCAGACATGGACCACACTCCCTTTCATTGCCATTGATGAAGCTATTGACGTGGTATTGGATACCTGGCCACCGGCATGGCACGGACCAAATGCAGTGGGGCGCAATGAGGCCGCTATCCGAAAGTAGAAGGATGAAGCTAAGTGCACATCATAGCAAAAGCGGAACGAATAGCACGCTGCAAAGGTTTGGACAGCCCGAGAGGTGGCGCGGACTTCAACGGAAAAGGCACTAGTAGGAGGGGCTGCGTCGACAAAGGACAAAAGTAGTCATAAGGTACCCACCGAGACGGCCGCGGAAG
The DNA here is from genome assembly GCA_031772625.1 of Pinus tabuliformis. Lineage (NCBI taxonomy): Eukaryota > Viridiplantae > Streptophyta > Pinopsida > Pinales > Pinaceae > Pinus > Pinus tabuliformis. Next base: position 826,055,356 of record CM062807.1, on the reverse strand, counting down.
AAACACCGTCAACCACCATGAATGTGCCTTTAAAACGACCGCCGCCGACAGAAAGGATGAAGCTGGGGAAGAAGGCCAAGGCGTCTAAATGGGATGGCAAACTGACGACCTTAACCGAGCGCGACCTAGGTGACATAGGGGACACACTTCACGAAGCTACTCCGGACGCCATCGACGAGGCCATCTCAGAGCATCAGATTGTGTTGGGGGAGCTCCACGCGCAACTACAGGAACATGGGATACAGGAAGCGCCAACGAGCACTAGCATTACTCAGGGGGTTCTCGATATGTCAGCTAATGAGCCGCTACTGAAGGCCCAAATGGATCATACCATCGTGATTCCAGCAGGAGCGCTGATAAAAAAAAATTTGGAGGACAAAGTTGTGCTAGGACGGCTTATGGGGTTGGGACTAAACTTGGCTACCCTCCCACGAGAACGCTTGCACCAGCTCCAGGACAGTGCCATGTTGGAGCTCCGTGCCATGGAAGGATGCACAGAACAGGTACTCCACAAATAGAAAATTAATTTAGAATAGCTAAGCCTCCAACGGGACGAAGCTGTCGCACAAAGTCAGCAAGTGGAGCAACTAGTAGCGGAAGCTTGCTCGAGTGCCCCTAAGCTAGAGATTAAGGCCGAGCTGCCTGTTGGCACACGAATCCACAAGTTGGATACTGGGTTCCGTAAAGCAAAGGAGGACGCCACAAGGATCTATTTGGAGCTCAGTTTGCAGATCACGGAATTAAAACTGTAGGTGCAGCCTTTGACACCACCAGAGGTCACCGAGCAACACAAAAACATCATTACCTCCGGGCGTGAGACGATCACACGTTCGATGAAGGAATGTACCGACTTGTTGACTCAGTCGATTGTTACGCTCACCTCACTCCAGGAAGATCCAACACTTCAGCGACTGGAAACTGAGGCAAGGGAGCTCCAACAAGCCTATGATAATATCAGAGGGACCGTGCAGACGGTTGCTATTACGCAGCACTTGGCTAAAATAAGGGAGGCCCAGGACCTGAAAATCCAAGTTGATGCGGCCAGACAGAAGGAAGCGGTGATTAAAGCCCGTCTCCAGCCATGGCTTGATGAGGCATTCACGGTTTCGACCACCATCGAGCGCAAGGTAGCACACATGCAGACAGAATATGCAACCATGGAAACAGCGGAGACAGAGACTGATGTGCTAGCGACACGTGTTGAACTAATACAGCGAATGGTGGAAGAATTTGCTGCAAGTACAAGTGAAGCACAGAATTTGCTAACCAACCTTTGCGCGAAGATTATCACAACAGCTGAGTGACTCGGGACAACTCACAATGATTGTGTTGGGGGGTTGTTGCATAGCAGAAGCCCCGTGTAATGGTCATGGGGCATAAAGCCCGAAATTTTGGGTAGAGATAGGGTAAACACCCCGCGGGATGTGCAGAGCGCGAATTGTACTAAGTCAAGTCAAAGGGTTGTCCGCCCAAAGATAATGTAAAGTAATATAATTTGAGTCAGCCCGCCCATCGTTCGCAGACCATGGAAATGTATAAATAGAGAGAGGCTCTATGGTTAGGAGTTAGTTAGTTTTGGCATTATTGGTTTGCATTGTAATGGGTTTATGAAGTAAGAAGTTTTGGAGCGTCTGTAAGTCCAAGTCAAGGGTGTTGTTCGGTAGATAGAGGCTTTGCAGTTGTGTGTGCAGAGGCCTGGTAGAGTCCGCAGCTATGTGCACGAACCCCTGCAGCTGAGTGTGCAGGGTAGATCTAGATGTATTGATGATAAAGTTGAAATAAAGATAAGTCGGTTCTGAACATTGTGTTAAATCTGAACTATTGTGGATCTGATTAATTTATGGTTGATATTTATATTGAATCTGTATGCGTAGGCTTATGTTATGGGTTAATGCAAATCTGTATCTCTTTTGAATGCGTGCACTGGTTATCCTGATTAAATGTTTGCTTAAAGACCATCACAAGTAGATCTGATCTATAATAACTCATTAAGTAATTAATATTGAGGAACAACCCTGTTTCGGATCTGTGCAGAATCAGTGCAGCGTGAGGCTACAAAGCACTGTGCGAACCCTCCAGACCACATCAAGAAATCCCAAGGGTGCGGAAACCTGGTTCCAGCACCCTCCCCCACTACCTTGGGTGAGACCTCAGTCCACGCTCCGCGGGCTGTTGCCGAAAGGGCTGGTAGCTGCGGGATTTGCTTGGATAAATAACTCTTCTGAACCTGGGTCAGGCCCATATAAGCCAACAACTAGTGGTATGCACAGCTGATTTTTTCGTCATAGCCATACGTTTGTATAAGATGGGAACAGATGAAATATTGCGTCGATATATCCTAGAGTTTGAGTGCACTAGTATCCTCGCCAAAGCCCATGGAGGAGTCGTGGGAGGACACTATGTAGGTAGAGTGACTGCGCAAAAGATTCTGCACAAAGGATTATGGTGGCCAACAACGCATAAGGATTCTAAGCCATGTGATGCTTGTCAAAGAATGGGAAAGCCATCACAAAGGGATGAATTGCCTTTAAATAATCAAACTTCATTACAAGTGTTTGAAAAGTGGGCTATTGACTTTATAGGTCCAATAAAGACACTAGGGAAGAAGACAGGTGCGCGGTACATTATTATTGTGACGGAGTATTTGATAAGATGCGCAAAAGCACAACCAGTGAAGGACTGTACTACTGCTACAGCCACAAAGTTCTTGTTTGAATACGTCTTAACATGGTTTGGGTGCCCTAAGATATTAATGAGTGATAGGGGTACGCATTTCCTGAATGAAACAATCAGCATGATGCTCGAAGAATTCCAGGTTTACCATCAAAAGAGTATGTCATATCATCCCCAATCCAATGGTAAAATGGAAGCATTCAATAATATTTTGCGGAATGCATTAACAAAGGTTTGTAACGTGAAAAGGAATGATTGGGATGTATGCATACCAGCAGTCATATGGGCATATAGGGCGACATGTAAGAAGCTAACATGACAAACCCAGTTTGAATTGGTCCATGGGATAGACATAGTCATTTCGATGGAGTATATTTGGCCAAGTGTACGGATTACAGCATTGAATGAGATGGTTGATCATGAGACCATGGAGGAGCACCTTGCACAGTTACTAGAGCTTGAAGAAAACTGATTTCTAGCTGGATTTCACCAACAGGTGCAAAAGGAACGTGAGAAGGCCTGGAATGATAGGCATGTTAAGTTGCACACTTTCAAGGTGAATTATTTGGTTCTACGCTATGACAATAAGTTCACAAAGTTTCCGAGAAAATTCCAAATGCACTGGTTAGGCCTATATGCTGTTAAGAAAATCACGGATGGTGGCGCAATTCAGCTTGCAAAGCTGAATGGTGAATTGTTCCCTGGAAGGGTGAATGGAAGTTAGTTGAAGTTGTATACAAGGGATCCTTCCCCTGCGTAATGACTACATGGTCGCAGAACACTCTTAGCGCTCCACGCTGCTGCAAGGGAGAGCGAGACTATAAACTACACTACCCGAAGAAGAGGAAAACACAGTAAGGGGACTGTGCGAGGAAAGAAAGCAGCGTGCAAGGATGGATGTGCCATGGAGGATGGTTCCATGCAGATGGGTCGAAAAGTATCCATTGAAGACATTGTTCATGATTTGATAGCAAAAATCCTATTATGAGGAGTGGGTAGGCGAATTTTATGGCGAAAATCTTTGGAGATCTGCCGCCAAAGATGCATTTATGATCAGAAAATGGAGGGAACGATTGGATTTGAATTCGAAATCACCTATAAATCTGGCATGTTGATCTGTCATCGAACACTTTGCCTTCGGAAAATTGCGTATAAGCCCTCTTGTTTTCCCTCTATGAATCAACAGGTTTGGGAGGATTTAGTTTCAAGCCCGAAATTTGCGAGACTACCTAACTGGAACCAGAGTATTATCCTGGAACTTATGTCTGTCGAGCCTATAAGTTCCGAAACCGATGTCTCTCAAGTGGAAGCCCCTGAAGTTACATCAATGGAAGCTACGCCATCTGTGCCTATGACACCATGGTCACCTAGGCCAAAGTAATCTGCTACTCAGGAGAAGCGGAAGAGACCACAACCTGTACCTATGAGGTAGTCACTGAGGAAGAACCTTGCGGAGGTTCAGTAGAAAGGGAGGATGGACACATAAAAGCAGTCATATGAACCCGTGGATTTGTACGCAGAAGAACTCTGTGATGGAGTTGAGGAATTGGATGATGAGGAGGTCAAGCCTATCACTAGGCTCCCGGTGTATATCCCTCCATGAAAAGGGAAAGCGAAGGCACCCAAGGACCCGGATTCGGGGAAGTTCACGATCTCTACACTGCTACTACTGGAAGAAGTGGTATTTGAAGGTGCGCTCTTAGCACGTATCCCTGTGTTAAAACTAGAGGATTGGGATCTCACCAATCACGAGAAATTTCCACATTTGGCCACCAATAAGTACATGACCAAGATTTACTATGAAGAGACTGGGGTCATAAAGCTGGAACCAATGAAATGGGTAAAAGGGGTTGAGCAAGCTAGATTGCTACATATGTTGTGCATGCCCCACTTTCACAGGTCAATTATCAATACTGTCTGTGTGTGCCAATTGCTCGCGCTGGTGTACAATGGGTGTTTGTAGTTAGGCGAACCCATCCCCATAATAGACATGTTGATCCACAGAATTAGGAAATTTCCCTATAAAGGGGCGGATCCAGCCAAGGAGTTTGGAGGCAAAAGCAAGGAGAAGGAACTTGTAGATAAAATGAAAACTGAGTTTAGGTTGGTCACGAAGTCGCGCAGATACTCTATCTACTCTATTACAGATCAAGAAATGTAGTTTGTCGCTCAGAATTTGGCCGGCGAGGTCATGAAAAAATATCATGCAGACGAGGTTCCACGCGAGTATTTTCATTAGATGCACAATGCACAAAGGGGGTGTAGTTCAACTAGGCGCAATAAATCTGCAAGGAATGTTTAAAAAAATTTCGTGAAGTGTAGGATGAAAGCAAGGCATTTCACTATGCATGGCTCCTGTTATTGATTGTACTCGTTGCATGGTGACTTTCGGAGGATAGTCAGTTCCCTCCACAGTATGAAGATTTACCGGAGGTAGCGAAGTTCACTTCGTTGTGGGTGACGAAGGATTTGGAGAGGATCATAGAATCAAAAGTCTTCTAAATACTAGTCGAAATGGACCTACACATGGTGATCAGTCAGAGGCCAAGGTTGTCTCCAATGTTGTTTGAGCAGTTGCGGGCCTACGCAGAATTTAAGGTTGAATTTCATAATGTATCCATCCGCGCAAGGCGAGACCCTAAAACGATATGGCACAAGTTTCCATACCTAGTTATTGATCTGTTTTTGTATTATTAGTTTTGTTGTGCTAATAACAATTACAGATTTATAAGCATGTGCTTGCTTCTTGCTTTTTTTATCGAGGTTTCCTTAGTTGTTGGTGCTTACAAACACATAAATTTCCTTAAGTTAAACAAGACATTCATGAGGAAAATAGCTTCAAAAATGAATAATGAACAAAAAACATGTACAGTGCAGGAAACCATCAAAGAGACACATTAACACAGCGTTTTAATGAAGGATTTCACCCCTCCTGGGCTACATCTCCTTGGTCCAACTTCCATGGCTTGGGCCTCCGTATTAGCTCAATGTGGAAAAAATGTTGTTTAGAAAGCCCTATGGCTCCTGATACCTACACTAATGTGTTTAGAAGGTCCAAATTAGCCAAGAACACTTCTTTCTAATCTCAATTTGGTCGAAAATTGAGCAAGTTATGCTTCATTCAATTTTTCCTAGGAAACCTCCGCTAAATTTGGAGAGACTCCAGTTAAGTCCACCAAAACTGGCAGTTTCTGCCTAATTTGGCGCACCGCCAAATCCACCACCAACTTAATCCGAATTTTAATCATGATTAATTAATGTTTAAACATATTTAGTTTAACTAAAATGGTATTAGCGCTAAGCGCTTCCACTGGCTGGCCCTTGGACGCATGGTTGAGGTCATATGGGGTGGGGGCTGGCCCACAGGGCTGGCTCCCACCACCTCGTCGTCGGAAAACATTTATGGCATAAAAGTATGTGTGCAACCCTCCTTTCAAATCCATTGTTTGTGGCTTAATGGTAATGCACAAGAATTAGGAGGTGGAGGTCACAGGTTCAAACCCACCCTCCTCCCATCACATTTTTTAATATATATGCAACCAAAAATTTAGGTAATGTGACCATTTAATGTTTAATTTCCATTTGAAATATATATAACATATATGCCTTCAGACATTGTTTTAATTTAAACGTGGGTTTAATAATTGATATTTCATATATATATATATATATATATATATATATATATATATATATATATATATATATATATATATATATATATATATATAAAAAAAAACTATATAATATAAATAATAACTATATATATAATATATAATAATATTTAAATAAAAATAAATTTGAATTCCACCTTGGAGCCAATTAGGCAATTTCCCTTTCACACAACCACACTGGCGAATCCGGAGGTGACACTTGTCACAACCCCATTAGGCAAAAACTGAAGAAGATTCCCCTTGCTCACTGGACTGCTGACTAGACTACCATGTCATCATTCTGTCCCATTCTACAATTTTTTTAGTTGTTTAGGAAAACTAATAGTAGGTCTTTTCTCCTTCATCCGGACTCCGTTTTTGATGAAACAAATTGCGTTTCAATCGTCTTGATGAGATGGACACAGCCATACAGTTTTCGAGCCAATCTAAGAACTTTTAATTTTGAGCTAAATACTGAGCACAGGATCACTCCTCCCTACTAGAAGCCTTTTTGACCCCAAACGATACTATTATCTGACAAGTAGATGAGGGTATAGCACCCTCACCTTTCTAGGCTCAATCCAATTTGGTTTTGACGAATTTGTTTCCTTGAGCTCCTCTCTAATGAAATCAACATTCACTTGCCTTGAGGACCTCGTTCTATACCTGTACTTGTCTTTGCCCATTTCAAGCTGATATTGCACTATTTCTTGCACCATTTTCAGTCGTTCATAGAAACTCATGGTTTTGTCCATGTCACCATCAAAAGCAACATCCTTCTTACCAAGATGACATAACAAAATATAATGCAAATGGATGAAAAATTTCACTACTTGGTTTACATGACTCAAGCCCGATTGTACATCTTCAAAGTATGAAATTTTCTGAACATAACTTTCATGTAAAAGATAATGATGCTTGAATACAACAGTGACATAACCCATAGGCCTAAAAGGCATAGCAATGAACTTGCTTCTTATACCTCTTTTGTATCTTCGAACCAAGTGAAATTTTTGACAAGTATCCATCCAATGAAAGTGCATGGATCGCTGCAACTTAATCTTTACACCATGAAAATCTTCTAAATGAAATAAAATGGTGAAGTTGCTTGCAAAAACCTAAAACTCAAATGAACCTTTCAAGTTTGAAAGAGAATAAAAAAGAATTAAACTAATCTTTTGGTTTGACGCAACACATGCCTCTTGTTGTTTGCCTCCCCACTGGAAGACTTTGCATACACATGACAATGCATACCAAAGAGCTTTTAAAGAAGAAATGTTAACAACAACTCTCCTCCAACATTGGGCTACCCCCAACAAACCTCTTATCAAAATGACAATCTTGGGCGTTGACCAATCAACTATGGCATCCAACTTAGAGAGGTTTGCCTTCAACTTACCTCCTCCAATATCATGGCCCAAATGCATCAAAGAAGTGAAACCCAACTTGTACTTTGATATCTTGAAAACATCAAACAATTTTCCTTCATAGATGACATGTGCATAAGAAAAATTTCTCAACATGTTTATGTCACCCAAGTGGACAATTTCTTTAAGAAATGACTCTTTTTTGCCATAATTCAAATACATGTATGTAATAGAAGTGCTACAAAGAACATACAACATTAAAAGGCATACAAACCATTCTTGTTTGGTGTTATGTATATTCTTGCACTAACCTCTTTTTACAACTTTTCTTTGGTGAAAACTACTCATTTTGTCCTCTTTCTTGAAATACTTACCATTCCTTTTTGACACCATAACCATCGGTGCACAACATGGCATAAGGAATGATTGAATGAGCCCATTCTTCAACAAACTTTTGCATTGCATTGGTGTCTCTACACTTTGCAATTTTGTCAACCCTTGCATGCTAACATCACAAAGAGAAACCTCTTGCTGCAAAGATATTTCATGTGAAGTTTCTTTCTCCTTGAAGGACAATTCTTTCATAACCTGAAATACTTCATCACTCTGATGAACTGAACCAACCAAATCAAAATTGAAACTTGCATTACATACAACAACACTTTCATAAAAAATATCATCATTTGGCTTGAACATGAGAAGTACTAAACTTTTACTTGAATTCACTACTCTTTTTGCCTCCCCTGCATTAACCAAAGAAATGTTCAACGTTTTGCGATGGGCTCTCACTATGTACTCCACACCATCCTTGAACAAGTGATATTTGTTTTCATGGCGGTAAAAGATTGCTTTCATGTGATACAAATAAGGACTACCCAACACCACACCTAAAATATCAAGCGGTACCACATCTAACTCTACTTCATCAACAAAATTTGCAATGATTGCAAACTTAAACAAACATTTTCTTGTAACCTGTAAACTTGTGTCTCTTGTTATCCATCCCAAAGGGAATGGTTTATGGTGAGGTACAGTTTCAAGATTCAATATGTTGACTACATCTACAGCGATTAGATTCGCTTGTGACCCACTATCGAAGAGTGTGTCAATATTGGTGTGTATAGATATGACCCTAACATGAAATAACTCAATTCATCTCTTTTCATCTGCAGTAGTAGTAGTGTTACAGTTTTGTGAACTACTGCTTGCAATATCTTGTTTCCCTTTGATTCCCATGATAGTGATTTTGTTTCCATCACTTGATTTAGAATCTAAATCTTCTTGAGTGGTAGTAGTGGTTTTATGTTTCCCTTTATTGTTGAACTTATTTGGTCTCATTTCTGGATACAATTTCCAGCAGTGGGCTTCATCATGCCCCTCTTTGGAATAGTGTTTGCATGTGATTTTCTCCCCTTATTTCTTCACACTTACATTCTTCTTTCCCTTCCATTTTCTTCCTTTCTCTTTCTCCTTACCCTTAGGTGGATTTTATTTCTATCCTCTTCATAAGCGTTCTTTCCTCTAGATTCAATATGTGTGGCTTCCACACATACTTCATCTAAATTAGTTGGATTTAACATAAGCATAGCGTATTTCAAATAGGAATTTAAACCCCCAATACATTTCAGCAGTGTATCTTGAGAATTCAAATTCACTCCAGTAATAATAAAGCCCTTTTCCCAAACTCCTGTGTATAATCTTGGACTATTTGGCCTTTAAGCTACCTAAAATTCTACCAACTCATAATGGATTTTTTCATATAGGCTAAAGGATAAAACTGTCTTTTAACTACAGAAACAAATTCAACCCAAGTGATGGATATCTTACCATGGATTCTCATTTCCTCTTGAGTCTTTGCTTCCCACCAAACTAGTGCAGCTCGCTCTAGCCTCAGTGAAGCCAACTGAATCTTTATGTTGTCTTCTTGAAGGTTCTAAATTCTGAAGTATACCTCCAACTTTCTAATCCAATTGTCCAACCTTTCTGCACTCACCTCTCCATTGTACATGGGAAGTTCGAATTTTATGTCCAATTTCAGTAATGGAGTTTTTTCTTTTGGGGTTTTAGACTGAGTATGGGCAGTTTCAGTGGTGGTAGTGGAAGATGATGTTGTTTGAGATGGTGAAGATGATGAGCAAGATGATGAGGAATATGATGAGGATGGTGAAGATGGAGGTGGTTTTCTACCATTCCTTTTGGAATCCTTCTTCTCATCTTTTTTGGCCTCTGAGCTTCCTTCTCCATGTGGAGGTTTAGAACTCTCTCCAACCATTCTAGTGTTCCTCTCTTCATAGAGGAATTTAACCATATCAGTCAAAGTATAGAAAACTTTCTTGAATTCTTCCTCTTCTGAAGAGGAACCTTCAGGCTCTCTTTCTCCAGACATAATGGCTATGGATTCAGGCTCAGAAATTTGTACTGATTATACCTCTTCAATCTCAGTTGAAGGAAAAACTTGAGGAGTTTCAAGTGTAGCTAGATTTGAAACTTTGGGTGGTGGAGACTATGGCCTTGTGTCTCTCCTTCTTCTAGGCATTACCTCAGGATTTGCAACCAATAGCTTCCCTTCTCCTTTCTGCAACTTTAACCTTGTAAGCATCACAATTTTGCAACCATTAAAACCCTAATTGAACAAACTCAAGCAAGCAAGAAATTCAACCTTGTGCTCTGATACCAACTTGATCTTTTTTTGTATGATTAGTTTTGATGTGCTAATAACAATTACATATTTATAAACATGTGCTTGCTTCTTGCTTTTTGTGTTGAGGTTTCCTTATTTGTTGGTGCTTACAAATAGGTAAATTTCCTTAAGTTAAACAAGATATTCATGAGCAAAATAGCTTCAAAAATGAATAATGAACAGAAAACATGTACAATGTAGTAAACCATCAAAGAGACACATTAACACATTGTTTTGATGAAGGATTTCACCCCTCTTGGGCTACATCTCCTTGGTCCAGCTTCCATGGCTTCGGCCTCCATATTAGCTCAATATGGAAAAAAAATTGTTGTTTACAAAGCTCTATGGCTCCTGATACCTACACCAATGTGTTCAGAAGGTCCAAATTAGCTAACAACACTTCTTTCTGATTTCAATTTGGGTGAAAATTGAGCAAGTTATGCTTCATTCAATTTTTCCTAGGAAACCTCCACTAAATCTGGAGAGACTCTAGTTAAGTCTACCAAAACTAGTAGTTTCCGCCTAATTTGACATGCTGCCAAATCTTCCATCGACTTAATCCAAATTTTAGGCATGATTAATTAATGTTTAAATGGATTTAGTTTAGCTAAAATGGGATTAGCGCTAAACGCTTCTGTTGGATGGCCCTTGGACGCGTGGTTGAGGTCATATGGGGTGGGGGTTGGCCCGTAGGGCTGGATCCCACCACCCCGCCGTCAGCAAACATTTATGGCATAAAAGTATGTGCGCGGCCCACCTTTTAGACGCACTATTTGTGGCTTAATGGTAATGCACAGTAATTAGGAGAGGGAGGTAACTAGTTCAAATCTGCCCTCTCCCCATCACATTTTTTAATATATATGCAACCAAAACTTTCGGTAATGCGACCATTTAACGTTTAATTTACATTTGAAATATATATAACATATATACCTTCGGACTCTGGTTTAATTTAAATGTGGATTTAATAATTTATATATAATATATAATATATATAGATATTAAATCTAATATATAGTTAAAAATACCTATATAATATAAATAATAATATTTAAATAAAAATAAATTTGAATTCCACCTTGGAGCCAACTAGGCAATTTCCCTTTCACACAACCACACTGGTGAATCTAGAGGTGACACTTGTCACAGCCCCATTGGGTGAAAACTGAAGAAGATTCCCCTTGCTAACTAGACTACTGACTGGACTGCCATGTCATCATTCTGTCCCATTCTGCAATTTTTTTAGTTGTTTAGGAAAATGAACAGCAGGCCTTTTCTCCTTCATCCGGACTTCGTTTTCGACGAAACGAATTGCGTTGTAATCGTCTTGACGAGATGGATGCAACCATATAGTTTTCAAGCCAATATAAGAACTTTTAATTTTGAGCTAAACACTGAGCACCTGATCAGTTATGGAGGCCAATGTATAAGAGATTGTGGGGACATGGCTAGCGGAGTGGCAACAACCAACAGATCTTGGCACAGGTACTAGAAAAGGTGGAGAAAGCTCTTACACCAGACGAAAACTGTGCAGAAATGGAAAGAAGCAGCATAGGCAACAGTGCATGAGTTGGCTTATCAGAAGAAGAAAGAAGTTGCTGCTAAGGCAACTATCGATAAAGAGCATGTTACAAAAGAGGCCACAATAGAAGTCGAAGAATTGGCTTCCCAGCACACTAAAGAGCAGGAACAGTCTGAGCAAGAAGGAGGCAGGGGTGACAAGTAGAGCACTCCCTTCAAATTGAACAAGCGAACAAAGGAGACAACTTTTGGACCCAGGAAGAAGCAAAAATGAGACAAGCACGCACACGCGAATCCAATGGTCTTCACTGAGGGGTACTTGGACGATATCGACGATAATTTTAGAGACACAATGACAGATCTGTGGACTCAATTTGAGCAGCAGTACATGCAGACGTTGGGGAGGGTCCAGAAGGATCTGTGCCAGTTGTAGATTCAAGCAGGGAGAATTTAGGCGAGTGTGGGAAAAGCGAGCAGGGTTCAAGCAAGCCTGTAGCAAGCGAGCGGGAGCGTAATGGAACCAGAATAGACTCTGGACCTCAGATTCATTCCCTTGCCAGAAGGAATAGTCTGTGTAGAGTCATAGTAAGATAATGCCAAGCTCGGAAAGATCAAAGGTGTGGGAAATAATTTAGCTGTGATGCTTCTTCAAACCCTCCGCATGCTTCATCAGGGGGTCTCAGATGAGCTTCGGATTAGAGAGAAGTGCGCGCTATCGTTGATTACCAAAGTTAAAATGAACAATGAACAGAACTTTTTCGAAAGGCTCAAGCTCTTAAGGAAAATGCAGAGCTAGCGGCACAAAGCCAGAGCCTCGTAGCAAAAATTGCACAAGCATGTAGTTCAGTACCAAAACTACACATTCCAAAGGATGCAGCTACTTCAACAAAGATTCATAAATTGGCCACTGCAGTGGGACAGTCTAAGGATGATGTAGGTCAAGTTACTTTTGATTTTTAGATGAAGATATCGGAACCGCAATTGAAACTGCAGCTCACTACTCCACCAGAGGTCAGGGAGTAGCGCGGTGCAGTCATTGTAGAACACATGTCTACTTTGGAGAATGCAGTATCGAGCTGCAATGGTATTTTTGAAACCACAATGGATCTATGGACCATGTTGCGGGACGACTCCAAACTGCAACGATTGCGTATAGAGATTAGAGAGGCACAATATCAAGTTGATGGGATCATGGCAACTGCGCGCACTTTGGTGACAGTCCATCACTTCACGCGCTTGTAGGAAATGAAGCTACTACAGGCACAAGTTGAGGAGCTGCAGCACAAAGAAGCAGTTTGGAAGGCTCGTATTCAACCATGGACAAAGGAAGCAAGCCAAATTACTCTTGCAATCCAGGAAAAGTTGAAGACTTTCCAGCAGACAAAAAGGACCATGCACCTCGCGATGGAGGGGCCAACTACAGAGAAGTTGGTCGAATAGGTACATCAGACCGCAGTACAAAGCACAACGTACCTTGAAGTCTTCAAGCTGGAGTTTAGTGACCTCTGCAATAAAGTGTAGAAGCCAACTGAGTGACTTGAGGGTGAGTCACCATATTTGTGTTGGGGGGTTGTTGGGATGGGATCCCTGGGGTCAAATTTTGTCAATTAAGTCAATTTTTGTAATAGTTTTGTTAAAGAATGTAAAGTCTCCGCGAAATATGGAAGCAAAGCACGAAGCTAAGAGTCAAAGGGGCATTAGTCCCTTATATGGGTAGGTGATAGGAGGGTATATGAAAAGGCTATATATAGTTGAGTCATAGTGAGTCTAAGAGATAAATTTTTGTGAAGAATCATTATAAGGGCAAGGTGCTAAGGCAGGAAAAGTTTTTTTCTATACTTAGGCGAAAGATGAAGGCTCCTGCAAATGAGTGTGCATAGACATTGGTAAGTTTGCAGCTGAGTGCGTGGGCCCCTACAACTGGGTGCGCAGGGATAAGAAGTCTGTATCTGAATGTTTACATTGTAATGAAGACTTTTTTTAGCTAAATTTGTGCATCTGTGCCTTGTTTATTTACTTTTGTTTAAGTTTATGTATCTTTGCTCTGTGGTCTGTTTTATGTTAATTAATGCTTAATTCCTATGCAAAATGGATAGATCTGTAATATTTATGCATAATAAATATAATTAACCACCTTCACGGAGATTGAGAAATTGTTAGATATATCTGTTGTAGTTAACTGTTCGGAAATGGTAGATCTGTGCAACGGCAGATCTAGGTCATAAAGGCTTCAGAATATACAGTTTATTGTGCAAAAGTAGTGAATCTATATCTTTTATGCATGTTAAGTACAATCAAGTACCTTAGCGAAGATCTGAAGGTCATTTCGATAGAGTTTCAGTAGTTGATAGTTGGAAGGAATAGATATGTGCGAAGGTAGATCTAAGCTATAAGATCCTTAGGAAGACCATCACATGGGCCTCTCGATGTAGAACCCTGAATATATCATCCCCCAATACTGATTCGGGTAAGACTGCATCCTTCGCTACGCAGGTTGTTGCCGAAAGGGCCAACAGTTAGGGTTTTGCTGGTTGGCGCGAATAACTCTGAACTTGGGTCAGGCCCCATTAAGCCAGCAATCTTCATATTTAATTCTCATCTACTGATATCAAAATCATAAATAATTTTTTGAAAACAAAACAAAACCCTTTACCTAACCAAATAGATCAAAAAATCAAGGTAATTGATACTTGTTTTTTATTGTTAACTTATTCAATTGCTTATAATCTATGCACAGACGTAGAGTGCCATCTTTTTTCGTTACAAAAAAAAATCGGGGCTCCCCAAGGGGACACGATGGGACGAATGTAACCGTTGTCCACTATCTCTTGGAGCTGCATCTTTATTTATGTCAAATCAGGAACACTCATCCTATAAGGGGCTTTAGATACCAGAGTGTCTCCCGGAACTAATTATATGGTAAAATCAATGTCGATTTTGGATGGAAATCCTAGGATCTCCTCCGGAAATACATATTTAAATTCCTGAATGACTGGTATCTTTTCCAAGGAAGATATCTTACCCTTAGAGTTAGTGTAAACCACTTGAATAACATAAATTTGAAATCCATTTTGAATGCATTTCCTTAATTGATGGGTTGTAATACGGCGTAACTTGAATTCGCTTCTAACTCCCTGGATTTATTTTTTGATACCCTTATCCGTAAGGAAATTAATTGTCTTCTATTTACAATGTACTAAGGTCCAGTGTTGCTCCAGCCAATCCATACCTATCAGTACGTCATAGGAGCCTAGCAGCAACATATTTAAATTTTCCTTAACTTGCTTCCTAGCTAAATATTCTATGCAATTCTCTAGTTTCACAGTTACTCTCCTTTTAGCTCCTATGGCTAACTGTACTAGCCAAGGATTTCTGAATTTTACACTCTTTATATGACACCAATCAACTATTTTTGGGCTAACATAACTTAGACTTGCACCAGGATCTATCAAAATGAAAACAAGATAGTTAAATATTTTACCTTCAAGTTCCAAAATCACTTGTTGATACTCTGCCCGATGATCCTCTAAGGATTCATTAATCCTTGGTATGCTCCTTTCCATGTCACCAACGGTGGAGCCCTCTTATATATTCATAGCTTGTTCAACTCTTGCACGGTGGGGATAGTTTTTATAGTAGTAGGGTTCCCCACAACCCCAACACTGTAAAGGGGTATTCTGATCTTGACCGGGTTCTGGCTTACTAGATGCTTCAGTATGTTTTTCTTAATTCTACGTTCTAAATTTTTTATGATTCCTGCATGATGGTCCATTCATCACTTTCCGACTTGGGTTCCTTGTGCCAACAATTCTTGCATTCTTATTGGCTGAATTTTTTTTTGCACCTTCTTACTTATCCAAATTTTGTTACCCTCACCTTTTTTCCTCATTTGATGATAGTAGATTTGAGCCTTCCGAGTCACTTCGTCCATTGTCTTAGGGTTATCAAATTCCAATCTTCTTTCGTAAAAATAGGTAAATTGTTGATAAAGCATTGTACCTTGGCCTTTTCTTCACAGGATATAAGGAACATATCTTAGAAAGGAAGTAAACTTGGTTATAAAATCATCCATAGACTGTTGCCCTAGTTTCAAGTCATGAAACTCTTTTTCCTTTTCATCATAAAATCGCTCTGTCAAATATTTGTCCTTAAAGGGTTTCTTAAATTGTTCCCACGTAACTTCCTGCTCATCAATCCCTCGAACGATTTTAATTTCTTCCCACCATAAGGTTGATTTACCTTGAAGTTGGTATATTTCCAGTCTTTCTTTTAAATTACCCTCATATTCACATATTTGAAAGTATTTGTTCATATTAATTAACTAGGCTGTTTCCGCTTCCTGAGCCTCTCAATCCTAAGTTGGGGGTTTGATGTTTTTGAACTCCCCTTGAAGTTTGCTTTTCTATGTTTTAACTCCCTTCCCACTGGAGAAATTAACATATTCTTCTTCATTTCCATCTCGACCTACCTCAAACTCTAGATGGTCTTCTTGTTGTCTGTGAAACTCCTCTCTATTTCCTTCATCCTAACTGGGATTGGGATTCCTTTGATTTTGCCTATCTGAAAGGGTTTTCATAATATTTTCTTTTTCTAATTGTAACCTTTCATTATAAGCCCTTAGGTTCATCATCTCTACTCATAATTGTTGAACAATTTCTAACAGCATAACATTCGTGTTATGGGTTTGTTTGCCCAGTTGTACCCAATTTTTGGGTTATTTTCTAGTACAGGTGTTGGGCCAAATCTTCTGGCGGCCCCTCCTGACAGGGTATTCCCTATTCCCCATCTCATATTGAACCAGCTTCCTCTATGCATCATAATCACTTTTTTTATTCTACATACATCCATCCAGGCCTCAGTGTAGTAACCCTATCTCTGATACCACCTGTGACATACACTAGCCACAAACAACCAACATTTAATAAATGTAAAAAAAAAAAATTACTATGGTCTTAAACAATACATGAACCTCTACCCATATGGATTGAATAATATCATTACACAGTTTTGTTTTATCTTTATTACATGAACCTTCAAATTCCTTGTACTACAATCTTTATTTTAAATACACCTACATATACTTATAGGTCGAAGCTTTGGTGTTATTATTTTTTTTTTGAAACAATAAAAATATTTTGGTATTTTACTTATAAAATTAAATACCAAAGATTATCGGTTTGGATATATATCACATTTGTTGCCTCCGACGATGATATCTATATATAACTTAATGTACAAGAGTTGAGGTAACAAATTCCCTTTCCCAACTCTAGAGTTGAGACTCATTCTATCATTTTCTCTAGGGTTTGGACTCTCTGCAACCATGACCATAGTGAAAGAGGGTTTCAATCGTTGGAATTCTTTCCACCTACATGTATCCTAATTACACAATCTTATCGGTTGATACTTGAATAATCCAGATGCAACTCGTTGTAAATTATGCATTTAACCCAATTTTTACCTTGGTTGTGCAGGTAACTCTGTCTGGTCTCGGATACTCACTCCCCAGTGAGGGAGAGACATTACCGAGAACATATTCTTAGGTAATCTCTAACACAGTGCATACATTTGGGTAGCAATGTCCAGTCAGACCTGGTTAAAGGAAGAATTGTATCACAGGAACTTTACCCACCGAACCTTAATTTTTCACGTGAGTTGGCATGGCGCAGCCCAAATGGCTCTCTGTACGTAGTAATTTGGTCACTGAATTTTACATTTTTAGCTACCCTCATTTGGAATTCTGCTAAATGTGTTCTTATCTTGCCAGCATGTTAGGTTTCATCCATAACCCTTCTTCTTCTTATGAATGTGGGGTAACAGCTGCATGACGGTTACTAATGAGTTTTATTCTTTCATATACTAGGATTGAATCACCCTAACTGTAATGATTGCTTTCCTCTCACAATGAGTTCTGGGTTGTCATAAAGTCTCGACATGGTTTGCGAAATAGTGGTTTCAGTGCTCGTTAATGCTACCTTTTTAATTTGTTAATTGTCGTAATATATTATGCAGTTTCATCCCCTTCGTGTAAAACAACTAGAAAAATGTTTATGAATATTTTTCCTTGTGCTAAGTGTTGGAGAGGTAAATCCCCTCTATGGATAGAGGCGATCCCTACTAGCCCGGAGTGGGTCTAACAACAATCAATCAATGCTACTATGCAAGTTCCTAATTGCAATTAAAAGGCAGGAAAAGAGCACCTACTTGGATTCCAGCGCTGTTGTTTGATGAAGAGATGCCACCTTCGCTCCTTCGCTCTGGCTGGTCACGATCCTTCGCGATCTCCGCGAATAGATACCTGCACACACGAAGAGGAAACAAACACAAGCGTGAAATCTAATAAAAGCAACTATACATCAGTCAGAAAGGATGTAATTCACATTAACCATTGCATAGACAAATGAGAATGGAACAATAATAGTAGTCATCTATTATTAATCAAGCAGAGAAGAGTACAACCAAATGTTCTGACGTCGGTATCCTTCTCAGGAGGGGCCAGTCAGCAAGTCTCTTAAGCATTCACCTTTGGAAATGATTCTCCCAAGACAAGAAACTCTCTCTCCCACACAAGCAACACAACACAACCTTCCCTAAGTAATCAAACACTTCCACACTTATCACACCAACTACCTATAATAGCAGCAATCTGAGCACTATGAGCTCCACACAATCCAAGCTATTCCAAACTAGCTGCTCATGGTAATGGTAGAGGTTTATATAGGAGAAGGAGTCTCCTTGAATGGTGGAAGGATGAGCTTATCTTCAAGGGAAGTAGTTGCAAAGGGTCGAACAGACATGCCATAGAAGGGAGGCGATACTCACAAAGCCAACAACCAGGTATGGAGTTATCTGGAAGGCTGGCTGTTGGAACAAATTCGCCCAAACTGGATCAGCGCGGGTGCATAACTGGTCTGGCGCGCTGACGTCGCAAAGACATAATGGAAAGGGCCATGTCAGCGCGGGTAAATACAAACAGAGGCTGCACTGGTCATGAAATTCGATCAGCGCGGGAAAGTCGTGTGCTTCCGCGCTGGCAGCGCACGCGGTCTGGTATGAAGCGCCAGTCATCGCAGATATTTTAGAAACAGACGCGCTGATGAGGAAAACTTTAGGAAAGTGGGTTTTTGGCCAGTTCAGAAGGCATGAAATTGATTATTGTGAACTCCTGACACAGTAGGGTGACTGACAGGGAGACAGTGACAAATTACTGTGTAACAGATGCCCCCTAAAGCATGAAGGCCGAGAGAGTGGGAGGGGTGAAATGCTTTACAAAACTCGCCGAACTGGAACACCACCAGGAAGGACCGAATATCCCTGATAATCAAGTACATGCAGTCTAGGCATGGGCGCAGCCATCTGAAAGACATGCGAAAAGGTCTGTGGAATGGACGCAGCCACCCAACTAAAGAGACCAGAATAATGATAAGGTATGGTCGCAGCCATCCATGAAGACTCAGGTATGGGCGCAGCCATCCATCAATGAGTCATGTAATGATCATCCACAAAATCGCAACCTGGACCATAACAGACAGAGATCCAGGGTCTTGCGCTCCGTCCCGACCCGAACAAAGTACAAGTCCAAGCATGTGAATACATGAGCTGAAGTCGAACATGCATGGACATCGTCTGATTACCAGTCAATGATGAGAACTGTTAACAGACGCGAGAGGTACCACCAATAATGACAATGGTCCTCAAGGTACTATAGGCACAATCTGCAGCGTGTGAATCAATGAGCTGGTGTCGAACACCCGCAGAATCATTCGATCGGAGGCCAATGATGAAAACCTCGCGTCGAACACGAAGAACCTGCCATTGAGGCATGCAGGCTCTAAGGCACCTGAAGGGAGTCTCTAAGTCACCTTCCTGGATAATGAGCTGAAGTCGACAGGAAGTGACCTTGATCGAAGGTGGGTCATAATGTTTCCCACATCATCGACATGAGACAGAGGTAAAATGATTTGTGTGAGATAGCAGATGAGGTTGTATTATTGTAGAGGTCAACTTCTCTTGAACATATCGGCGACACGATAGTGGATTTGGCAGTATTTGACATCAAATGAGCAGAGGGTATGATGACAACGACAATGATCAAATGAGAGGTCAAATAGGATAACCCGTATCCACGGAGGTCAGTTGTGAAACAAACTGAGAAATTCCCACCCGACACGGATGCATACCAGTGCCATGTTCAAGAGCGACATACTGCCGACGCGACAATTGCAGTTTCATTTTCCCCACCATTTCTGGCAGGTACCCCGGTTATTTTTGGATGACAAGCTTGACGGGGATAGCATATGCTCTAAGAGTGTCATTTCGACGATACCCGATGTCATCAAGTGTTTAGCGAGCCTGACAAAGGAAAAACTCGGCGCCTTTTCTTGTTTATAGAGTCTGAAAAGACATCGGAAAAGGAAACTCCAGGGGGGTCCTTTTTCGTAAAGTTGTGTCTCTCGAGCCCGAAAAAGTATAAAACAATGCTCGAAAGAACCGCCCAACCATTACGATCGAGGAGTACTTTTCGTAAATAGTGCCTTCGACCCGAAAAAGTAAAAAAGCGGTCGGAAACACGTCGTTTTAGAGCCAATAACGAGTGCGAAACGACAAACACCCGGCAATCTTTTTAAGTTACACGGTCGGAAAAAGAGCTTAAAACGACCACCTCTCATTCCCTTTAACGAGCCGGAAGGAAGCTCGGCAATCTTTTCTCGATTTATGTCGGAAAAGAGCTCAAAGACGACATTTTTGGGACCAAGTATACGAAAGACTGCTTACGACCACGTCGGTTACCTGAACCTGCACAAGAACACCACCCGCATAAATCTGTTCGATATGCATAAAAACATAGTAAAACATGCATAAAGGCATAATTAAGCGACACTAGAGCCAAATCCATGGTAAAACATACGACCAAAACCCACATTAATAAGAAATTATAGCAAATTATGAGTTTTTTACCATAAATAGGGGGGTAAAAGTCATTTTTACCATTGTTACCATTTTGGATTGTGAAGAACGTTGAGGAGCTGAAAAGTTGACGGAGCGATTTCCAGCCCGTGCGGACACCATTCATCCGGTAGCTTCTTCCAGGATGGTTCTCCTCTCCCTGCGTTTCATTTGGAGCATTTTTTTAAGCAATTCTGTGGTGGAATGTGGCCATTTGGGAAAATTCTTTGAGCGTTGGTGCGCTCTCGGTCAGCGCGGGTTTCCCGCGCAGGACCGCGCTGATCGACTTATTTTTACACGTACCACCTCTTGGTTCAGCGTGGAAAACACGTGTGCTTCCGCGCTGACCCAAGGAAAAAACAAAGGGGCGCCATTTTCAGCGCGACTGTTTTAAAAACAGTCACGCTGGCGCGGAAAAATTTGATTTTTAATAAAATGAACGTTCAAACTTCCACAATTAGCACTCTAATGTTTCTTCATGGTCTTGCAGGGCAAAATGTCTTTTGTGTGGCAAGAGAGAGCTCACGATGACGAGGATATAGCGGCTTATGCGCTTCCCGAATGCCGAAATGCAATGCGGGCATGTGGTTTCCTGAAATTCTTCCTGACTCCGCGCCTGAGGGCACAACCTGACTTACTGGAGTTCCTAATCAGAGCTTGGAACCCCGTAGATGGGAAATTCAGAATCCGTGGTGAGGATATCGAGTTTGACTCCACGGACATTTACTTTTTGACTGGATTGTCACGCCGGGGTCAGATGCCCATTCTGGAGGGGCAGCGACCCAGCGATGAGACACTGGACCAGCTGATCGCTCGAGTATGTCCAGGAGCCGCGAAAACACGGAGCGGGAAGGTTGGTATCCCGACAGTGCGAGACATGCCTCTTCGCACTATACTCTTCCTAGTGACACGAGCAGCGGGTTCTTTGGCCAATCATGAGGCCTCAAAGAACCAACTACTGCTAGCTTTAGAGTGCCTACAGCCCACCATTTTCAACTGGGCGATAGCTATGACTAACAGCATGAAGAGGCAACTAAACAACTGCCGTCGCGGAGAGACGAAGCAGTTTGTGTACGGGTCGCTTCTTCTCCCGCTCATGCTGGAGCGGGTGCCGGCTCTACAGCTACATACGATGGCCGTGGATCCACCTAGAGGTCCCCGGGAGACGAGGGCCAGCCAATGGGCCTGTGTCATGCCACGTGGAGGTGGAGGCCGCCCAGTATCTTGGGGAGTGTATTTCAGAGAGTGGCTGGACTGCCAGGTTGTCATTGTGGAGGACTGGCCATATGCTGGCATGGACTTCCGCAACGATCCTGACATGCCACTGCCCGCAGGAGAGCATTTGGACGACGGAGGTATGATACTTGATCTTTTTTCAATATTTTTTAATATTTTTTATTTTTCATGTACATGTCTTAATAAATGTCACTGTATGCAGATGTGGGACCTGTGAGACCCATTGGCCTAGCCCCAACGGCATGGAGAGAGGGGCAAGGAGCTGGAGCCCTGGCCTTGGTTCCTCCAGGAGTGGATACGTCGGCGACTGTGGCTCGCAACCTTGAGGGTTTGCTGGAGGGAGTGCCGGATTACCAGGGGGTCGAGGAGGTCCCTATAGAGCATCAGATCCACACAGTGGGGGTGGCACCGAGGATGCACCGCCTTTTGAGGTGGGTGGCACGAGCAGCTGTATGCTAAAGAGAGCATAACCCAGCACAGTAGTCGCCTATGTTTACTTCCACTGATGTTTTGAGAGACATATGTCTCGGATGTACTGAGGACAGTGATTCCATTTTTGACACATACACTTATTTTTGAGCGCCTTAGTGTGCCACACGATATATATATATATATATATCTATATATATATATATATATATATATATATATATATATATATATATATATATACATACCGATTTTTGGATGGATCTTGTTACATATGGTGATGTTTTGTTTATGCTATGCAAATGTTCAGTACAAATGTAATCTTATGTATGAATTGCACAACACATGACCCATGTATTTTAATGTTTTAAATGCAATCTTAAAATCACACACGGTACGCATGCAAACTATGCTTGGAAAATATCTTATTTACATATGCTTTACTCTATTATGCTTTCTATGTTTTCTTGTATGATGTTTATCTATTTCGCAAATGTCTGTCTAACACATGATTTGCCAGTGCATCAGTCAACGTGTTTAATCGTCTCGGAATATGCTGATATGTGATATAGTCAAAATTCCTTTCTAACAATCTGACACGTAGATACAACCTTAGGATACGTTGGTCTCTGACGGAATATCGCCCATTGAGTTGATGAACGACAAGCTGGGAGTCGAGGTTTACCATCATTGCACGAATGCCGAGATCAACTGCTTCGGCTAGTAGCTCAATTACGGCACTATATTCGGCAACATTATTAGTGGTACGACCGAGGCAGACTCCTTGAAGATCTAGCAACTCTCCGTGAGGATCATAGATTGCCCACGCCGCAGAGGACAAATTGCATGTACTACGACAGGCGCCATCAGCGAAACCAACATAAGGTGCACTAGACATCTGCACAAGAAGGAGAAAACACAATAAGAGGCAAACACGCCTTCACACCAAAGCAAAACACGAAATCCTGCACACAAAACACACTAAACACGCGTATGTACAAACTGAGTGCACGAAGTCATGCATAATATTTCTTCAAATACAGCCCGTTGCGGGGCTTGTCAAGAGGATTTCCTTCGTAATCAATCAACTCATATGTGCCCTTTTGTAAAACTCTTTTAACGATATAGGGACCTAGCCACATGGATTCGAGTTTTCCTGCCCCCAGCTTATCTTTAGCTTGATCATAGAGCAGTACTAGATCTCCCTCAACGAGGGAACGAGGATGAATGTTCTGGTCAAAGTGAGCCTTGACTCTCTTCTTTTGCGCTTCGATAGCCAGAGAAGCTAAACGACGAGTCTCGTCTAACTGTTCTAGGTAAAGAAGTCATTCCTCCACCGGAGTGGTGTTGGGAAGCAACTCGACAGCTAATTTCAACGAAGGAATCTCACACTCGACGGGAAGGGTGGCCTCCAGTCCGTAAACCAACTGAAACGGAGTGAAACCGGTGGTGTCCTTCACAGAAGTTCGGTAGGCCCACAAGGCTGGGAACAGCATCAGATGCCAATTAGACTTGTGCGTATTGATGGTGCGTTGAAGCATAGTGATCAAAACTTTGTTCACGGCCTCGACTTGACCGTTGGATTGTGGATAGTACGGTGTCGAACTATCTTGACGCAAGCCTAGTTGGGTCGTTAGTTTCGTCATCATGTGATTACGGAAATGCTTTCCGTGATCCGTGACGATAGCCTGAGGGACTCCGAAACGAGTAATGACATGATTAAATAAAAACTGCGTCGCTATGTAACCGTCTTCGTTCAATGTAGGCATCGCTTCGGCCCACTTGGTGAAATAATCCACGGCAACGATGATATACCCATGCCCCCCGGCCAAACGAGGGTTACAGGACGTATAATCGATGCCCCATTTGGCAAATGGACCTACGGTGACAACAGGGTGCAGTGGTGCAGGAGGAGCACGCATTTTCCGGTGGTATACTTGGCATTCATGGCATGTGCGAATGGCAAGAATGCAATCTTTGAAGATAGAAGGCCAAAAGTAACCAGCACGGAGAATTTTCTGGGCGGTAGCATATCCGGACATGTGACCGCCACAAGCACCAGAGTGGCAGTCATTCAACACCCGCTCAGCTTCCTCGAGAGTCAAACATCGGCGGAGAACAGAATCAACGCCGAGGCGGTACAGGGTATCGCCCAAAATGCGATAGGGTTGAGATTGGTGACGAATTCGCCGTCGAGCATCTTTCGATACATTTGGACGGAAGGAAGACGTCTGCAAATATACGATAATGTCCCCGTACCACGGGTCGAGGGTGCTGATGAGAAACAATGTTTCATCTGGGATATGCTCCTCCGAACGAGATGGTGCAAAGTGAGATGGTAAGGAACATAGCAGTTCAGCAAAGACCAGAGATTTCTTAGACTTGGCTACAGTGAATTCCAAGTCGAACTCTTGGAGGATTACAATCCACTTCGAGTATTTTCCCCCCAGTAGTTGACGCGACAAAATGTAGGTCATGGGGTTGCAGTCAGAGATCACGGTCGTTGTGCGCAACAGGATATAATGCCGGAATCGTTGGACGGCGCAGACAGCTGCCAATGCCAACTTCTCGACATATGCGTAGCGAGTTTCCGTATCCAGAAGGTTGCGACTAAGATAATAGATAACGTGCTCGGTGCCGGCATCATCATCCTGCACTAGAACCATGCCGATGGTGGTGTCAGCGGCAGCTAGATAGAGAGTGTAATCACGGTGGTAGTTCGGAGGTCTTAAGAGCGGAGCTGAGACAAGAAGGTCTTTAAGGCGCTCGAAAGATTCCTGGGCGATAGCATCCCAACGAAAGGGTGTGTCTCGCTTTAATAACCGTGTGAAACCCTTAGCCACCTCGGCATAATTCGGAATGAATCGTCTGAGAAAATTAGCTTTACCCTGCAAGCTCTGCAATTGCTGCAAAGAGGCAGGGGGAGGAAGATTCAAAATGGCCTCGACTTTGAGGGGATCCAGACGGATGCCTTCTCGGGAGACGATGAACCCGAGTAGTCGGCCAGATTCTACGCAGAAGACACACTTATGCGGATTGAGTCGAATACGGTAGTGTCGACAGCGGAGAAAAATTTCGCGTAGATGAGATGGATGGTCCTGACGCTTAGCTGAATGAGCTGGGAGGTCATCCAGGTAAGGCTGTACAATGTGTCGAATATCATGAAAAGTGTATGACATCGCATGCTGGAAGGTGGCACCGGCATTTTTGAGACCGAAAGGGAGCTTCTTATAGGCGAAGGTGCCCCAAGGACAAATGAAGGCTGTCTTATGCTGGTCTGCGGGGGCTATGTTGATCTGGTTATAGCCAGAGAAGCCGTCCATAAATGAATAAATTTCACTTCCTGCGCAGTCATCAATAAGCTGATCAATGAAAGGCGTAGGAAAGTTATCTTTTGGACAGGCACGATTGATGTCGCGGTAGTCAACACAGACCCGGATAGTGCCCTGCTTTTTATTCACAGGGATTATATTAGACACCCACTCCGTGAGGGGGATGGCATAGATGAAACCAGCTCGAAGAAGCTTTTCGACTTCGGCCTTGATGGCTGCAGCCTTTCGAGGGTGCACTGGACATAAGCATTGACGAACGGGCTTAGCGTCTGGATAAGTAGGTATTTCGTGCACCACAATACTAGGGTTGATGCCGGGCATTTCCTCGTAAGACCATGCGAAAACATCGCGAAATTCACGAAATAAAGCAGTATAGAGTTGAACTTCCTCAGGAGTGCATGTGACTCCAATGAAAATATTCTCGACAATCCCTGGTTTGAAAGAGATGTCGATAGGCTGGGTTTGCGTGATGTTATCCATATTGCCCTCTGAAGACACTTGATATAGCTGAACAGGTGTTTGGAGGGGCGGAGATGGGACACATGAAGCAAACCGCTCGAGACATGCGACCATTTCCGAATGTGGAGGGAGAAACGAAGAGCGATGGTGGTGATCTGACCAAGGGAGCTCTTCGAGAGACATAGTCTCTATGATGGCCTCATCGGAGGGAAATGTTTCCTTCAGAGGATCCGAAGTGGCCTCATCACCCAGCCAAGGGAAATGATCATATGAATAGGGAACACTGCTTAGAAAAGCAGGTTCAGGAGGGGGAGCCGATGCAGTGACAATCTCGATGTAGTTGAGCTCGGCAGGACTCAATGGCATCATATCACCCCAAGAGTCTTCCTGATTCAAGGGAGGAAGAACCCATGGATCAGAACGTACTGAAATCATGTTAACAGGGGCGAGATTCGGTGGTGGGAGGGGAAAGACTCCCATTAAGGAGGGATCTTTGAACAGTCCGGCACCCACACTCACTAATGACTTGGAGGTATGCTCCACGAACGGCACATTACCTTCAGAAGAAGAAGCAAAAAAGGACAGCTGGTCCACCGTGACGATTCTCCCTTGATAAGGGAAGCGAACGACACGGAACAAGGAGGAAGCCACGGCTTGCATGGCGTATGTCCAGCTTCGTCCAAGGAGGAGGTTGTAAGTGAGATTAGCATCAACAACTTCAACCTCTACCTCTACGGTTTTCCCTTCTAAAGAGATAGGCAATCTTGGGAGGATACCATATGGACGAGATTCTCTTCCATAGAAAGCTTCCAGGGTCGTAGGAGACTGACTCAGAGCAGGAGAACCAATAGCCTTCCAGCAAGCAACAAACATGATGCAGGTCGAGGCACCCTCATCAATGACTGTACGATGAATCGTTTTGCCATTGATGAGGACCTGTATAAGGAAAGCCACTTGGTGAGGCAGTCTCTGTGTGAAACCCTCGAGATCAAAAGAAATTAAATCCGAATTTGCCGGGTCGATGCCACCAATGGCTGATAGCAAGGACCTCCTCTGGGAGGGGCAGCTCTGGAGGACTTCTAACGCAGACATAGCAGACGGAGCTTGAGCTAAGTCCTCGACAATGCTATAGTGCTGGGCAGCACGAGCATTGGGGTTATAAGATGACTTCCTGAGTACACCTTTTGGAGGGGGTCGGGGGATCATCTCAGTGCTGGGCCGTTCGATGTGAAGGGGACCAGAACTGGACGGAGGAGCGCTGGAGGGAACCTCCGGCTCTTTCCCGGCTTGAGACGGATAATCTTTCGCTCGAGTTGAAACATGGATGGGAATCGTTCCAGCCATGAACACTTGAGAACCGAACGAGGAAGAGGATTGAGACGGATCTGCCACCATTTGGGTCTGCTGGGAAGGGAAAGGCTCTTTAAGCACAGCAGGAGGCCCCGGAGCACCTTTCAAAAGTCGACTAACTTCGGACCGCCTTGGGCAATCCTTGGTATAGTGATCCTCATCGCAGATGAGACAAGGATACTTAGGTTTTCGTTTAGCTCCTTCCTCGGAGGGAGGCTTAGGAGGATCCTGCTTGGGCTGTCCAGATTTATCTTTAGCTTTCCCTTTCTTTTTCCCTTTTGAGGATTTGTCCGCCGCGGTGGACTGAACGGCATTTACCTCGGAGGTACTCCCAAAAATTAATTGGCCCTGAGAAGCATTTTCGTTAGAGGAGTTTTGTTTCTGCTTCCCAGTGTTTGCGGCCGATTTCTTTGATGACGAATTCACAAAACCAATGACTCCATCAACAGAAGGCTTTGGTGGAGCCTTGGGCTGTCCAGGCCTCGGGGCATCTGGCAAATACTCATACAAAGTACCCGACTAAGAGTACACTAAGTCGAGGTACTGAGCTCGCGCGATTTCTTGCTCTTCAGTTACACACGCTCCCATTGCGATGTCTTTTGCAATCTTAGGGACAAAGGAAGTCGTGAACCAATCGGTCAGGAGTTGATCAGGAATCCAAAATTTGATCAAGAGACGACGCCTTCTCCATTCATGTATATGATCAGAGATGTGCGTAGCCGTATCCTGTTTGAGAGACGTGAGGAGATGTGTCCCAGTCTCGTACCGAATAGGTAACTGAAAATGAGTCAAGAAGGCCATAGCCAACGAGTTGAAATCTTGAAACATGCCGCGATTCAGCTCGATGTACCACTTAGCGGCTGAACCAGTGAGAGTTCTCTGAAAGAGGCGGAGCCGGATAGAATCATCAAGCCATGAGTTTGATGAACACCAAAGGTGATAAGTCATTACATGGGCCTGAGGGTCTTCACCAGCTTTGCCATCAAACTTTGGACAATCACCTGGTATTTTGGTTGGAACCGGTGGCCGATATGGATTATGCAAAATAGGATCATTTGTTAACTTGGACACATCAGGCAGTTCCAACGTTGCTAAGAACGGTAACTGAGGGTTAAAGGACATTTGTGGCTGCGGATTCGAGGCAACATTAGGGTTCCAACCAGACGGTGGTTGCCCCCATGGGTTCTGTCCAGATGGACCCCGCCCGAAAGGGCTTGGTGCATAGGGACCTTGCCCATAGGAGTTCTGTCCATACGGATTCTGGCCATATGCGGACAGTTGTCCCTGTGTCTGCCCCCCAGCTCCCCAAGTATTAGCAACTTGCCCTACAGGTGCAGCATACTGATAATTTTGGTAAGGAGTGACCTGCGGTTGTTGATAATTTTGATAAGGAGCAAAGTGAGTTTGCCCCTGGGGTTGCTGGTAGCCATATGACTGCTGGGTCTCATACTGAGCCTGATAAGGAGGCTGCATCTGGTAAGAAGGTTGAGGCTGTGGCCCACCTTGCATTTGATAACCCATTTGAGTTTGAGGCCCAGAGTAATGTCCTTGAACCGGCTGGGCTTGGATCATCTGGCCCGAAGGTTGACTTGGTTGGATTTGGGATGGACCTGGCTGGCCGGCAGGATGAACTTGCTGGGTGCCAGGTTGTCCGTGGACCACCAAGGGTTGTCCTTGCGGAACAGATGACTGAGCTGGATGAACAGCTAGTTGACCCTGAGGTTGGCCAGCTTGTCCGGATGGATGATTAGGGCGGACAGCGGGTTGACCTTGCTGCATAGAAGGTTGGCCCGCCTGCCCCCCAGGGTGCACAAACTGAGCAGAGGGCTGGCTTTACTGTATAGCAGGCTGCCCCCCTTGGTGTATAGGCTGAGCAGTGGGTTGGCCTTGCTGTATAGCAGGCTGACCCCCTTGCCCAGAAGGATTCATGGATTGAGCAGTGGGTTGACCCTGCTGAACGTAGGGTTGCCCACCTTGCCCAGAAAGATGACCAGACTGGGCAGTAGGTTGGCCCTGCTGTAAGTAGGGTTGCCCCCCCTGCCCAAGAGGATATCCCTGCTGGACTGCTGGTTGACTTTGAGGAGTATAAACTTGCCCAGCTTGTCCAGATGGGTACCCCTGCTGGAAACCGGGTTGGCCTTGTTGAATGTAAGGCTGCCCTGGTTGTCCAGTTGGGTAACCTTGCTGGGTACCAGGTTGCCCTGGATATCCAGAAGGTTGACTCTGATATGAAAACGACGGACCCCCAACGGCCGAGGGTTGTCCCGGGTAGGGTTGTCCCTGCGGGCCCCCAGATTGTCCTGGGTAAGGCAGGCCATAAAGTGGTTGCCCTTGAGGGGTTTGCACATAAGGCAGCTGGCCTTGATTTGGCGGTCCTTGGGGCTGTCCGGGAGGATTCTGGCGCCCTCGGAAAGTATGAGTAACGGGATCATACGTAACGTCCAACGGTGCCGAGTTCTCAACGAAAGGTTGACGAGGCAGGGATGAAACGTTCTCGAGGTACTGACCGTTAGCATCATAATAAAAGAGTGGACCTTGGTAATCTGGGTCCACAATGGGCTGCCCATGGGCATCATACGGCCCTGCTCCTGGAACACCACCAGAAGAGGGCTGAGCACTTTGTGTAGGATCGATGACTCCAGATGAGACCCTTGGCTGGCCCTGACTGTAAGAGGGACCAACCCCAGGGTTTGTAGATGAGGATGTTGTCACAGCACTAACGACCGGAGTCGAGTGCGCTACACAAACGGTCAGATTTGTGGGAACTGAGGTAACAGGTGTATTAAGACCTGAAGTAATAGGCGTATTAAGAGGTCACGAAATAAAGGGCCCCGTGGTGGAAATAAGACTAGGATCCCATATAGTCGTAGAAGTAGCTCTAGTAGCTATCCTATCCCTCACTGACTGATATCGTGGAGGGAGTGGAGAGGTAGCTGGGATCGGAGTTTCAATGTCTGTCACCACGGGTGTCTCACCTGTGCTGGAAGATGTCTCATCCATGGGGGAAGTAGACATCAAAGACGACATACTGAGAGGAGTACGAGGGGTATAGTCGTTGTCAGGCTCCCAGATAGGATTCCAATCTTCTATGTAATCTTCGTCGCCCGGGGCACGTACGTTGATAGGCTGGATACTCGGAACAATGGGAAGAGTATCGCTTACAACCGGTACCTCTGGAGCAATAGAATATAGAGAACCTTGATCACTCGGACCGGGAGTTGACGGGTCAGCCAGGATGACAAGACCCCTTAGAAAACCTAAAGAAAACTAACGATAAAGACCCTACTCAAGCTAACGCACACAAGATCTAACCAGGTGATTTTATCGTGGCCGAATAAATTTTTAAGACACATGAACCAAACTTGACCTTTTCATGTTTCAAGAGTCGAGAAAAGGACGAAAAGATGACTCCAGTCTCCTTCGAATGTTTAATGAGCACGAAGTGACAAGACGCTCACAGGCACCTTTTCATTTAGGGAGTCCGAAAAGGATCAAAAGTGACTGCTCTGGAGACTCTAGGTAAAGGGTTTACCAAGTGACCCGTAAAATTGCTTATACACCTTAGCAATCGTATGAGAGCCAAGGACTTTCCGTACTGCAGCCAATCTTCCCGAATGTTGTGTTCGGTGCGTTACGGTTCACAAGGCGGCAGACTAGGCTTCCTATGGATAAAGGATAAAAGCCTAGTGGGGTCTCCCTATATACGCGACGGTACGTGGGAGCACAGTCCGTGTTAGACCACTATCGAGTCATAGAAGGAGGAATCATCCAACCGTAATGTGAAACAATAGTGACTATGTTTAAAGACGCCGGAACACGTCTCTAACCTAGACCTCTAGATATTTGTGTTTAGTTCCAATGCGTTTTTAGGTTAATTCAGTTCATTTTATGGTTGATCTTGAAATTAAGTTTCGATTTCAGGCCCTATCGTATGGTCTCTCACAATTTCCTAGATGCAAGCTATATGCCAAAGAACATCATTTCGTTCGATGAATTCTAACTATGAGAAGGTTAAGAGCTTTCAATCAAACAAAACGAAAACAATCAATCAAACAATCTAATGCAGCTAATGACAAAGAAATGAGACTTTTCTTTTGATAATGCAAATTAACAAAAATTCTCTCTCTTTCGATTAACTATTGAATGCAAAAGATTTTAGTTCGATTCTCTTTTC
Source organism: Pinus tabuliformis (assembly GCA_031772625.1). Taxonomy (NCBI): domain Eukaryota; kingdom Viridiplantae; phylum Streptophyta; class Pinopsida; order Pinales; family Pinaceae; genus Pinus; species Pinus tabuliformis. The sequence goes on along the minus strand of CM062807.1, from coordinate 826,023,536 downwards.
AATGACATAATGCACTTACAATGAATTTTGAGAGACAGCAACACCGAGCAAAGAAAACAAAAATCACTCAATGGAACACACAACAAGCGTGAAAAGAGCTGGTTGAACCCAAGCAATTGTAATCTATGTCTGGGTGGCGAAGAGTAGCCGAAACAACCGAAGGGCTGGTTCGAGGACAATTACCTAAACAACCAAGCAAAGAAAGCGAAAAGGAAGGTTTACGCAGTAGCAAAGGCAAGCAGCAACGAACTTTTGCGAACAAGTGAACAAGCGAACAAAACAAGGTTGGTCCAGTGAAAACTGGATGATGGCACTAGGTCACGGGGCGCAAAAATGAGATTCGTTCGACAAGGCTTTGCAAGCAAGTGTGCAACAGTTCAAACAATGAATATCAAGTCACAAACCAAGTAGAAAGAGCTGGAGATAGCCAAACCAACAGATTCAGGAGGTAAAACTGAGACAATTTCAATTTTACAGGATCAGTGCGGGTAGCCTTCAGCAACTGTGCGCTGAAACTAGGTCACGCGTAGCAACTTGGCGCTGTCAGCGCGGAAGGACACGGATTAAGCGCGCTGGTTCGATTTCAGAACCGTCGCGACTGTTTTACGTGAAAGCGCGATGACAACAGGTTTAAAGAAACAGCTAAGCGCTGTCAGCACAACTGTTTTGATATAAACCGCGCTGAGTTTAAAAAAGAGGCAAAAACAAGCCAAGAACTCCCAAACCAAGGCCAGAACTCTTTAAACAATTCATACACCTCCCAGATTGACCCAGGAAGCCTAAAAACAGAGAACTAATCCCCAAACTCGAAAAGAGAGAACAATCAAACTTAACACAAGAATGGACACAAGAGACAAAAGGCTGAACTCCCCAGCGGAGTCGCCAAATTGTTGGAGAGGCAAATCCCCTCTACGGATAGAGGCGATCCCTACTAGCCCAGAGTGGGTCTAGCAACAATCAGTCAATGCTACTATGCAAGTTCCTAATTGCAATTAAAAGGTAGGCAAAGAGCACCTACTTGGATTCCAGCGCTGTTGTTTGATGAAGAGATGCCACCTTCGCTCCTTCGCTCTGGCTGGTCACGATCCTCCGCGATCTCCGCGAATAGATACCTGCACACACGAAGAGGAAACAAACACAAGCGTGAAATCTAATAAAAGCAACTATACATCAGTCAGAAAGGATGTAATTCACATTAACCATTGCATAGACAAATGAGAATGGAACAATAATAGTAGTCATCTATTATTAATCAAGCAGAGAAGAGTACAACCAAATGTTCTGACGTCGGTATCCTTCTCAGGAGGGGCCAGTCAGCAAGTCTCTTAAGCATTCACCTTTGGAAATGATTCTCCCAAGACAAGAAACTCTCTCTCCCACACAAGCAACACAACACAACCTTCCCTAAGCAATCAAACACTTCCACACTTATCACACCAACTACCTATAATAGCAGCAATCTGAGCACTATGAGCTCCACACAATCCAAGCTATTCCAAACTAGCTGCTCATGGTAATGGTAGAGGTTTATATAGGAGAAGGAGTCTCCTTGAATGGTGGAAGGATGAGCTTATCTTCAAGGGAAGTAGTTGCAAAGGGTCGAACAGACATGCCATAGAAGGGAGGCGATACTCACAAAGCCAACAACCAGGTCTGGAGTTATCTGGAAGGCTGGCTGTTGGAACAAATTCGCCCAAACTGGATCAGCGCGGGTGCATAACTGGTCTGGCGTGCTGACGTCGCAAAGACATAATGGAAAGGGCCATGTCAGCGCGGGTAAATACAAACAGAGGCTGCGCTGGTCATGAAATTCGATCAGCGTGGGAAAGTCGTGTGCTTCCGCGCTGGCAGCGCACGCGGTCTGGTATGAAGCGCCAGTCATCGCGGATATTTTAGAAACAGACGTGCTGATGAGGAAAACTTTAGGAAAGTGGGTTTTTGGCCAGTTCAGAAGGCATGAACTTGATTATTGTGAACTCCTGACACAGTAGGGTGACTGACAGGGAGACAGTGACAAATTACTGTGTAACACTAAGGACCAAATGAATGTCTCATCCTTGATGAATATTATACAATTAGGTAATGTCACAGTTATTTTTGAGCAGGGAATTCTTCATGTTTTTTTGTAAACATTTAAGTTGAAGTAAATTGTATTTTTCTTTCAGTTCCAACTATTAATTCTTTCTGATTCGATCTTATTAAATCATATGTTGTGTATGAGCTTTTTTCTATATATTTTTTATATTAAATTTATTACTTTCAGTAAACAATGGTTGCCAATTTATCGACTAATTCCCTAGGTTATCTAGCCTCTTTAATGGCTGTCATAAGCTCAGACTTACTTGTTATTTAAGTTGTAAAAGAAAAACAACATGAACTCTTTAACCCTAGCAGTCATCCTTGAGAACTGTTCTTCGGGTTGTACCAGCGTGTTTGGCTGTGAAGAAAAAATCTAGAATGATGTCGTTACTCTTCACTTTAGTATTTTCATTACTTAATTAAATCTTACACAGTTTTTATTTATGACATTCCTCGGTCAGCGTTAAGAAGTGTTAGGAATAACCCTGTAAGCCCATATGGTTCTGCATAGAGTTCTGCAACTTCTCTTAGAATATGCATATTTCTTATCCAAACTTATAGCTAGCACCCTACAATGGGTTACTGCTTTTCCTATGACTTCCTACATCTATACATTAGGTTCACAGTACTATGTTCCAGTCCATAACTGTTTAATTTGCAAATTTTCTTACCAATTCCTATTTGCACACAACGATTCCAGTTTGTGAAAAATATTAAACAGTAACAGTGGCTTCCAAACCATTTTTTGCAATTTTCTTCAAAAAACTAAACAGTGGTTTTCAATTCTAATTTTACAATTTATTCAAACAAATAAATAGTGGTTTTCAATTCCATATCTGCAATTTATTCAAAGCAAATAAACAATGGTTTTCAATTCTAGATATGCAATTTATTCAAAATAAACAAATAGAGGCTTTCAAGCCAACTAGTCACAGTAGTGTTTTTCTAAAATGAAAGGGTAACCAAACCCTTAACTGGTTAAACACTTATCTGCTATTTAGACGACCAAGAGTTTACGGACGAGGCCACGCCACCCTTCCAACGAGAAACTGACTATTACGTCCAATTTTCTCCCCCCGAGCTCCTAAAGTTCCAGAGAAATCACTTTAGGTAGCTGGCTATTACATCCAATTTTCTCCCCTAGAGCTCCTCAAGTTCCAGAGCAATCACCTTATGTAGCAGTTTGAATTCACTAGCATCAAGACCTCCAAGTCCATCCTAGAATTCTACTTTCCTTCCACAGAGGAAGTTTGTTCACTAAAGTCTTTTTCCCACTGGTTCTGGTCCAGCTCAAGGAATTTACTTATAGGCAACATCCTACCTATCTCTTCATTCCCCTCCCCCCCCATCCTTTCCCCTCATTGGGAAAAGGAAGAGAAACAAAAAGAGATAACTACTCCTTTCCCCCTCCTTGGGAAAAAGAAGAGAAACAAAAGGAGATAATTGCTCCTAACTGTTTTTTTTTTTCTACGTAAAAGCTATCTAATTCATATATTAACTGTACAAGTGAAAATTACAAACTGTGAGGCGAGTCTTCCAGGGCTTCTGATAGCTCGCTGGGAACCAAAAACCAAATTCTGAGGTCTCCCTCCCGGGAAAGCCTTCACAAAACAAAACAGACCAAGCACTGATATAACGCTCCCACGCAGGGGCAGCACCAGACCATATAAGCAGAACCAGAAATAAACATCAGCGGGCTCCCATTGGAGCCTCAGGAGGAGGATTCAAAACATTACTGCCCACGCAGGGGCGAATCGCCAGATGGGATTGACTTAATAACCAGGGGCGAATTACCAGATGGGATTGATTGAGCAACCCGACAAAATTGAAATTGAGAATTGACCCATTGAAAATGAGACCCGACCAGCTTCCAAACAAAATTACAGCAGGCGAATAGGTAGGCAACCACTTCCAGCCATCAAAACGAAAGCGCAAGAGAGAATTACCCGTGTCAATTTTGATCCTCTCGATGTGTTGAGGAAGAAGGAAGGGACGCGAAGAAGGCATCAGCTTCTTCGGCAAGGCTGTTGTCCTCCACGATGTACGCCCAGCCTTCTCCCTCTGGTTTACCCTTCCACATCTTGCGCCATGTCTCGTCATCAATACCCTGAGGAGCAGGCCCCATCGGAGGAGACGATTCGTGCTGACCAGCCTCAGACGCTGGTGGCTCCAAAGCGGAGCTATGTTCCCCTGCCTCCGGTAATCCATGGACAATTTCTTTGCCTTTGCCCTCCGCTTGCTTCTTCTGCGGGTCTTGAGGGGCAGATTCCCCATTTCCTTCCGGAGTTCTGGTAAACATAATTGAGATGTGGGCACTGAGCCCTGGGAAGCTCTCAGCCCTCGGCAATGTGAAAACCACTGAGCCAAAGGAGGGAAGTTCTGATTTGTCCTCATCAGCACTTCCAACCTCCAAAAACTGGCTGATTGGAAGTGGAGTGGCTTTGGCTCTTCGAAGGCAGTAGCAGCAACAACAGTGGTGATGTTCATCCACTGCTGGAGCTCGCGAGGAAGAGCCTCTAGCTGGACCTCTTCTACACGGCTGTCGCTGACGGAGTTTAGCCATGGTGAAACTGATTCTGCTCTTGTGTGTGTGCAGGTGAGCTTGGAGTCGAAGACTGAACCAATTACCTCCCAAATCTTTCTCTGGTGCCCAATTTCCTCTCTGAGACCCGTTCCTTGGTGGCGAGGTGGACCAATTCCGGTTCTCACCCAGCAATTGAGCCAAGTGCTTCCGGCTACAGGACCAGCAACCAGAGAGGCTATGGCAGCGATAGTAACCACCAGACACCCGACGATGAAGTGGATGGAGCTGCCACCGCCTCGGCTCTCTGCAATTCCTTCTTTCCCCAAATTCGCCCGACATACATTCCCTGCACCCTCCATTGCTCTTGTTATGCTCTGCCTCATGCTCTCGATACAGGCGCGCATTAAGTGCTCTGTACAGCCCCATAAACCTACCGCCCTCACCATTAACTCCATTAAACGCAGCAATGGGTTCAGGTTCTGGTTGACGGCCTTCATATGGAGGCCGTATTGTCTACACGGGGCAGCCCATGCATAGCATGTGGCATGCCCATTGTTGCCGTCCCGCCACCCGCATCCGGGGAATTGCTCCTAACTGTTAAGTGTTTAGTAAAAGAGAAATATTGAAGCCCCATCCCTAAATTCTAGGTCTTCTTATAGAGACAATGTTTTTTTTTAAGGAAACACAAACAAGTAACTAATTACCATTTCAAAACTATTCAAGAGTCCATCTTTTCCTCTACTTTGAAAATTACTATGTCCACAATGGTAAAAGTAACTAGTAAATATTTACTACACCTCTCGGCTCACATTTCCACTCATATTCCCATGTTGAAATGTAATGGAAAATAAATGCAAACAATGAATTACTTTTTAATCATTATTTACATTTAGTCATATTTTCACCTAATATGAAATATAATGAGAAATAAGAATAAATAAATGTTTTTTTCCCTTCACAAACTTTAACATTTCCACTCATCTTTTCATGTTAAAATCTAATTGAAAAGTAAATATGAATAATCAATTATTTTCTATTGTTTTTATTATTTCCATTTTTTTTACAATCTTTTATCATTTTAAATAATTTTACTTATTATTTTTAATTTTTTTCTAATATTTTTCCACCTATGTTTTCAAATTAAAATATATTGATATACAATTATGATTTCGACATAATACATTTAATTACTTCATAACAACTATTTTATAATATTATGAGTAAAACACTAACAAACTATATTAAAAAATAATTATTTCTAAACAATATTATTACAATATTTAATATTAATTATTTTAAGATAATTTTAATATAATATTAACGCAGTTGAATCCCAAAAATGATATCTAATTAATATTCTTTTTATAATATCGAAATATAATATTTGTTTATTACATAACAACGATTTTTTAACTAAATTTAATATTATCAATTTATAATTCCGAAATAAAATATTTTTTATTACATAACAATTATTTTCTAACTAAATTATTAAACAATTTAACAAATTCCGTGACGGCTAACTTTGATCGACACATTTTCCACATCGTTCCTCAATGGAGTTGTCTATAATGCGACTTTTTGGAGATTCCGTCGAGCGGAAGAAATTGAGATTAAATCATGATTTGTTGCAGTTAAAATGGTTTTTTAACTGCATATTCGGATTCAGCTCCCTGAAAAACCCCCTGAGACGCTTTGATTGTGCAAAAACTAGTTATCAAACTTGCGATTCCAATAAATTACTACCGAATTTTCACCGGAAAAACAGACCCGAAAAACTTTCAAAAAATCGCGTTATAGACAACTACTTCCTCAATTACTCGATACTCACTTTCACCTACATTCCTACATTCCGCCCATCTTTACTTTCCACGGGACTTTCCACGGGCAAAGAGATTATGTTGCTTTAAGTCGTCGGTCAATTTTCTCGAGAAAACAATTAATGGTCTATTTCATCTTTATTTTTTTATTTTCACTCTTTCACATTTTTATGATTATTAGCGAGGATGAAAGATAGATATCAAGACTTGGGAGAGAACCAACGCCAACACATAGCCATTAAACCATATCCTCAAAACTACCTTCCATAAGAATGAATAAGTGGGACCGACGACCAGATCTTCGCACCGATTGTCTTCGCCCGTCAATCACGGCTCTTTGTCGCCGTCCTAATTTCCATTTCAAACATCGTGATAAGGAAATCGTTTCTTTTAATTCTATTTTATTTTGCAGTGTCTCCCACTTATTCTTGAAGTGATAAAGCGGAAAGCACGCTTATTCCATTTACGGGATTCTTCCACTCCACCATCAATAAATATATATTATATTTTAAAGGAAGACTTAAAGTGATAAATATATTATATTATATTACAATAAATATATTATATTATTGTTGAAGTGATAAAGTGGAAAAGCACACGGGATTCTTCCACTCCACAATCAATAAATATATTTTATTTTTAGAGGAAGACTTCCACTCCACAAGTTGGATAAACAAATTCAATAAAACAATCATACCATTCTGGTGAGAATAAAGTAGTATGTTTAAGTAAACCCCTCAATTACTCCATGCCCACCTTCACCCACGTTCCTCCGATCTTTACTTTCCACGAGCGAAGAGATTCTGTTGCTTTAAGTCATCGGTCGGTCAATTTTCTCGGGACAAAACAATTAAGTGTCTATGTCATCTTTATTTTTTTATTTTCACTCTTTTACATTTTTATGATTATTAGCGAGGATGAAGGATAAATATAAAAAATTGTAAATTTAACCCAACACCAACACATATCCATTAAACCACATCCTCACAACTACCTTTCATAAGTATGAATAAATGGGACCAACAACCAGATCTTCGCATCGATTGTCTTCGCCGGTCAATCACGGCTCTTTGTCGTTTCTTTTTATTTTATTTTCCACGGTCTCCCACTTATTCTTGAAGTGATAAAGTGGAAAAGCACACGGGATTCTTCCACTCCACTATCAATAAATATATTTTATATTTTTACGGGATTCTTCCACCCCACAAGTTGGATAAACAAATTCAATAAAACAATCATAGCATTGTGGTGAGAATAAAGTAGTATGTTTAAATAAACCATTTAAATATTGAAAAATATTAAAGTGATCGAAATAGAAAAGGTTATCACTTACGATTTTGATAAGCTATTTTATCAAAAGGGTTTTTTTTTCTTTAACAATGGTTTTATGGCAGGTTAATAAATTTTTTACTTTCTCCGAAATAATTATTTATAAATTTATAACCTATATTGAATTTTTTTAGTTATTATCACTATTTTTTAAATATAATATATTAATTTTATTTTAAAAATTAAATAAATTACAATTTTTTTTAAATAATTAATTTTATTCATTAATTTTGGATAGACGGTGATGTGGTGCTCTGTTAAGGCATTCCTTGATGTGAAATCATTGGTTCAATTCCTCGCCCCAATTGGGGTGATATGTTGGACATGATGAAGATGTAGTCCTCGGTTAAGGCACTTCATATGTTGGACATAATAAAGATGTAGTCCTGCCAAACTTACAAAGGAAAAAAACAAAATGATCTCTTTATCAGATTGCCCCCCCCACACACACACACAAACACACACACACACACACACACACACATATATATATATATATATTCAAATGATTTATTTACCACCTTATATTAAGGTGAATATAAGTTTTTGTTTTCTTTATTTATCTCTTCAAAATTAATATAAAATTAAGTTAATTGACATAATCATTGAAATATCTGGTTTATGGTTTTGAGAGTAAAAAGGAACTTTGTTTTACAACATCTCTCTAATGTATGGTCATAATATTAAAAATGAACCAAAGAGAACATAATGAGTGAGTACAGAATGAGTGAAGTTATGAATGTTTTATAAGGCTTTTAATTAAAACTAACCAAATGTGTATATTTATTTATATTTTTAAACATACATGTTTAAGTCATAGATTATTTTTTTTAAAGAACTGATAGTAGTAATTGGGTCAAGGTGCACCCTATAACCGAGTATAAGGGAGGTGTTCTCAAGTAATGTTATATTTAAAAATAATCTTTAATAATACTTACATTAAAAAAATTTAAAATATCAATAAAAGAAAAAAAAAACAGGGTTATAGATTTTATAGATGACATACAAACATAATATTATTGATATTATATAGTATGTAAAATATTTAATGTGTGTTATAAATCAAATATTTCAATATGCTTGTTGAGTAAAATATTTTAACCTGGAGAAAAAGCTAAAAAATGTTTATTCTATTAACAAATAATTCAACTTTTAATATATATATATGTATATATATATATATATATATTAATAACAAAAATAATTCGAATATATTTTTTTCATTTTGAATATGAGAAGGCATGTATTAACATTTTAGTGTCTAGAACGTGAATCATAAATAAAATATCTCAATCTTAACTACCTATATATTATATAAAATAGGTGGAAAAAAAACTTCATATATTAAAACATTCCATTAGTGTGTTGCTCAAAACCATCATAGATCTATTTTAATTGTGGATCTACTAAGAGTTGAGAGGAATCAAATCTCTCTAGGTGCAAACCCTTTGTCAAGTTTTGCATTCAGAAGTAGGTTTTCATATTGAGAGGTTTAATCCCTCTAGTAGTAGCTTGGTATATTCAAAGTTAATATGGATCTATTATGGTTTAAAATAAACTTATAATTTAGCTAATTTTTATGATTTTTTTAATCATTGTAATGTCAGATATATCATGAAGTGCCTTGATGGTTATGACTACCCTACTATATTCTAATGTTAGATTGTATTGGAATATATATATATATATATAGATATATATATATGATTGAAATGTAATAGAAAGTGAATATCAATAACGAACTAATTTCTTTATCACTTTTATATATTTGCATAAAATTTTCATTTTTCCAATCACATTCTTATTTAGAAATGCGATTGTAAGTGACAATAAATAACTAGTTATTTTTATTCTTTTTATTCATCTACACACAAGATTTTCATTTTTTTCCACCCATATTCCTATGTGGAAATTTAATAAAAAGTAAAAGTAATTAATTAATTATTTCCATTCATTTGCACACAGTGTTCATTTTTTTCTATCCATACTTAATTATTTCCATTCATTTGCACACAATGTTCATTTTTTTCTATCCATACTTACCCTATTGAAATGTAATGAAAAGTAAATATAAAAAACAGATTCTTTTTTTTATCATTTTCATTCATATTTACAAATAGTTATATTGAAATGTAATGGAATATTTGCATATTAGAATATTATTATATTAAAATGTAATCAAAGTTAATAAATAACCCAATAATTTTTATTATTCTGATTTATTTGTACATTTTTTTCATTTTTCCCAATGGTATTGCTATATTGAAATGTAATGGAAAGTGAGGAATCAAACAATTATTTTTACCATTTTTATTTATCTTTAAAAATTTCTCATTTTTGCATTATATTCCCATTTTGAAATATAATGAAAAGCTACGGTAAATAATCAATTATTTTTTAACATTTTCTTCATTTTCTTCTTTATATTTTCATGTTGAATATTAAAATGTAATGAAAAGTGAATAATACTAATTATTTTATCATTTTTATCATTTTCACAATTTTTTTAAATGTAATTAAGCTATTATGCTTCTGTTCTATATGATTTTTTTTTTTTAATTGAAATTTAATCACAACGAACAAAGTGAAAATGGCTTCTAAGGTATATTTCCCAATTCATTGATATTTAGAATACTCACTAAATTAGGTCACAATCATCAAGTGATCTTCCTCACTAACGGATTAACAGATTCATTTGATTGATTCATTTGATTCATTGGTTAATTAATCTATGCTTAGCATCACCCAGCCACTATAGCCTTAGTCCTTCCTATTTTCACTTTCAACAGGCGAAGCTTCACCACAATTACGAGAATATAAGTGTCATGATTTTGTCGCCTAAGATGCATCAAATTTTCACATCACCTTTAATTATATATTTTCATTAAGAGAAAATAAGAGTAAGTGGAACATTAACAAAATCTTTTCACTGATTGGTCTCCTTGTTCTCTCATCGCCCCTCAATCACAGTGCTTTTTCACCTTCTTAATTTAATTTTCTAGATAGGTTAATGAGACCACATTTTTTCCCAGAAACAATAAGAATGCCAGCAAGGTTTTGATAAAATATAATAGAAAATTTTGAAAATCTAGGTTATAGCTTTGAATGTAACATCCCTCGGTAACCTTGTGTAAAAATACATAGGATTAGACAATTTTCACAGAATTTACTAGCGTGTACCACATTTTTTCCGAGAAACAATAAGAATGCCAGCAAGGTTTTGATAAAATATAATAGAAAAATTTGAAAATCTAGGTTATAGCTTTGAATGTAACATCCCTCGGTAACCTTGTGTAAAAATACATAGGATTAGACAATTTTCACAGAATTTACTAGCGTGTAAAATTTCAGATCACTTATTCTATACCCTTAACTGGGTATTCTATAAAATCATCATCATTACATAAAGTAACTTTAAGAATGAAATAGTAAGTTACATAACATAACAACCATTTTTGCAGTATATTAACATAAAGCTCCCTATTGTAATCTTACATATTTTTAATCGTTCATGAATTAGGCTAGTTAATCACCCATTTGATAATGTAAGTGTCAGTATCATGTAAGCAAGAAACATCACTAGAATGGAACAATATGTAAACACATCATTGGACACCGATATATCCTAGAAACCCCATAGGGAAAAACAAGAAAACATTTAATTTTGAGAATAGTCTTTTGGATTAATCACATTGTAAGGATTGGGTCAATGTTTCGAACCAACTAATGTGGTTCATCCTCATTTAATTTTATTAAATATCTCATGATGTGTTCACCCCTCACTCAATGGTTGTAAGGAAGTCTATACCTTGACCATTGTCATAAAATATTACAAAGAAATATCATCGTGAATACACCATAACTAGATAGAAGCAATTACATTAATCATGATATCATTTACCCACAAATATTGAAACACTATGTCTTTGTGGCCTGGTTGTTCCCTGTAGTAGATTATCTTGCATTGACAATCCCTCATTCTGTATGGAAAATTGGTTCATTGTCTACCATAATGATAAAAATAATCCACCTTTCGTGCAAGTCACAATATTTTCTTGCAACTACTACCATCATCAAACTCTGACATCATGATTATAAAATATTTTTTAAAATCCAAACAATAAATCTTTTCTAGTTATGTTTTATAACATCTTTTAATGTGCATCATTAAATTCTATACAAAGTATCGATAAATGTCTCTCTTACCACACATGTATTAAATAAAATCACATAGCTACCAAATCACAATTATTAATCTTTACACGTGTATGGTTATCAAACATGTCTTTCCATTCATAACTTACATGCATAAAGTAAAATACTTACAGACTACCAAGGCATGCTCACTTATCCTTACTTCAAATGTCTCATGCGAAAGGGAAATAGTTGCATTCTACTTCTATCCACAAAAAAATGTTAATATTTAAAAGAACTTGCACGGTTATCCTCATTTCTTCGCACAAGAAGTGGGAAGTCTTTTCAAAGTTCAACACCACACTAACTATTATTTCTATAACAACCCTGGTTAAAATTCCATGTAATAAAGTTAATAAAGGAAAACTAAGACCAAGGTCATGGGACATGCATTCCAAGTTGAATGTTGGGTAACAAATCCTAGTGGGTGTTTAATTAGTTTATTATAGCTAGGGAAAATGATCCAGATTTAAACAGGAATGCAACAAATTACAGCTATAACCATAAATATAGAGATGCAACAAAAATAATACTTCATTTCATTGATGTAAAATATTGAAATATGCTTACAAACAGAAATGGAAATAAAGTAGCTCGGGCGATGGTAGCTTATCTTTGAGAAGAAATATGGTGGTTGCATGCCTCTGAACTATCTTAAAATGAGGCTCAAAGGCCTATTTATTGTTGAGAAATAATGGAAAACCTTAAACATCCAAAAACATAACCCTAGGAGATGAAGCAACAAACCATGGGCCCCGTTTAAGTAAATAGGTACATCAACTTCCCCGGGTCGTAACTTTGGCATACGATCTCCATTTGACATGCACAATACCTCGTTAGAAAGATCTATCCGAGGACTACAACTTTTGAGTGAGAAACATCAATCTATAGACCCATGTTTCTCCCAGTGTTTCCCAAAAAAAACGTCATTTAGGGCCTAAATACGGCTCCAGAAGTTTAGGACTCGAAAAACTGCCAAAAATAGTAAATTGTGCTACAAATAAGGAAACTGAAAAACTGAAAGAAACAATGGTGGGGGTCCAAGTGGAATAGGTCGTTGGCCACCAATATCCACCTAGATCATTCCTCCACCATTAGGAAGCAATAGTCCCCATTCCATTGAGTTCCTTCATGAGATGAGGAAACTTCTGCTGAACTTGGTCCCGAGTGAGCCACTTGCCCTAGTGAAGGAGTTGGCCTACTTTGACAACTCAATATAGTTTGATCCTTTGTTGTTAGGTGTTCTTGACCTACGTGTCCATGATCCGATATGTTGTGGCATGTTCCATGCAATCTGAATTTAACTCTATAGGTGTGAGTTGTTCTACAATGTCTGATGTGTCTAGCAATAGTGGGAAGTATGGTCAAAGATGGTGTACATTGAACACTGGGTGCAGGCCAAGGAATGGGGGAATGTTGAGCGCAAATGAATCATCTCCCATAGCCTTGGCAATGGTGTAAGGACCATATTAGAGTGGTTTGAGTTTCCGATAGGCTCCAATAAGGTGTTCCTTTTGCAAATGCAACCAAACTTTGTCGCCCGCCTGAAACTTATATGGGACGCGATGTTGATCATGTCGCTGCTTGTACTTGGCATTTGATTTCTCCAAAATGTCATGTTCCTGCTGGAGGATATGTTGGATGTGCTCAATGAAGTTGTTTTCCTTATCGGTTTCGGACTGGACATGAGCTGAATTTGCCTGAGTAGCTGCAAATGGCATGGCCACATCAATGGGACATAGTGGCTAGAATCCCAAGCCCACCTAAAAGGGGTTGTGGCCAGTCAAGCTGTGGAGAGCCTGGTTATAGTTGTGCTAGACATAGGGGAGGTTCTCATCCCATGTGCGTGGATGCTTTGAGTTGCACATGCGCATAATGTGTAAGATCATGCTGTTGACGACCTCTATCTGGCCATCAGTTTGGGGATGGAAAGTTGTGGACTTAGTGAGCTTGGTGTCCAACATCGACCAAAGATTGGACCAAAATGCACTAAGGAACCTATTGTCCCGATCTGAGATGATAGATTTTGGGATCCCAAAGTGTACCCACACTCGTTCAAATAAGGGTTTAGCGGTAGCTTCTGCTGTGAAATTCTTCTTGCAGGCTGCCATAATGGCCATCTTCGAGAATATGTCGATGAACAAAAAAACACAATCATTTCCATGCTTAGTAGAAGGAAGGCCTGACATGGAATCCATGGAGATGGATTCCTAAGGTCAACTAGGGGTAGGTAGTGAAGTATAGAGGCCTTTCTTCTTAATGGTTGGTTTGGCAATGGCGCAAGCAGTGTAGGATCTAGTGTACTTCCCGACATCTTGTCGAAGATTTAGCCAATAAAAATACTTCTGTAGTACTGCCACCGTTTTCTCAACCCCAAAATGGCCAGTAGCCCGACGGTAGTGCGCTTCCCAAATCATCTTGGCATGCTCGCTTGAAGGAACACAAAGGTGACCCAAGTGGCATAATAGGGCATCCTAGAGGTGAAAATATCGAACATGCTGACCCTCCAAGAGCGTCTGGTATGTGTGGCCGAATTCTGGGTCACTTTTGTAGAGAAGTGACTAATCAGAAGTCTCGTTCCCAATAGATTTGAGCACAGTGGATAATGCCATGATTGGTGGTCGGCTAAGGCAATCTGCAACATTATTTTTGCTACCCTTCTTATACTTGATATTCAAATGAAACTGTTGTAGGTATGTGGACCACTTCTGATGGCGATCATTCTACAACTTCCCTTGCATCCGTATGAACTGCAGGGGCTGGTGGTCAATGTGGATAATTGTTTCCTTCCCCAAAATGTAATGTTTCCATTGTCAGCAGGCTTCCACAATGGAATACATCTCTTTGTCTTAAGTGGTATACTTCCATTCTGTGTCTGAAAGTGTCTCACTATGATATGCCACTAGATGCCCGTGTTGAGTAAGGATTGCCCCAATAGCATAGTCAGAGGCATCTGTCTCAATCTCAAATGGTCGTTGAAAGTCTAGTAATGCGAGAACTGGTGCCGAGTAGAGGCGATGTTTCAGCTCTATGAATTCCTTCTGTTGAGATTCAGACCAAAATAATTTTTCTTTCACTCCTCCCTTGGTTACTTGACTCAAGGGCCAAGTGATATGAGAGAATCCCAACACGAACCTACGGTAGAAATTGGCAAGACCCAGAAAGTTGCGGAGCTCTGTCAGAGTGGTTGGAGTTGGCCAATCCCAAATGACTTGGATCTTGGTTGGATCCACATTCACCCCCCGTTCATCAATAATATTTCCGAGATATTGAACTTGGGTCATGCCAAAAGTACATTTCTCCAAATTGGCACATAGCTTGTGTTACCACAGTGTTTGGAGAACCTGTCAGATGTGATGGAGATGCTCTTCTCAACTCTGGCTGAAGATCAGGATGTCATCCAAGTATACAACTACAAATGAGTTGGTGAATGGTCGAAATATGTCATCCATCATCCTCATGAAGGTTGCAGGAGCATTCGTCAACCCGAAAGTCATAACCAACGATTCAAAATGGCCCTACTTGGCTTTAAAGGCAATCTTCCACACATCGGAGGGTTTTTTTAGTACCTGGTGATATCCTGGCTTCAAGTCGATCTTGCTGAAATATTTTTCCCCCTTCAGTTGGTCCAGAAGGTCATCAATTCATGGGATCGGGTACCTATTCTGGACAGTGATCTCATTCAGTGCCTGATAGTCAATATAGAGTCTCCAAGTCCCATCCTTCTTCTGTACCAACACGATCAGGCTCCCACAGGGTGATGAACTTAGTCGGATGTGACCTTTCTGCAATAGTTCCTCAATCTGCCTCTTGATTTCATTATTCTCCAGAATGGAGCGCCGATAGATTGGTCCATTGGGCAGTGGTACACCTAGGGTCAAATCAATGGAGTGCTTGACCTGACAGTGTAGAGGCATCCCTAAGGGGGAGGTGAAGATGTCCTCATACTCCTCCATGACCTTGTCCATTTGTTTTTGTCATGCGGAGGGGCCCTATTTGGAGGTCATGGCCACCGTCTTCTTCTTTCTCTCAGGGCGTATCATCAGGAAAACAAATTTCTTGGTTTTGGAAATGAGCTTACTGCATTTTTTTACAGTAACCAAAGAGATGGTGGTAGGTGGTGCTACCTCCGATATTCTGTACAACTTATTTCCCAAAGTAACAATAACAACACAAGGCCTTGACTCATACATAACATGTCACTTCCACAAGTATGGTTGGCCTAATAATACATCACAAACATCAAGGGGAGCAACGTCACATAACACCTCATCTGTGAAGGGCTTGATGTTGTATGGAAGGCAACACTGCTGGCTCACGCGAAGATCCCGTCCTTGGTGAAGCCACCCGATAGTGTACGGTTGTGGACGCACTATGGTTGGTAAGCCTAGCTGCTTCATGAGCTCTGCTGAAATGAGGTTCTTTTGGATCTTGCTATCGATAATGAACTATAGCAGGGAACCCTTTACCTACATCTAGGAGTGGAAGAGGTGCTCCTCCTCCTCTGGATCTTCGAGTTCCTCCTTCTGGATCTTCATGGTGGCAATAGTGGCATTGGGATCTGAATTGATAATCTACTTCCCTTTTTCATTCCCCTTGTCAGGTTCTGACTCAGAGTCGGAAGATCCATCGGATTCCGAAGACTTTATCTCAGCCACTAGTGACTGCTTGGCCCAACACTCACATGTGTTGTGAGTGGAGATCTTATGGAACTCACACCACTTTCCCATGTCCTTCTTTGGCTTCACATTGTTGTTCTTTGCTTGCGGCTTTGGTGGGTTGTCCTGGGCCACCCCGCCTTGGCTTTGTCCTTTTTTCAACGGTTTGGGGGCACCTTTCCCTTGCTTCAGATTCGCAGATCCAACCTCTCACTTCTTCTGTTTAAACTTATGATCGATCTTGATAGCGTTTCGGTACACTGTGCCGAGTGAGGAGATGTCCATGAACTCCATCTCATCATGGATGTACCTATGTAGGCGGCCACGATATTTGAGTACCAAATGCTGCTCATAATCCTTGATACCCAACTTTGTGCGAAGGGTATGAAAAATATTGGGAAAATCTGGTACATCTTGGTCCCTTCCCTGCCACAACATGGTCCACTTTATGTGTTTATCCTCATAGCTTCCGACAAGGTAGTACCGCTCCTTGATGGCATCCTGGAATGAGTTCCAAGTGGGTGCAACTGAAAACAGTGAGGTCGTACTTTCATCCTTCTGCTCGCAGTATGTTTCCCACCATTCTTTGACATGGGGGGCTGCTTTGAGAAGAGCGAAAGTAATATTTTCCTGGCTAGAAAAATCATGAACAGAAAAATATCCTTCTAGCATATTTAACCATTTATCTACGGCATCACATCTATTTGACCCTCAAATATGGGAATGCAAAAGTTAACTTATACCTTAAAGGGTGTGGTGCTTCCAAAATAGCTATCGGAAGTAGATGCGTCGACCCTGGGTAGCCGCTGAAGGATTTGGTCAAAGTTGTCCATCATCGTGTTCCTTTATTTCTCGAGGGCCTCCTTGAGCAATATTTTGATAGGATCTCCTTCCCCCTGGTCTTTCTTTTCTTCTGCCATGGGAGGAAATCGGGGTTTGCGAGGCTGATCTTGCAAAGGTTCAACCAAATCGAGCCCTAACTCCTTATATCCTGACCTCAATGGGGACATGCAAAGAAAAAAAAAAACGAGCAAACTGCTCTGATACCACTGATCTAGATTTAAATAGGAACGCAAAAAATTATATGTATAACTATAAGTATAGAGATGCAATAGAAATAATACTTCATTTATTGATGTAAAATACTGAAATATGCTTACAAATAGAAATGGAAATAAACTAGCTCAGGCAATGGTAGCTTATCTCTGAGAAGAGATGTGGTGGCTACATGCCTCTGAACTGTCTTACAATGAGGCTCAAAGGCCTATTTATTGTTGAGGAACAACGAAAAACCCTAAACATCCAAAAACCTAACCCTAGGAGATGAAGCACCAAACTATGGGCCCCATTTGGGTAAATTGGTACATCAATTTCCCGGGCTCGTAACTTTGGCATACAATCTCTGTTTGACACGTACAATACCTTGTTAGAAATATCTATCCAAGTACTACAACTTTTGAGTGAGCAATGTTAGTCTATGGACCCATGTTACTCCATTTTTTCCCAAAAAAAAGGTCGTTTAGAGCCTCAAAACGGCTCTAGAAGTTCAGGACCCAAAAAACTGCCAAAAATAGTAAATTGTGCTACAAATAAGGAAACTGAAAAACTAAAAGAAACAATGGTGGGGGTCCACCAATATCCACCTGGATTAGAAAATTGGGAAAGGAAATGGAAAAGGATTTGAAAAGGCAAAAACGCATTATTTGTTATTTTATTTATAAAAATAATAGAAAATAGGAGAAAAGGAAGGTGAAAGGTCACAGGCTGCATGTGAGGA
Organism: Pinus tabuliformis; assembly: GCA_031772625.1. NCBI lineage: Eukaryota > Viridiplantae > Streptophyta > Pinopsida > Pinales > Pinaceae > Pinus > Pinus tabuliformis. The sequence goes on along the minus strand of CM062807.1, from coordinate 826,005,155 downwards.
GGAAATAGAGGGGAAACAGAGGAAATTGAATAAAATAGAGGTCTCAATCATATGAATGTTTTTTAGGATCAGTTCACAACTTTTAGTTGGTTAAACTTTTTCCAGTTCAATCTTAGAGCTCACTCTCTATTCTCTCTACTCTCTCATACCATTGTACACTTAGAGCATTCTTGAAGCACTCTAACTTTGGAGAAAGGAATGAAAAGAAAGAAAAGGAAAGTAAATATCAAGCATGGAAGAGTTGGATCAAGCAGCTACAGTGGGATTTCTTTGGAGATATTGAGTTGCATGTATCGTTTCCTTGCTACTTTTGGCATACATGGTACGTGCATGTGTGTATTTGATTCTCTTACTATCATTGGCATGGGATTTTCTAGGTGTGACAATAGTTTCAGCTTTTCCTTGCCATTTGTGGATAGCCATGGTATGATGGGGTTCTTTTACTTAGTTGAGCTCTGGATTGGTATATGGTTTTGGAATTGGGTGAGGTGGTCTCAGGAAAATTCCCAAAGGCCTAGGAATCCCTTGATTGGTAATGGAAGGATTGCAGTAAAGCCTGAGGGTCGAGATGGGAAAATTCCTCAAGGTATTAATGAAGAAATCTGGAGGAATCTATACTTATTTAGGGCATAGTGATCCCTTGAACAATTTTGGCAGCATTATGGTAAATCCTCGTATTTTATGCTTCTTGTTTGGGCCTAGGAATCCCTTGAATGGTAATACCAGGATTGTGGTAAAACTTGGTTGTATAGGTGAGGATTTCGGGCTTAGGAGTCCCTTGACCAGTTTTGGCAGGACTGCGGTAATCCTGAGGAAGCCCTAGTTATTTTGTGGTGAGTCCCACATTCATCCTTGGAATGTGGCACGAGGGTGATTGGATGAAAGAAATATTTGGTTTAGCCTAATCTATGGTCGGGTGGTACGTGGAAGTCCCTGACTTGGTTGGATTTGCATATGTTAATAAGAGATTTTTTCCTCTTGTATTTTATGAATAAAGGTATTTTTTATGATGTGGCTTTGATGGTCGTTCTACCATTCAAGTTATGACTCTTATCATGTTTTGATTGGTAAATGAATGATTATTGAATGCATGAACTAATAAATGTTATTGAAGCTATTGTAGAGGTCATTTGACCTTCTTGATGATTCTAAGATAAGTTTTAGATCCCTATGTTTAGATATGTAAGTATGACATGTAGATTACATGTTCACTATGTGTTTTATGGAATGTTTGTCATGGTTAGGTGTAGTTAGGTCAAGTCCTTGATCAAGTTTTGTATTAATGGCTTTTCTTAAACGCTATTTATCATTCTGGAAAGTTCTGTCAATTTCTAGGTAGATGTCTGGATTCTAGCCCTAAAAAAGTGGCTCAGATCTTGGGGTCGCTTGCACAGAATTAGGTAATTTAGACTATAGTTGATGGGAAGTATGTTCATCCATGCAACTGTAAAGCTACATTCTCTGGCTTGCCTTGTTATGCAAGTGACTGGGAGTTCAAATCATTAAAAAAGTCAAGTTGGCTTAGGGTTTTGGCACTTGGAGTGGTTGTTTGGTTCCTGGGGGTGTTGTAGCTCTTGAGGAAGGTTAGTAATGTTTTAGTATGTTGATTCCACTCCTTAACTATACCTAGGAGATTAGGTCATATCGTAGTAACTCTTCATCCCATGTTTACCCTGGTGGACCTGTGAACTTGGGTAACTATGGGAGGACGGTGTTACAGAGTAGTATCAGAACTTTGAGATTCAACACTTGGATTGGATGGGTGGAACGTGATTATCATGCATGCATGTCAGTTGTATATGTATTTCTTATGCATGTCAATGTTTATATGTTTATTATGCATCCATTTTTATGGTCATGGTTGTCGTGAATGAAGTCATGGTATGCAGTTGGCACTTTCATGCATGAGGTCATGGTATGAAGTTGGTATTGTCATGCATGAGGTTGGTATATTGACATGATTATCTATATATACATGTATCATGCTAATATGGATTGATCTTGTAGATGAGATAGACTCCCCTGAGCTTCACTGAGGTATGTTGATTATGCTTGTACTTGGTTTATCTGACTTGGAATGTTTGCAAGAAGTAGAGGATCAAAGATGACAAGAAAAATGGTGGACTACAATTCATGTGATTCTCCCTACAGATCAGATGAGAAGCACAGTGGCAGGTACTCTCCAGACATAGGAGACACATTGAAAAGTTTGAAGGTAGAGATAAGATGTTGTAAAGTGGATAGTGACAAGATCATTCATTGATAGGAATGACTTGCTAGGGTTGAGGAGAAATAAGCAGGGGTCAATGTAGTCATCCTTTAGAGCTTGTCAGATTTGAAGAGACATGGACATCCATGGATTAGTTATGGATGTGAGGACATGACTGATGGGGCATACTGCAGTAGGTTTCATGATGGGCACATGACAGATAGGGATGAAATGGTTAGAGATGGTATATTCTTGGATACACCATATGGGAGAGATAGTGGACATGGGTTCTACTCTAGTTCTAGCTCAGACAAGTATTATGGTCATCACTGTTATCATATGTACAATAGGGGTGATAGGGGATATCTGTCGGATGAGTAAATGAATGATCTTGTCATTATCCGCTTTACAATTTCTTATCTCTGTCTTCAAAATTCTCTAGGGCATAATCTAAACAAGCAGAGGCCAATGCAGTCATCCTTTGGAGATTGTCATATTTGTAGAGACATGGACAACCATGGATCAGTTATGGATAAGAGGAAAGGAATATTGGGGCATACAAAAGTAGGTTTCGTGATGGGCACGAGTCAGATAGGGATGAAATGGTTAGAGATTGCAAATTCTTGGATACACCCGATAAGAGAGGTGGAGGATATTGTTCTACTCTAGTTTTAGTTTAGAAAGGTGTTTAGTCAATTTAGTGTGTCCTAAATTGCTACACAAGTTATCAATCCGAGAGTCGTAAATTGATGAAGTGTAGTGCACTATATGTGCTAGATAACCCTTTTCTTACCTCACTGTTTTCAGTTTTATCTTCTTTTGGGGTTTTGTTCTTGTTGGTCTCCTAACGTGTTCTAATGCAATGGAAATCCTAATCTGCTGTTAAAGCAAAAGTTTTAAGGATACTTTTAAAGATCAAGTGTGGATGTAGAGTTGAAGGCAAGTTTTATGCTTCTTATGATAATTTCCAAACTTTGAACTTAAGAGATCTTAAAACATGTTGTCTACAAAATTAGAACTTGAATAAGAGTGAAAACATGCAGCTACATAAACCAAATTAAAATTGAAGTACTGAAAATGAGGTTACTAGCTCTGTTGTCCATCCTAATTGCAGAATTGAAATCTAATAAACTGCTGCAACTCAAAACCAAAAAGTAAAGAAGTTGGAAACTAGTAAATGATTTCATCCATAATCACAATATTTCATCAATTAACTTCTAAAACAGGGTTAATATAAAGACTCCGGAAATATCATCATATGGCATGAAAAGAATGACATATAAATTATCTAATTTGCACACTAATGAAAGCAAAGTCAATTAGTTCATCTATAATCACAATATTTTGTCAATTAACTTCTAAAACGGGGTTAAGCTAAAGACTCTGGAAATATCATCATATAGCATGAAAGAACTGTATAATTGGGCCGAAGGTTGTTCCCGCACCCCACTAGGAGGGTCTAACCCACCCAGCCATTTTCTCCTGCACGCACTCATGGTCGGAGTCACTGCGAAGGCCATCCCGCGGTGGCGGGACTATGTGCTTGCTCCTCCCACCCCGGAAGCATGGGCTTGTGGAATAATCCTGCTCCCTATGGAAGTGAGCTGGTAACTATCTACTTGCATACTAATGAAAGAAAAATCAATTACTTCACCTATAATCACAATAGCTCACCAATTAACTTCTAAAATAGGGTTAAGCTAAAGGGTCCAGAGATATCATCATATAGCATGAAGAACTGATACCTAAACTATCTTGAACAGTAAACAAATCTCACTAAATAAAAGCATAAACAACTAAAATTGAAAACTAAAGTGTAGCAGAGGAAGCAAGTCTCAAATCACCACTTGATGCAAAAACTACACTAAGAAGCTCGACCATAACCAGACTTAAAGACCTATTCTGAAGTGCACTTATCAGTGTTAGTAGAAAATGTGACAAGATGCAAAACATGTACAGGATTAGAATGATTAAAATCATAAGTAAAACATGAGAAATGTACAACTTGAATGAGAGAAAATATACATGAAAAACTATGCAAAAACAAAAGAAGAACCTCAGCTATGCAGGGGCCCTCTACACAACTTTGGATTAACACATTATTACTTCAAAACATGCTCAAACAGCCATGTGAAAAATAGAGTTTTATATTATGAAACAAAGTAATATGTCTCTCGGTTACACAACAGCAAAATAACGCTATAACAAAAGTATCAAGAACTAACTATCTGCATTGCAAACGCTTATATTTATAGAGAAAATGGATAACTATATCTCAGAGGATTTTCTTTGGCAATAGACACGTGAACAGGTCAAAATCTGAGGATTCAACCTCTCGGTTGCCATGATGATCCAAGTGAACATTGGTGGCCACGTACCAAGTCCACCTGGACCCCCACCATTGTTTCTCTCAGCATTTTCAGTTTCCTTAATTGTAGCACAACTTACTATTTTTAGCAGTTTTTCGGGTCCTGAACTTCCGGAGCCGTTTTGAGTCCATAAATGAAATTTTTTGGGAAAACTGGGAGCAACTATTCTATGGACCGTTGTTGCTCTTCCCAAAGTTGTAGTTTTCGGATAGATCTTTCTAACGAGATATCATGCACGTCAAACGGAGATCATATGCCAAAGTTACGACCCTGGGAAGTTGATGTACCAATTTACCCAAACGGGGCCCACAGTTTGGCGTTTCATCTTCTAGGGTTAGGTTTTTGGATGTTTATGGTTTTCCATTGTTTCTAAACAATAAATAGGCCTTTGAGCCTCATTGTAAGAAAGTTTAGAGGCATGTAGCCGCCACATCTCTTCTCAGAGATAAGCTACCATCGCCCTAGCTAGTTTATTTCCATTACTGTTTGTAAGCATATTTCAGTATTTTACATTAATGAAATGAAGTATTATTTCCACTGCATATCTGTGTTTATGGTTATTTCTATAATTTGTTGCATTCCTGTTTAAATCCAGATCAGTGGTATCAGAGCGGTCTGCTTTTTCTCTGTTTTTCTTTGCATGTCCCCAACAAGGTCGGGATATAAGGAGTTAGGGCTTGAACTAGTCGAACCTTTGCAAGACCAGCCTCGCAAATCCCGATGGCCTCCCATGGCGGATGAGAAGAAAGATGAGGGGGCAGGAGATCCTATCAAAATCTTTCTCGAATAACCCCTCGAGCGACAAAGGAATGCGATGATGGATAGCTTTGCCCAGATCCTTCAGCGGCTACCCAGAAGCGACGCATCGGCTTCCAGCAACTACTTTGGAAACGCCATGCCCTTTAAGGTACAAGTTAATTTTGAAATCCCCATATTCGAGGGTTAGATAGACACAGATGCCGTAGATAAATGGTTAAATATGCTAGAGGGTTATTTTTCTGTTCATGAATTTTCGAGTCGGGAAAAAATTGTTTTTGCTCTTCTTAAAGCAGCCCCCCATGTCAAGGACTTGTGGGAAACCTACTGTGAGCAGAAGGATGAAAATACTGGCTCACTATTTTCAGTCGCACCCACCTAGATTTCAATCTGGAATGCCATGAAGGAGCAGTATTACCCTGTCGGAAGCTATGAGGATCAATACATAAAGTGGACCACACTGCCACAGGGAAGGGACCAAGACGTGCCGAAGTTAACCAATCTTATCCATACCCTTCACACAAAGTTGGGTATCAAGGATTCGAAGCAGCATTTGATACTCAAATACCATGGTTACCTGCACAAGTACATCTAGGAAGAAATAGAATTCCTGAACATCTCCTCACTTGGCACAACATACCGATATGTCGTCAAGGTCGAGCAGAAGTTTAAATAGAAGAAGCGAGACTTTGGATCTGCGAATCTGAAGCAAGGGAAAGGTGCCCCTAAACCATAGAACAAAGGAAAAAGCCAAGGTGGGGCAGCCCAAGACAACCCACCAAAGCTGCAAGCAAAGAACAGCGCCACGAAGCCGAAAAAGGACACGAGAAAATGGTGTGAGTTCCATAAGAGCTCCACTCACAACACAAGTGAGCGTTGGGCCAAGCAGTCACTGGTGGCTGAGCTAATGGTTTCAGAATCAGATGCATGTTCTAAATATGAGTCAAAACTCAACAAGGGGAATGACAAAGGGAAGCAGATTATCGATGCGGAGCCCAATGCCACCGTTGCCACCATGAAGATACAGAAGGAGGAGCGTCTCTTCCACTCCTAGATGTGGGTAAAGGGCTCCCCGCTACAGTTCATTGTCGATAGCGAGAGCCAAAAGAACCTCATTTCGGCAGAGGTCATGAAGCGGTTGGGCTTACTGACCACAACACATCCACAACCGTACACCATCGGGTGGCTTCACCAAGGATGGGATCTTCGCGTGAGCTAGCAGTGTCGCCTTCCATACAACATCAAGCCCTTATTGTGTGACATTGCTCCCCTTGAATTTTTTGATGTATTATTAGGACAACCATACTTGTGGAAGCGACATGTTGTGTATGAATCAAGGCCTCGTGCTGTTATTTTTACATTGGGAAATAAATTGTATAGGATACCAGAGGTAGCACCGCCTACCACCATCTCTTTGATTACTGCAAAACAATGCAGTAAGCTCATTTCCAAAACTGGGAAATTTGTTTTCCTGATGATACGCCGTCAAGGAAAGAAGAAGATGGTGGCCACGACCTCCAGATAGGGCCCCTCCACATGACAACTACAGATGGACAAGGTCATGGAGGAGTACGAGGACATCTTCACCCCCCCCCGCCGTAGGGGTTCCTCTGCACTGTTACGTCAAGCACTCCATCGATCTGACCCCAGGTGTGCCACTATCCAATGGACCAATTTATCGGTGCTCCGTTCTGGAGAACGATGAAATCAAGAGGCAGATTCAGGAGCTACTACAGAAAGGTCACATCCATCCGATTTCATCGCCTTGTGGGAGCCCAATCGTGTTGGTACAAAAGAAGGATGGGACTTAGAGACTCTGTATTGACTATCAGGCGCTGAACAAGATCACTGTCCATAATAGGTACCCGATCCCGCAAATTGATGACCTCCTGGACCAACTAAAGGGGGTAAAATATTTCAGCAAGATTGCTCTGAAGTCAGGATATCACCAGGTACCAATCGAACCCTCTGATGTGTGGAAGACTGCCTTCAAAGCCAAGGAGGGCCTTTTCGAATGGTTGGTTATGCCTTTCGGATTGACAAATGCTCCTACAACCTTCATGAGGCTAATGGATGACATCTTGTGGCCATTCACCAACTCATTTGTAGTGGTATACTTGGATGACATTTTGATCTTCAGCCAGAGTTGGGAAGAGCACCTCCACCACATCCGACACGTTCTCTAAACACTACGACAACACAAGCTATGTGCCAATTTGGAGAAATGCACTTTCGGCATGACCCAGGTTCAGTATCTGGAATACATTATTGATGAACAGGGGGTGCATGTGGATCCAGCCAAGATCCAAGTCATTTAGGATTTTCCATCTCCAACCACTCTGACAGAGCTCCGCAGCTTTCTAGGTCTTGCCAACTTCTACCACAGATTCGTGTTGGGGTTTTCTCATATCACTTGGCCCTTGAGTCAAGTCACCAAGGGAGGAGAAAAAGAAAAAAAAATTTGGTCTGAATCTCAACAGAAGGCATTCACAGAGTTGAAATATTGCCTCTACACGGCACCAATGCTCACATTACCAAATTTTCAACAACCATTTGAGGTCGAGACAGATGCCTCTGACTATGCTATTGGGGCAGTCCTTACTCAACACAGACATCCAGTGGCATATCACAGTGAAACACTTTCAAACACAATCCAGAAGTATCCCACTTATGACAAAGAGATGTATTCCATTATACAGGCCTGCTGACAATGGAAGCATTACATTTTGGGGAAGGAAACGGTCATCCACACAGACCATTGACCCCTGCAGTTCATACAGACCCAAGGGAAATTGTAGAATGATCGCCATAAAAAATGGTCTACATACCTACAACAGTTCCATTTGAACATCAAGTATAAGAAGGGTAACACCAATAATGTTGCAGATTGCCTCAATCGACCACTGATCATGGCGTCAACCACCATGCTCAACTCTTGTGGGCATGAGACTTTTGATTGGCCACTTCTCTACAAAAGCAACCCAGAATTCAGCGACACATACCAGACACTCTTGGAGGGTCGGCATGTTCCAGATTTTCACCTCCAGGATGCCATGTTATGCCACCTGCGTCACCTTTGTGTTCCTTCAAGCGAGCGTGCCAAGATGATTTGGGAAGCACACTACAGTCGGGCTGCTGGGCATTTCAAGGTCAAGAAAATGGTGGCAGTACTGCAAAAGTATTTCTATTGGCTGAATCTTCGACAGGATGTTGGGAAGTACATCAGATCATGCACTGCCTGCGCCATTGCCAAACCGACCATCAAGAAGCAAGGCCTCTATACCCTACTGCCTACCCCTAGTCGACCTTGGGAATCCATCTCCATGGATTACATGTCAGGCCTTCCTTCCACTAAGCATGGAAATGACTGTGTTTTTGTGGTCGTCGACAGGTTCTCGAAGATGGCCATTATGGTGGCCTGCAAGAAGAATATCACAGCAGAAGCCACTACTAAAATCTTCTTTGAATGAGTGTGGGTGCACTTTTGGATCCCGCAGTCTATCATCTCAGATTGGGATAGTCAATTCCTCAGTACATTTTGGTCCAATCTCTGGTCAATGTTGGACACCAAACTCACTAAGTCCATAGCCTTCCATCCTCAAACTGATGGCCAGATAGAGGTTGTCAATAAGATGATTGTACACATTCTGCGCATCTACAACTCAAAGTATCCATGCACATGGGACGAGAGCCTCCCCTATGTTTAGCACAGCTACAACCGAGCTATTCATAGCTCGACTGGCCACAACCCTTTTCAGGTGGGCTTGGGATTCTAGCCACTATGCCCCATTGATGTGGCCATGCCACTTGTAGCTACTCACACAAATTCAGCTCATATCTAGTCTGAAACAGACAAGGCAACCAGCTTCATTGAGTACATCCAACATATTCACCAGCAGGTCCATGACATTCTAGAGAAATCAAATGCCAAATACAAGCAGCGACATGATCAACATTTGGTGCCGCACCAGTTTCAGGTGGGCGACAAAGTCTGGTTTCATTTGCAAAAGGAACGACTTATTGGAGCCTATCAGAAACTGAGACCACTCTGATATGGTCCTTACACCATTACTAAAGCTGTGGGAGAATATGCATTTGAGCTTAGCATTCCCCCATTCCTTGGCGTGCACCCAGTGTTCAATGTGGACTGCCTTCGGCCATACTTTCCACCATTACTAGACACATCCGACATTGCAGAACAGCTCACACCCACAAAATTAAATCCAGATTGCATGGAACAAGCTGCAATTGATCGAATCATGGACACACAGATCAAGAACACTCACCAACAGAATATCCAACTGTATTGAGTTTTCAAAGCAGGCCAACTCCTTCACCAAGGCAAGTGGCTCACTAGGGACCAAGTTCAGCAAAATTTTCCTCATCTCATGGAGGAACTCAACGCAATGGGGACCATTGCTTCCTAAGGGGGGACCAGGTGGATATTGGTGGCCACCTGTCGAGTCCACCTGGACCCCCACCATTATTTCTCTCAGCATTTTCAGTTTCCTTAATTGTAGCACAACTTACTAAACTTACTATTTTTAGCAGTTTTTCGGGTCCTAAACATCCGGAGCCGTTTTGAGGCCCTAAACGACGTTTTTTGGGAAAATGGGTAACAACATCGGTCTGCGCCGATGTTGCTCTTCCCAAAGTTGTATTTCTCGGATAGATCTTTCTCACGAGATATTGTGCACGTCAAACGGGGATCATATGCCAAAGTTACGACCCTAGGAAGTTGATGTACCAATTTACCCAAACGGGGCCCACAGTTTGGCGTTTCATCCTCTGGGGTTAGGTTTTTGGATGTTTAGGGTTTTCCATTGTTTCTCAACAATAAATAGGCCTTTGAGCCTCATTGTAAGACAGTTCAGAGGCATGTAGCTGCCACATCTCTTCTCAGAGATAAGCTACCATCGCCCTAGCTAGTTTATTTCCATTACTGTTTGTAAGCATATTTCAGTGTTTTACATTAATGAAATGAAGTATTATTTCTGCTACATATTTGTGTTTATGGTTATCTCTGTAATTTATTGTGTTCCTATCTAAATCCGGATCACATGAGCAGTAAATCTATGTGAGGTGGATGTTGGATTGCATTATGGATATGGCCTGCAGGTGGAAAAAACGGATCCACAAGTTCAGGAATGGCTTTGGGCTTCTTTTACGTGCAAGAACAGAGTCCTAGTTGACGTAGAACTCTTCATTGACCATCCTTTGATAGGGACCTTTCCTTCCGAATTTGGCTAAGTAAACAGGACCTCATCCATGTGTGGATCATTCCTGAGCTGCCCATGTGTCTCATTCCTCCTACTGACACCTGTAACCTACAAAACAATGAAAATGGTTGTGGAATTGGGAGTTAGCTGTGGAAAGTGGCTACATTTCATAGTTGATAAACAAAACCTAAATCAAATAGCACACACAATGATATAATTTGAAAATCACTCAAATACACTCCTGGAATCAACATGTAACAACTTTTGATAACTTAGGAGGCATTGATATGGGAAAATAGAAGAGAAAGGGTTTAAGAAAATGCTTGGAAGAGAGGTAGTTTTGGGGCTCAACATACCCCCACTGTGAAGATGTTGCATGTCCTCATGCAACCAAAATTGTAACTATCCTCCTTTCAATTCATTTGTTCTGAAACTACTGCTAAGACATCCAATCTTTTCTTCTTCTTTCTTGTTGTCACTGTCATCCTGAGTTTTATCATAAGGCATCTGTACTTGAGATTGATGAGGGCTCTACTCAACCTCCTATTCTTCTTCTTCAATTTTCTATTTTTCTTGTGCCATAATCCTAAGTGTAGCAAGGTATTATCATGGATAACTTTGTCCAATTTGTTTTGCTCTTTTAATGTTTCATTCTCCCTTTGGATATGTCTGTTTAAGACTTCCAATTCATAAATTTCTTGCTTCAATGACTGAATCAAATTTTCCTAAGTTTTACTTGTCTGATTGGATGAAGTTCCTTGTTCTGCTATAGTCTTCTCCAATGCTTCAATGAAATCATACATCTGCTGTTGAGTTTGATCAATTTCTGGAGTTGTCTTCGTTGGACTAGTTTCAAAATCTAACTGAGGAGAAGGAGAATACGATTGACTTTGATCGGGTGGAGTGTTTTTTGGTGATTGATCTGGAGTTTCACCTCCCAGGTCTATGAATTGAGCTCCTTTGATTTGCGTTTTCTTCAATTTGCCCTTTAATCTAGAGCTTCTTCTTAGACCTCAATGTGAGCTTATGTATCCCTTTCCTATGCTCTGTTTCTCCTTTCCTTTTTGTTTTGCCTTAGTTGATTGTTCTTTAAGATGAATTAATCTCTCAAAAAGCACTTGCTCTTCTTCAGAAGAATGCTCAGGAGTCTGGTAAATGTCTTAAATTTTTCTCTTTCCTTTCTGTTTTACTTGTTTCTTAATTTCAGTCAATGTTTCAGAAGGCAATTCTTCTTCACTGTTTTCCTTGGTCACACTAGTAGGAGTATCTTGGATTGTTAAAGTTGTTCTTTTTCTCCTACTTTTCTTTGCTAAACTCCCCTCATGCACTTTAGGAGGGTCTTGGAAGAAGTTCCTAACTAGGAATTTTTCCCATGTATCTTCCCTCTCTTTCAAATGATTTTCAACCAAGATCTTAACAAGTCCATGATGGTAGAGATAAGGTTCCACATCATCTATATTCTTTTTCACAGTAGTAGACATTTTTCTCAAACTATTCAACAAGAAATAAGGGAGGTTGATAGTTTCATTCTCCAAGAAATTCATTAATAATCTCATAAGATACATATACATAGAGCCATACCTGCCTTCGCATGTAATGAATTTCTGAATGATCAACAACAGACTAGTCCATTTATCTTTTAAGGCTGAAACAAGAATTCCTCGTTTAAAGATTGATACATCCATACCTGGATTATGAAGAATGACCCTCCAGACCTTTTCATCGAAGTCCTTGTTCTTAAACCATCTCTCCCCTTCTTGTGGAAGCTCTATGGCTGCTGCAATTGATGACTCTGTCACTGGAAATTTGATGTCCCCAATTTCAACTTCTACACCATTGAAAGATCTTGCAAACGTTTTTGTAACCTCCTTATTATGACCCTTGAACTTCTTAATAAACTGCAACCATCTTGCCTTCTTCAATGTGCTCTTAAGCTGCGGGTATCCTTCCATGAATTTAGCTCCTTCGGGTTTTGTTCTCACTATAAGACCCATTCCTCCTTCTTATTGTGAAGACACCTTTGTAAATGACAGTTTTATGGGAGCAGAACGGTTATGTGAGCGGAAAATGGAAGAGGGTCATGGAGAAAATCGGTGATTACGAAATGGGAAGAATGCTGAGCATGAAATGAGAGTGGGTTTACGGAGCAGAAGTCTGTGTAAACAAACAATGAACCAAGGATTGTAAAACCTGGTGTGAAATTGTCGAGGCAGAGTGTCACTCGTGAAATTTATTTAATTGAACAGAGTTTGAGTTCATAATAGGTTGTAGAGTGAAATGTTAGTGGGTTCATAAAAAGGCTGTGGAGTGGAACATCAGTGGAAGAGAGCCGTATTCAATCTCCTCATGTCTGCATGATTAGCCATTTTAACAAGTGTAATGAGGATGTATGACTAAGTACGATTTAAACTCAGAAATGGATTATGAGACTGTTGGGATTGATGTGGAGGATATGGTGGAGTTAAGGCAACCATCAAGTCAAATTATTACACGTTATGGAGCTGTGATTTACAAACTATACAAATTATGTGTTTGAAATGCTATTTGAAAAGGGTTTTGTCCGTTCCTTGGAATCATACCTCTTTCGTTTTGCTAAATTTTAATTGGCTGCCTTTGTAGGTGCTTTTCAAGTGTTGATGTCTTCAAAGATCTTCTTCTTCCATACCTGCATCTTGCTTCTATTATTATTTGGCTAATCACTTGACTGTCACTGCAGAGTAACAGAGGATTAGCTGCGGAATCAACAATCAGCTACGGAATTAGAATTCCGCTGTGGAATTAGAATTCAGCTGTGGAAACTGACATAGTGAATAACATATGACTTGGCGAATGAATGGAAATGAATGGAAATGAAAAATGACTGTATGGATGATACATGGAAAGGTGAATATGAAGAGAAACTGAAAGAAATTTTATTGATGGAATGTGGTGGCGAGATGGAGCGAAATGAAATTGAATGGAATGAAACAAGCTATGAGTGAAATGAGAGATTTTTTTTTGGAAAATATAGGGCACCAGAATCTTCTGATTTTCGCCCTGTATTTTCTGTATAAGACTGCCAATCAGTGATTGGTTTTCAGGCTTATACATTATTTTTTTTATTTTTCTTTAGATGATGATGAAAAAAATATTGGGTTGTGTTATATTCTTTCCACGACTAGCCCATGTAGTTAACTAGGGGTTAGAGGGCCGGGGTCACATGGGGTTTGAGGTGTACTTGTAACCCCACTTTTGGGGTCTGGGGCAACGCCCCAGAAAATTTTGGTTTTCAACTCTATGTTAGGTTGGGCGGACCCATCTATGGTTTTTTGCATGATTTTCGCACATGTTTTTGGATGCGATGGTTTTCAGTCCATGGTATTTGACGTGATGGTTTTCGGTCCATGATATTGGACACGATGGTTCGGTCCATGGTATTGGATGTTTTGGCATGTATAAATATGTATTATAGCATTGAAAGGAACATAATGAAAAATCAAGCTGTAGTCCCGGTTTTGGGATCCAGTGGGAAAATCTTTGTGTATATGTGTTTTATGTGTTATGCTCTCGCATTGTTTATTTTTCTGTGTTTTAGAATTCGTATACAGGTAATTTCTGTACGGGGTTAAAACCTACAAAAAAACAAAGACTAGGCTGGTGGAGAAGAATGATTCTTCTTCACCATCCTCATTGCATAATTATCTTGAAAGATTTTAATAAACTCCTCCTTTGAGAGTGGCTTATGATAGATCTTCAATCTATGACCATTCACAATGAGAGGGGTTTGATGTTCATCAATTGTTTTGATTCTTACCGCTCCATTGCTAAAAAATTCTTCAATCTCATATGGCCTAAGCCAATGAGTCTAAAATTTACCTTGAAAATATTTGAACTTTGAATCAAATAGCAATGCCCAATCTCCTTCTTGAAACTTTTTGTCCTTGATGTATTTGTCATGCCACTTAGCTCTCTGCAGTTGAACTAGATCAGTTCTTTGAACTGCTTCTTTTCTGATCTCATCTAGTTCATTCAACTGCTCTAGTCTATGCTTTTGAGCTTTTGATAGATCCATTCCCAACTGAACTGCCATCTTGAAGGTTTTAACTTGGGACTCAATGGGGAGCAGAACTTCCTTCCCATGAACAATTTCGTAGGGAGTATGTCATGTTGTGTTCCTCCATGTAGTTCTGTAGGCCCATAAGGCTTCAGGAAGCCTTTCTACCCAATCTCTTCTATGTAGATGCATAGTCTTGATAATGATTCCTTCAATTACTTTATTTTTGGACTCCACTTGACCATTTGCTTGTCGATGATAAGGAGTGGATTTCCTATGCTTGACCTTGCACGCTTCCATAAGGTTCTCCATCATTCTGGATGTTAATTGACTTCCGTGATCTGTCACAATTTCCCTTGGAACACCAAAGCGAGTAAAAATATCATCATAAAGAAAATTAACTACTATATTTTCAATAGTAGAAAATAATGCTTTGGCTTCTACCCATTTAGTGACAAAATCGGTACATACCAATATATACTTTTTCTGTTTGGATGGAGGATTAATAGGTCCAATAAAGCCTAAAGCCCATTTTTCAAAGGGTTCGATGAGTACCTGAGGTTGTAATGGCATCTCATTTGAAGGGGTAGATTTCCCTACCCTTTGGCAGCTGTCACACCTTTTCAAATATTGTTTTGCATCTTTGAAGAGGGACGGCCAATAATATCCTAAAGAAATGATTTTATAAGCTATCCTCTTGTCAACAAAGTTTCCACCGCATAGTTCATCATGACATGCTTTGAGAATATCAGGCATTTCATCTTCCCTGACACATCTTCTGATCACAAAGTCTGGCCTTGTTTTATACAATTCGTTAGAAATCCATGAATATCTTGAACTATCCTGAATAATCTTTCTTCTTTCACTAGGAAATAAATGTGGAGGTAGTTTCCCTGTAACCAAGTAGTTAGCCATATCTACAAACCAAGAAGTTTTAGTAGTTATGAAAAATAAGTATTCATCAGGAAACTTATCCTCTACAGGAGAATCTTCTTTGATATTCTGAATCCTAGACAAGAAATCAGCAACTGTGTTTTGTTTTCCAAGTCTATCTAACACAGTAATATTGAATTCCTGTAAAAGTAGAATCCATCTTGTAACTCTGCCATTAGTACTAGGTTTGTTCATTGGATATCTAATTGCAGAATGATCAGTATGAATAAAAGTTTCATAGCCTATTATATAATGTCTGAACTTATTAATTGCATGAACAACAGCTAAGAACTCTTTTTCAGTCACAGTATAATTTAACTTAATGGAAGTCAAATTTTTACTGGTATAGTAAATGGCATAAGGAACCAAGTCTTTTTGTCCCAGTATAGCTCCTAGAGTTGTATCTGAAGCATCTATAGAAATATGGAAATGAAGTTTCCAATTTGGTCCTCTCAAGATAGGTGCTTCAGATATTCTTGTTTTCAAAGCTTCAAATGCTAATTGGAAATCAGGGCTCCACTTGAATTCATAGTCTTTTGTAAGTAGTTTGAAGAGTGGAGATGCTATTTTGGTAAAGTTTTCTATAAATCTTCTATAATATCCAGTAAATCCTAGAAAACTTCTAACATCTTTTTGACAATTTGGAATAGGTAACTTGGAGATGACTTCAACTTTAGATTTGTCTACTTTAATCCCATCCCCTGAAATATGATGTCCCAAAACAATACCTTCAGTAAACATCATAAAGCATTTTTCATGGCTTAATGAAAGGTTTGTTTCTTTACATCTTATAAGGACTTTTTCCAAATTTTCCAAGGCTTCTTCAAATGTATTACCATAGACTGTAAAATCATCCATATATACCTCTACACAATCATGGATTAGATTAAAAAAAATTCCTAGTACTGCTCTTTGGAATGTTGTAGGTGCATTACATAATCCAAAAGGAAGCACTCGGTAGGCAAAAGTTCCCCATGGACAAGTAAATGTGGTTTTATCCTGATCTTCAGGTGCTACCTGAATTTGATTATAACCACTAAAACCATCCAAAAATGAAAAGTACTTTTTTCCTGCTAATGTATCTAATACTTGATCGATAAAGGGCAAAGGAAAGTGATCCTTCAAGGTTGCTTTATTCAATTCCCTATAATCAATGCACACCCTCCATTTACCATTCTTTTTGGGCACTATCACCAAGGGAGAAACCCATCAGCTATCTGAGATTGGGTAAATGAAGTTCACATTGAGTAATTTTTGGAGCTCTTCTTTCACAATCTCCCTAAGATTTGGATTCATACTTCTTTGAGGTTGTCTGATTGATCTACTATTTCCCTCAATATAGATATGATGGATGCAAGTCTTAGGGTCAATACCTTTCATATCAGTACACTCCCATGCAAATGCAGTAGAATGTTTTTGTAAGATTTTGGTTAGCTCTTCTTGTTTTAACTTTTCCAAGTTTTTGTTGATATTCAATGTTTTTCTTGGAAAAATTTCAACTGTAGAACTACCAAACTCTTCCATAGAGTAGAGAGACATTTTCCTTGATGACAAGTATTCAATATTAGAATCTAACTGAAATTGTGTGTGATCATATTCTGAAGATGTTTCAAAATTTTCTAATGTGTTTAGGATTTGACTATCCTCACTAACTTCAGAGAGAGTAAAGACAGGTTGTATAACATCTTCATCATCGACCTATTCATTGTATCTTACTTCTGTAATTGCTTTTGCTGGAAGATACAAAGTAAATTTCTTTGTTGAACTACCATCAGAAATGTACATGTCACCAGATCTACAACTAATAAAAGCATCAATTGTGGCTAGCCAAGGTCTTCCTAAGATGAGTGGGTGTCATCCTAGATTATTCTTGGGAGTCAAAATCATGAAATCGACAAGATATTCCCAAGAATCCAAGGAGACCGAAATATCTTCTAGTACACCATCTGGTTTGATTACTAATCTATCTGCAAGTTGCAGTAAGGTAGGTGTGAAAAGAATATTAGGAATTTTAAACTGTTCCATAGTCTGTCTGCTCATAATGTTTATAGCAGCCCCTAAGTCAATCAATGTATTTGGAATTTACAGTCCATTTATGTGTGTCTTGAAAATTGGACTACCTGGATCCACATATTTCTGCATGGTAATTTTTCCCATCATGATATCTGCTATTTTTCCTACCAGGTGGATTCTTTTTGTGTCTCTCGGTTTCCTACCTGGTCTTTTGATAATCAACTCCTTTATTGTTTTTGCTAGAATAGGAATCTCCCAAATGGCTTGTAGCAAGGGAATCTTGATACAGACATTCTTTAATTCATCTAGAAAATCATAGTCAGGAAACAAGATTTGCTTTTCCACCCCCTTGTCAATTTGTAATCTCTCAGGAAAAGGAGGTGTGGATGTACATACAGGTTGCTCAACTATAGGAGTTTTGGGGGTTGACTCTTTTTTCTTTTTCTTTTTGAATGGTTGGGTTTTGAAGGGATGCTTCTTCAAAACTTTTATTGACTTTCAGAGAATCCTCCTCAGAAGCATTTTTCTCTTGAATATCTATAGAAGGTTTTTCCTTTTCTAAAATCCTACTAGATCTAAGTTGAACATCATTAAGATCTAGAGGAACAATCATGTAGGTAGGAAATGGTTGTGTTTCTACCATGTAAGCATTCTGAGGTTTTTATTTTGTTGGGATTTGGTAATGGTTGGGTTGGTAGTCGATTTGGCTTCTGTTGAAATGGAAGCAAGAGTTGAGGAGGTTGTTGTTGTGGAAATGGCAATGAAAGTTGAGCACTTTGATTTGAAAGTTGTGGATTTTTTTGTTGGTTTTGTGGGGGAGGATAGCCCTGATAAGATGGAGGATATTAATAGAGCAAATCTCCCATAAGTATTTTGTACCCCTTGTGTCCATGATTGTGATTGATACTGATTTGAGGCTGAGGCCAAGGTTGTTGCCAAGAATTCCAATTTGGTGGAGACTGAAAAGTCATTAGATTGTTAAATCCTTGGTTTTGTTGCCATTGCCAAGGTCTTCTTGAAACAAATCAAAGAGATTCTACAGAATTTGGGTCCTCCTGAAAAACAACTTTAAGCCCTGGGATTGAAGGACAATCCTTGGTCTCATGACTTTCTGAGCAAATCATACATGTTTCTACAACTTTTGCATCTAAGGGACATTCTCTTAGAGCATGTTTCTTTCTACATTTTGGGCAAAAGATGGCTAAGGCATCAACTTCTATTTTCTGCTTGTTTTGAATTTTGAGGGTGTCTAGCTGTTCACTAAGGCTCCCTAGAATGTCAGTTTTGAACTCATCAAGCATATTGCCAATTTCTGCCCTACTTACTGTCCCAGTTGCATATTTGTTTGCTCTAATAAGAGAAGGATCTCTAGGCCCTTTTCTAGTTTTAGATTTTCCCCTTGAGAGATGGACACATAGTTCTGCTATGTCACTTAGTGGAAGTTGAGAGATGTCTCCCTTCCCCATCATGTTTAAAATATCTATCCATTCATCTCTAATGGCTTTCAATAAAAGGGCTTTCAAGGTTTCCTCATCTAAATTGTTCATTTTTGCTCTCTTTAAGTTGTATTGAAACCTCTCAAGCAAATCCTCTAAGTTCTCATCTTCTTTTTGCATCATTTTGAATACCTCATCCTTATGATTGGTAGGCATACAATAATCCAAGTATCTATCCAAAAATGCCTGCCTCATATCATTCCAAGTCCTAATAGATTGAGTGACTAATCCCATAAACCATTTCAGAGTAGCCCCTTTCAATGTTGAAGGGAACAATTTGAGTTTTTGAGAGTCTTCTAGATAGTCATAGGTTCGGCATAAGACTTCAAACTCAAATAGAAATGTTTTAGGATCCTCACTTTGCAATCCATAAAAGTTTGGGAGGACAGATGGTGAAATATTTTTCATTGTTGTATGTGTTTCCTCATCTACTATAGGGAATCCAATCTCCTTCCCTATTTCCCCCATTGTTACCTCTACCTCCTCCATTTCTACCTCTACCACCTCCATTTCTACCTCTACCACCTCCATTATTTCCTCTACCTCTACCTCTACCCCTTCCTCCAAATAGTGAGAATTCTCCATCTTGCTCTTCTTCTGCCATGATAGTTTCCTCAGAATCTTCTAGCTCTTCTATTAATGGCTGATGAGAGAGAGTTTCTACCTCCTCTTCTTCTCTAGGTAATTCTACTTCTTCCACTACAATAGGCTCCCCTATGGAGGTGAAGAAGGGTTCTTCTCCTAGGTCAAATTTAGTAGATGGAGTGGGAGAATCTTCTAATTTAGTTGCTACCCCTTGAATTCTAGGGATCCTAAGGCTGGGAGTATGAGTCTGGGATGGAGGTGTATCTTTTCTATTCCTTGAAGTAGTTGGAGTTGTAAAAATCGAACTTTTTCCCCTAGCTATAAACCTTCCCCTAGAATCTCTTTCTCTATGCATGTCATTTTTTTTTTATGATTTTTAATTGGGCTAATAATCCTTTTTCTGATCTTCTAGATCACACTAGGTGCAAGAAGAGAGCATACTCAAGAAATTATTGAACTAATAATTCTTTTTTCTAATCCTCCAGATCACACTAGGTGCAAGAGGAGAGCATACATCAAGAAATTATTAATTTTCCCTTTTTTTTTAATGTAAGATATAGGCTACCTAGTTACACTTCCCCGAAAATGGTGCAAAAATGTTTAGTTAATTTAGTGTGTCCTAAATTGCTACATAATTTATCAATCCGGGAGTCGTAAACTGATGAAGTGTAGTGCACTGTATGTGCTAGATAACACTTTTCCTATCTCAATGTTTTCAGTTTTATCTTGTCTTGGGATTTTGTTCTTGTTGGTCTCCTAAAGTGTTCTAATGCAATGGAAATCCTAATCTGTTGTTAAAGAAAAAGTTTTAAGGATACTTTTAAAGATCAAGTGTGGATGTAGAGTTGAAGAGAAGGTTTAAGCTTCTTATGATAATTTCCAAACTTTGAACTTAAGAGACCTTAAAACCTGTTGTCTACAAAATCAGAATTTGAATAAGAGTGAAAACATACAGCTACATAAATCAAACTAAAAATGAAGTACTGAAAATGAGGTTACTATCTCTACTATCCATCCTAATTGTAGAATTGAAATCTAATAAACTGCTGCAACTCAAAACCAAAAAGTAAAGAAGCTGGAAACTAGTCAATGATTTCATCCATAATCACAATATTTCGTCGATTAACTTCTAAAACGAGGTTAAGCTAAAGATTCCAGAAATATCATCATATGGCATGAAAAGAATTACATCTAAATTATCTAATTTGCACACTAATGAAAGCAAAGTCAATTAGTTCATCTATAATCACAATATTTCATCAATTAACTTCTAAAACAGGGTTAAGCTAAATACTCTGGAAATATCATCATATAGCATGAAAGAACTAACATCTAAACTATCTACTTGCTTACTAATGAAAGCAAAATCAATTACTTCACCTATAATCACAATGGCTCACCAATTAACTTCTAAAATGGGGTTAAGCTAAAGGCTCCGGAGATATCATCATATAGCATGAAGAACTAATATCTAAACTATCTTGAATAGTAAACAAATCTCACTAAATAAAAGCATAAACAACTGAAATTGAAAACTAAAGTTCAGCAGAGGAAGCAAGTCTAAAATCACCACTTGATGCAAAAACTACACTAAGAAGCTCTAGCATAACCAAACTTAAAGACCTATTTTGAAGTGCACTTATCAGTGTTAGTAGAAAATGTGACAAGCTGCAAAAACATCTACAGGATTAGAATGATTAAAATCGTAAGTAAAACATGAGAAATGTACAACTCAAATGAGATAAAATATACATGAAAAACTATACAAAAACAAAAGAAAAACCTCAGCTATGCAGGGGCCCTCTGCACAACTTTGGATTAACACGTTGTTACTTCAAAACACGCTCAAAAAGCCATGTGAAAAATAGAGTTTTATATTATGAAACAGAGTAATATGTCTCTCGGTTACACAATAGCAAAATAACACTATAACAACAGTATCAAGAACTAACTATCTGCATTGCAAACACTTATATTTATAGAGAAAATGGATAACTGTATCTCAGAGAAATTTATTCAGCAATAGACATGTGAATAGGTCAAAATCCGAGGATTCAGCCTCTCGGTTTCCATGAGCAGTAAATCTATGTGAGGTGGATGTTGGATTGCGTTATGGAGATGGCCTGCAGGTGGAAAAAATGGATCCACGAGTTCAAGAATGGCTTCAGGCTTCTTTTACGTGCAGGAACAGAGTTCTAGTTGACGTAGAACTCTCTATTGACCACCCTTTGACCAGGACCTTTCCTTCCGAATTTGGCTAAGTAAATAGGACCTCATCCATGTGTGGATCATTCCTGAGCTTCCCATGTGTCTCATTCCTCCTACTGACACCTGTAACCTACAGAACAATGAAAACGGCTGCGGAATTGCGAGTTAGCTATGGAAAGTGGCTACATTCCGTAGCTGATAAACAAAACCTAGATCAAATAGCACACACAATGATATAATTTGAAAATCACTCAAATACACTCCTGGAATCAACATGTAACAACTTTTGATAGCTTAGGAGGCATTGATATGGGAAAATAGAAGAGAAAGGGTTTAAGAAAATGCTTGGAAGAGAGGTAGTTTTGGGGCTCAACAAAAGGTATCATGTTCATCACCACTATCATCTGTACAAGAGGAGTGGCAGGGGATACCTTTTGGATGAGTTCAAGAAATCCAAGCCACCTACATTTTATGGAGATTTGAAGAAGTCGGAAGATGCAGAGGAATGGTTGCTTGGGATGAAGAAATTCTTTGCGCTGCATGATTACACAGAGAACATGAAGGCCTAAATAACTATTTTTAGTCTCAAAAGGAAAGCGGATATCTAGTGGGGAAATGTGAAGTGAGTTAGAGACATCAAGACAGAGGAGTTTAGCTGACATGAATTCAAGAGACTTTTCAAAAATAACTACTTGTCAGAGAGGTAGTATGACAATAAGGCCTTGGAGTTCTAAGAGATGAATATGACATCAATAATAGATGAGGTGTTCTAAGAGATGAATATGGCATCAACATATGTGAGTATCAACCTACCATCATAAGGTAAGAAATCATCATCATTTTGTGTCTAGGTAAGCCATGTCTTCAAATAGATATGTCTTCATTTGACCTGCGATAACACCATTCTCTTGGCCAACCAACAATATTTATAAATATGCAACTTAAGTAATCATCCTTGTATCCAATATATTGTATATCCATCAAAGAGATAGCAATATGTATCTAGTAAATCATGAGCTCATGGTCATTTGTCAAGATTTCTTGATATCATCAACAGCAACAATCCTCAACCATGTGAGAGACAAGAACTATAGGAATCATGCATCATAACTACACCATATAATCTTTATGCCTTTTTGAAGGCATGATGACATAAGCATAAAAAAATGAGTGGCTCATCATCAAATAATGAAGTTGTGTACTCAAGCTTTGTACTTCTCCTTGTCCTTATCAAGATCATTATGTAAGCAACATATATGCATCATCAAAAGTCATTTAAAATCATCCATAAATCTGATCTGAATACCAACTTATGTGATCCCAAATATCATCTGATATTTTATTATGGAAAACTCATAACCGTAACATAGCAAGCCATATAAGCATTATCATCATTCATTAGGTACCAAATACTTCTAACCATAATGCCAACAATGCTTTATTGGAAGCATAGCATGTTCTCCCCCTGAACCTGTTCCACCTGTTCATTGTCAGATCTGATCATTGCATATATCAGTAAGAAGTATCAAGGCATCATCATCAATCCGATATACATCAAGTTATCAACAACTTGTGAGGATCAAAACACTTCTAAATAACATCGACAGGTTGTATTCATCTATGACAAAAAAGATAATTGATAATTGTCTGAATCATATCACATCAGTTTTTCTGAGACTGTCCCACAGAATTTTTCTCAAACCACATATACACGATTGTGAAACTTTGAACTCGCGTATATACGTGACTTGTCTTCATGAAACTTGCATATGAGATTTAGAACATTAAAGTTTCACACTTTCAGCTCCCCCTGAATCTGTTGTGTCTGTACACTGTGCCATGCCACATTTTTCTAAATGTACTTCCTTCTTCTTGCATATCTTCGAGTGTGATGATGTTTTCCCCTTTTGGTATGGTGCTAGAAATTTTCTCCTGCATTCCTTTGCTATATGTCCAAGCTTGTTACATGCATAACATCTTACATGTTTCATATTTCTTCTATAACAGTGAATGGCTTTGTTACCAAACATATTGCAAGAAAAACAATATCCCTCAAAGTACCTGGAAGCTGATGATCTTTCTGTGTGATGGTCTTGAACCATTCTACTTTCGCATCTTGCTGCAAATGTCCAAGATTATGACATATAAAACATTCAACATTATTCATTTAAGGAAATAACCAACTATCACTTCCACATTTAGGAGTAAAAGATTTTCTTTGAAGAATTTCTTTCCTTGGTTGTTGATGGGGTTGACCTCTAATCTCCTTGTTTAGCATTTCAGGTTTTACATTACAGTTCCTTGCCTTTGCTTGTGAGCTAGATTCACCTTCAACAGATTCATGGAAACCAAGACCAGATTTGATGGCAGGAGACCTTTGAATACTAAGAATATCATCCAAAATCTTAGTACTATCTTGAAATTGTAAAAGCTTATCCTTTTCTTCTAATTTACCTTTTAGTATATTTACCTCAACCTGATATTGCTCTTCCTTTTCAAGATACTACTTCTTCATGATTTCTTCAACGTTTCTTCCTTCTTCCACTTGTTTCCTTAATTTGAGAACTTCGTTTTCTTGTTCTTCGAGAGCTTGGAGTAGTTCTTCATTTTGCTTATTTGATTTTTCAATATCCTCTTTTAGAGAGAGGATCTTAGCTTCAAGACCTTCATAGTAATTGGATCTATCTTTAAGTTTCTTGATTGTTGTGCTGCTTTTATTTAATTCATTTATTAATGATGTCACTTCATCTTGCAGCTTTTGACATTGATCTCCCTTTTCCTTGTACTGCTTCCTTACTTTGATTCCTTCCTCTTTTAGTTTGGTAGCTTCTTCTTTGAAGGCGTACTCCCTTTTGTCTAATAGATCTTGTTGATCTCTAACTTTGTCTATGGGCCTTTTAAATTATGCCTCTATTTGATATCTTTCTCTTTCACCCATAAGAGAAAATTCAGTTGTTTCGCTGTCACTTTCATCATCTTCAAATGGACATAGAAATGTATCACCAGAGAATAATAAATTCATACCTGATGGTTCTTTTGCTTGTTCACCTTGATTCTAAGGTGATTCTGAATCTGAAGAGTTGCTTCCACATAATCCCCAATCGACTCTCCCACGGTCATAGTTCCTTTGAGATGCCTTCTTCTTTTGAGGTGCTTTCTTCTTTAGCTTCTTTCCCATTGTTTCTACGGATCTCCTTCAAGCGATCAAGCTTCTGCCAAAGGACCTGCTCTGATACCAATTGTTGGAAATAATACTGAGACAGGGGGTGAATTAGTATTTGTAAATCAATAATATTTCATTTCCATAATCAGATTTGTATACGCTGCTTCAGTGAATGGAACTCGCATGTGCACGCAACTGTTCTTAAGGAAACCATCGTATATCTAGTGAACTTATGATTCAGTTAATTCATCATATCTTGATCTTTAATCTATGCATCAATACTTTATTAAACAATAAACAGTAACCATGAGTAGTTAATAACATAATGAACCATCACACAAAAGCAACACACATGAACACCAAGATTTAAGGTGGAAACCCAATGTGGGTGAAAACCACCTGTTGTTGTCGTCTCTATCTTTTTTTAATAATAAGAAAATATTTTTACAACATTGTGCTGGTGCAGACTCATACCAGTACGCAGGCTTCTACCAGCAGAAGGTTACAACCTTCTCTCGTTCTCCAGCTTCTACTAGAAGGAAGCTACAACGCCCTAGCTCTTGTACTAGCCGATATGTTTACTAGTACGTAAGCGCCGACATATAGAAGGCTACAACCTTCTTTCTTCCTCCGGGGACCACGTTTCATGAATTTTCAGACTGGTTACTCCTGGAACACAACACCATAATCTGAAGGCCACGTTTCATTCAATTTTCATACTGGACCCATCAACAACATTGAAGTTCAAAATCAATCACCACTGCAATACAACTATCAAATACATTTGCATCAACCAATCACTGAAACTCAAACATCACAGATGAATCAATCAATCACTTTGACAACCCATCATCACTGTAGCAAATCACAATCAATCAATCTGATCATTCATAATACAATCACCAGAACACAGTCACCAGAACCCAAAGCAGAACCGAGAACTTTGCAACAGCAAACAGAAGCAACTGAAACATACTTCATAAAGTATAAGATACTTCCATTTGTTGAACCAGTGTGTATACACACTTTTATCAAGGCCAACCAGTGTACACATCTATAAATATTCATTCATAATTTTGCAGCTATTCCAGACTTCAGTTATACCCAGATCATAACATTTACAGAATAATACATGCGTCAGTATTTAGATCTATATCATACATGATCAGAACCACATAATGATAATTCATTTCAAGCCTTAAGATCTCGATCCCTCATTAGATCTTATCCCTAATTAGCTGCTAAGGTT
The DNA here is from genome assembly GCA_031772625.1 of Pinus tabuliformis. Classification (NCBI taxonomy): domain Eukaryota; kingdom Viridiplantae; phylum Streptophyta; class Pinopsida; order Pinales; family Pinaceae; genus Pinus; species Pinus tabuliformis. The sequence continues at coordinate 825,978,922 of CM062807.1, read as the reverse complement.
CATCCTTGGTTCAGATCAAAAAAAGCACCAAAAGCCAATAATCTTCATACTAAATCTCACACTTCATCAGATATTCGATACTTGGATACCTTGGCTTAATGATCTTCTCCTCCTTATATAGTTTTAGGCCTTTCTCAATACCATGGATCAAAACCACTTAGGATCAATACCTTGGACCAAATACCTAGGGTCAATAACTCGGACCAAATACCTTGGACCAATAACATGGATCAAAATACCTTAGACCAAATGCCTCAGACCAAAAACTTAGTTTTCCAAGATATACGCACTTTTCCTTCCGGGAAATTGCGTGTGTACGTATACACTACTTGTGTTTAGTGAACTTTCATGTATATGCAACTTGGTCAAGGTGAACCTACATATACCTCTCTTTCTTCATTCTTTGTAGTCTGATCTGTAATTCTTTGTTGTTAACCTACTGCATTGTGAACTGTCATCTGAGAGAGTTGCCATTGTACATTACTTCTAAACTGATTCCTGCATTTTTTCACATCTGTAAACACAACTTCCATGCATTCTATCACATCTGATATCTCTTCTGTAGGTTCATCTAGTTACCATATACAAGTGAGTTGTTCTGCTACAAGTGGGTTGCCATCAAGTACAACACATGCATCATAATGCCAACAATCTCCCCCTTTGGACTTGATAGCAACCATGTTGGTGTTGATTACCGAAAGCTGTAGAACTTGTTAGAGATCAAAAGCAACACCAAAATACTCTCCCCCTTTGACATCAAGGGTAAAGGGCAGACCATGATATTCTCCCCTTTTGATATCAAGGGCAAAGGGCTGACCAAAAAAAAGACTTTCATATCTGGACAATTGAATATAAACATTGATCATGCTCCCCTAAGCACATGCTAAATTTTTTGATTAAACTCCCCCTTTGTACACGCTGAGATGCACTATATAATCCATGCTCCCCATGAGCACATGTAGAGTTTGCAAATATTTTCCAAAAGAATAACCTGACTCTATCACTCAACTACATGATTTTGACCTTCTTATCATCAAAGACATACATATATCAATCTCCCAAACAAGTGGGGATATACTGAATTTGACTCATCCTCCCAACAAAGTGGGGATATACATGACTGAAATATATCAATTATTACATCATCCTTCCCATGCATAGTGGGGTTACAAATTACATCATATAATAAAAAAGGGACTCATCAAAAGACTACAACAGACAGAGACAAATGATTACATCATGGGTCTTGATATGACCTTTACATCGAATGACATTTATAATAGAGACCAAATATCTAAACAAGACAATGATAGTCATCAACAAATATCATACACCATGTATGATCTGCTCCATAAGCATCCGTCAACAACATCTAGACTAGCAACTTGTATATGTCCATCATTAGTTCCCAAGATATGACAGTGTAAATATCATCAACATGTGACAAAGTAAGTCTGCATATGGATGTCAACTCATCCTCTTGATCTCATCAAGATCAACATGCTTCATTTCCTTAGTAGAAGGAGCCTTATCATAACCTTCCATGAATCAACTCATCATATGTCATATCTCCAAGCAGTAAAACAAAATCATTCACACCATATCATATGTGAAACACCATAGTCATCACATTATGATCTTTCACAAGAACCCTTAATATATCTACCATGTGTCATCACTATGGAACATCCCACATCTAATAAGCATCAACAATGATAAACAACATACTTGAATATCAACCTATCATCATAAGGTAAGAACTTGATGCACGAGTGCCCTAGCATATAACTAAGCAAAATGACGTTAGGGTTACCCAACATATACCCACAGTATATATTTAACAATGCATCCACAACTGCCCCGGGCATTTAACTCTACAATGGATTCAAATATTCAGACCATAAATGGTCAAGGCCCCTTTATAAGCAGTTCCTTTGTTATCAGAACTTAATCACCCCGTTGTAACAACATACTTGAGTATCAACCTATCATCATAAGGTAAGAACTCAATGCATGGGTCCCCTAGCATATAACTATACTTAGCAAAATTATGTCAGGATTACCCAGCATATACCCACAGTATATATTTAACAATGCATCCACAACTGCCTAGGCATTTAACTCTACAATGGATTCAAATCTTCAGACCATAAATGGTCAAGGCCCCTTTATAAGCAGTTTCTTTGTTATCAGAACTTAATCACCCTGTTGTAAACCACCTATCGGAACTCTTTTCCATAGGGATCACATAATACATTATCGGTGCTTTTCTCAAAGGGATGCGTTAACACAAATACACTATCGGCGGGGTTTTCTTCCATGAGAAATGGAATAACACTATCACACTTCATTATCGGCACTTAATCCTTTATAAAAGGATTAACATGCATAACATACCTTTGGGCCTTTATACGGCCTTTGCACACTTACCAAGATTTTCCTTTATTGCAATTCGGGTTTCGCTCCTCCTCGGGTCATTAACACATACAGGCCTTTGTCTCTCTTTGACTCCGATGTGCGATTGCACAGTTGGCTCAAAAGTTATCAGGAGCGCTTAATAACCCGTCCTTCATTCCTTTAGAAAAACATTGGAAATGGAAAATACAAAGGAAACTCTGCTCTGAACTGCATACACAGACTTCAAATATTATAGACCCGTAACTATGATTATCATCAGGTCTGATCTCTAATCACTCCATGCTTCTGCTCCTCCGAACCCCGATAGGTCTGAGCTCTGATACTCTAATTATCGCTATCAGATATCGCTTCTCCAACCGTGCTTGGCTTCTTCTACTCTAAACCTCCAATTGCGCGATCACTGATCGGTCTATCGGCAATATCGCCACATCGCTCATCAGAGTTCACTATTTCGGTTGTCGCCATCCCTTGGCACCTCCGAAATGTGATTGCAATTTCAATCGTAGCCATTGATCACCCAGATCCAACAGCTGCTGAGTGCTAACACTTCACGCTTCTCTGTTCGTCCCTTTACTTAGTTTTTATGCTAAGTCATTAGTTCTTCCGTGGTTTGGCTTCTTTAAAGGTTTTGGCCTTCTGCCCATTCGCAACTCGCTCTTCCTTCTGAGCTTAAACTCCTCACTCTCCTTTGATCTCTGTCCTTGCATAGCTCTTCAACTCCGCCTTCTGCTTCCACTTGGGTTCTGTTTTGGCCCAATTTCCCTTCGTTGTTCTGTTCGAACAATACTCAATTTCTCCACTAGTATAGCAAACCAATTCTCCTCTTGATTCCTCGATTCTTCAATAGGAATCCACACAGCCTCCTCTGTGTTCCTTCTCTCAGAGTCCTCCACTCTTTTCCTCAATTTGATTCAAGGATCCTTCTACGATTCCTCTGAATCAACTCTGTTCCTCTACATCCTTCGGAATTCTACTTGCAACTTACTGTAACAGAACCTACAAGTTCCACCATAATTAATCACAAAACACGCGATTCACACTCTCTGACACAATTAGGAATAAACTTTGAATCTATATTAATGTAAAAGCAAATATTACATTCGAGACTCCTCGGTCTTGCATAGGCTAGTTCTTCAATGTTGCAGCCTCTCCCTCTTAAAGGCGCAGGTCCATCACACATATATTTATATGGAAACATTGGATCGGATCACTGTGAAGGATTCGATCACATCCTTTCCTTGAATCACTCAAATAAAGCCCTAAAGCTCACTACAGAATACATATGTGGCAGTATTACATTTAATAAGTCTCCTCGAGACTTTTATCCATTCCATCTTTTTCTCCATTTAATGCATAAAAACTCTCTCTCACTCCTAGAATCATGAATTGTTCTAAGAGTCCTAATTGACTTTAGGCTCTTTTGTTATTATTGCCATTCATGTCCTCATTTATTCGAGGTTACTTACAATTTATTCTCAGATATCTAATTAAATCACTTAAAGGCCTAGATATTACATTAATTTGACACTTAGGAAAACTATTTCCTAAAAATACATGACCCCTCTATGTCTACTTAATTACAATGATTTTGCTTGGGATAAATGCTCGTGCACCAGACTCCCAAAGTAGAAAATATTCATGATCTCCTAATCATGTGTCTTTTGGTCTTTGTCTTCCTGGATCCCACACTTTTTCTGTAACTGCCCACATGCTTTGTTCCCTTGTTGCTACTACATTTTTGCTGTCTTTTGCTCGATCTTCTTCTTCTTATCAATCAAGTTCAACTTCTGATTGATCTTGCTTGCTACTGCTACCACTTTTTTCCATTTGAATTGCTTCATCATCTGCTGCCACATTTCTTCAATTTCTATGTCCAGCATATCTTTGGGTTGGTCCATATTCTGCTCCTTACTTCTTCCTCTTTCTCTGTGTTCTAGGTTGTTGTTGTTGTCTTCTACGCTGGCTTTGCTTACTACCATTGTATACATTGCCTCCACTTTTTCTTTGGTTTCTATGTTAACTTTTATGCTAACTTCTGCTTTTCTTGTTCCAACTTTTGCTTTGCTTGCTCCAACTTTTGCTTTGCTTACCACCTTTGTAGTCATTGCCTCCCCTTTTGCTGCCTCCCTATCATCCTTACCCTCTTTCATGATTAAATCATGACTCTCCAGCACTCTCTCCAGTAAATTAACATCTCTGTTCCATGGATTAAATTTTCCCATGGAGTCTTCTTCTTCCATCTTTATTTGGCTGCTCATCTGTGCCAAATTTCCTCCAACATCTGCAACTAAACCTACACTCACAAAAAATCTGTTAAAATAAAAAACATAAGGTCGTTGTGCCTTATCTTCCTTTGGCAACAATTTAGTTTGTTGCTTTGTTTTCTCCTTCTCCTCTGTTAGCACATCAGTATGCTGATTCAAATTCTCAGCAGAATTCATGAGACTGTCAGTTAATTTCTCTTCCACACCATCTATTCTAACGATGTCTTCTTGCTTGGGTTCACAGTAGTGAATTTCTCCTTCCTTAACCTATTGTTGGTTATCTTCACTATGAAATTGTTTTATTCCTACTGCCTCTTTACCATCTTCAAACAATCTCTGCTCAATCTCTTTGATCACATAATTGTTGAAAAGTGTGCAACAAGAAATGCTAAATTTAGAATGTGCTAAAAATAGACCTACTAAAAATAGCAGTTTGGCCAGTGAGGTCATTGGCCACATTGGGTGAGAGGTGAAACTACTAAAAATAGAAAGTTCTAAAATTAACATTTCTGGGTCCCTTCCTATTTATAGCAGTCCCTAGTCTATCTATAGGAAGTAAAATTAATTTTGGTCTTAACAGTAGTTTAAAATATTAATTAATTAATCTCCAGAGTTAATTAATTATGAAAAATTAAACTTGAAATCTTTGTGAGATCATGCAATTATTTTCTCCCTTGATTTAGGAATTTATCCCTTGATTAAAGGAGATAAGGTTCAGTTCTATAATGAGAGAATCACTTGACTTAGTTCTAACTAGTCAAGTCCAGCTAGATTATTTTAACAAGTTGTTAAAATAATAAAATATAGTTTGTTAATGCTTGCATGCATGTGACAACTATTATTTTAGATAACTGAGGGTTTATTCATGGATAATTGTTGCATGTCAGTTCTGCCAGAGACCCAGTTGAGATCAGATGTGGGACAATGTACTATCAGATGCTTAACTATTTCTAGTAGCTAGTTTTTGCATGGTTGAGGAACTAGTGTTCTCAAGGAATACGTAGTTGGACCATTGGTTGTTTTTGGTATGTTGGAATTAATAGCATATGCTTTTGCTATTATTTCCTAAGCAAACTACGTATGGACCATAGGGAAAGCCTATATAAATAGGGCTTGGTTGGTTCATGAGACATATCTTCATATCTTCATAGTTGATTGAGAACTGAATAGCTTGAGAGCTAATTCTTCTTGTATTGTGAAGAGGATTTCCACTTGATTGATAATACATGGTTGGGGTTTTATGTTGGTGCTTTCCCCTGGATATATCTTGTGTTATGTGTGATTAATTCTCTTGATCAGTTATGCATGTTTCTACTTGATGTTGCTCATGATTTCGATTATGCTTTCGCTTAATGTTTTGTAGAAGTAGAACAAGTATTATGCTTTAGGACATTGCATATATCGGTTTGTTCTACAGGTGAAATTTCTACATGGTATCAGAGCACAAGTGATCAAGCAAGAACAGTATACTAGCAGGAGGAATTCGAAGTTTCTTATTCTTGATATAGATCTCAAGTTCTTGTCACATCTATTTCATCGATGGCATTCAATGGTTTGAGGTTTGAGTATGCCCTTGATGGCAACTCAAACTATATAGCTTGGAAGGATCGCATGGAGGCAGTTTTGGAAGACAATGGTCTTAAGGATTTCATTGATCAAGAAGTCCCTAAGCCTACTGACAAGACTGAGCTGGTGGAATGGGGTAAGTGTGTGGCTACAGCTAGGAGAATTCTCCTGGAGTGTGTTCGAGATCACATAGTCTCAAGCCTCCATGGGAAGGAGTCTCCGTTTGTAATGTAGAAAACATTAAAATATTTATAGCAGAATAGGAGTGATCAAAGGAAGTTGGCACTGAAGGACAAGCTTCAAAAGATCAAGTGTGAGAAGGGTGACTCTATTTCTACATTCTTGAACAAGCTCACCACCTGCAGAGATGAGCTTGCAAGCATAGGAGTCACTACAGCTGATGAGGATATGGTGAGTCTAGCACTCCTTGGCCTTCCTAAGAGCTAGCATAGCTACCAGGACTCAGTGAATGGAAGGGACAAACTGCCAGATTGGGAATGACTATGGTCGGATTTGATGCAGGAGGAGATCAGACGGAGCACCAGGGATGGAGCTTCTTCATCAAAACATGATGATGAAGAGAACTTGGCTTTAGCTTGTAAAGCTAATAAAGGGAAAGGGAAGGCATCCCATTCCAAGTATTCTCAAGGAAGGAAGAAGTTTGACAAGTAGAAGGTGAGATGCTTTCATTGTCATGAGTTGGGTCATTATGCTAATAATTGCCCAAAGATGAAGTCCAAGAAGAAAAGTTCCTCCAAGGAATCTGATGGTGATGCACTAGCTTCACAGTTTGAGATGGATTTCTCGCTTATTGCATGCATGGTTTCATCCAGCATGGGATGTGTTTGGTATTTGGACAATGGAGCTTCTTTCCACATGTCAGGTGACAAGAATCTTTTCAGCACTTTGGATGAGAAGGATCTCTAGATACGGATCGAGATGGGCGATGACGGAAAGTACTGTGCCTCGGGTAGAGGTACGGTTACGTTTCAGAGGGAGCATGGTTCTCCCCTCACTCTTTCTAATGTTATGTATGTACCAGGGTTGAAAAAGAATCTTTTTTCTATTGCTATGCTTGAGGATAAAGGCTATGATGTAGTCTTTAGTTTGGGAAAGGTTTTCGTAAGGCATATCGGCACTGGACATACCAAACAGATTGGGATTTGAATTAAGAATCTCTACAAGTTACAAGTAGAATATTCTGCTACTTTCAATTCCAAGGCAGAAGACGTGCATGGCCAAGATATTGGTGAATTATGGCATAGAAGACTGGGCCACTTGCATCATGAGGCCTTGAAGATCATGTAGCAAATTTCTACCGGATTACCCAAGTGAAAACCGGAGCAGACAAGCACATGCAAAGGTTGTACTCCGGGTAAGTATGTGAAGGCTTCTTTTCATGATTGGGATGGTAGAGCAGCAACAATTCTGGATCGAGTTCATTCAGATGTATGTGGGCCCTTCTCTATAGCCTCCACCATGAAGCAAAGGTACTTTGTTATTTTTATAGATGATTTTTCTCGTAGATGTTGGATCTACTTCATGCAAAAGAAGGATCAAACCTTCTTGAAGTTTTGTGAGTTCAAAGCTTTGGCAGAGAAAGAATCAGGGAGGAATATAAAGGCCTTGCGGAGTGATAACTGTGGAGAGTATGTTTCCCAGTAGTTTAAAGACTTTTGTGCTTTAGAAGGAATTAAATGGGAACTCACGACACCTCATAACCCACAACAGAATCGAGTGGCCGAAAGGAAGAACAGATCTATTGTGGGAGTAGCTCGAGCGATGCTGCATGACCAAAGCCTACCACTTCATATGTGGGCTGAGGCATGAAATACAACAGTGTATCTTCAGAACAGAAGTCCTCATTGTATTTTGGGGATGAAGACACCTATAGAGGATTTTTCAGGGAAGTGGCCAAATGTGAGTCACTTCCGTATCTTTGGATCACCAGTTTACTGTCGTGTGACCAAAGATGCTCGGAAGAAGCTAGACCCAACAACTGAGTTAGGAATACTTGTGGGGTATACGGATACACCTCACAATTATCGGGTGTTTTTGCCTGCCAGTCAGAGGACAGTAGTGCACAGGGATCTAAAGTTTCATGAGTAGCGAGCCATGCGAGAGTCACTTGAGAGGGAGCTCAAGTTGCATGGTGATGATGAGGAACTACTAGTTCCTAAGGAAGAGGATCCTCCTGATGATGCGGAGCAGTCGCATGCAGAGATTCCAGTGGTGGAGATCACCACTACTGGAGAGTCTTCCAGAGCAGGGCGGAAACACTCTCAGGAAGCTAACAGATTGATGCAAGATGCGAGAGAGAATGTGGGGCAGCCATCTTCTCATCACAGACAGAGGAGATCTCCCGATAGATACACTGGCTACATGGCCCTGGTTGGGGAGTGTGTAGTGACCGAGGCTTCTTCTTTTGAGGAGGCAATGCAGCAGCCAGTTTGGATGGATGCGATGGTAGAGGAGTGTGTGGTATAAAATGCGGATGCAAATTAGTGTTTAATTTAATTTCAACCCGGGAAGGTAAACTTAGAAGTGCTTATCTAAAATATATAGATCTAGAAAGATTCCTAATTTGTCCAAGATCTTAAAGTCCCCCTACAGGAACATATTCATTAAGATCTCTTTCAATAACTAATCAAGCCTAGATCTAACAATTGTTTGAGATCTATGATTCTCTTACAAGAACATATTCTACAAGATCTCTTCCAACATTAGAACATCTAATAAGAAATTAAAAGCTGAAATGAAATAAACCTAGATCTAATAATTGTATGAGATCTTACAGTTCTCTTACAAGAACACTTTCAAATAAGATTCTTCCAATATTAGAACATTTAACAAAACTTGAAAGCTGAAATCAAACAAAACATAAAATAAATTATAAACAAATAAGCATGCAAGTGAGGCCATGGGGACCCTCCATAACTCCACAAGCACACCACTTCAATGGAGACTCAGATGTAGAAGCAAAACTGAAGTATGATCCTTTATTTCAAAATCTCCATTACAAACCAACTCTAATATTACAACTCTAAGCTTCTAAGATTACATACTCCAAAATTCTAAGATTACAAAGACATCCAGATTACAAATGGAGGAGATTGTACTCCTATTTATACAATGGGATGAGTAACAAACACATAATGGTCATCCACTACTTTCCCATTATTACAAAATATGACCCCACAAATCTCTCAAGCATTTTTAACTACTTTCCCATTATTACAAAATATGATCCCTTTGAATCCTCCATAAATCTCTCACATATCTTGGATAAGATATGCCAACCAAATCCTCCATTATCTTGTCCTTAGGAATTGGATAAGATATGCCAACCAAATCCTCCATGATTTTCTCCTTAGGAATAGGATAAGATATGCCAACCAAATCCTCCATGATTTTCTTCTTAGGAATAGGATTGCATAAATAACTCCTTAATATGGTGGAGGAGATATTAATTATTCACATATTTCCTACACATCACAAAACTCACATATTCTTGAGATATATATAAAAATATGTATATTTTCTAATATTTAATCATAAATTCACTTGTAATACAAAAATGAATAAAATGGAAAATAAGAAGATGAAACCCAAATGTATTTATGAAAATGATATGATAAAAGGTTAATGGGATGATGAAATGTAAGGAATAGTGAAGAAAAAGGTGGATGAAAATATGACATTTCTGAGTCCCAACATCCTCCCCAACTGAATTTGTTGCATGTCCTCATGCAACAATGCATGGGTCTCTTTAAGAACGTTTGGCATCTTGAACAACTTTGGCTTTACATGATGATGTCTTAATAATGAATGTTTCCAGGACATGTGAAAGACATGAGTAACAACTTACATTTTCTTATGGTTGGTTCTTGTGTGACAACCATGAATACAAAGAATGTTGGTTCTTGTGTTAACAACATTCATTTCATTTTCTGTTCTCTTTTCTTCAATAATAATGTAAACACTCACTGGAAATCATAAGCTATCAATGTGCATAAGAAATCCCTTTTGTAATATTAATGAAGCATGCCAATATTACGTATGAAGCAAAGTGCAACAAAGTATCATTGGAAAATAAATGTTGGTGAATGGTAAATGAGAAAAAATGGAGTGATAGTGATGAAGAAATGGAATCATGGAAGTGAATATGTAGTGTGGTGAAGAAATGGAATCATGGAAGTGAATATAGTTCTCCCCCCCCTCAACTGAATTGGTTGCATGTCCTCATGCAACTTGACATGGCTCATGAAAGGAAATGTAGCATGGTGAGGGAATTTTCCAAAATATTCAAGTTAGCATATAAGGAATTGCATGATTAAAGATTAGAAAACAACATACCTCTACTTACCCAAGAATGATGAACTATGCAAGAGGAATGTAGCTACTGCTGGATCAGGAAAATGTGACTGATGTTGTTGTTACTGGATCCTGGGAAATGAAGGAATCTGAACTGCTGATGCTGAATCATGGAAAAGATAAATGCTGAAAGTGGAACTGTGGTACTCTCATAGATCAGAATTCATGCTGCTGTAACTGCTGAGGGAGTCGTGAAAAAGTGTATAGTCTTCACCTGCTACTAAACTTCTTGGTACAATTCTAATCATGCAAAAGAATGTGTCGATGTCGAGCATGAATAGAAATCATTGGATTACCGGCCATTGATGTATGCCGTTAACCAATGCGAGGCAACTCACCATTGATGTCAATGAGTGCCAAGGTACCCGAGTACATCTTGCAAAGTGCGAATGGATGTGTTGAGGTCGAGCCACTTGCAAGATCTGAAGATCAAGGGACATTGATGTATTCCCATGATCGTCAACGAGAGAACTTGCCATTAAGGCATGCAAGCCTCTAGGTACTCAAAAGGAACTCTAGTCTATTTCCCAGATAAGGTGTTGATGTCGATGGGGCAAGACTTGTTGAAAGGTGGGCCTTAATGAATCCCACATCAGTCAACGCGAGTTTGTACAAAAATATTTGGTAGGACTATAAATGGAAAGAGCTCACGGACAAGCAATGTGGATCAGCATGGCGAGGAAAACAAGGCAATGTAATCATGGAAAGGGAATGAGTTTTATTCAAAAGGAAAACTAGATGTAAGGAAATGCATGGTGTATGAAGATGAACTCTTGCTGTGAAAAATGGATATGGAAATGTCATGCTTTATGGATTTACAATTGGTGGAATTCAAAATCTGCTTCAAAAAGGGAGGTGCAAGGTAGTGGTTGTGGAGTTGGATTTGTCTTTAGAATTTTTCATGAATTGTAGTCTTTGGAAGACCAATTGTTGTCATAGTGTAATCTCCTTATGATCACTTGATTATCCTGTAACCTGTAAAAAAAAACTTGGCAGAAAGAAAACATAAGTGTGTTCAAGAAGAAATGGCCATTTCCTTCATGATTCTTACGCAAAAATTTCATACCAAGTAAAACATATTAAGGACAATCAAAGTGTTGAAATTGACTTAATCATGATATTAAAAGCAATCCATTCTTAAAATAACCATGAAAAGTAATACTCCCTGTTTGGGTCAGATGAAATATGCTTGGCGAAAAGATTGGCATTATAGATTTGTTGTGTCCTGTAGATTAGTACGTTATAAAAGCATACAACAATATGAAATTGCCAACTCTAAGCAAGTTAATCAGCATTTAAATAATCCACCAAATGTTCTTTAAATCAATCTTCCAAATGTTCCATTGCAAATGTACATTTCCTAGGAAGACTTCTATGTATCTTTCAAATGAACATTTTCTTGCAAACTCATCAACGTTTTTAAAAAAAAATTGAATCTGGATTGAGCAGTGTCAACCACTGATTTATGCAATTTGAGCAATTTGTGCAGTCTCAACCTTGGTTCTTCAGTCTCAAAATCAAAAAGAGGTGCAAAAAAAATGATCCAAAAGCATTTGTCAACATTTGTCAAATTTATAAAACCTGCACTCAATTTCCATACTCTGTCACACTGAGATTTCATTACCTTTGTAAATAGGTGGAATGCACTGGTGTCGGACAGGTTGCTGCTGCATAACGGCCTTTGATAGTGGCGATTTGTAGTTGGAATTTGGTGGATGAAGTAGAATTTCAACTTCCCACTAACTTCCGATTTTCTTCTTCATCTTAAACCAGATGGGAGGTGTGGACGTTTGACTTTGACAGCGTCACGATGGGCGTATGGGCTTTCTTGACTTTGGTTTGTAGATGCTCATTTTCAGCCAGGCAACACGTGAAGGTGCAAATCACTCAAATCAAGCCAATAAATCTGCATGCAAGATCACTAAAAATCCATTTCACTGCCAGCAAAACCCGTAATGCTCTGGACATTAATTGTAAAAACCGTTTTTCTTCACACAGTCCCCAAAAAAGGGTCTCGAAGAACCGTGATTCCCTCTCAAACCGTTAGGAATTCAAGAAAACAATTTTTGGGTTATGTAATTCATTATGTTGTGGAAAAAACCCATGTCTTATTTTGTCCAGATTTGTCCTAGTTTGATCACAAACCGCTTTTAAAAACTAACGTTTTCAGGGGTTGCGTATGGATTGCCTGTAGGATAGATTTGCGTGGGAACTTTATCTAGTCAGTGATGCCCATTCTATTGAATTGTAATCATCAGTATGGATCGATCGAGTTTTTTCAGAGAGATCATTTGCAACCAACAAACCCATGAGACTCATGACATTGACTGCATAAAAAGATTTGAAGGTGTAATTGTATGCTTACTAGTCATGTCGCTGGAGTATTTTTAGCAGAGAGTGATATGTAACCATTGTGAGACATGATGCATGTTGCACATCCAATGCATGTTTAACAGAAAAATGGGACGCAAGTGTAGAAATGCATTTGAGTGACCTAAGGTTGGGGAAAAGTCTCAAGATAGCTCGCCCGCTGCACCAGCTCCCGTAAGTAATGGTTATCTCGATACAGAAGCAATTTATGGCGCAGGAAGAATAGATTTAAATCAAGAAGCTAGAACTAGAGAATATGATAAAAAATTGCAAAATCAAGTAATCATATGTACATTAATAATGCTGTTGATTTATTTCAATATGATGTGAATTTAGTTTGAATAGAAAATTGTTGCAGCAGATTGATATCAAGATCTTGCAAATCTATAGAATGTGCAGCTCAATTTTCTAGCGAGAGTTTTTTTTTTTATTCGAAATAAATCAATAGATTTTCTAATCTTTCTGATCGCACAAAGCGCAGGAAGAGAGCATACTAATCTCTTGATTTTTTTTTATTTATGTAGGTTAGCGTGGATGGATAAAACACAATTAAGATTTGCGACAAAACCTTGCATTATCTATACTCTTTCTGCAATGTCACGGGGGCATTTAGACTCTCGGAAGACAAGGCTTTCCGATAATCAAGCTCCTAGCTCACCCGTGATACAAAAACAAGACATAGAGATGCAAATATGTGCCACTGAATTTATTCATGATGATTTAATTTTTTGAAAACAAGACTAAAAACTTCTAGTGATAATGACTTCTAATGAGATCTCATTTTTATTTTTCTAATCTATTCTACATTAACTTAAAATATGTTTTATTTTCTAAGTAAAAGCATGCTTCCAGTGAAGCCATCTATGGAATAAAAATTTGAACATGCTCACATCAAGATTTAAAAATTTTACATTATGTTTTGCAAGTATGTGAGAATCTTGTCTTAGAGTTGGCTCAAGGTTATTTTCCTTGCTCTCCAAGAAGTACTTGTTCAACATTGTCAAAGCCCTCATCCGTAGATGGATTAGTGAGAAATGGGGGGTTTAAAATAAAAACTGAATTTAAATTATCTATGTGCGAAAATGAAAAAAAAGAATGCTCCAAACTTTGAACTCCTTTATGAACCTGCTGTCACCAAGTTCCATAAATTAGCCCATTAAAACAAATGCATGAAATAATTACTAAATCCTTCTAGTTGCACTTCCCCGGCAACGATGCCAAAATGTGTGGTCTAAAATGCGGATGCAAATTAGAGTTTAATTTAATGTCAACCCGGGAAGGTAAACTTAGAAGTTCTTATCTAAAATATATAGATCTAGAAAGATTCCTAATTTGTCCAAGATCTTAAAGTCCCCTTACAGGAACATATTCATTAAGATCTCTTTCAATAACTAATCAAGCCTAGATCTAACAATTGTTTGAGATCTATGATTCTCTTACAAGAACATATTCTACAAGATCTCTTCCAACATTAGAACATCTAATAAGAAATTAAAAGCTGAAATGAAATAAACCTAGATCTAATAATTGTATGAGATCTTACAGTTCTCTTACAAGAACACTTTCAAATAAGATTATTCCAATATTAGAACATTTAACAAAACTTGAAAGCTGAAATCAAACAAAACATAAAATAAATTATAAACAAATAAGCATGCAAGTGAGGCCATGGGTGCCCTTCATAACTCCACAAGCACACCACTTCAATGGAGACTCAGATGTAGAAGCAAAATTGAAGTATTATCCTTTATTTCAAAATCTCCATTATAAACCAACTCTAAGATTACAACTCTAAGCTTATAAGATTACATACTCCAAAATTCTAAGATTACAAAGACTTCCAGATTACAAATGGAGGAGATTGTACTCCTATTTATACAATGGGATGAGTAACAAACTCATAATGATCATCCACTACTTTCCCATTATTACAAAATATGATCCCTTTGAATCCTCCATAAATCTCTCACATATCTTGGATAAGATATGCGAACCAAATCCTCCATGATCTTGTCCTTAGGAATTGGATAAGATATGCCAACCAAATCCTCCATGATTTTCTCCTTAGGGATAGGATAAGATATGCCAACCAAATCCTCCATGATTTTCTCCTTAGGAATAGGATTGCATAATTATCTCCTTAATATGGTGGAGGAGATATTAATTCTTCACATATTTCCTACACATCACAAAACTCACATATTCTTGAGATATATATAAAAATATGTATATTTTCTAATATTTAATCATAAATTCACTTGTAATACAAAAATGAATAAAATGGAAAATAAGAAGGTGAAACCCAAATGTATTTATGAAAATGATATGATAAAAGGTTAATGGGATGATGAAATGTAAGGAATAGTGAAGAAAAAGGTGGATGAAAATATGACATTTCTGAGTCCCAACAAGGAGTATGATTCTATCATGAGGAACAGTGTATGGGATGTTGTTCCTAGACCGGGGGATAAGTTGGTGGTTACTTCCCGATGGCTTTACAAGGTAAAGCAGGCAGCTAATGGCAGTATTGAGAAACATAAGGCAAGATTTATTGCCTGTGGTTTCTCACAGGTTGAGGGGATTGCCTATGATGAGACATGTGCTCCTGTTGAAAGGTACTCATCGATCAGATCAATTCTAGCACTATCAGCACAAATGGGTTGGAAGATCAATCAGATGGATGTGAAGACAACTTTCCTCAATGGGGAGATTGAGGAAGAGGTATACATTGAGCAACCCGAAGGATTTGAGACCTTCGATCATGAGTCACATGTGTGTCGGCTCAAGTGAGCATTGTATGGGCTGAAGCAAGCACCCCATGCTTGGTATACTAGGATCGACAGCTATTTCACCGAGTTGGGCTTCACCAAGAGTGAAGCGGATGCGAACCTCTACCACATCATTGTAGATGGCAAGCTATTGATTATTGTACTTTATGTCGATGATCTGATTTTGATAGGTGATGATGAGTTGATCAAGTCTTGCAAGAAGGATCTTGCAAGAGAGTTTGAGATGAAGTACATGGGCCTCATGCACTACTTTCTAGGCATGGAGGTGTGGTAGAGAGATGGGGAAGTATTTGTTTCTCAAGGCAGGTATGCTAATGAGATACTGAGGCACTTCCACATGGATATGTGCAAGCCCATGGAAACTCCTATACCAGGTAACTGGAGGAAGGAGGATGCTACTTCAAGTGAGGTAGTAGCTGCTACAGTTTATCGGCAGCTTGTGGGTTCACTCATGTATCTAGTGAACACACGACCAGATTTATGCTTTGCAGTGAACCAACTGAGTCAAGCTATGGTTCAGCCAACCAAGTTATTTTGGAAGGCGGCAAAGCATGTGCTAAGATATCTCAGAGGCACTACACAGTATGGATTATGGTACAAGCAGACAGAGGGAGTGAAGCTCCAAGGCTTCACAGATGCAGATTGGGCAGGTAGTCCATCAGATAGGAAGAGCACTTCTGGAGGGATCTTCAACCTTGGGTCAGCTGCAGTTTCTTGGTATAGCTGGAAATAGAGATCAGTTGCACTTAGCTCAGCGGAGGCAGAGTACATGGCAGCAAGTCAGGCTGCATGTGAGGCCATCTGGATGCGGAAGATCCTAGTGGGATTGTTTGGTCAGATGATGGATCCAACAGTGATATATTGTGATAATCAGAGTTGCATTAAACTCTCTGAGAATCTAGTGTTTCATGACAGGTCCAAGCATATAGATATCCGCTATCATCATCTATAGGATTGTGTGGTCAAGAGGATCATGATGTTGTAGTATATTTCGACCGAGGAACAGGATGCAGATATTTTGACAAAGGCATTGTCAAAGGGCAAGTTTGAGTTCCATAGAGACAGGATTGGGGTTGCTGATAATCCCTTTCTTGTTGAGAGGGAGTGTTGAAAAGTGTGCAACAAGAAATGCTAAATTTAGAATGTGCTAAAAATAGACCTGCTAAAAATAGCATGTCTAAAAATAGTAGTTTGGCCAGTGAGGTCATTGGCCACATTGGGTGAGAGGTGAAACTGCTAAAAATAGAAAGTTCTAAAAATAACATTTCTAGGTCCCTTCCTATTTATAGCAGTCCCTAGTCTATCTATAGGAAGTAAAATTAATTTTGGTCTTAACAGTAGTTTAAAATATTAATTAATTAATCTCCATGAGTTAATTAATTATGAAAAATTAAACTTGAAGTCTTTGTGAGATCATGCAATTATTTTCTCCCTTAATTTAGGAATTTATCCCTTGATTAAAGGAGATAAGGTTCAGTTCTATAATGAGAGAATCAATTGACTTAGTTCTAACTAGTCAAGTTCAGTTAGATTATTTTAACAAGTTGTTAAAATAATAAAATATAGTTTGTTAATGCTTGCATGCATGTGACAAATATTATTTTAGATAACTAAGGATTCACTCATGGATAACTGTTGCATGTCAGTTCTGTCAGAGACCCAGTTGAGATCAGATGTTGGATAGTGTACTATCAGATGCTTAACTATTTCTAGTAAGTAGTTTTTGCATGGTTGAGGAACTATTGTTCTCAAGGAATACGTAGTTGGACCATTGGTTGTTTTTGGTATGTTGGAATTAATAGCATATGATTTTGCTATTATTTCCTAAGCAAACTACGTAAGGACCATAGGGAAAGCCTATATAAATAGGGCTTGGTTGGTTCATGAGACATGTCTTCATATCTTCATAGTTCATTGAGAACTGAATAGCTTGAGAGCTAATTCTTCTTCTATTGTGAAGAGGATTTCCACTTGATTGATAATACATGGTTGGAGTTTTATGCTGGTGCTTTCCCCTGGATATATCTTGTGTTATGTGTGATTAATTCTCTTGATCAGTTATGCATGTTTCTACTTGATGTTGCTCATGATTTCGATTATGCTTCCGCTTAATGTTTTGTAGAAGTAGAACAAGTATTATGCTTTAGGACATTGCATATATCGGTTTGTTCTACAGGTGAAATTTCTACAATAATCATACCTATTCATGCTTTTTAATGAACTTGCAAACAAATTATTACATCTTCCTATCTCCATGGCTACTTGAGACACATCTTCTTCTTTAGAAACTATAACTGTAGAATCTGTTCTACCGTCAGGTTCTCTCATCAGTTTCTCCAGCAGTTTAATCTCCTCTTCACACTTAGCAAGAACTTCATCACAATGCTCTCTTCTTCCGACTTCATCCTTTACATGTTGTGTTACAATATTAAAACCCTGTCTTCCTCTAACCCTTGTAATCTCAAGGTCTTTCTATTGTATAAATCATTACTTCCCTCATTCAAGAGGTCTTCTCCATCATACTCTGTTCTCCTAGAGTACTCCTCCACACTTTCAACATCTTCAAAAGACTATCCATCCTCTTCAAAACACTCCTTTGTTAGTGTTCCATTTCCCAAGGTTATATCCTTTGCATAGGGTTCCTCCTTCTTAACATCTTTCAGTAGATGTCCTTCTTCCCTACTATCTATCTCAACAATTTCCATGGCTATCTCCACTGTGCCTATCATCATAGTGAATTGATGGTACTTTACTATGTTTTCAGCTAACATAGTCTCTTCCTTAAGTTTGCCTTCAGTCCCTTGTTGTTTATCTTCTCCAAGAGCTATCCTTGTCTCACCATCTGCATTAGCATTCTCCTTCATTTGATTTTCATCAATAACATTAGTCAAACTCATTTGATTACCTTTTTGAGACAATATTCCCTCATTCTTCATCAGAATAAGATCTTGATTCCTCATCTCCATGACAACTTCTATAGACTCATCCATAGACTTTTCCTTCTGTATGCAGTCAAATTCCTCCTCTTCTGAAAAGTTTTCTTTGTCACCTTTTATTTCTAGATCTTCATCTCCTCTGAAGATATCTTCAAAAGGTTGTTTTTCTCCTGTAATACCTACCATCATATACAAACTATTAGTTTTGAAAACATAAGACCCTGGGGTCTCACTTGATGCTTCAGCCATTATATCTCCTTGTTGTTCCAAGTTCTCTTTATGACTCAGAAATTCTTCAATGGTATCCTCTTCAATCTCCTCAAGCCCTTCACTTGGTTGCTTGATATCTTTCCCCAACTGCATATGAGACCTATCTATCTCATCTTCTTTCTTCTTCATGACAATATCAGCAAATTGTCCTTCTTTACATGTTTCACCTGCATACATACACAAATTGTCAGTTTTAAAATCATGTGACCCTTTGACCTCACTTGAAGTTTCAGTCTTCAAGTCTTCATCTTCAGTTTCTCCCAGAATTTCTCCTTGTTCTGGTTCACAAATGTACTCTTCCATTTCTAACTCAACTTCCTTGAGTTTTTCCATCAGCCACTTCACTTTCTTTTGTTGTAGCCTTCTCTGCATCTCATGCCACTTCACTGGCTTCTTCCTCAAGACCCAACCTAGTCTCTGGCTTTCCTTAAGCATTCTCCTTAATGCATTGAGTTGTTCTTTTAACTCAGCAATCTTTTGGTCAATCTCCTTTTGACTCATCTTCTTGTCATTTGCCTTGGCACCCTTCTTCTCATATATTCTATTGTGGCTTCTCTCTGAATCTCTGCTATGACTATCAGTAGTCATTTTCTTCTCTTCTTTCTTCATGAGCCCCTTTGGAACAAGCCTATGCAACAGGTAGTCCTCCTCGCTGCAATCTTACCTCACTAAGCTCTCCTCACTCAGTATTTTGGTAAGCATAGGTCCTATGTTTGGAACCTTTTCTTGAGAAAAACCTTTGCTCCTTCTAGGCTTCTGTAATCTCTCACTCTCTCTTGAGAACACTTCAGTGGTCCTCTTTGTCCAATCTCTTGTTGGATTCTTCAGGTTCACTGCCACTTTCCTTCAGAGTGTTTTCCTTCTCTGTCTTCAAGAACACATCTGGTTCTCCTCTCACAACTTCTCTTGTTGTCACCTTTGCATTAGTATAAAAACATACATTCTCAATTTTAAACAGAACGTACTACCTCACCTTCAAGATCTCAGCATGATCTTGTTTCACCATTCCAGCTGTACTTTGAATGGATTGTCCTCTGTTTTGTCTCCATGTCCTCTTTCATTCAAGACTTATATTAAGCAATATTGCTTTCTCTTTCCTTCAAGGAATCCTCTGTTCCTGTTTACTCCAAGCCTCTGCTAGAATCGCTACAATCTCCCATTATAGTCTTTATCATTCAGCACATTACCTTTTCCTATGTGCAAACTCCCTTTCGCTGAAATATTTTCCCACTCTAATTTCAATTCTGCTCTGATTACAGATCTGCTCTGAATACAAACTTCTGCTCTGATTACAAGTCTTTCTCTGATACCACTAATGATGCACAATTCCCCCAACATATATTTATACTTAGCAAAATGATGCCAGGGTTACCCAGCATATACGCTCAGTATATATTTAACAATGCATCCACAACTTCCCCAGGCATTTAACTCTACAATGGAGTCAAATATTCAGACCATAAATGGTCAAGGCCCCTTTATAAGCAATTCCTTTGTTATCAGAACTTAATCACCCCACTGTAAACCACCTATCAGAACTCTTTTCCATAGGGATCACATAATACATTATCGACGCTTTTCTCAAAGGAATGCGTTAACGCAAATACACTATCGGCGGGGTTTTATTCCATGAGAAATGGAATAACACTATCGCACTTCACTATCAGCACTTAATCCTTTATAAAAGGATTAACACGCATAACATACCTTTGGGCCTTTATACAGCCTCTGCACACTTACCAAGATTTGCCTTTATCGCAAATCGGGTTTCGCTCCTCCTCAGGTCATTAACACATACAGGCCTTTGTCTCCCTCCGACTCCAATGTGCGATCGTACAGTCGGCTCAAAAGTTATCGGGAGCGCTTAATAACCCGTCCTTCGTTCCTTTCGGAAAACATTGGAAATGGAAAATACAAAGGAAACTCCACTCCGAACCACATACACAGACTTCAAATATTATAGACCCATGACTATGATTATCGTTGGGTCTGGCCTCTAGTCACTCCACGCTTCCGCTCCTCTAAAATCTGATAGGTCTGAGCTCTGATACTCTGATTATCGCTATCAGATATCGCTTCCCCAACCGTACCTGGCTTCTTTTGCTCTAAACCTCTGATTGCATGATCAACAATCAGTTTATCGGCGATATCACCACATCGCTCATCAGAGTTCGCTATTTTGGTTGGCACCGTCCGAAATTCAATTGCGATTTTAATCGTAGCCGTTGATCACCCAGATCCAATGGTTGCTGAGTGCTAACACTTCATGCTTCTCATTTCGTCTCTTTACTTATTTTTTATGCTACAGTTCTTCCATGGTTTTGCTTCTTTAAAGGTTTCGGCCTTCTACCCATTCACAACTCCCTCTTCCTTCTGAGCTTAAACTCCTCACTCTCCTTTGATCTCTGTCCTTGCAGAGATCTTCAACTCCGCCTTCTGCTTCCACTTGGGTTCTGTTTTGGCCTAATTTCTCCACTGGTATAGCGAACCAATTCTCCTCTTGATTCCTTGATTCTTCAATAGGAATCCACACAACCTCCTCTGTGGTCCTTCTCTCAGAGTCCTCCCCTCTTTTCCTCAATTTTATTCAAGGATCCTTCTACGATTCCTCTGAATCAAATCTATTCTTCGGAATTCTACCTGCAACCTACTATAATAGAACCTACAAGTTGCACCATAATTAATCACAAAACACATGATTCACACTCTCTAACATAGTCAAGAATAAACTCTGAATCTATATTAATGTAAAATCAAAGATTACATTCGAGACTCCTCGGTCTCGCATGGCCCAGTTCTTCAATGTTGCGGCCTCTCCCTCTTAAACACGCAGGTCCATCACACATATATTTATATGGAAACATTGGATGGGATCACTGTGAAGGATCCAATCACATCCTTTCCTTGAATCACTCAACTAAAGCCCTAAATCTCGCTACAAAATACATATGTGGCAATGTTACATTTAATAAGTCTCCTCGAGACTTTTATCCATTCCATCTTTTTCTCCATTTAATGCCTAAAAACTCTCTCTCGCTCCTAGAATCATGAACTGTTCTAAGAGTCCTAATTGACTTTAGGCTCTTTTGTTATTATTTCCAATCATGTCCTCATTTATTCGAGGTTACTTACAATTTCCTCTCAAATATCTAATTAAATCACTTAAAGGCCTAGATATTACATTAATTTGAGACTTAGGAAAACTATTTCCTAAAAATACATGACCCCTCTATGTCTACTTAATTACAATTATTTTCCTTGGGCTGAATGCTCCTGCATCAGAACTCATCATCATTTTGTGTCTAGGTAAGCCATGTCTTCGAATATCCATGTCTTCAAATAGCTATGTCTTCATGTGACCTGCGATAACACCATTCTCTTAGCGAACCAACAATATTTATAAATATGCAACTTAAGTAATCATCCTTGTATCCAGTATACTGTATATCCATAAAAGAGATAGAAATATGTATCTAGTAAATCATAAGCTCATGGTCATTTGTTAATATTTCTTGATATCATCAACATCAACAATCCTCAACCATGTGAGAGCCAAGAACTATAGGAATCCTACATCATAACTGCACCATATGATCTTTATGCATCTTTGAAGGCATGATGGCAGCATAAAAGAAATGAATGGCTCATAATCAAATAATGAAGTTGTGCACTCAAGATTTTGTACTTCTCCTTGTCCTTATGAAGATCATCATGTACACAACATATATGTACTATATGCATCATCAAAGGTCATTTACAATCATCTATAAATCTGATCTGAATACCAACTTATGTGATCCCAAATATCATCTAAGATTTTATCATGGGAAACTCATAACCATAACATAGCAAGCCATATAAGCTTTATCATCATTGATTAGGTACCTATTGAGGGCCCCGAGATTGGGTCGACAACAAGGGGGATACCCACCCGGTCGGGAACCTAGTTGGCGGCTCCTTGCCCGTTTGGAGTAGCGGGTCCGACTGGGGATAACGGGACAAGCTTCCCGATGTATGGGATGTGTGTGTGTGTGTAGAGTTTGATTATGTTGATTCTGGAAGCATTCTAAAACTACTGTAAATCTAACTTGCAAACTGACTCTAAGCTACTGAAATCTAGTGGAAACAACATATAGAATCTACACTAACCCGGGATGTATCTTTTCCATTATGCGATCTAGAAAGATTTCATACAATAACTGGTAATAAAGATTATTCAACTATCATAAGAATATAAACCATTTAAGATGAACTGTTCTGCATAAGAAGTTAAACAAAACAATTGTGAACAGCATATCGCATAATCAAATCATTCATATGTCAAGCATAAATACATGAGTCCACCGTACAGAAGTGCCAAATGATATCCCATATGCTCATACATTAACATACAAACAATATCAGCTGTATATCACTCTAAGAGTATAAGCAGAAATTCGTCAAGAGATAAAAGTACCAGTTATGACTAATTTCTACTCACAGACTTCAAGCAATAACGATCTATCTCTACTTGCTCTAATATCTACCAAGAGTACAGAAGTGCAACATCAGTAGCAGACATTAAGATACAAACATAAATAAATCTCGATCCTTCCATTCATCAAAACCTCCTTTGAGGGTGCAGAAGTGCATGTTCCGAGGACACGTTTTTGACAAATTTCTGGACCCTTCTCCAATGCAATGAGAAGGGTTGAAATACTACTACCTAATCCTAATAATAGTATTATTACAAAATTGAGGATACGGTTCTCAAATGACCGCCCTTTTTCTAATTCAGTAAAAAGGAAAAAACAACATTCTAAATGAAATTACTTCTTAATTTGGTCTCTGAAGTTGCAGCTGTCAAGCATAGGCTTGAGAAGAGTAGGCTGGCTGATTTCTGTGCTTAGCTGGGCTGCGAAAACAGCATCCATAAGAGCTGGCGCTACTTTCTCGGCTGTGTTCATGATGCATCTTACTATCATGCATTGGCTGTGAGGCTTAACTAAGTAAGTCCAGTAACTTTCCCAGTTTAGTCTAGCCAATGCCTGGATTGTCTTCCCGTTTGCCTGTGCTTTCTACTTCCATTCTGCCTCCAGTTGCGACGCGATTGGTAGGTACCCCGTAATGGACTCTGAAATTAAATTGGCCCTGTGTAAATTTTCATTTACACAATCGATAAGTATGCTCGCCTGTGTCGCCGCTGACTCTGCTGCTTGCTCCGCCTGTGTGATTTGTTCGTCCCACTTATTAAAGAGCAGTTCCTTATGATTTTCATTAATCTTGGGTGCCCCTGCTCTTTTCCCTTCCTCGTCATTTTGCCAAGCCAGATATTATGTTACTCTTTTGTTGGTCTGGTCATAGTCGTTCCGCAATTCCACCACCTGGTTGGTGATCTTGTCGCTTATTTCACAAAAATGCCTCCACTGTGATATTCTGCGCACCATATCTTCCTGTTGCTGTGACAGTTGGTCGTTCAAGCCGATGGACTCTAAAATAAACTCTGTTAGCTTAGGTTCATCTTTATGCATTTCTTGCACCGTCTGCAGCTGCTTTTCCTTTTCTTCAATACTTCTTTGATGGTTCACCTGCATCTGGCGAAAGTCTTCCTGTAGCTTTTCGAGCTGCTTGGAAGCTTCAGCGTTCTCATTGGCTTGTCGCAACTGTTGTTGTAGCAGTTGTATTTGACTTTGACGTTCTTTTAGAAGTTGTTGAACTTTAGAGGCCTTGTCGATAGTTGCAGAAGCATATGCTCCTGCAATCTGAGACAATTTCGTGAGATTCTCGGTTGGATTGTTATTCGGGTCTTTCCACAAGACATCTAGGTGTTCAACATCTTGAGACAGTGCATCTTCAAGATTCCTCTTCTTTCTTTGTCTCCTTACAACTGCCCTGTGTTGTGGACTGTAGAATACGTCCAGTGGAGGAATTTCTTCTACGTTGAGTAGAAGTTCTGAGGATGGAGCGATAGGAAGATGCTCCGTTTCTGCGGCACTACTGACTATGGTCGAGACGACTTCTTGCACCACCTGTGTATTGCTCACAGGTGTCTTCGAGGACTTGACCTTCAAGATTTATTAGTTCATTGAAGGTCTCCCATTCTTTATCCAATTCTGCAGTGACAAGAGGTGTTTCGGCGACGGGAGGGGGAACTTCTCTTGTTGGCGAGGCGATAACTTGCTGCTGAGCCATCGTACTTGACTGAGCCGTGTCTTTGATTGTTTCTTCGTTCTTCTCTTCTTTGTGCACAGACACTTCAGGATTTTCGGATATTTCTTTTATGGCACTGGAATTATATCTGGAAGCGCTGGAGTGTTCACTGAGGCTGATGCTCGGAGTCGGTTCTTTGGTAGCTACTCGTAGTCTTTCCAGTGGAATGTTAGCCAGCCTTCTTTCTCTATACAACGTGAATTTCCGGAGGTCGTCTGGGGACAACCTCGACTGAGCTTCTTGCAAAACTTCTTTGAGCGAGTTCTTGCTTTGAAAGAGATCATCAAACGGATCTTTCCTCCCAGAGAACACACTTATCTTGACGTTGGTTGTAAATTTCTGGGCCACTTTATTTGGGTCGAATGGTCTTGGTGAGAACTTAAATAGTTGGAGACACGTCACATTCTCCACCTCGCCAAAAGTGTGTCCCACATTGAACAAAGAGAAGGCCCCACATGTGACGGGGAATTGAGGCCAAATGGCCTTCTTTTTGTTCTTTAGGTCCTTAGTTAAACCGCCTTCAGAACAAGTCTGATAAGCGATCTCTCGGGCCAACAGTTTATCCGAGATACACAAGGGTAGGACATGCGGAGGTGCAGTGCTTCCAAAAACTCGAATATAGGTAAACCATTCTTCCCCAAACCATCTTGCGATGGGGATGATATCATTTTGTGCCTCGGGAGAGAACCTTGGGGGGTCCTTATCATATATCATTCTATGTATGGGCAATATGAGCCCATGGAAAATCTGGTAAAAATGGGGGGCAAACTGGGAATCCCACAAGACTTTATGATAGACATGAATGGGCAATGGGTCCTGGGTAGTCCATTGCCAGCCCATAGTAGGGAATTTCGATACAAGACAGAAAGAGTCCATTATATAGGCAGACAAATAAAAAGGAGGATAGACCCTTTGGGAGAAGGATCTCTTAGAACGGTAGTGGAGAACCACCATGTATAGAGTGTCAGAAAGGATTTTGGCCCAATCCACTATCTCAGAGTTAGTCGCGACATCAATTAACGGTAGGCATTCAGATGAAAATTTATTGATATCGGGCTTACCAAATAGCCTACAGAGCATGGCTGCAGCAAAACAATACGGAGAGGTAAGAGAACCAATGCTATACATACCGTTCTTATCTTTTTTCAATGGTTCATCTCTTCTTGACCATTCCTTAGTGGTGTCTGATAGGTCCGGATTCTCTGCTACGAACTTCCTAACAAACTCTGCATTGTAGGTTGCTTGTGGTTCAGGAAGATGATACATGACCTTCAGGTCTTGAGCCGCAAACGATCCCACGAGCCCATGTCCCTGGACTTTGAACTGCCTATGATGCAACTCCGCATCATCTAAAATCCGCTTGATCATGTCTGTATACGGTAGGATCTTCGGCCTTGCCGCTATTCTGTGGAGGAAAGAGCACGCTAAGTCTTCCAGGGATGCCTCTGAAGGACATGATGCACCTGCGACGGCAGCAGTTACCTTGATTATTCTAGGGTTCACTTCTTCTAACAGCCTATACATGCCTTCCCATGTTGAGATGCCCGCATCTTTATTGCATGCAGTATCTGTGTAGAGGGGTGCCATCTCCTTGGTCTTTTCTCTTGTCTCTGAGCTCTGAGCTTTGTTCTTCTTCCCCATCTCGCTTAGCGTTTCTGTTTGATTTCGCCTTCGCACTTTGCTCCTGCAGGTTATGAGTGCAATGGAAAGATTGATCAGAAAGGTGATAGGAGAGTTTTAAATGCAAGAGATAAATCAGATACACCACCTTACGTGAAGCAAATCCGCATTAAGGCACACGTCTTTATTCCACTTAATAACTGACAGCCAAATTTATTACTATCATTAAAAGCGCATAATTTCCAAGTCAGGTTATAGTAAGTGGATTTTCTTTGGGTGGCGCGCCCGAAGGAGTCGTGCTAAGGTGCTTTTATGACTCGCCAACGTACCCTTGCATGTCGCGCGATCGCAAGTGTTAGTGATCGCAACATCGCAGATTGCAATAATTCAATGTTTGCCAATGTACCCTGCCTCATTTCTGCGATATGCGATCGCAACATCGCAGATCGGCGGACTTGTAAGCTTTTCTTCATGGATGCTAGTGTATTGTGATGCGATGTTGTCCACTAACACCGAGGCGATGCGCATATTGGCCTTTAGAGGGGAAACGAAGGCGTTTCTTATCTTTTTGTGATGCAACCTTAAAGATTTGCTTTTATGAACACAGGTTTAGGCTTAAGTCGTCCAAGAAACCTTTCCTAAGCTTATGCTTGTAATTTCAAAAGAAATCTTTGTTTTTTCAAAAATTAACTAAGGGTCCCCATTCATTCTAGCATCGTGGCCGATACTAGTTTGAACGAGGGGGGTTGTTGCTGGCCACAACAATTGGCGATTCACTTGGGAGAACCAGTTATCTCTGCTCTTTTTCTATTGACGTTTTCAGACTTTTTAAAAATTTTCTCAGGGAATTCGAACTTTATTATAAAAAGATAAAAACAAACAATAATTCAAGGCGTCAATGATGTTTTGTTTTAGCCCCATTCTATTCCAATTACTTGCATTCCCAGGTTGTTTTCAAGTTTAGATCAGTTATTACTTGGTCTTGTAAAACATAAAAATAAAGTGTTCTCTATGTATCAACCCTTTTTAAGAATGCCCCTTTGTCGCAGGTAGAGCCACTGCTGCCAGCAGGCGTTCATAGCCTTGACAGGGTTACCTATTATCCAGGAATGATCCTTTATCCTGCTTCGGGTTTTTTTTTACAACTTTTTCAGAAGAATTATCCCTTTCTTGATGCTTTTTCCTTTTTTTATTCTCTAAAGAACAATGTCTTGGTTTGGTGGCCAAATTATGACACAGTCATTCACTTGATTTACACTTTTGCTGAACAAGCTGGCTTGTGATGAGACCCCTTGTCTTTTGATCGCACCAATCTTGAGTCGTTGCCCTGTTTTGGTAGACAGTTTTGGCAAAGTCAGCAAGTTATAATATCTGTGATCATGATAAGTCGGCTCGTGATGAGACCTCTTATTCTTTGAGATATAGCATCTTTTTAGGATATTCTCCTGAACGTTGCATTTTCCTTTAGCAGGGAGGAAGTCAAATTCTCTTTCCTTAAGAAAATTTTGGACGACAATGATAGGGCTGCTTTTGATAATGGTTGTTTTCACAGAGAATCTTTATTCTAATATTGATACCTTTTATTGTGCTAATCTAAAACGAATTCCTCACTGAGATAGCTTCCTTTAAAATTTTTTGGGGTTGAACTTATCATCATTTCTGGGTTAAAGATCTATCGATAATAAAGATTAAATTCCCAAAAGATTTGCCGTTCATGAGAGTCGAAGTTCAAAATCTTTAACAGAGACACGGTTTCTTTAGCAAACGTCAAATATTGTTTAGCCAGAACGAACTTTTATTTGGGAGAGGCAACTATTCTCTAGGGTCATGTAGAGAATATAACTAACTTTTACTATCAATTATTGGAAGCAAAACTAATAACCTAGCTAAATTACTCCTACTCCTATTCTAATTATATATAGGAAATAACTAAGTAAAATGATATTTCCAATGGAACCAACGATTCATTATTATTCCTAGCCGTATGAATCTTCTAAGCGTTAAAAAGGATTGAATTTCCCTTGGATCAAAATTGTTGGCTAGGGAACAAGAACCTATAAACTCAATTGGAATTCTGCCTGGTTTTATTTTCTCATGATAGGTTCCTTCCAACTGGGTACCTATTGGATCATAGAAATTGAGATGGATTTCTTTTGTAGATCGGTGATCTTTCAATAGGAGGGATAACAAGCCAAATTGTGAAATGGGTTTCTTAATCTCGATGGCTTGTAACCCGTAGTTTGTTGACGTTAAGTTTTCAGCGATTTCGTTTGAAATGAAAGTGTTTATATATAAATCGCTGAAATCTAATCTATCAAAAATTTGAAAATTTAAACAGAAATTCGATTTTGTACAAGATGAACGCGAGTGAGAAAGAAATGATTGGGTATGTATACACATAGTGGTGTCGCACGTCTGGGAGTTACTTGTAACTTTTTCCTTTTCACAAGAACTGGTCGGGTTTTGTGAATCAGGAACTAAATCATGATTGAGAACAGGGATGGAGCTTTCTTCTTGATATGAATCATAGATAGGAGCATCGTCTTGGATAGTAAAATTATTCAAATGAGATTTCGCTTTGAGATGAGGGTTAGATGGAATAGTTTCTGATCTAAGACGTTTCTTATTATCTGACCCTAGTTGAGTTACTTGTGACGACTCAACATTTTTCTTAATTGTCAAAGCAACTATCACGAAATACTTTACAATTTTCCCTAGGTTCCTCTTTTTCATTATGTGTTTTCAGACAAGGGAGATGAGGCAGCTCTTGTTTGATATGAATCGTAGGCTGTGTTAAAGTGGTCTCTTTATTTTGGAAACCCAGTGATGTTTCATTTGAATAACCCTCTGTTGAAATATGCTTGATATCATGAGGGGAAGAATTGTCATTACTAAAAACATCGGGGTAAAGAGAAAAATGTGAATCTGGAACAATGCATTTAAGAACATCAAACAAATCTCGTTCATCAGATTTACTATAAGTATCAGGCTTTAGATCATACCTTTTTGTGCCGATACTTTTTGAAAGAGAAACAGTAGGTGGATCTAACCTTGGCATCAGCATTTGTTGATTTGAAATGATATTGTCTGACTTTATGTCAAAGTCATCTTCTGGTGCCAGAGTATTTTCCCTTTCAGTACTTTCGCCTTTGTTTTCTGGTGTTAGAGCATGCAAAACTCCTAGGCTAAATTCTGTCCGATCAGGTACAGGAGGTAGGAAATACTCATCATAATCTGAAGATTCTTCATCTGTGAGCTCATTCTCGAGATCATATTGTAGACATTTAAGGTGCAATCGCATATTGAAATCCCTTACGGGTTCGTCTTGTTTCCGCAGATAGTCGATTTCATCGTATACCTAGTCGTATTCATAGCAATCAAATTCCAAGATGAAAGCTCTAACGAATTGGTCCCAGCTGTGGACTGATGCAACTCGGAGGTTTCTGCACCATCTTCTAGCTTCCGCTGTGAATGTAAGAGTAAAAATCCTGCACAAAACGCCTTCGTCAATTTTTTGAATATCAGCACTCGAAACTCTTTGAATGAACTGCAGGGCGTGATGAAATGCAGAAGAATTATTCTCACCATTGAATTTTACCTGAGATAATAGCCTTACCACATCTGGTGGAGTGTTGGAAGAGGCAGGAACGTGGATGCAACTCCAGATGGGAATTCTGTGAGCAGACATCCTTTTCCAGGATTTCTAGTTTAAAAACATTCCAACAGACAATATGCTCAGGCCCTCCTTCTAGCGCCAGAAATGTTGAGGGCCCCGAGATCGGGTCAACAACAAGGGGGATACCCACCCGGTCGGGAACCTGGTTGGCGACTCCTTGCCCGTTTGGAGTAGCGGGTCCGACTGGGGATAACGGGACCAGCTTCCCGATGTATGGGATGTGTGTGTGTGTGTAGAGTTTGATTATGTTGATTCTGGAAGCATTCTAAAACTACTGTAAATCTAACTTGCAAACTGACTCTAAGCTATTGAAATCTAGTGGAAACAACATATAGAATCTACACTAACCCGGGATGTATCTTTTCCATTATGCGATCTAGAAATATTTCATACAATAACTGGTAATAAAGATTATTCAGCTATCATAAGAAAATAAACCATTGAAGATGAATTGTTCTGCATAAGAAGTTAAACAAAACAATTGTGAACAGCATATTGCATAATCAAATCATTCATATGTCAAGCATAAATACATGAGTCCACCGTACAGAAGTGCCAAATGATATCCCATATGCTCATACATTAACATACAAACAATATCAGCTGTATATCACTCTAAGAGTATAAGTTGAAATTCGTCAAGAGATAAAAGTACCATTTATGACTAATTTCTACTCACAGACTTCAAGCAATAACGATCTATCTCTACTTGCTCTAATATCTACCAAGAGTACAGAAGTGCAACATCAGTAGCAGACATTAAGATACAAACATAAATAAATCTCGATCCTTCCATTCATCAAAACCTCCTCTGAGGGTGCAGAAGTGCATGTTCCGAGGACAAGTTTTTGACAAATTTCTGGACCCTTCTCCAATGCAATGAGAAGGGTTGAAATACTACTACCTAATCCTAATAATAGTATTATTACAAAATTGAGGATACGGTTCTCAAATGACCGCCCTTTTTCTAATTCAGTAAAAAGGAAAAAACAACATTCTAAATGAAATTACTTCTTAATTTGGTCTCTGAAGTTGCAGCTGTCAAGCATAGGCTTGAGAAGAGTAGGCTGGCTGATTTATGTGCTTAGCTGGGCTGCGAAAACAGCATCCATAAGAGCTGGCGCTACTTTCTCGGCTGCGTTCATGATGCATCTTACTGTCATGCATTGGCTGTGAGGCTTAACTAAGTAAGTCCAGTAACTTTCCCAGTTTAGTCTAGCCAATGCCTGGATTGTCTTCCTGTTTGCCTGTGATTTCTGCTTCCATTCTGCCTCCAGTTGTGACGCGATTGGTAGGTACCCCGGAATGGACTCTGAAATTAAATTGGCCCTGTGTAAATTTTCATTTACACAGTCGATAAGTATGCTCGCCTGTGTCGCCGCTGACTCTGCTGCTTGCTCCGCCTGTGTGATTTGTTCGTCCCACTTATTAAAGAGCAGTTCCTTATGATTTTCATTAATCTTGGGTGCCCCTACTCTTTTCCCTTCCTCGTCATTTTTCCAAGCCAGATATTCTGTTACTCTTTTGTTGGTCTGGTCATAGTCGTTCCGCAATTCCACCACCTGGTTGGTGATCTTGTCACTTATTTCACAAAAATGCCTCCACTGTGATATTTTGCGCACCATATCTTCCTGTTGCTGTGACAGTTCGTCGTTCAAGCCGATGGAATCTGAAATAAACTCTGTCAGCTTAGGTTCATCTTTATGCATTTCTTACACCGTCTGCAGCTGCTTTTCCTTTTCTTCAATACTTCTTTGATGGTTCACCTGTATCTGGCAAAAGTCTTCCTGTAGCTTTTCGAGCTGCTTGGAAGCTTCAGCGTTCTCATTGGCTTGTCGCAACTGTTGTTGTAGCAGTTGTATTTGACTTTCACGTTCTTTTAGAAGTTGCTGAACTTCAGAGGCCTTGTCGATAGTTGCAGAAGCATATGCTCCTGCAATCTGAGACAATTTCGTGAGATCCTCGGTTGGATTGTTATTCGGGTCTTTCCACAAGACATCTAGGTGTTCAGCATCTTGAGACAGTGCATCTTCAAGCTTCCTCTTCTTTCTTTGTCTCCTTACAACTACCCTGTGCTATGGACTGTAGAATACGTCCAGTGGAGGAATTTCTTCTACGCTGAGTAGAAGTTCTGAGGATGGAGCGATAGGAAGATGCTCCGTTTCTGCGGCACTACAGACTATGGTCGAGATGACTTCTTGCACCACCTGTGTATTTCTCACAGGTGTCTTCGGGACTTGACCTTCAAGATTTATTAGTTCATTGAAGGTCTCCCATTCTTTATCCAATTCTGCAGTGACAAGAGGTGTTTCGGCGACGGGAGGGGGAACTTCTCTTGGTGGCGAGGCGATAACTTGCTGCTGAGCCATCGTACTTGACTGAGCCGTGTCTTTGATTGTTTCTTTGTTCTTCTCTTCTTTGTGCACAGACTCTTCAGGATTTTCGGATATTTCTTTTATGGCGCTGGAATTAGATCTGGAAGCGCTGGAGTGTTCACTGAGGCTGATGCTCAGAGTCGGTTCTTTGGCAGCTACTCGCAGTCTTTCCAGTGGAATGTTAGCCAGCCTTCTTTCTCTATACAACGTGAATTTCCGGAGGTCGTCTGGGGACAACCTCGACTGAGCTTCTTGCAAAACTTCTTTGAGCGAGTTCTTGCTCTGAAAGAGATCCTCAAACGGATCTTTCCTCCCAGAGAACACACTTATCTTGACGTTGGTTGTAAATTTCTGGGCCACTTTATTTGGGTCGAATGGTCTTGGTGAGAACTTAAATAGTTGGAGACACGTCACATTCTCCACCTCGCCAAAAGTGTGTCCCACATCGAACAAAGAGAAGGCCCCACATGTGACGGGGAATTGCGGCCAAATGGCCTTCTTTTTGTTCTTTAGGTCCTTAGTTAAACTGCCTTCAGAACAAGTCTGATAAGCGATCTCTCGGGCCAACAGTTTATCCGGGATATACAAGGGTAGGACATGCGGAGGTGCAGTGCTTCCAAAAACTCGAATATAGGTAAACCATTCTTCCCCAAACCATATTTCGATGGGGATGATATCATTTTGTGCCTCGGGAGAGCACCTTGGGGGGTCCTTATCATATATCATTCTATGTATGGGCAATATGAGCCCATGGCA
This sequence comes from Pinus tabuliformis, assembly GCA_031772625.1. Classification (NCBI taxonomy): domain Eukaryota; kingdom Viridiplantae; phylum Streptophyta; class Pinopsida; order Pinales; family Pinaceae; genus Pinus; species Pinus tabuliformis. The sequence goes on along the minus strand of CM062807.1, from coordinate 825,945,319 downwards.
AATCTGGTAAAAATGGGGGGCAAACTGGGAATCCCACAAGACTTTATGATAGACATGAATGGGCAATGGGTCCTGGGTAGTCCATTGCCAGCCCATAGTAGGGAATTTTGATACAAGACAGAAAGAGTCCATTATATAGGCAGACAAATAAAAAGGAGGATAGACCCTTTGGGAGAAGGATCTCTTAGAACGGTAGTGGAGAACCGCCGTGTATAGAGTGTCAGAAAGGATTTTGGCCCAATCCACTATCTCAGAGTTAGTCGCGGCATCAATTAACGGTAGCCATTCAGATGAAAATTTATTGATATCGGGCTTACCAAATAGCCTACAGAGCATGGCTGCAGCAAAACAATACGGAGAGGTAAGAGAACCAGTGCTATACATACCGTTCTTATCTTTTTTCAATGGTTCATCTCTTCTTGACCATTCCTTAGTGGTGTCTGATAGGTCCGGATTCTCTGCTACGAACTTCCTAACAAACTCTACATTGTAGGTCGCTTGTGGTTCAGGAAGATGATACATGAGCTTCAGGTCTTGAGCCGCAAACGATCCCACGAGCCCATGTCCCTGGACTTTGAACTGCCTATGATGCAACTCCGCATCATCTAAAATCCACTTGATCATGTCTGTATACGGTAGGATCTTCGGCCTTGCCGCTATTCTGTGGAGGAAAGAGCACGCTAGGTCTTCCAGGGATGCCTCTGAAGTACGTGATGCACCTGCGACGGCAGCAGTTACCTTGATTATTCTATGGTTCTCTTCTTCTAACAGCCTATACATGCCTTCCCATGTTGAGATGCCTGCATCTTTATTGCATGCAGTATCTGTGTAGAGGGGTGCCATCTCCTTGGTCTTTTCTCTTGTCTCTGAGCTCTGAGCTTTGTTCTTCTTCCCCATCTCGCTTAGCGTTTCTGTTTGATTTCGCCTTCGCACTTTGCTCCTGCAGGTTATGAGTGCAATGGAAAGATTGATCAGAAAGGTGATGGGAGAGTTTTAAATGCAAGAGATAAATCAGATACGCCACCTTACGTGAAGAAAATCTGCATTAAGGCACGCGTCTTTATTCCACTTAATAACTGACAACCAAATTTATTACTATCATTAAAAGCGCATAATTTCCAAGTCAGGTTATAGTAAGTGGATTTTCTTTGGGTGGCACGCCCGAAGGAGTCGTACTAAGGTGCTTTTATGACTCGCCAACGTACCCTTGCATGTCGCGCGATCGCAAGTGTTAGTGATCGCAACATCGCAGATCGCAATAATTCAATGTTTGCCAACGTACCCTGCCTCATTTCTACGATATGCGATCGCGCGATCGCAACATCGCAGATTGGCGGACTTGTAAGCTTTTCTTCATGGATGCTAGTGTATTTCGATGCGATGTTGTCCACTAACAACGAGGCGATGCGCATATTGGCCTTTAGAGGGGAAACAAAGGCGTTTCTTATCTTTTTGTGATGCAACCTTAAAGATTTGCTTTTATGAACACAGGTTTAGGCTTAAGTCGTCCAAGAAACCTTTCCTAAGCTTATGCTTGTAATTTCAAAAGAAATCTTTGTTTTTTCAAAAATTAACTAAGGGTCCCCATTCATTCTAGCATCGTGGCCGATACTAGTTTGAACGATGGGGGTTGTTGCTGGCCACAATAGTACCGAAGACTTCTAAACATAATGCCAACAATGCTTTATTAGGAGCATATCATGTTCTCCCGCTGAACATGTTCCACCTGTTCACTGTTAGATCTGATCATTGCATATATTAGTAAGAAGTATCAAGGCATCATCATTAATCAGATATACATCAAGTTATCAACAACTTGTGAGGATCAAAACACTTCTAAATAACATCCATAGACTGTAGTCATCTATGACAGAAAAGATAACTGATAATTTTCTGAATCATATCACATCAGTTTTTCTGAGACTGTCCCACAGCATTTTTCTCAAACCACATATACGCGACTGTGAAGCTTTGAACTCGCGTATATACGTGACTTGTCTTCATGAAACATACATATGAGATTTAGAACATTGAAGTTTCAGACTTTTAGCTCCCCCTGAGTCTGTTATGTCTGTACATTGTGCCATGCCACATTTTTCTGACTATACTTCCTTCTTCTTGCATATCTTTGAGTGTGATGATGTTTTCTCCTTTTGGTATGGTGCCCGAAATTTTCTCCTGCATTCCTTTGCTATATGTCCAAGCTTGTTACATTCATAACATCTTACATGTTTCATATTTCTTCTATAGCAGTCAATGGCTTTGTGACCAAACATATTGCAAGAATAACAATATGCCTCAAAGTACCTGGAAGCTGATGATCTTTCTGTGTGATGGTCTTGAACCATTCTACTTCCACATCTTGCTACAACATGTCCAAGATTATGACATATAAAAAATTCAACATTATTCATTTGAGGAAACAACTGATATCACTTCCACATTTAGGAGTAAAAGATTTTCTTTGAATAATTTATTTCCTTGGTTGTTGATGGGGTTGACCTCTAATCTCCTTGTTGAGAATTTCAGGATTTATATTAGAGTTCCTTGCCTTAGCTTGTGAGCTAGATTCACCTTCAACAGATTCACGGAAACAAATACCAGGTTTGATGGCAGGAGACCTTTGACTACTAAGAATATCATCCAAAATCTTAGTACTATCTTGAAATAGCAAAAGCTTATCCTTTTCTTCTAATTTACCTTTTAGTATATTTACCTCAACCTAATATTGCTCTTCCTTTTCAAGATATCTCTTCTTCATGATTTCTTCAGCTTTTCTTCCGTCTTCCACTTGTTGCCTTAATTCGAGAACTTCGTTTTCTTGTTCTTCAAGAGCTTGGAGTAGTTCTTCATTCTGCTTATTTTATTTTTCAAGATCTTCTTTTAGAGAGAGGATCTTAGCTTCAAGAACTTCATAGTAACTGAATCTATCTTTAAGTTTCTTGATTGTTGTGCTCCTTTTATTTAACTCATTTCTTAATTATGTCACTTCATCCTGCAGCTTTTGACATTGATATTCCTTTTCCTTGTATTGCTTCCTTACTTTGATTCCTTCCTCTTTTACTTTTATAGCTTCTTCTTTGAAGGCATACTCCCTTTTGTCCAATAGATATTGTTGATCTCTAATTTTTTTTGTGAGCCTTTTAGATTCTGCCTCTATTTGATATCTTTCTCTTTCACCCATAAGAGAAAATTCAGTTGTTTCACTGTCACTTTCATCATCTTCAAATGGACAGAGAAATGTATCACTAGAGGATAATAAATTCATACCTGATGGTTCTTTTTCTTGTTCATCTTCATTCTGAGGTGATTCTGAATCTAAAGAGTTGCTTCCACATAATCCCCAATCGACTCTCCCATTGTCATAGTTCCTTTGAGATTCCTTCTTCTTTTGAGGTGCTTTCTTCTTTAGCTTCTTTCCCATTGTTTCTACGAATCTCCTTCAAGCGATCAAGCTTCTACCAAAGGACCTGCTCTGATACCAATTGTTGGAAATAATACTGAGAGGGGGGATGAATCAGTGTTTGTAAATCAACAATATTTCATTTCCATAATCAGATTTGTATATGCTACTTTAGTGAAGGGAACTCGCGTGTGCACGTAATTGTTCTTAAGGCAACCAGCGTATATCTATTGAACTTATGATTCAGTTAATTCATCATATGTTGATCTTTAATATGTGCCTCAGTACTTCATTAAACATTAACTAGTAACCATGAGCAGTTAATAACAGAATGAAACATCACACAAAAGCAACACACATGAACACCAAGATTTAAGGTGGAAACCCAATGTGGGTGAAAACCACCTGATATTGTCATCTCTATCTTCTTTTAATAATAAGAAAATATGTTTACAACATTGTACTGGTGTAGACTCATACCAGTACATAGGTTTCTACCTGCAGAAGGTTAGAACCTTCTCTCATTCTCCAACTTCTACTAGAAGGGAGCTACAACCCCCTAGCTCTTGTACTAGCTGATATGTTTACTAGTACGTAGGCACCGACCTACAGAAGGCTACGACATTCTTTCTTCCTCCAGGGACCACGTTTCATGAATTTTTTGACTGGATACTCCTGGAACACAACACCATAATCTGAAGGCCACTTTTCATTCAATTTTCATATTGGACCCATCAACAACAATGAAGCTCAAAATCAATCACCATTGCAATACAATTATCAAATACATCTGCATCAACCAATCACTGAAACTCAAACATCACAACTGAATCAATCAATCACTTTGACAACCCATCATCACTGTAGCAAATCACAATCAATCAATATGATCATTCAGAATACTGTCACCAGAACCCAAAGTAGAACCTAGAACACTGCAACAGAAAACAAAAGCAACTGAAACATACTTCATAAGGTATACGCTACTTCCATGTGTCAAACCAGTGTGTATACGCACTTTTATCATGGCCAACCAGCATACACATATGTAAATATTCATTCATAATTTTGCAGCTATTCCAGACTTCAGTTATACCCAGATCATAACATTTACAGAATAATACATGCGTCAGTATTCAGATCTATATTATACATGATCAAAACCACATAATGATAATTCATTTCAAGCCTTAAGATACCGATCCATCATTAGATCTTATCCCTCATCAACTGTTAAGGTTCATCCTTGGTTTAGATCAAGCAAAGCACCAAAAGCCAATAACCTGCATACTAGATCTCACACTTCATCAGATATTCAATACTTGCACACCTTGGCCTAATGATCTTCTCCTCCTTATATAGTTTTAGGCCTTTCTCAATACCATGGATCAAAACTAGTTAGGACCAATACCTTGGACCAATACCGTGGATCAAAATACCTTAGACCAAAAACTTAGTTTTCCAAGATATACGAGCTTTTCCTTCTTTGAAATTGCATGTGTACGTATACGCTACCTGTGTTTAGTGAACCTGCATGTATACACAGCTTGGTCAAGGTGAACCTATGTATACCTCTCTTTCTTCATTCTTTGCAGTCTGATCTGTAATTCTTTGATGTTAACCTGCTGCATTGTGAACTGTCATCTGAGAGAGTTGCCATTGTACATTACTTCTGAACTAATTCCTGATTTTTTCACATCTATAAACACAACTGCCATGCATTCTGTCACATCTGATATCTCTTCTGTAGGTTCATCTAGTTACCATATACAAGTGAGTTGTTCTACTATAAGTGGGTTGCCATCAAGTACAACACATGCATCATAATGCCAACACTAACATGAGGAGTATACAACTAAGTTCCTTGAGTTATTAAGGTATGTACCATATCTTAAGGATGAGAAATCAGAAGTTCAAATATTTGTCAGTCGATTCCCATTAGCACTTAAGGATCGAATTGAGTATGATGAGCCTAGATTGCTGGAAGAATTCATTGCGGCATTGAAGCACTGTTATGAGCAATCAAATTGTAAGACAAAGTCTCAGGATGGTTGGAAATGGAAAGACAATACTAAATGTAAATGGCCACCGAAGTGAACAAGACCTCAGGATGTAGGTGAGAAAGAGAACATTGTTCCTTACAAGAAGTGTAACACCCTCCTCCCACATCTACCCAAGTAACTTGCCAACTGGGGTAAACATGTGACAAGAGGCTACTATGATCAGATTCAACCTCTTAGGTGACCTTAAGGAAATGGAATCGACAAAAACACATCAAATGAGCCTTCCACATCAGCTACAAGACCCTTGAGAACCATCCCAACACTTCTGGTGACCAAACCCTGGGTTCCACTAAGGTTTTAGATCTCTTGACCTCTGGAAGCTCCCATGATATGGGCCTAACAATGCCCTGGAGGCTTTGTACGCTCTCATGAAAATGCATGCCAACATCCAAGGATTATTTTTCTTATTTTTGTGCTAGTGTCCCTAGTATTTGAGCCACTTTTTGAGCCCTAAAGCCTAGGTCACTGCCTAGAATTGAGTGACACCTTCATAACACAAAGATAAGAAGGAAACAATGATGCAAATGTAAATATTTGAACAAGCCCTTAACCGAACACCTACTAGCCATGATAGACATTTCGTCAAAATTATCACAAATGTGTAATGTACATGTGTAAACAATGGATTTAAGCATAGGGGTCTCATACTTATCTCATAATCGCTATGAAGCATTGTTCCCTTATATAATTTGTTGCATTATCATCTATTATGTCATAGATACATTGTCCATTCATTTACAAGTAAAAACATGATGAGAGCCATACATAGCCACTGTCATAAAGCATATAAAGGACCAACATAATAACAACATAAGTACTAATGAAATAACAACCATATGATTCACATATAAACCAGTACAATACTCATAGAAATACAAGGAGAAATAACCTCATATTAATGATGTAAAATCCTAACCTAGGATGGGACTACCATGTTCCACTCAACCATAGAATGGCTTAACCAAATCTCTCTTCACCCATTCACCCCTGTGCCATATTCCAAGAACGAATGTGGGACTCAAACCAAAAGAACCAACCAAGGCATATTGAGGCTAAACCACCTCACTCTCATCAATAGAATTGGCTTTACCGTAATCCATCCTAGATCACTAGGCCAACATAATAAACATGTAATCATAGGTTTTACCATGATCTCCACTGGATCACGAGGCCAAAACAAAAATGGATGACACTGGATTTCGCGACCTACACCTTGAGGAATATTCCTATCTCCTAGTCTCTCAAGATTTACCGCAATCCATGATTTGATCCAGGGATCACTAGGATCTAAACCAATACACCACCTTCTAGGCTTTACCATATATCCCGTCATTCATCGGCAAGGATTCCTATGCCTAATCAAGAGAAAACCAACTCTTGGATTTTCTGTATATCCTGTCATTCACCGATAAAGATTCCTAGGCCCACCAAGGCAACACAAAATATAGCTTTACTGAAACCCACAATCAGGTGCAGGGGTTACTAGGCCATGTGTTTTTCTCATTCAAAGATCCACCTCACTCAACTTCGAATCCATCCGACAATCTAGATCAACCAAAACATGAGAACCTCATCACACCATGGCTATCCAAAAATGGAAAGGTTTGGCTGAAAACACTATCATCGTGATTTCCAGAGCTTTCGCCTCAGTCCCTAGCTTTTTCCGTGATAAAGAAATCCTTAGGTGGGGCAGGAGCTGACTATTTGTGAGATGCATATTAGCTTTGCAGATCACACACTTAAATATTTGATCTAACTTCCAGGTCATTTCACCGGCCCTCATCATAATTTCCTTGAATCCAATTACTAATTGCGAGTCAAACTTAGGCTTCCCGAATTATTTGTTCAAAGTGGCCTGAGTGTCTACTAATGACGCCAACGGATTATCGGTGCAGTACTTAATGTACCATGTCAGCGTGCAATCCTGTAGAGCAGTAACCAACTACGACTTTTTTATATTATCATCTGTAATTTCTTTTGTTGTCCACACAGCCTTCGCAACAAACCAAAACTGATCTACATTCTTACTTCCTAAGCCCTTGAAAACTGGCAACTTCATTGTATTTGACATGTTGAACGGCGGTCGTGGTGGTAGCAATGTAGGCGAGGGTGTAAGTTTTGGAGGTGAAGGTGGAGGTGGCATTGACAGATGATGTATTTGCGGGAAATCATGCCTTATCAACTGGACAACGCCCCACTGTAAGGCCTAAATCGCTCCCGCGTCGTCACTTGAAGCAGCTCCAATCAATGGGCTATATTCAGAACCTATTTTTCCTTGATTTCTAAAGCTCTATCCACTTCACATAGATCCAAACATCAAGGCAATGGCATAACCTACTTTTCACACAAGAGCATCTTAATCCAAGGATTCAAAGATCTCAAATACTCACCTCACGATCCTTTAAAAATGTCGCTCTGCTTCATTGTAACTGACAGAGGTATCAACCACAAATTCTGTTACAAATCCCCCTATGACTCAGTCAAGATAGTGATCAATAGCACGTGCGATCTTATCTTCAGAAGCTTCCAACCTCCGCACTAGCTCTGGGGTCCATAGTATTGGACCGTCAAGCCTCCACTTTCCTTGGCCGTATGCCAATTTAGTGATCCACTCGTATAGTTTGATCGGGAAGGTGCAAAAGAAATTTTCATGTATTTCTGTGTACAAATATTTGTCCAACCACTGCTCTTTTGTCAAGCGTGGGTTTTTGTTCTCCTGCACCGTGAATTCGTGGATATTTCTATCCAACCACTTCTCAATTTCCTTTTTGGTTGAATTCCAGTGATGCGACATCATACATCTCTTTATGTAGATCCTGGTCCCGGCAATGGAACCATTTGTTGGCTTAGGGGGTCCTAACCCAGGTTTAGAGTTAATTATGCCAATCAAAACCCTACATTACTGGCCCTTTCGGCATCAATCCATGGTGTTCAGACTAAAGTCTCACTCGAAGCAGTATGGGGGGATGCTGGAACCAATTTTCTACACCTAGATATCAGTGCGATGTCCTTTTGTGACCCGGATCTGCCTTCGCACAGATCTCTAAACCCTTGAGGCTTGGTAATTTAACTTCCTTGAAAGACCTCTAGACCTTTGTGAAGGTCTATGATCATCTGTTGTGGACCCTGAACAGATGAATTAGCTACTTACGTGCAGCATAGATCATCCTTAGATCAATATTTAATTAGATCTACCTAAGTGCCCAATAACATAACATAAAGTATTATGATCTTCGTGTAATAACCTATCATTAATTACATTCAGTTAATTAGATGTATCCCGTAAATTTGCACATCAATACTTCATTATTTTATAAATACATCATTTCATCATAGCATATATCACAATCATACATAATGGAAGCAAAGAGATAAAACACAAGAATTTTTGCAACATTCTTCTTTATTGATCTTCAATATAGGTTTACAGACTCAAAAATTCCCTATGCACTCAGCTGCAGGGATCCGCGCACTCAGCTGCGGACACTATTCTAGGCCTCTGCACACTTAGCTGCAAAGCCTTTTGCTCCTCTAATACTTACTTCTCTATGCTAACTCTCTAAGACTCCATTCACCGTACCCATAGACAAAGACTTAGATCTGCCTTAGACTTTCTAAGACACACCTCTTTATACAATCCCATGGTCTACGGACCATGGGTAAATCTCAAAGACCGACTCAACTTTACATAAACGAGGGTAAATACCTTTTTTGACTCTTGACTAGCTACACACTCCACGTCCACAATTCACGAAGACTTTACATCGTTTTACATCAAAACTTGGGCCTTTACCCCAAAACTGACCCAGGGGACCCCATCCCAACACTTCATGTTGTCTCCCGATATATGGTAGGGGTTTTGGATCCAAAACTAACAACCAAAAGCTGAAATTCACCCATTCCCACTGGACATAGGTAACTTAGTGGCCAAATATTAGGGCATCTTTTGCTATAGGTTGAGGTGCAGGAGCACTTCGACATGGGGTGATCTTAGTCAGGCCTTTAGAAGTGTCACCAACTCTTTCGGGACATAAACCTAGTATAGTTGGCTACTATCACCCTCTCTATACCTTAGTTGGTTTTCTGGTTGTTGGAAGTGTCATCGGTGACATTTATGACATGGTTCTAGTACCCTATTCTATAAACTTCACAAGGCCCAGTTACTACTTGAGCGGAAGGACATTAGGTATTTTTAGGAATTTTCTCATATGCAAAACCTCACAAAACCTATTTTTTTAATTGTTTCATGAATTAGAATTAAAGGGAAAATTAACTTTTTTTTTCTCTTTGTCTTATGTATGTGATTCATTTGAATTTCCTAAAGAAAATTTTTGTTTTTATGTGTGGTTACAAATGCAACAGTCTTAGGTGTTCTTGACTTCTTTCCTTTCTTTCAACTTATTTATTTCTTAGAACATAACATTTTTTGTTAGTTACATGTTTCGTAGGGATTATATAATATTCAGGTGCCTCCCACATACAATTCACATCATCATGAAAATTACTTGACCTTTCATAAGCACTAAATTCTTTTACCTTTCATCATATTCTGAATGACCCTTTTGTTTTACACAAGAACCGATACTTTTATTGGCGCGCTCTTCTTTGACCCATCTTTCCCTAAGATTGAAAGCCTTTTATTTTCATGTTTCAACTTAGAACCCTTAGTCCATGTCAACTTATACTACCTAGCTACCAAGTCTGAGCTTGTTTTTCATTTAACTTGTCCCTAGCATTTGTGACTAGAACCTTAGGGTTTCCAAATTGATTTTTATTTACTGAGGAGGAATCATTTTATCTTTCATCATATTCTGAATCACCCTTTTTACTAACAATGGAAAAGATACTTTTACTGGTGTTCTCTTCTTCAACCCATATCCCTATGAGCTCAAAACCATTTTCTTTTCATGTTTCAACTTAGAACCTGTGCTCCATGTCAACTTCTACTACCTAGCTGCCTAGTCTCAACTTGTTTTCATTTAACTTTTGCTTTGGGTTTGTGACTAGAATCGTAGGGTTTCCAAATTGATTTTTATTGATTGAGGAGGAGTGTTTTTACTTTTCATCATATTCTAAATCACCCTTTTTGTTGACACAGGGACCAATACTTTTATTTTGTGCTCTTCTTCGACCCATCTTCCCTAAGCTCGAAACCCTTTTATTTTCATGTTTCAACTTAGAACCCTTGGCCCATGTACAATTATGCTACCCAACTGCCAAGTCTCAACTTGTTTTTCATTTAACTTTTCCTTGTGGTTTGTGACTATAACCCTAGTGTTTCGAAATTGATTTATATTGACTAAGGAGGAATTCATTTACCTTTCATCATATTCTAAATAACCCTTTTCTTGACACAGGGACTGATACTTTTACTGGTGCACTCCTCTTTGACCCATCTCCCCCTGAGCTCGAAACCCTTTTATTTTCATGTTTCAACTTAGAATCATTGGTCCATGTTAACTTTTACTACCTAGCTACTTACTATCAAATAATATCATGACCTTCCACCTATGGTGATTTCTTAAATAAACATGTGTAGATCTACTATTCACTGGAGTTATGATGATGATTCACTTGAATTACAAGTATATTTTGTATTCCACTATGCAGAGATGAAAATTGAGCAACCACATGAGGAAGAAGATTTTTCCTATCAAGCTAATCAACTAGATGATGATCAATATGTGCCCTATGGAGCTAATCAACCACTAGAGGGACAACGTGTGATCTATCAAGTTGATCAATTATCATTAGGGGAACAATATATGCCATATCAAGCTAATTAACCACTAAATGAAGAATATTTTCCATATCAAGTTGATCAAACACTAGAGGAACAACTTATTTCCTCTCAAGTTGATAAGATAACAGGGAGTTGTAATGGTTTGGAAAGGGGTTGAAGGTTTGTATAAAATTTGGACGCAAGCACAACATAAGACCTTGGGGAGCCTATCCATACTCGCACTGTTAGATAGCATTTCAATAAAATTATTTGACAATATTTTGAGAAACATTCAGTCATTGCACAAGTTCAGATACTACATGGATTGATCAAACATAAGAAATAAAAACATGCCACAAAGATTTTGGGAATCCAAGACATTAAACAGAGCAAGATACATATGAATGTCACTAAAAATATATCAGATGCATTCACAATCTTTGGGAAATCAAGAAAACCTTATGTTCAAGTTGTGTGTAGAGCAATTACAATTGTTATTATTGCACCAAACACATCAAGGCAAAAAAATTTGGCAACAATGTCAAAATTTCTCCATGTCTCGAGAAAAACATTGCTCAAGCATACCAAATTAAGGGTTAAAGTAAATGAAAATGATGAATCTTCTTGATGAATCTTCTTATCACTAGATGACCTTACCAAGACATGATAGGATGTTAATATGTCCCTCTTAATCCAAAGGGACCTCATCCAATTCCAATGTGGAAAGAGATGAACAATGAAGAGGCCATCGTTTCACTTGATCATGATCGATTCTTTGATCTTGTAACAAAAGGTATGTGGCTTATCTATCATTAAAGGTTTCATCTATAAATTAAAATCTTGAATGTATTTAACTCATACATATTTTGTATTTTGGTTGTAGGCAATGTTTTTTTGGTCACTGCCCCTCTGGAAACGAAAAGAACGCGACCTACTATTTAATGTGATGCACATAGGTAAAAAGTATAGGTCGGTGAAATTGTATGAAGATGGAAATTTCACATATAAAATTGGTGAAATGATTGTGTTGGGCCATTTTTTTGAAAAGGTTAACAAATAAGTTGATCGCATCATTTATAGAGATTTTATTCCAGAATATATATCTTGTCAATACAGTTATCTAGTCATAGCAGCTCGGATCATTCTCATAGAAATCAAAAAAAAGAAAGGTGAACCAAGGATATGGAAGATGATAGAATATGACCATGAATGTATTATGGATACTTGCATTCCTATAAGCCATTGGCCAAATGAGTATATGATGCAAATGGAAAGCCCTGAAGTCTAGTCTATAAAAGTCAAGTGTAATCTAATCAAGTCTAAAAGATCTCAACATATGAATTTTTTAATTAATAAATGTGATAGTTTAATACTCTAGTAATTTACTAATGTTTAATAGAGAAATGTTTCTCTCTGGTCTAGGATGGATTCATAATGGTGTAAATATATGTTATATAAGCTTTAGTTTTCTTTAGCTGCTTAAGTGTCTAAAGTACACCAAATTTCAAGGAGGTTTTATTTTCAGGGATAGGATCCTTATGTGAACCCCATAGGTCTAAAATTTAATTCAAATTTATAATCAATAAGGATTTATATTTAGGTTTAATTAAAATTATTGACAATTTTTTTTAAATGCCATGTATAGTATTCATGTTGAGCATGGAAGAAATATTATAGATCTATTTACATGTCACACTTTGGTTTCTAGAAAATCCATTTCAGTATCTAACAACCAACTTGGTATAATATTATTTTACCTAAAATGGAAGTTCAACTATCTAGGTTATGAAAAACATTGAAATATTTTTATGTTATTAATAAATGTCATGTGTGTGAGTTTGATCTAAAGTATGGACATATTTACATACGTGCTTCGTATTGGATTGCAAAAAGTGCAACACATAGTATATATATATCATGTTATGATTATTCAACTCTTTTAGATAACCTCAAAAGAAATTAAATCAAATAAAACTTATTTGTATTTTTTATCTTGACATGTTTTAAAATCATTGTAATTTAACAAACTAAAAGGTGCTTTCTACAAACCAATATGACAACTAAAATTGTTATTTTGTACAATTTTACTTCAATGTTCTTAATTGAAGGTCTTAAGGTAAGGAATTGGTTGAAATACTTGGATAGGCAAGTAAATTTAGGAAATTTCATAAAATTATATAAACGTATAATTAATTGTTTAAATTAACATACATTGACTGCACTAAAAGACAATTTCTACAAGTTCAATAGTAAATTGATGTACATGATATATTTTAGTTCATTTTAAGTATCAAAGTGACTTGCATCATAGTAATATTGTACTTATTTCATTATTCTATCAAACTAAAATTCAAAATTGTTATTTTGTAAAATTTTACTTCTTGAATGTTCTTAATTGAAGGTTTTAAGATGAGGAATTGATTGCAATACTTGGATATGCAAGTACATTTAAGAAAGTGCATAAAATTATAGAAACATATCATTAATTGTTTAAATTAACATACATTGATTTCACTACAAGACACTTTTACAAGTTCATTATTAAATTGATGTACATAATCATATTTTAGTTTATTTCAAGTATCAAAATGACTTGCATCATAGTAAACTCAAGTACTTATTTCCTTAGTCTATGAAACTAGAAATCAAAATTGTTATTTGGTAAAATTTTACTTCTTTAATGTTCTTAATTGAAGATCTTAATTTAAGGAATTGATTGAAATATTTGGATAGCCAAGTAAATTTAGGAAAGTTCTTAAATTATATAAAATTATCTAAACACATATCATTAATTTTTATTTAGTATATTAAATTCCAATGCATATGACTTATATCATGTTATGACTAAGCTCTTGTAGATGCCTCGAAAGAAGTAAAATTTAATAAAACTTATTTGTTGTTTACTGGTTGAATACATCTTTTAAAATTGAATTTAAAACTTATTTTAATCATATTTTTGTTTTTAATTGAACCATAATATATTTTAGCTCATTTTAAGTATCAATGTGACTTGCATCATAGTCTAAGATTGTACTTATTTTCTTAGTTTATTTTCTCAGAAGTCAAAATTGATATATTTTTTTAATAAAAGTTATAGTACAGAAAAATTTAAAACTAGTGAAATAATTAATAGATCCATATACTAAATTTAATGAAAATCCATAAAGAAGATTAATAAACATCCATAAACTGAAATAATGAATGTATGATAGTAAATTTTCCATATGAAAATACATATAAGTTACATTGTATATGAACATCTATAAATTGAAATAGTAAGCATGCATAAACTGAAATAATGTTCATGCATCCATAAACTGTGCATGTTTGAAAATATGCAAAGTCTGTACATCACATGTGAATGTGCCTTATGAAATGGTCATGAAAATATACAAACTATCTATTATCCACTCTAGAAAGTATCACTTCTATAACTCTTATGTGTGTTATGTCGTGTGGAGTAAGCATCCATAACCCAATACTGCAATATAACACATTTTAATTAAAATTAATTAGAACAATATCTGTACAATATAAACAATCTAGAAATAAATGATTTTGAATTGTGCTTTAATTAGTCGCCTACCTACGGCTCAATCAAGTGCAAATGGAAGTCAGGTGGGATTGCGGTCTCATCAATCTGGGTTTGGTGGTCCCCTGCCTATGGCTTAATGCCTCCATACCTAGAATCCCACTCATGCATCCACATAGTTGCGGTATCGACACCACTCTGGATATGAACCTATTTAGACAATGACAAAGACAAATTATGATTAGTCTACAAATCAATTATCATGCATACATGCAACTTAAAAAAAGAAAAGAAAATGTGGAAATCTTAGGAACACAAAAATATACCTCAATTGCTGGTGCATGGGGTTATACATAGTGACTCTTCTCCGCATGAGCGTTATAAGGTTGAGATCGAGGTGGAAGTGGGAGTGTTATAGAAATATTTGGGCACTGCAACCCCAATCATATATGTTCATAAACCAAGGGCTTCTGAGTCCCTAAAAGTGTTGTTTCACACCCTAAAGGAACGAGGTCAGCTGATTACATCATCTCCCAGAAGTTCTCCATGGAAAACTGCTTAGAACTGGTCAAAACTGGACCATATAGACTACTCAGTGCTAAGGGTGCGATGCATCTCACCTGCCACATGCAAAAAGTGCGATGCATACTGAAAAGCCCTTCTGTAGGGTGCGATGGGCGAAAGTAGACAAATGGTAGAGACAGTTTGCAAGGTGGATGATCATGGAATCTTCCAGAAACTTCTCCTGTGATGCTTGCCTCTCTGAAGTTGCCCAGGGATGAGTAAGAGATCATGAATCTCCAAGTGGAACCAAGAACTATCAGAGAGAGGACACTAATCAAAATCCCAGAAGCTGACTCACCCCCCTGCAAACATCTATATATGGATCCCTCATCCCAGAGAACTAGAGGCTGGAATCTTGTACTTTGTAAGGAAGTGTTTTTGGTTTCTTGGTGGAACATCATAGTGTTGGGTGATCTAAACTTTTCATGAGGTGAAGAAGGGCTTTCATGTTGGGAGGATGACGCTGGGTCAGATCAATGGGTTGTAATCCTCTCTTCTACTCTTTCTATCAATAAAGCTATTCAAGTTTTCCTTCACATTCTTGTATGTTTGAATTGATATATGCATTTGTGTGGTCAATATATATCTGGTCCTATATTGTTTATGATTGTAGATCTATGTGCTTTGATGGTATTATGCTGCTTTGACTTTACAGGTGCTCTTTGAAGCGGGGTAAGCAAGGAAGGAGTGGAAAAGATCTGTCAGAGGGGAGAGGGAACAAGCAAGGAGCCAAGTGAAAGACTGAGGTTGGTACTCTCTGCTTCTCTCCCATCTACTTCTCATAAAGGAAAACGAAAGTAACTTTAGTTTTTTTATTTCTAAGATAGCTACCCATCTTAGTGGGACTAGCAGCTCTGAATGGACACTATATTTCTCGATAACAAAATGGTGACTCCGCTGGGGAGCGAATAGCTTGTTTTCTTTATAAACTATAGACGGAGCCTAAAGTTAAGCCAGCTAGCCTTCGAACTGCATTTGCTATGCAAGTGCAAAGTAGATTAATGCTGCTTCAGTCCATCTCCGGGTTTTGTTTATAAACTAAGAAATTGATTTGCAAACATCCTAATTGCGCTGGTGGTGGCTCAAGTAACCTCATTATATCAACTCCTATGATTTGTATTTACTGACTATCATTAGCTCGGCCTAAATCCCTGAACTAAGCTGCAAACTGTGACCAAAAACCAAGTTGAAGTCTCGTCCCTGGACCATCGCACCTTCTCCTCTTGGAAATCTAGATGCATCGCACCTCCCGTGTGTAGTAGGTGAGATGCATCCCTGTTTCCCTGTGTTACAGGTGCGATGATCAGATAAGACTGTTTCTACCTCCAGATTTTGGTTTTTTCTTCACTCTCTTCAGCTTTATTCAGGAGTTTTGCTGTCTGTGATCAGTATACCACTGTGGAAACTCCCTTCCTTTGCATTATTCAACCTCCATTGTACAAAGAATTGTGAATGTTTTTATGTATTGTTCGCCATTTACAGTTCTCCTTTACAAAGAAGTAGCTTAGTCAAACTATCGTCTTTTGATTTGGAAGTGTCGCAAGTGTCGTTTTCAGTCAAAGAAAAGAATCCTACTCTTCTTGATGGTCGATTACACTGTTACTCTTGTATTTGATTTGAATTAATAGTATTTCAAGTGTCGAAAGCAGTTTTCAATTCAAAATCGCAAAGTGTCGTCATAGTCTTCCTTTCATCTTTTGAAGAGAAAATTGTTAGTATTGTCGCTTTGAAAAGATAATTCAGATTTTTACCTAGCATTCATTTTTTCATTCACACATTAAGAAAGTGGAAAACAAATATATGCATGTGCATTTGCATTTATACTGCTTGTTGATTTTGATTTAGGACAGTGCATCTAGTGTGCACTCTTTGCTCTATGTTGAAAGAATCTCGCTTCTCTTTCTTTAGTAGCTAGGATTTTCATTACAAAAAGAAGAATAAACAATTGTTTATCATCTTAGATTGCATTTTAGGAATTGTATATCTACATCACGCGGTGAACCTTAAAGGCAAACTTCTTAAGAAAGATCAACTGTAAAATAAATTCAATGAACATAAAAACACTTTGGAACCTAATGCACAACATTTAGAAGTCTAGGCTAGAGACGTATTCCAACATTGTAAAGCCTGGTAACTGTCGCTTTCATCATAGGTTGGGTGATTCCTCCTCTTTGAGACGACAAGTGCCAGTACGGACTTGTGCTCCCACATACCATCGAGTATATATTGGGAGACCACAATAGGCTATATCCTTTATCCTTAGGGAGCTGTGTCTGCCACCCTATCGATCGCAATGCATTGAACACAGCATTGGGGAAGATTGACTGTTGTACCATAAAAAGTATTCTGCAGTTTTGCGATTGGTTTGGTAATCCCTCTGTCTAGATTTCTAGAGTAGTCTCTTTCATTCCTTTTTAGACTCCTTAAAGGAAAAGGTCCATCGGAGCACTTGTCACTTCAGGCTCATTAAAAATCAAAGGCGACTAGAGTCATCTTTAGCTTTTTCTTGACTCTCGAAAATTGAAAAAGCAAGTTGTGTCAAATGTTGAAAAGTGTGCAACAAGAAATGCTTGTTGAGAGTGCAACGAGATGATGGAGCTTAGTGAAAAGAGTCGCCTTCACTAAGTGGGCCCGCAACCTATTTTTGGCGCAAGTCTATTTTAGACATATGGATCATGTCTATGGATTGCAGGTTACTGTTTATGGATGATTGATCAAGTTGGGAAAAAATAGATGGACTTCTATTTTTGATGAAAGTGTGAGTGATAACAGTGTGAGTGATCAAAGTCAAAAATAGAAAAGTCAAATATTATTATCTCACAATAATATTTGGACTATAAACTTAATCTTATTCTCTTGGAGCACTTCAGGATGAGCTACGGATGTGGTACATGCAGATCCCAGAGGGAAATACGTGGTTACCTATGGGATGACTAATATTTGCATGCATGACTTCAGTTAGAACTCAATCAGTTGAGTTTGGTGCAGTTGATGGAGTTGTGTTCAGTTTAGCTTTGTTAAACTGGTTGTATTTAGTCTAACTGGCAAATAGACTAGAGATGAGTTGGGTGAATTAGTTATTAATTAATTCACAAGTTATTAACACATAATACAACTAATGAATACATCAGTTAACTCAGTTGCATGTCAGTGCATGTTCAGTTCAGCAGGGACAGGTGTTAGAGAATCAGATTGCTATCAGTTGTGACTATAGTTGTGCACCAGATCTTGCACAATAAAGGGATTGAGTATGCCAATGAGTTTGCTCACGTATTTGCCCACATTATAGCTTGTGCTCACGTCCAACAAAGTGTGAGTGACTATTTTGCAGGTGAAAAACGAGTTTGGTGAGCCATTCTCATCAGTTCTTGAGCAGGTATTGAGCAGTGGAGGTAGGCAAGCAGTGGAAGAGATTTGGAGATCAGATCTGAGCTGTATTGTGTGTAACATAGGTGGAGATACTTGTGAGAAGTATTATGCTGTGTAATGTTACATGATTCAATCAATATAATATACAGATAGTTGGGGTTTTTAGCGAGATGCTTTCCCCGGGATACATACTGCGTTAATGAGTTTGATTGATGCTTCTATGTGCGCCTGTGAATGTTTCTGCTTCTGTAAATTGATGATCAACGTAGAGGAGATTATGTATTATACATGTTCCTCTTATAATTGTATGATCAGGATAATCTCTGTGAATATGTGTTAAATTATTCAAAGTTTCTGCATGGTATCGGAGCTAGATAATTGTAGAAAAAGTTTCTACATGGTATAGGAGATACTTGATTTGTAGAAGAGATTTTTTACAGGATATCAAGCGAGGATTGATCATCGGATCTATTATTCATAAATTGTTTACATTCTATTTCTTCAGGCAGAGTCTGTAATCAGGCCAGGTAGCCTCTGGATTCATCCTTCTTTTGGAAGGTGAGATATCCGGTGAATACCCATACAGTCGATCTCTGTACAAGAAATACTTTGTTCTCACGAATTCTAGATTGGAAGCGGTTGAGCTTTGAGCTGGTGGAATTCGAATTTAATTCCAAAGTAAGAGATAAAACTCAGAAACATTCAGTGTGAGAATGGAGACAGTATGCCCCAGTATCTCACGAAGTTCACCCAATGCCGGGATGAGCTGGGAAGTGTGGGGGTGACTGTCGGATGAGGATGGTGAGTCTAGCACTCCTTGACCTTCCTAAGAGTTGGCATAGCTACCAGGACTCGGTGAATGGAAGGGAGAAATTGCCAAATTGGGAACGACTATGGTTGGATTTGATGCAGGAGGAGATTAGACGGAGCACCAGAGACGGTTCTTCATCCATGCAGGATGAGGAGAACTGTGCCTTAGCGAGTAAGGCAAAGAAGGGGAAGGGGAAGGTTTCTCTTTCTGAATCCAGTTCTTCCAATGATGGGAAGAAGGTTGACAAGGTGAAGGTGAGATGCTTTCGTTGTCATGAGTTGGGTCATTATGCTACTAATTGCCCAAAGAAGAAGTCCAAGAAGGGATCCGGGGAAGGATCTGAAGGTGAGGCACTTGCTTCACAGTTTGAGTTGGATTTCACACTCTTCGCATGCATGGTTTCATCCATGATGAGAAGTGGTTGGTTTCTTGACAGTGGAGCTTCTTTCCACATGATCGGTGACAAAATTTTGTTCAGTACTTTGGAGGAGAAAGATCTCCAGATACTCATAGGGATGGGTAATGATGAGAAGTATAGTGTCTCAGGTGTAGGCACGGTTATTTTTCAGAGGGAGCATGGAGCTTGCGTTACCTTGACCGATGTCAAGTATGTACCAGGAATGAAGAGAAACTTGGTGTCGATCGTGATGTTGGAAGACAGAGGCTATGATGTGGTCTTTAGTAAGGGAAACGTTTTCCTTAGACACATCATCACTAGACAGGTGAAGCAGATTGGTTCACGGGTCAAGAACCTGTATGCTCTTGAGGTTCAAGATGCATGCAAAGCCTTGAGCAGCCAGGCAACTGATGGAGACTTGGTGGTTGAGAGGGAGCGTATATTACCTCTCAACATGCAGAGCCAGAAGAAGTCTCAGACGATTGTGGAGGAGCCACGATTGGTGCAACAGCTTCAGGAGGTTGTGGAGGAGCCACAACAGGGGAAGCTGAGAGGAGATCGAGTAGGGACATCTACTCATCCAGAGACCTCCAGTAGGGGGAAACTTCGAGCAAGGTGGGCTGAGGGATCACATGCAGCCATACCTCCAGGTAGGAGGTGGGGTGATGTGGATTGATTGTCCTAAGGAGGAGGGGCGGGATCCTTGAGGTACCCAACCTCTTGGATGAGACCTTGCTACGGGAGCCCCGATGTGTAGTAGCAGTAACTGACTGATTGGGTAGAGACAGATGCGGATGGAGCGACAGAGAGAGCGATAGTGCAGGGAATCCCAGGACAGCGCATAGCTAGCAGGCTGTAGCAATGCGAGAGGCACAAGTGTTTTGCACAGTGCTAGGTGGCATAGAGAGGTGTGCAATGGTGCGAGATGCATGGAGATGTTGCAGTAGCGTAGATGTCAGAGAGGGAGCACTTGTCAGCAGCAGGTAGAGCTTCAGCATCAAAGGATGTTTCTATCCCAACAGGGAGGTCAATTGGGAGGTGCAGTGCGGATGCAATGCTGGGAAATAGAACCAGCAGCAGCACGGATGCAGTCAGAGATCAAAGTGACAGAGGCTAGAGCAGTCAAATACTGAAGAGCATAGAGATGCAGAGTTTCAGTCGACAGAGGCAATAGCAGTCAAAGACTTTGATGACAGAGCAAGTGGACCGGCCAGATGTGTTGCATGGAATTCATTCCAGAGTTACAGGATCGGGTTTGAGAGGAAGCCTTTCTTGTTGAGAGGGAGTGTTGAAAAGTGTGCAACAAGAAATGCTTGTTGAGAGTGCAACAAGATGATGGAGCTTAGTGAAAAGAGTCGCCTTCACTAAGTGGGCCCGCAGGCTATTTTTGGCACAAGTCTATTTTTAGACATATGGATCATGTCTATGGATTGCAGGTTGCTATTTATGGATGATTGATCAAGTTGGGAAAAAATAGATGGACTTCTATTTTTGATGAAATTGTGAGTGATCACAGTGTGAGTGATCATAGTGTGAGTGATCAAAGTCAAAAATAGAAAAGTCAAATATTATTATCTCACAATAATATTTGGACTATAAACTTAATCTTATTCTCTTGGAGCACTTCAGGATGAGCTACGGATGTGGTACATGCAGATCCCAGAGGGAAATACGTGGTTACCTATGGGATGACTAATATTTGCATGCATGACTTCAGTTAGAACTCAATCAGTTGAGTTTGGTGGAGTTGATGGAGTTGTGTTCAGTTTAGCTTTGTTAAACTGGTTGTATTTAGTCTAACTGGCAAATAGACTAGAGATGAGTTGGGTGAATTAGTTATTAATTAATTCACAAGTTATTAACTCATAATACAACTAATGAATACATCAGTTAACTCAGTTGCATGTCAGTGCATGTTCAGTTCAGCAGGGACAGGTGTTAAAGAATCAGATTGCTGTCAGTTGTGACTATAGTTGTGCACCAGATCTTGAACAATAAAGGGATTGAGTATGCCAATGAGTTTGCTCACGTATTTGCCCACATTATAGCTTGTGCTCACATCCAACAAAGTGTGAGTGACTATTTTGCAGGTGAAAAACGAGTTTGGTGAGCCATTCTCATCAGTTCTTGAGCAGGTATTGAGCAGTGGAGGCAGGCAAGCAGTGGAAGAGATTTGGAGATCAGATCTGAGCTGTATTGTGTGTAACAGAGGTGGAGATACTTGTGAGAAGTATTATGCTGTGTAATGTTACATGATTCAATCAATATAACATACAGATAGTTGGGGTTTTTATCGAGATGCTTTCCCCGGGATACATACTGTGTTAATGAGTTTGATTGATGCTTCTATGTGTGCCTGTGAATGTTTCTGCTTCTGTAAATTCATGATCAACGTAGAGGAGATTATGTATTATACATGTTCCGCTTATAATTGTATGATCAGGATAATCTCTGTGAATATGTGTTAAATTATTCAAAATTTCTACATCAAAGCATCTAAAATTCATTTAATTCAGAATCAAATTTTACCCTTTATTTTGAGTTGATAAAGTAATCCGCAATTGTGGAATAAAGTCAATCGAAACCCCGTCATTCGTGGAGACTAATGAGTCAACTGTCTTTGACTCCAGAAATGAAACTATTCCGGACAAAGCGAACTTGTTTAACCGGATCAAAGTCCCCTGGTTTGCTTGGAACTTGTGTTCCAATATCCTCCGGGACTCCAGTTACTCCAACCATTTCTGGTACCCCTGCCTTTACGGAAGAAGTTCTACAGTCACAAGAAAACATTATAACTAATCCTAGTGTAACGGTAAATGCTTCTATTCCAGAACTGGCTCCATCTACGACTGGTTCGGAAGGTGTTATCCCTTCGACATCTGTCGCTGCAGAATCTATACCTTCTTCGACACCATACATATTTTACGGACCTGACGGTCTACCTCTCCCACCTGGATTGATTGCTATAGAAGAGATTGTGGAGGATCTTCCATCCAGTACTCCATTGCATTTTGGAACTAGGATCACCCTATATCCTTCTTCGTCAGAAGTTAGTCTCCCTTCATCGCAAGTTCCTGTAGAATCACTAGGAAATCTTTTGGATAGACTAGATATGTCTGAACAACCGTCGACATCCAGGACTGTGTCATCTGACGCAGCAGTAGCAGAACCTCCTGCTGCTACTCCAACAATGTTTGCTGGTGTACCATCTGTCCCAACTAGCTCTCAATCGCTAGATGGAGTCCATCCAGGGACTGTTTCGACAGTATGGTCTGTTCCCGTTTGTTCGTCCAAAATAATATCTGGAATCTCTTATGTTGAGTCTCAGCAAATTGATCCTTCGCAATAGTATCAATTTGGGCAGTCCGGTCCCCAAAGGCCAATCTTTCCTTTGAGCACTAGATTTCCGCCATATGGGGGGCAGTATGCCCTTTTATTGTTCCCTCCGGGAGAAAAACAGTATGAGAGTTCACAACAGTTTTCGGGTCATGTTGGAATTACATTCAGTGGTTAGGTTTCGGTACTGCCTTAACAACCAAGAGTTGTATACTCAATGCAATAAAGTCTACTTGTGTCAAATATCCCCACTACACTGGCTATTGTGATAGTGTCGCAAGTACAAGCGTTACCTGTTGTATGCCAACCTCAAGTTTCTCAGGTCATAATACAACAACCGCTTGTCTCCATGACGCAACCACAATCACCGATTAGTGGCTCCTTAACCGGAGCGACCCAGGTTCAAACGGGTACTATTACCCCTCATCTTGGTCAAACAGCTAGTATTGGACAATAGGAAATGGCTTCACAACCATGGCTGGTACAATATCAACAACCAGAATTCCAACAAGCTTACTGAGGACCTGAGCAACAAAGCTTTGCAGGTAATGGGCAGCCGTATATTCAAAACGGTCAACATCAATCATATCATAATGGTTATGCCCATCAGCCTTACCAAAGTTATCAGCATCAAATACATTATGCTGGTATGCAAAGACCCACTGCTCAAGCAATTCCATCTTATCCTGGGTATGCTTCGCTGAACCTGAATCAATAGTTGCCCTTCGTGGCGACTTTAGAGTTCTAAATCGGCTAATAAACGATCCAATTGCTTATGCCCTTTGATGGTCGGCGATTCCTCATAAACTTCCGTCAGATATTCCTAAATTTAATGGAAATCCGGGTGAAGACCCGTCGAATCATGTGATGACCTTTCATCTGTGGTGTTCATCCAACACTCTCAATGATGATTCGATTAGGCTTCGCCTTTTTCAACGAATGTTAACTGGTCCGGTAGCAAAATGGTACATCGAATTGCCTAGAGCTTCATTCGATAACTTCAGCACCCTTGCCACAACCTTTTTAACCCATTTTCAGTTACCAATAAGGTACGAAACAGGAACAGAGCTTCTTACCAATTTCAAGCAAACGACGGCCACTCACATATCTGATCATATTCATGAGTGGTGACGTCATCGTAGAATGGTAAAAACATATGTTCCTGATCAGCTGCTAGCTGAATGGTTTATTAAGTCATTGTTGCCTTCTATTACAGAAGATGTGGCAAAGGGAGGGGTCGTCACTAAAGAGCAAGTCATTGCTCGTGTGCAATATCTAGACTTGATCTATACTCAGTCTGGCACGCTTTACGAAAAAATCCCTAATGCTCCTAGACCGGAGTTTTCCATTCCTCCTCCTCCTAAATCAAACAAAGACTCTCATGTCGGCGATGGCGTGATAGGTACGACTAGCACGAAAACCGTAAAGGCTACATCGAAGAAAGCTCGTACGGTTTCTAGTCAAAATGAAAATGAAGAACTTCTTGCCTCAGAGGTAAATGCCGTGTCGACTGACAAAGGCAAAGAACTGAAGCAACCAGGAGGCAAGAAGAAAAAGAAAGGGAAAAAGAAGAAACAGGAGGAGTCGTCTCCTGAAAAATCTTCTGCAAACCCTTCTAGAGAAAGGAAACCAAGTCATCCATGCTTTATATGCGATGAGGATCATTGGACGAAAGACTGTCCACATAAAGCTGAGCTTAGGAAATTCTTAAAGAATTCAAAAACCTCAGCGGTATTGACTGATCCGTTTCCAAACCCAGGAACCAATCTGGTTGCTAGTGACAATGCTTCCCCATCCCAAGTGCTTATGTTGTCCATTTCGAAACAGCAAAATGATGCTTTGATATCGACAAGGAATAAAGATTACGGGAATCCACAGCTGTCGAACAACAAGGCTAATGATCAACCTAGTAGTTCGACAACAACTTCAACCGAAGTTGTGCCACCCATCATTCCTGAGCTAACGATAAAGCTACCAAAGGGAGTAGTACACAAATCAACATTTAATCCTCGTGCCAGAGCAGCATAGAATTATAATATAGTAGAGGACCTGGCCCAATCGCCGTCCGCTATGTCGACACTTGAGGTACTGCAAAATTTCCCCTCCCAGAAGTAGGCTCTATTATCAGCAATAGGTGGGATTGACCCAGCAGATTCCAATCTTGTGGCCTTTAATCATAAAGGATATGACCCTCAGTTACCAACTCAGCTCGATTTCCTCATTCAAGTGAAAACCCTCAACAAAACTATTCATCAAACAATTATTGATGAGGGGGCATCTACATGTATTATGTCAATGAGTTGCTGGAAAAATTTAGGCTCACCACCCTTGTCGTGATCGTCAGTGACGTTAAAAGCATTTGATGGATGGACATACACCCCATACGGGAATTTAAGTAACTTGCAAGTTGAACTGGGGGGAAAAACAGTAGAAATTGATATTGAAGTTATCGATGGAAGCCTCGATTACAACATCCTACTGAGAAGGCCCTGGATTTATGCTATGGCTGCTATTGTGTCAACATACTTCAGAAAGATTGCATTTCCTTTCCAAGGAGGAATTACAATCGTTGACCAACAAACCTTCCTCCCCAATAGTTCACAAGTTATGGGAAGCATTCCAATGATCCATGGAAGCTCTCATTCGCTTCAAAATATTGGAGTAGGCCTCCTAAAAGACCCTACTTTAATGGGTACTTTTGCCCTACCACCTTCTAGTAATTTGGCGGAAGTGGCCACGGTGGAAACCTGCAATATGATATCTTCTATATCTAAAAGATTCAAAAGATTCCCAAACATTTTGTCAGCATGGATCATTGCCATTTTAGAAATATTGTAGCAATCAATTTTCTTAGCCTGGGGGGCAAACCCAAATAAACACTCATCAAGTGTTTGGATAGATAGGTCTAAGGAATATGGTATCTCCTCATTCAGTCAATGATGATAGGAAAGGCACCATGGGAAGATTACCACCATCGTTCCCATATTCTAGATTACCATGAAGATTATTCCAGCGACCTTAATCATCCTTCAAATTTTTATTTTCTATCAAATACTCTAAATACGGTGGATTCCGAGGACGGTTCTTATCTCGTGCCGACCTCGTTAAAAAATGAAACAAGGAGTCATGAGGATAGTTCTTTTACTGTGTCAACCTCATTAAAAAATGAAACAACTCCCTTTCCAAGTCGAGTCTTTCAAAGATCTCGAAGGTAAACCTTCATTCCAACCACCTCGTTGAATGCAATGAAGCTTGGGGGGCATGCACCTCGATTTGCGTCACTATGCTGGGGGCATGCGAACTTATAACAAGCATAGTTTTTCATTTCAAGCTTGTGTAAACATGAAACCGAATCTGAGCATATGTTGTTGCATGGTTCAAGCTCATTAAAAAATGAACCAGGCTATGAGCAGTTTTACACGAAGTTCAAGCTCGTTAAAAAATAAACCTAGCAATGAGCATATGTTCCACCAGAGTTTAAGCTCATTAAAAAATGAACCCACCTTCGGTAAATAACCATTGCACTCACATTATCATCAGCTTTTGAGCCTTGGTCGTGTTCTTACCATCACTTCCGCTCTGTTTTAGCCGATCATATGCCTCCATTTGATTGTTTACCCCTTTTTGAGGAACAGCTATGACGAGTGATTCTGTTAGCCACCTTCTTTACACTGTCATGATTGGAAAGTTCCAAACCTTACCTAGAACTAGCTGCTACCTGAAATTATCACTCGTTCCTCAAAAAACAAGTCTGCTTTAAGCTCTTTTCATCTAACTCGTAAAATATGAAAAGATTGCCGAGCAATTGGCCTCTCCAGCTCGTTAAAATGATCGGAAGTGTTATCCCTCCTCTAGATTTTAATCTTTTTGGACCTGAGGGATTATTACATAAAAAGATCGAGTGCTTGTCTTGTTCGGCTCGTTAAAACTATCGAAAAGTCATCCCTTTCATAGTATTTTACACTTTTTCGGACTTAAGGGATTACATGACGAAAAATGAATCTTGGAGTTTTCTTTCTGTCCCTTTTCAAACTCTATAAAATTGAAAAAGGACCGAGTTATCTTTGTCATTAAACTCGTTAAAACCAATAGCGACAAACTTGTCCATGCAAACAAGAACGAGTTTCACTGTCGCTAGGCTCGTTAAAACATAGCGACAGGTTTGCCCGAAGGGCAAATTATAGAACAAGCATATGTTATCCTCCTCAAGCTTAAAAAAAATAAAGAGGTACTGGTCAGCAATGACTAGGGAAAAATTGGGAAGAAAACTTGAAGAAACTTTATTGGTAGCAAGTCGCTCTTGAACATGACACTTTCACTCCACTGCCATGATTGAGTCGGGTTGGGTTATTCCATTCACTAGTCATATTACCATTGGTCCACCGTACTATCCATTTTTGGGGTTAATGCTACCAATCCATTTCAGTGTCGCCGATATGTTCAAGAGAAGTTGCTTAGAGAATTCACCAACCCAGCTTGTGTCTCATCCGTTGCCATACCTTCACCCTTCATTCTTTCATGACCACCACCCTGAACCCTGTATCATCAGATCATTTTCACCTCCACAAAATCATTTGCTCTATTTCGTGTCGTAGATGTGGGATTCATTACTTCCCTCCTATGGAGGGTCACTTCTTGTCGACATCAGCTCCTTATCCAAGAAGTTGACCTAGGAACAACCCTTTTAGTACTTTGAAGCTTGCATGCCTCAATGGCAAGCTTCTCACTTCCGGTGACAGGTTTACATCAATGGCCTTCGACCGAAAGATTTTGCGTGGTGTTCGATGCCAATTCCCATTTTCACACCATGTGAATTGTATTGTCGTACCTTGAGGGTCATCATCATCATCAGTGATTCCTCTCGCGCCTGTTAACAACTTACATCATTGGCTGGTAATCAGGTGATATCTTTCCATGTTCGACTCCAAAACATATTTTCACATGGATCGACTTGTACTTCAAGCGAAGATTGAACGAGTTTTGAAGACCCCGGATCTAGTTTCATCCATCCGGGCTGCGATATATTCAGGAAAATAAAGACATCAAATGTACATCATTGTTGCACAGATGATCATCCAAATCAAAGGACGATGGCTCTATCAGAATCATCAGTCTGCCACACAGACAGTTGTCTGTCCTATGTACATGAAAATGAATTTATAAAGCCGAGCATGGGAATTCGCGCCTCAGCTAGATCATGAAAATATTATGAAGATAATGTATTGTATTGTATCTTATTACAGGTCACCTTCCAGTTCGAAAAACCTCGAATCCTCATGATAAAGCATTTCACCCAACATCAAAAAGATTTACGACCTCATGCTTTAGGGGGCAACTGTTATAGACATATTTGGGCACTGCAACCCCAATCATATATGTCCATAAACCAAGGGATTCTGAGTCCCTAAAAGTGTTGTTTCACACCCTAAAGGAACAAGGTCAGCTAATTACATCATCTCCCAAAAGTTCTCCATGGAAAACTGCTCAGAACTGGTCAAAACTGGACCATACATACTGCTCAGTGCTAAGGGTGTGATGCATCTCACCTGCCACATGCAACAAGTGCGATGCATACTGAAAAGCCCTTCTGTAGGGTGCGATGGGTGAAAGTAGACAAATGGCAGAGACAGTTTGCAAGGTGGATGATCATGGAATCTTCCAGAAACGTCTCCTGTGACACTGCCTCTCTGAATTCGCTTAGGGATGAGTAAGAGATCATGAATCTCCAAGTGGAACCAAGAACTATCAGAGAGAGGACACTAATCAAAATCCCAGAAGCTGACTCACCCCCCTGCAAACATCTATATATGGATCCCTCATCCCAGAGATCTGGAGGTTGGAATCTTGTATTTTGTAAGGAAGTGTTATTGGTTTCTTGGTGGAACATCATAGTGTTGGGTGATCTAAGCTTTTCATGAGGTGAAGAAGGGCTTTCATGCTGGGAGGATGACGTTGGGTCAGATCAATGGGTTGTAATCCTCTCTTCTACTCTTTCTATCAATAAAGCTATTCGAGTTTTCCTCCACATTCTTGTATGTTTGAATTGATATATGCATTTGTGTGGTCAATATATATCTGGTCCTATATTGTTTATGATTGTAGATCTCTGTGCTTTGATGGTATTATGTTGCTTTGACTTTACAGGTGCTCTTTGAAGCGGGGTAAGCAAGGAAGAAGCGGCAAAGATCTGTTAGAGGGGAGAGGGAACAAGCAAGGAGCCAAGCGAAAGACTGAGGTTGGTACTCTCTGCTTCTCTCCCATCTACTTCTCATAAAGGAAAATGAAAGTAACTTTAGTTTGTTTGTTTCTAAGATAGCTACCCGTCTTAGTGGGACTAGCAGCTCTGAATGGACACTAGATTTCTTGATAACATGGAGACTAAGCCATGGAAACATGCACTAGAGGAGGTTGCTCTCATTGGTCAACGGCCCCCGTAGATGACCTCAGAAGCTCATCTATGTAGTTGAACTGTGCATGCATGTTATCATGAAATTATTAATACAACTATTGTGTAATTTTGACGATAAGATTCAAAAGTTTCATATATATATGTACCTGGTCTATGTCACGTAGGTCGTACACCCTCCAAGTGTCATAGGTGGTATCATGGCATGTACATGCATATGAAAAAAGCTAGTCACACCCTAGACTCTCGATATATGAATCATCATGTAATGGAATTGGTGGGCCACGAGGCAATGAAGGTGGTCTGCTCATCTCTCCATGCAATGTGACATCTGAAATGGCCAATGTCCTTTGCATGTTATTTACAATGGTATGTCTAGTCTCAGCGTTGAGCTATGATGACTTCTCTGGCTTCGTCGATAATACCACGGTCTAAGATGGCCATGGAAACAATCTCGAAGGTGGTACTACATGCACAAGGTCCCTACGAGCCCTCGAATGGTCATAGCTACATCCCAAGCCAGATCCATAAAACTTAGATCTGGTGTTGGTGCAATCCTGTCTCATATGTAGAACCAATTCCGTAGATATAATATTTGCAAATTAAATGGAGACTTGGTCATGGTGGGGGAACTAGCCCCAAGCTGAAATTAATAGACCATAAACAAAATGGGTCGCATCAACATTCTTGAAATATTTAGCAGAATTAAACCAGCATCTCTAGTACGAAAATCTAGAGGGATGTAAAACAACTCTCCATGAAAATCACTGTTCTTTGTGGCATATTTCACCACCTTCGAAGTATGTGGACCTCTAACCTCCAACCTCCTAATCGTATGTATGGAATATAGAAGGTGGCTCTATGGGCCCGCCCCCTGGTATGTCTCAATCAATTTGTTGATGTTATCTAACATTAAAGACAAATTATGCCTAGTAGGCGAGCTAGCAGAGATTTTATCCGTCTCTCATGTGATCCATTTCTGATGGGCCCTAACATCCTCAACTGTGATACTGGCTATAACATCATTCCACGAAGGGATCGATATTGCACTGTGATCCTCATCTTCTCCCTACTAAGTGTCTACAAATCATAAACATAATTTAACATATATAAAAAAATTGGAAGCATAATAACATATACATTATATTCAAACACATCAATTGAAGATGATTTAAAAAATAAAGACAATTTCAAGACATAAAAAAATAAAAAAATAAAGAGGATTTAAAATGCACGAGGTGTAACTGCACCAAGTGAAGAATGTCCACTATTGATAGAAATAAGATCAACAAAGACAGAAACACTACCTCTGACACTTTGACTGGTGTTGGAGGGAGGATCTATGAGTGGAACAAACACTCTATTTGGGATACATGATCTATCTTGAGCCCAACCATGTATAGTAGATCCCCTAACACTCTAATGAGTTGTGGTTGGGGTGAATATGGGAGATGGCTCTGCAAATTACATATAAACTAATCCAAGTAAAAAAATGTTGACATAGAAAGAATGTTGACAGGAAAACCATTTATAAACTAAAGTAGAATAATCTAGGTTGAAGTCCTAAACTTTAAAGTCTTTTTTTTGGTAAATTGTTAACCAAAGTATTGAGCTCCATGTAAACACAATCGAAGGAAGTGATCAATTCTCACGTACATTTTTTCCCATTTCTAAATAATGCATTTTATTCATAGAGTAGAGATATGTAAATATATGTTAAAAATTGAAATAAACCTATTTGCAAAACTGATAAAACTTCATGACAACCAAATACTCCATAAAACAAGTTATTATAATGTTTGACTTTGACTGTACATGACATGTACTAGGTGTAAGAACATGAAGACAATGTTTATGGTGCAACACACTACATAATGAAACAATATGGTAAAAATTAGAAAAGAATCAAAATGTGTGTATTCACTTTAAATGCAATTTTCATCATGGTTTTAATATATGTATCAATGATACACTGTTGAAACTTGAACACACACATATATATGTTATAGTTATGATATGTTATGTTATATAGTTAAATAAAAATATAGGAAGTGTAAGTTACAAAATCATTACTCAACTAATAAATTTAATAAGGATGGGAACTAAGAGGTATATAACTGTCATATCTTTATATTAAATAATTCTACAAATATGAGTAGTGGAAAATTACAGTTTATAGATAAACTTGAGTCTTAAAAAGTTGTTGAGCAGCACCCATCTTATGTTATTATGAAAAGTGCATTATGTTAAATAATTATAAAACTATGTTAAAGGTTATATGTGTGTGTCTATGAGATGTTATAGCTATTAAGTATAATATATATGTGCGTGTGTTATATAGATGTTATATATAATTATATTGTAATTATATAGTTATATTTAATTATAGTCATATAGTTATGTTATGTCTTTTATATATATGTTAAATATTAAGTTATTAAGTTATAGTTATATTAAAAATTAAGTTAGTTAAATTATAGTTATATATATATGTTAGTTATTTTCTGTATAACTTTATGTTTTGTTTTATATATATATATATAGATATAATAAAATTTAATTAAATAAAAAAAATAGTCTTACATTTTTAATTTAGTTAGTATTTTATTTAAGTACAATTAATTTTTTAAAACAAATTACTATATTTGTTATTAGAAATATAAATTAATTTTATTTTGAATTAAAAAATGAAATAAAAATTCTTATTTGATTTAATAGAGGCTCACCATGAAAAACCATATTCATCATGCCAATCTAAATCTCCTAATCTATCTATTTATTGGTTATATTTTAGTTGTTTTCTGTATTGGATTATTTTGGGGCATATTTATGGTCAAATTTGTTCGAAATTTAAAATACATTTAAAACAACAAAAAATAAAAAAAAAATTAAATCTATTTCACTAAATTCATAAGAAAAAACTTGAAAACTTAAAATAATTAAAAAATAAAAATTTTACGATAGAAAATATTCATAATAAACATGTTACCATTGCATATATCTTATACAATGAAAAAAAAAACAAAAACCTAAATTATATTTTCTGGGTGGTTTTCAAGGGTTTTCATGGTGGTTTTCTACGTTGTTTTTGGTTTTCAAGGGTTTTATCGATGATTTTCTTGATTGATTTGCATGGTTTTCAAGGGTTTTATTCGTGGTTTCTTGTGGTTTTGTAGCTTTTGTATGGTAGATTTTTTTTTCAAATTAATTTATTTTGTTTTGTAATCGCAAGAAACTACCTTCTGTTGAGCCTTTGGGTCATTGACAGGGTTGATGGGCAGCTAGATTGAGTTCCTCCATCTCATTCAAGCTTAGAAACCTTTCGTCAACTTCTCTTTTTCTTGTGGTTTGCACAAAATGGCTTGTGTAGACCACGACCTGGGGTTTTTAATAAGAAATAGGGCTTGATCAACCCATAACACTAGATTGAGCCATAGAACTCGATTGAACAATATAGGTCAATCGAGACCTAACTAAAGTTAAAAAAAAAACTCGATGGAGCTATTTTTAAGTGCCTAACCAACTCAATTAAGTGCTTAAAATTGCTCTATCGAGCATCCTTTTTTCACCAAAACAAACCCTCGCTTTGCCAAAAAGTGTAACCCAGCTCCATGCGCTCACCCAGCTACCATTACAAAGATTTGGTGGTATAATTTATCATTGTTTGATAACTTTTTACGCCTTAAAAATTATGTTTAGTACTCCATGTTTTTCATTCATATGCTATGTTTCTTTTTCGATGTTTTTATATGTATGAAGTCTACCAAAATGTTTTGTAGCTAGATCCATGTGTTATTTGGCGTTTGTTTATGCAATGCAATTTTTTTACGTTGTCTTATTTTTCTATCAAATTTTCAAAACCTATGATTAATAAAACAAAATTAGAAATTAGTTTACCTCGACATGTATTTTATTTATGCATAGACTTTACCTTTACACATGCCTTGTTTTTGTATAGTGTTTAATTACATATATCCTTCTCTCGCATGAAAAGCATTAGAAATGTTTCTGAGTGGAATTTATCAAATTTAATAAATCCTTCCAACTATAATTTAAACTAGATTGACTACTTTGCACATTTTTATGATTATTAGCGAGGATAAAGGATAAATATGAAGACTTGGAGAGACCCAAAGCCAAGACATAGCCATTAAACCATATCCTCAAAACTACCTTTCATAAGAATGAATAAGTGAGACCAACAACTAGATCTTTGCACCGATTGTCTTCGCCCGTCAATCACGGCTCCTTGTCGCCGTCCTAATTTCGAATTCAAACATCATGATGAGGAAGACGTCGTTTCTTTTTATTTTATTTTATTTTCCAGTGTCTCCCACTTTTTCTTGAAGTAATAAAGTGGAAAAGCACGCTTATTCCATTTATGGGATTCTTCCCAATAAATATATTATATTTTCACTGAATGCTTCCACTCCACAAGATTTTACGGGATTCTCCCGTCAATCACGGCTCTTTGTCACCGTCTTAATTTCCATTTCAAACATCGTGATGAGGAAAACGTCGTTTCTTTTTATTTTATTTTCCACGGTCTCCCACTTATTCTTGAAGTGATAGAGTGGAAAAGCACACGGGATTCTTCCACTCCACAATCAATAAATATATTTTATATTTTTACGGGATTCTTCCACCCAGGGATGGAATTTGACGGGGATTTTGCCCGTCATAGGCATTTTGTCCGTATTTGAAGCTTAAAATTTCTCGATGGCCGTCTTTTCGAACGTGCTTGGAACCATGGGAAACGTATTTTTCACTCGCAGTAATTTTCTCAAAAAGTTATTAAATCTTATTTATTTTCACTTTAAATTTTATAATATTGTATGTTTATTTGTATTAATAACACAGATTTTAGATGAGTTATAACTTGATTTGAGATGAGTTGTAACTAGCAAACTTGCAACTTGCTGTGTAAAGGGTTCAAATCAATATAAATTGAATATGAATAATATCACTAAAGGATTCAAATCAATATAAATTGCATATGAATAATATCACTAGGGAAAATTGAAACTAAACGGAACATAAGTAATCGAGTTCATATGGAACTATGTTAAAATCACTGCCCAGTTCGCCTAGTATGTAAACTCTTTTTATTTTGCATAATAATATCTGGTCAGAGTGTAGTTTCACTTTGTTTATTTTGGCGTACATTACCATCTATTATGGTGGATGTTTAAAGGATAAGGTAGATGTTTAAAGCATGAGTGATTTCGATTTTTTTTCTTTGAGAAGAAAAAATATGTGTCATATTAGGACGAATTTATCCATTTTAATGAACGTAGCAGTTACCCTTAAGGGACAACATGTCACAGAGAGGTAAGTGAAAGCCTCTTCAAAAAAACTATTAACCTTTATAATCATTACAAGTAGGACATCGATTCAACTCATAGAGTAAGACTTGCCATCTCATCCTTTTTTTAAGGGGCAATGGATATTACAATGTTACATTATTTTTTAGAACACATTTTATTGATAGTTAGAAAACTAACGTTGCACATTCCACATTTAGGCGAAGACTTAATCTTTTCATAGATATACGAAAGATATACTTCAGTTGCATAGATCCAAAGAAACTAGCTCAAGCTACTCCATAAGATTATTCAGATCATTTCTCAGAGACCTGTTCTACTGAATTCTTTTTCTGTAAATTGTTCTATAATTGCATTAAAAATAGCTAAATCAAATAAATTTCTTAATGGACCTCGCCAGGGCTTTAAGAGAGTAAAAATTTCCCAGGATTTAGTGAAAATGGGGTTGACCGTTGACTCACTAAGCACAGTGCAAAACAACCAGACTTTAATACATAATTTAATCCGTCAAGGAGTGCAAAAAGGCCCTTAATTTGCGGCGGAAGAATACTTCAAAAGTATGATGTGTTTGTGTCTCACCAAGTAGTCAAATACTAAATCTGTGCAAGTTAAATCAACAGATATTTCATTATTTTGTGAGACCAAGACACAGGTTAACCTGTTCTACATGAACTTGTTACTGCATTCATTTCACCCTTTGACATCAAGGAGAAAAGATTCAATGCATTCACATCTTACCCATCAACATCCAAGAGAAGAGATTTAAGTCATTCACATCTTCCATCCCTTAAAATGGTAAGACAAAGATACCTGAAACATGAATGAATGAATTTTTGACGAATTGTCATGAGGGAAAAACTCAGGAAAAAACTATATTTATGTATTCACTGCTTCCGGATACACTCACATGCTTAAGCTACAGGTGATGTTCAACGAAGTAGATTTTCTGATGTGAAACATTTGACAGTGACAGCTTATGATTGATTTGCCTCCCTCTGGCCATCCATTTATAGCTAGCAAACTAGCATTATGTCAAACTCATTCAACCACATGGTCCCTCTCATTGTTTCCACCATGGATCGAGCTACTCCCTTGTAATGAATGTGAAGGACGCTGGAGCTTTGGAGCTTTGAACCTAATAATCGGTGTCCACAACACCTCACAAATCTCACCCTCAAATACCAATGGGCAACGATTATCCCATGTTAGTGTTCCCTTCAACTTCATTATTAAATTTGAACATGTGTTTCTCAAAATGAAATCCTGAAACCCATTAATAAAGCACAAATTTGCATGTTATGAATTATTTTAACTTACTCTTTTAATTTTTTGGCATTATATAACTTTGTTTTTAGTTATAGTGTCTCATATTGATTGATAACAACGTTTTGTCAAACCCACATACCTAGCGTAATATGTTCTAAAATAAATAAGTGATTTGTGTGTTATGATCATTTTGTAGTTAAGATAAATATGTGAAATTTTTTAAAATAGTTATGTTATTGAAGGGTATTTTTTTAATCAAGATTTTATTTGTAAACAGGTTAATTTATTATGAGAATATTATTTTTGAAGGGCAAAATTTTAAACATAACGTTTTTTTGATGGGTAACATAAGAATGAAAACGTAAAAAAAAAAAATTGTATGACGAGCAAAAAGAAATCCAAATTCCAACCCTGCTTCCACCCCACATATTAGATAAACAAATTCAATAATAAAATCATAGCATTCTGGTGAAAATAAAGTAGTATGTTTAAATAAACCATTTACATATGGAAAAGTATTAAAGTGATCGAAATAGAAAAGGTTGTCCCTTACGATTTTGATAAGCTACAACAAAGTATTATTATTTTATAAAAAGGATTAGTTTGGTTGACAATGGTTTTATAGCAGGTTAATAATTTTTTTTACTTTTACGGATAATTATTTATAAATTTATAATCTACATTGATTTTTTTAGATTATTATTAAATATAATACATTAATTTTATTTTAAAAATTAAATAAATTATATATATTTTTTAAATAATTAATTTTGTCCATGAATTTTAAATAAATAGTGATTGGATATTCTGGTAAGACACTCTTTAATGTCAAGTTACTGGTTCAATTTCCTGCTTCTCTTGGGGTGATATGTTCGACGTGATAAAGATGTAGTTTTTAGTTAAGGCACTTCTTGATGTGAAGTTACTGGGTCAATTATCTGCCTTAATTGGGGTGATATGTTGGACACAATGAAGATGTAGTCCTCCCAAACTTACAAAAAGAAAATTAATTAAATATTTGATCTTCTTATCAGATTCCATATATATATACATGTGATCTTCTTCACATATTCCTAAATAATTTTATTTCATCAACTGTTAATTTTAAAAGGCTAACGCTAAACAATGATGCATCCCTGCTATTTATTCTCTCAGATAGATTGGTTTTCTCACCTTGTCCTGAGGATAATCCTTACAATGTGATTAATCCACAAGACTGTTTTCTATATGGTTGTAATATTAAAAATGAACCAAAGAGAATAGAATGAGTGAGGTTATAGATGTTTTATAATGCTTTTAATTAAAACTAACCAAATGTGTATATTTATTTATGGCTTTAAATGTACATGTTTAAGTCATATGTTACTTTTTTAAAGTAATGATAGTAATAATTGGGCCTCGATGCACCCTATAGCCAAGTATAAGGGAGATGTTCTCAAGTAATGTTATATTTAAAAATAATATTTAATAATACTTATATTAACAAATAAAAAAATCAATAAAAGAAAAAAGAAAAAAACAATGTTATGAATTTTATAGATGACATACAAACATAATATTATTGATACTATATAGTATGTAAAATATTTAATGTGAGTTATAAATCAAATATTTCAATATGCATGTCGAGTAAAATATTTTAACCCAACAAAAAAGCTAAAAAGTCTTTATTCTATTAAAAAATAATTCAACTTTAAAAAAAAATATATATATCTATATATATATATATATATATATATAAACAAATAAACATCTCATATTTTAAAAAATATTAATAACAAAAATACTCTGAATATATGTTTTTTCCATTTTGAATATGAGAAGGCATGTATAAACATTTTAGTGTGTAGAATGTGAATCATAAATAAAATATTTCAATCTTAACTATCTACATATTATATAAAATATGTGAAAAAAAACTTTATATATTAAAACATTCCATTAGTGTGTTCCTCAAAACCATCATAGATCTATCTTAAGCGTGGATCTACTAAGAGTTGAGAGGAATCAAATCTCTTTAGGTGCAAACTCTTTGTCAAGTTTTGTATTCAGAAGTAAGTTTTCATATTGAGAGGTTTGATCTCTCTAGTAGCTTGGTATATTCAGAGTTAATATGGATCTATTCTAGCTTAAAATAAAGTTATAATTTAGTTAATTTTTATGTTTTTTTAATCATCGTAATGTGAGATGTATCATGAAGTGCCTTGATGGTTATGACTTCCCTACTATATTTTGATGTTAAATCATCATCGTTACATAAAGTAAATTTAAGAATGAAATAATAAGTTACATAACATAACAACCATTGTTTCAGTATATTAACATAAAGCTCCCTATTGTAATCTTACATATTTTTCATCGTTCATGAATTAGGCTACTTAATCACCCATTTGATAATGTAAGTGCCAGTATCATGTAAGGAAGAAACATCATTAGAATGAAACAATAGGTAAACACATCATTGGACACCGATATACCCTAGAAACCCCATAGGGAAAAACAAGCAAACGTTTAATTTTATTAAATGTCTTATGATGATATTGACCCCTCACTCAATGGTTGTAAGGAAGTTTATCCCTTGACCTATGTCATAAAATATTACAAAGAAATATAATATTAAATACACCATAACTAACTAGAATCTATTACATTAATCATGATATCATGTACCCACAAATACTCAAACACTATGTCTTTCTGGCCTAGTTGTTCCCTGTAGTAGATTATCTTGCATTGAAAATCCCTCATTCTGCATGGAAAATTAGTTCATTGTCTACCATAATGCTAAAAATAATCCACCTTTCGTGTAAGTCACAATCTTTTCTTGCAACTACTACCATCATCAAACTCCGACATCATGATTATAAAATATTCTTTAAATCCAAGCAATAAAACTTTGCTAGTTATGTTTTATAACATCTTTTAATGTGCACCATTAAATTCTATACAAAGTATCGAGAAATGTCATTCTTACCACACATGTATAATTAAAAGCACATAGCTACCAAATCACAACTATTAATCTTTACACATGTATGGTTATCAAACATGTCTTTCCATTCATAACTTACATGCATAAAGTAAAATACTTACAAACTACCATGGCATGCTCACTTATCCTTACTTTGCATGTCTAATGCGAAAGGGAAATAGTTACATTCTACTTCTATCCACAAAAATTTGGTAATAGTTAAAAGAATGTACATGGTTATCCTCATTTCTTCGCACAAGAAGTGGGAAGTCTTTTCAAAGTTCAACACCACACTAACTATTATTTCTATAACAGCCTTGGTTAAAAATCCATGTAATAAAGTTAATAAAGGAAAACTAAGACCAAGGTCATGGGACATGTATTCGAAGTTGAATATTGGGTAACACATCCTAGTGGGTGTTCTATTAGTTTATTATGGCTAGGGGAAATTGGCAAAGGAAATGGAAAAGGATTTGAAAAGGTAAAGAGGCATTAATTGGTATTTTATTTACAAAAATAATGGAAAATAGGAGAAAATGAAGGTGAAATGTCACAGGCTGCATGTGAAGAGGAAATTGAAGGAAAATAGAGGAAATTAAATAAAACAGAGGCCTCAATCATAAAAATGCTTTCAAGTATCAGTTCACAACTTTTAGTTGGTTAACCTTTTGCTAGTTCAGTCTTAGAGCTCTTTCTTTATTCTGTCTACTCTCTCATACTATTGTACACTTAGAGTATTCTTCGAGAATTCTAGCATTGGAGAAAGGAAGGAGAAGAAAGAAAACGAAAGTAAAGGTCAATCAAGGAAGAGTTGGATCAAGCGACTACAATGGGATTTCTTTGCGGGTATCGAGTTACATGTATGGTTTCCTTACTACTTTTGGTATACATGGTACATACATGTGTGTATTTGATTCACTTACTATCATTGGCATGGGTTTTCTAGGGGTGAAAATAGTTTCAGCTTTTCCTTGCCATTTCTAGATAGTCATGGTATGATGGAGTTCTTTTACTTAGATGAGCTTTGGATTGGTAGATGGTTTTGGAACCAGGTGAGGTGGTCTCAGGAAAATTCCCAAAGGCCTAGGAATCCCTTGATTGGTAATGGTGGGATAGTAGTAAATCCTGAGGGTGGAGATGGGAAAATTCCTCAACGAATTAGTGAAGAAATTTGGAGGCATCTAAGCTTATTTAGGGCCTAGTGATCCCTTGACTAGTTTTGGCAGCATTGTGGTAAATTATCGTAGTGTATGCTTCTTGTTTAGTCCTAGGAATCCCTTGAATGGTAATACCAAGATTGCAGTAAATCATGGTTGTATATGTCAGGGTTTCAGGCCGAGGAGTCCCTTGACCGGTTTTGGCAGTACTGTAGTAAATCCTGAGGAA
Source organism: Pinus tabuliformis (assembly GCA_031772625.1). Lineage (NCBI taxonomy): Eukaryota > Viridiplantae > Streptophyta > Pinopsida > Pinales > Pinaceae > Pinus > Pinus tabuliformis. The sequence goes on along the minus strand of CM062807.1, from coordinate 825,904,769 downwards.
GACCTGCTAATCTTGTTGTGAGTCCCACATTCATGCTTGGAATATGGCACAAGGGTGATTGGATGAAAGAAATATTTGTTTTAGCCTAATCTGTGGTCGGGTGGTAAGTGGAAGTACCTGAATTGGTCGGATTTGCATATGTTAATAAGAGCTCTTTTCCTCTTGTAGTTTATGAGTAAATGTACTTTTTCTTATGTGGCTTTGATGGTCATTCTACCATTATTATTATTATGGTTATATGTTGGTTATAAGCATGGTTTTATGACATATTCAAGTTATGACTCTTATCATATTTTGATCAGTAAATGAATGATTATTGAATGCATGACCTAATAGATGTTATTGAAGCTATTGTAGAGGTCATTAGACATTCTTGATGATTCCAAGATAAGTTTCAGATCTCTGTGTTTAGATATGTAATTATGACCTGTAGATTACATGTTCACTATGTGTTTGATGGCATGTTTGTCATGGTTAGGCCTAGTTAGGTCAAGTCCTAGATCAAGTTTTGTATTAATGGATTTGTCTAAATCTTATTTATCATTCTCAAAAGTTTTGTCAATTTGTAGGCAAAGGTCTGGATCCTAGCCCCGAAAAACTGGCTTAGATCTTAGGGTCTCTTGCACAAAACTGGGTAATTTAGACCGTAGTCGATGGGAAGTAGGTTCATCCATGCAATTGTAAGGTTACATTCACTGGCTTGCCTGGTTATGCAAGCGACTGGGAGTTTGGATCATTAAAAAATTCAAGTTGGCTTATGTTTTGGTTGTTTGGTTCCTGGGGGTGTTGTAGCTCTTGAGGAATGTTAGTAAGGTTTTAGTCTATCGATTACACTCCTTAACTATACCTAGGAGGTTGAGTCATATTGTAGTAACTATTCATCACATATTTACCCTAGTGGACCTGTGAACTTGGGAAACTGTGGGAGGAGGGTGTTACAGAGTGGTATCAGAGCTCTGAGGTTCAACACTTGGACTGGATGGGTGAAATGTGATTTTCATTCATGCATGTCAGTTGTATATGTATTTGTTATGCATGTCAGCATCTATATGTTTGTTATGCATGCATTGTTATGGTCATGGTTGTCATGCATGAGGTCATGGTATGCATTTGGTATTGTCATGCATGATGTTGGTATATTGATATGATTATGTATATATACATGTATCATGCTAATATGGATTAATCTTGTAGATGAGATAGACTCCCCTAAGCTTCACTAACGTATGTTGATTATGCTTGTATTTGGTTTATCTGACATGGAATGTTTGCAGGAAGTAGAGGATTAAAGATGACAAGAAAAATGGTGGATTACAATTCACGTGAATCTCCCTATAGATCAGATGAGAAGCATGGTGATGGGTACTCTCCGGACATGTGAGACACACTGAGAAGTTTTAAGGCAAATATAACAAGTTGTAAAGTGGATAGTGATAGGATCATTCATTCATAGGAATGACTTGCTAGGGCTCAAGAGAAATAAGCAAAGGTCAATGCAGTCATCCTTTAGAACTTATCATATTTGTAGAGACATGGACGACCACAGATTAGTTATGGACGTGAGGACATGACTAATGGGGCATATGGAAGTAGGTTTCATGATAGGCACATGTCAGATAGGCATGAAACGGTTAGAGATGGTATATTGTTGGATACACCAGAGAGGCAGTGGACATGGGTTCTACTCTAGTTTTGGTTCAGATAGGTATCATGGTCATCATTGTTATCATATGTACAATATGGGTGTTATGAAACCAGCTCAGGAAAAGATAGAAAAGATAGATCAATGCCTTAGAATTCAGCCTGTTCGAGGGGGAAACCTCCTTCACATTACATAAATGAACAATTCTTGGGTGATACAAATGAAAAGACCTCCTTTCTATATATAGGAGTCTAAGGGGTCATAACATAATCAGAGACGACATAACAATAATAATGTAAGGGAACAATAATAACAATAGTGGGCTTCTATGTAACAATATGGGCACTACATGGGTACATCAATATAATAAGTGGGTTGTACTAATAATAATAAGGGGTTACACTAGTAGTATAGGGGCCTAACATGCCCCTCTCCTTCGAAAAGCTTTGTCCTCAACGCTTGAGTAGTTCTTGATGCTTATGTATAGAATTCTTGTCCTCCCATGTGGAATATTCAGTAGGTAAGTTCTTCCACTTGATGAGATACTCTGAAATTGATTGATTTCGTAGCTGTCGAGTTCTTGTTTCTGTGACTTCTCCAGGTTCCAATATGATTTTTCCTTCCTCTTCAATTTCTAGAAATATTGTTTGAATTGGGATCTTTTGCAACTTTTGAGTAAGTGGCCATACTTCTTCTTCCTTCTTCCATTCATCCCTTGCTTTGTTTATCCAATTTGGTTGGATAATAGAAATAGCACAAAACAATGCTTCCACATCCTCATCCTTGAAGAGTCTTCCCATTCGGTAAGGTCGCCATTTTTTAAGTGCATGTAGTATTTCTAACATTTCCTTCTCATAAATAGCTTGCTTGAGATGTAGCAGTAAAAATACCCAATCACATACATCAAAACATTTTTCACTACGATGTTGATCTACCTATTGTTTCGTTTTATTTTGCACCGAAGTGGCGTTATCCTTTAAAATTTGGAGAACTTGTTGTTGATGCTTGATGTGATCTTTCACCGCTTGAACCTTTTTCTTGCTGATATGTCCTTCTATCTCTAGAGTTTGAGGAGTGGTAATTTCTTCCAATCCTTTACAAGATATGGTCGGATTCATTTCTTGATGCTCGATGTGATCTTTCACTTCTTGAACATTTTTCTTCTTGATATGTCCTTCTATCTTGATAGTTTGAGGAGTGGTAATTTCGACCAATGAATTACAAGATATGGTTGGATTCATTTCTTATTTCTCGATGTGGTCTTTCACTTCTTGCACCTTTTTCTTCTTGATATGTCCTTCTATCTTGAGAGTTTGAGGAGTGGTAATTCTTGCCAATGCTTTACAAGATATGGTCTCATTCATTTCTTCTTTCTCTAGGGTGGGGTCCTGGCATATATCTTCTTCTTTTAATGTTTCTTGATCCTTTTCTTCCTCCTCTTCATATTCTATGTAAAATAATTTCTTCTCAGCACACTTATGACCTTTAGTGCATTTGCTATCACAATTGTAACAAAGCCCTTTTTCTCTTTTTTCTTCCAATTGTTGTGGTGTAACCCTTGTAGGTTGTGGAAGGCTAGGAGAAACAACACTTCCATATTTATAGATGTGAGGGGCATGCTTCTTGGTTTCCATAATTTTGCTTTCCACTATGTCACAAAGCCCTTTTACTCTTTCCAATTGTTGTGGTGTTGCTCTAAAGAAGGTGTTGCTCTTTGTATCCTCATAATGCGCTATCATTTCCTCCGTGAAAATTGACCACGTAACAAGTTGTTTATGAGAACAAAGCCCTTCATACCATAAAAATTGATCTGGTTCTAAATATGAAGATGCAATACATACCTTTTGTAACAGTGGTACACCATGTAGATCAAAATATTGCTCCATCTGAAGTATCCAATTTACCGGATCCTTGCCATCAAACTTCCTCATCTTGCTTTTTCTTGATTTTAGGAGCTCAATCTTGAAACGACTGTGACTCTGTACTTTTAGATCTTTAAGTTCTAAAATTGCAACCTGTAGTAGAACTCTGTGTCCTCTTTCCAATGCCACCAGTCTGATCCAAATTGGATTCTCCAAGAAAGAGTTATGCACAATCTCCCACAGTGACCTGATTATAGACTAGTTCAGTAGAGCGAACTTGTACGACGTTCCACGAGTCACTATTTTGACCTTTGGCTATGACAAATATATACAAGAAACTACAGGCCGTCCTTTTTCTGCCCCTTCTTACAAAATTTCAATCCGATGCTCAGAGAGAAAGTTATGATGATTTTCCCCAGGTCATCTGTTTGGAATGTAATTCAGGAGTCTGCAAAAAGACCAACTTCCTCAGATCATATCTCCGCAAATATAGCGCGAACAGCTCTGAAATTTGGACCCGAGGTTTAGCACGATTTCTTATCAAATGATTTTTTTTTTAGCTTCTGAAACATCACAGAAAAATTTTTATAGCGAAAATGCCACGATGACCTGTTTGGAGCAGCGAAACCCTAGAATCCAAAGCTCTCATACCAAATGTTATGAAACTAGCTCAAGAAAAGATAGAAAAGATAGATCAATTCCTTAGAATTCAGCCTCTTCGAGGGGGCAACCTCCTTCACATTACATAAATGAACAATTCTTGGATGATACAAATGAAAAGACCTCCTTTCTATATATAGGAGTCTAAGGGGTCATAACATAATCAGAGCCGACATAACAATAATAATGTAAGGGCACAATAATAACAATAGTGGGCTTCTATGGGGCACAATAGTAACAATATGGGCACTAGATGGGTACATCAATATAATAAGTGGGTTGTAATAATAGCAATAAGGGGTTCCACTAGTAGTATAGGGGCCTAACAATGGGTGATAGGGGATATATGTCGGATGAGTAACTGAATGATCTTGTCATTATCTACTTTACAACTTCTTATCTCTGCTTTCAAACTTCTCTAGGGCATAATCGAAACAAGTAGAGGTCAATACAATCATCCTTTAGAGATTTTCATATTTGTAGAGACATGGACAACCATGGATCAATTTTGGATAGGAGGATAAGAATAATGGGGCATATGGAAGTAGGTTTCATGATGGGCACAAGTCAAATGGGGATGACATGGTTAGAGATCGCAGATTCTTGGATGAACCCAGTAGGAGAATGGTCTGAATTGGATCCATCAAGAACTGTCAAAGAACCATGACTGTATCAAGTCGAGACAAATCTCTAAAAATTCCAAAACAGTGATCAAAAACACCCCTGAACCAGTGGCAATGGCAGCCAACGTGGAACGACGAGGACCTCAGTCAAAGCGCGCTGACCAAGGCCCATGGAGACTGCGCAGGAGGTCCAAGTAGCCCCTGGGAGCCCCGGCTCGGAAAAAGGAGGTGGATTTTGATGCGCGATTAGCGCTGGGTGAACAAGGCCGAAATGGGGGAGCCTTAAGTACTTGGTCGCATCAAGAACCGGAGAACCGTGGGCGAAAAGGCAAAAGTACTAAACGTACAAAGGCGGGACCCACGCTTTGAAAAGTAGCGGTATTGATCGGGGCGCCCTCAAACGGTAAACGGTTTTGGGTGGAAGCGGAGCGATCCCACTCAAAGATTGACGCATGGCAAGTAGAGGTGAGATAAAACCACCGTTGATGACGCACTAATGGTCAAGCAAGTCAACCGCGCTGGATGTGCGTATGGCGTCAGATCTGGAGGCCCCATATCAGATGGCTAAGATCAAGCCCAATGGAGGAAGTGGAATCGACGAAAGAATACGCCGCGATTTGTAAAGATTTGGAATCCGTTTGACCGCCACAGTGGAGGAAAGACTTCATCCACGGTAATTGAAGAAATGAACCGATGAAGCAGGCTGATGTTGTTTAGAGGAGGACAAGTGGCCACTCCCTGAGCGTTCATGCTGATGCCGAATAGGGAATTCCAAGTGCAACTGCAGAAGGTGAATCGATAGAGGTAGAAGAGGAACTGAACAGGCATTGGAACGAATGGCTAAAACCAAGAATAGAGACAGAATACAAAAAAAGAGAGTCAGTCAGAGCGAACCCCAAAAGGAGGACTGAACACTGAGAGACAAAAACTAGAGAAGAAGGCAGTAAAGCAAAAGCAGAAAGAGACAGAGGGCTGAGCTGACTAGCGACAGCGTCGAGCACCAGAGAGCTTGAGAGATTCAAGCCATCCCATAAAGGAATCTATCCAGACTGAGCACCACATTTGGCTCTTTCCACTGTAGACCAGAAGGTCACAGAGTTGATAGGAAGAAGAAGAGTCTCTGTACTCTAGTGGCTTGGGGAATCCAAGAACCACCCTACCAAGCAAAACCTGCTTCAGAAGAACTCACATTCAGTCCCTGTATTGTAATTCTCTGCTCAAAGACACAATAAAATAAGGCTACGACTAAAAGTTGGACCGAAGATGTAGCCTTGGAGAATAGGGTGAACTCCTTATTAAAATTCTTGTGTCTTTGTGTTTGCTTACTGTATTTCTCTGTTGTCTTTCCATTTTATTGTCTGTGTATTGGCAATCTGATCGATTCGTTGCTTCAATAACACAGAACACACACCAACACATGAGTCTGTAATACCTTTAAACAATAAATCTTTAGCTGATGTCACTCATAGGGTGAATATCAGATCAAGTGGTATCAGAGCTCTAGGCTGTAAGGTTAGACAAGCTTGTGTTGGTTTAGTTGTTGAATGCTCACGAGATCAAAGCTCAAATTAGGAGAAGGAGAGTTGGTCGAAACTAATCCTGAAATTGGGAGAGTCTATTCTCGGAAGACAATGTCAGAGGAAGGTTCTATGGGGCTAGACCCTCAATTCATGGAGAGTTTCCTAGCTATAAAGTCCAGGGTAGAAGAAATGTATAGGGACTTTAGAAAGCACAAGGATGAAGATTCCTCGGGTTCTAAACAAGATAAAGAAGAAGATGAGTCTCATTCCCATGACCACTCAAAAGGAAAGGGGAAAGAGGAAAGCTTTCTCACACCTCATAATAGCCCTATGCATAATAAGAAAGCATCTTTGATTAAGCTAGATGTTAAATTTGATTTGCCTATATATGATGGAGAGCTAAATGTTGAAAAGTTGTACAATTGGATTAGAAAAATTGATGTGTATTGCAGAGTGCAAAACATCAACTCAGACAAGAGTAAAATTCAGTTGGAAAGCCTACGCCTAGGAGGCACTGCCTTGGTTTGGTGGGAAGGCAGAACCCAAGCTGACATAAAGAAACATGGCAAGGCCATCTCTGTTTGGAGTGAATTTGTTGTTGCAATCAAAAATCAGTTCTATCCATTGGCCTACATGCAACAAGCCATGATGAGTTGGAAAAATCTTCGGCAGTTGAAAGGGAAAAGTGTGCAAGGGTATACTCAAGAGTTTAGAAAGAGAGCATTGATGCTGGGTATCTCATTAGACTCACCAAAGACTCTTTTGAAGTACATTGGTGGTCTACATAGCTACATGAGGCATACCATCATCATGTTTGATCCCACTAGTATAGATGAGGTATCTGTACAAGCTACTCATCTAGAAGCTAGAGGAAAGAATGGAAATCTAGAAGTTGGGGGACCATCCCAACCCACTGTAAGCAAGAGTAAGGAGAAAAGAAAGCAGAAGTGGAAAGCAAGGAAGGCTAACACTCCACAGAAAGGCAAAGCTTCATGCACTCACTGTAAAAAGGAGGGGCATGATGATGACACTGTTGGATTTTGCATCCAGAGCTGAGACCTATGAAGTCCAAGAGCAAGAAGAATAAGACTGCTGCATCTATTCAAAAAGATTTGGGGTAAGACTGGGAGATGAAATAATCATTGCAGCCACAGGTATAAAAGGTAAGAATTCTGAAGCATCTACTAGTAATTCTGCTCAAACTATTATTGATGAAGAACATGAGAGAAAAAGACATGAGCTTTTTCATATTCAAGTTATTTCCAAGCATCAAAAGATTGATACTTTGTTTGATAGTGGCTCACAAGTAAATTTGATTTCTGAAGCAATTGTAAAGAAATTGGGATTAGCAACTACACCTCACAAGAAACCATACCCATTAGGATGGTTGAATGATAAAGCACAACTACAAGTGACAAGACAGTGCAAACTCAAGTTTTCTTTTGGGTTAGCATTTGTAGATGAGGTTGAGTTAGACATAATTCCTTTGGATATATGTGGAATTGTTTTAGGAAGTTCTTACTTGTATGATAGAAAGGCTATTTTCTATAGAGCCGAGAACAAGTATCTACTTGTTAAAGATGGAATCGAATGCTTTGTAAGAGCTCACAATCTCAAGAATAAGTATGCTCTCATAAATTCTGGGCAGATGAAAAGAATGATAAATTCATGCAAACAATTCTTACTAATGGTTGTAAAGGAAAAGAAACCTGATAGAACCAATGTATTTGAGGGCTGTAATGCTCAACAACAAGCTGATATAGAAAACATTGTTTCAGAGTATGATGTCTTGTTTTAGGAACCTAAAGGTCTGCCACCCAAAAAGGAAATAGTACATGATATTGTTTTGCAGTAAGATGTTCCATTGCCTAACATTGGGATGTACATGTTGTCTATTTTAGAGAATGCTGAAATCAAGAAGTAGGTGCAGGAGTTTCTTGAGAAGGGATTCATCAGGCCTAGCACATCACCATGTGGGTCACCAATCGTTTTGGTGAGAAAGAAAGATGGGTCATGGAGAATGTGCATTGACTACCAAGCAGTGAATAAGATAACAATAAAAAATCGTCATCCCTTTCCTTGCATAGATGATCTTTTAGATCAATTGAAGGAAGTTGTTCATTTCACCAAGCTGGATTTGCACAGTGGATACCATTAGGTTAGAGTTGCAGAGCAAGATGCATGGAAGACTGCTTTCAAAACAAAGCAGGGATTATATGAGTGGCTGGTTATTCCTTTTGGCTTGACCAATTCTCCTGCTACTTTCATGAGATTAATGAATGAAGTACTCAGACCTTTTCTTGATGATTTTGTTATTGTGTATCTGGATGACATTCTGATTTTTAGTAAAACGTGGGAAGAACACTTAAAGCATGTTAAGCAGACATTAGATGTTTTGAAAAGAGAAAAACTTTATGTTGAACTCTCAAAATGTGAATTTGGCAAAACATCTTTAAATTATTTGGGTCATATAGTAGGAGGTGGTGAATTGAAAATAGATCCCTCTAAAGTGGCAGTCATTGTAAACTAGCCTAAACCAAAGTCTGCTACAGAAGTGAGAATCTTCTTAGGAGCAACACAATATTGGAGGAAGTTCATTTGAGAAGCTTCTTAGGAGCAACACAATATTGGAGGAAGTTCATTTCTAATTTTTCCTCAATTGTAGCTCCCTTACATGCTTTGACAGGATTGAACAAGGTGTTTCAGTGGGAAGGCAAGCACCAAAAAGCCTTCGACACCTTGAAAGAAAAGATTAGTACAACACCTGTATTAGCACTTCCAGATCTACAAAGACCATTTGAAATCCAAACAGATGCCAGTGACTATGCCATGGGAGCAGTGTTGACACAACACGGTAAACTCATATGTTATCATTCTGAGACTTTTAATACTACAGTAGTTAACTGTCCTACCTATGATAAAGAATTGTATGCATTAGTTTAGAGTGTGAAAAAGTGGAAACATTACTTAATGTGCAAAGAGACAGTAATACATACTGATCATCAGCCACTTCAATATCTACACTCCCAAACTAAGTTGCAGCAATCAAGGCATTATAGATGGATGGGTTTTCTACAACAGTTTCATCTAGTCATCAGATATAAAAAGGGCATACACAACAAAGTTACAGACATGTTATCTAGACCCATTATAAATGCATCTACTATACTTAAGCATAATTATGTACTACATGAAAGTTACATTGAACAATATGCTCAAGATATAGACTTTAAAGATGTATATGCAACTTTGAGTCAAGGAAAAAAGGTAGAAGAATTGGACTATCATGTGAAGGACTGACTCTTATACCATTGTGGGAAACTCTACATTCCACAAATAGAGAGAGTAAAGATAATTAGAGAGGCACACACTTCTCTGATATCAGGTCACTTTGGGGTAAGTAAAACAGTTGCATAGCTGCAAAGATTTTGTTATTGGCCGAAAATGAATGAGACAGTTTCTAGATATGTAAGAGGGTGTACTATGTGTGCTAAAAGCAAGCCCAGCAATAGAAAACTAGGCTTGTACACTCCTTTACCAATTCCTTCTCACCCTTGGGAAAGTGTTTCCATGGATTTTGTTGGAGGACTGCCTAAATCTAGGAAAGGTCATGATTATCTATATGTGGTTGTGGATAGGTTTAGCAAAATGTGTATTTTGATACCTTGTAATAAACAGTTTACAGCTGAACAAACTACAAAATTATTCTTTGAACATGTATGGGTTTATTTTGGATTACCCACTTCTATTGTATCTGATCGAGACACCCGATTTGTGGGGAAGTTTTGGTCAAGTCTATGGGAACTGATGGACACCCAACTAAATAAAAGCACAACTTTTCATCCACAAACCGATGGCCAGATAGAAGTAGTTAACATGACAGTGATCCAATTACTCAGGGGATATTACAGCGAACATCCTAAGCTTTGGGATGGACATTTGTGTTACGTGCAGCATGCTTACAACAGAGCCAAACACTCTTTTACACAAAGATCTCCTTCTGAGACCTGTTTTGGTTTCATACCAAGGTGTCCTTTGGATTTTGTCTTCGGTAAAGATACCATGCTTGATGGACACAGTGATGTGGACAAGGCAACTAGGTTCATTGAACAGATCCAGGAGATCCACTAGGAAGTATAGGAATAGCTGGAAAAGAGTCAATCCAAATACAAGGCTAGCCATGACAAGCATCAGATGGAGCATAGTTTTCAAGTTGGAGACCAGGTCTCGCTGTATATCAGCAAGCACAGGATGCAAGGTGAAGGTAAAAAGCTAAAGCCTATCAGGTATGGACCTTTTAGGATACTTAAGAAGATTGGTGAAAATGCTTTTCGCCTTGATCTACCAGCTTATATGCACATCTACTCAGTCGTAAATGCAGACTTCTTGAGATTGTTTGAACCTTCAATGGTTGAGGATCCTGAAGAGCAAAGTCAATTGCCTTCTATTGATGACTTGCTACCTGAATATCTTCATGAATTGTAGGAAGACATAGTCTTGGATAGGAAGGTAAGGATGATGTGCAAAGGAGATGTTGAGTACCTCAGAATTGGACTCAAAGGTTCGAAGCCGAGCAGTGCAAAGTGGATTGAGATTGGACAAGTGAGACAACAGTATCCTCACTTAGTCGATGCTTGAAAGAAAACCAAATTTTTGTGGTCCATTTTTTTTTTTCAGTGGGAAGGCCGTGAGCCGAATTGGATCCATCAAGAACTGTCAAAGAACCATGACTGTATCAGGTCGGGACAAATCTCTAAAAATTCCAAAATAGCGATCAAAAACACCCCTGAACCAGTGGCAATGGTAGCCAACGTGGAACGACAAGGACCTCAGTCAAAGCGCACTAATCGAGGCCCATGGAGACTGCGCAGGAGGTCAAAGTAGCCCCTCGGAGCCCCGGATCGGAAAAAGGAGGTGGATTTTGATGCACAATTAGTCGTGCATCACTGGGCGAACAGGGCCGAAATGGGGGAGTCTTAAGCACTTGGTCGCGTCGGGAACCAGAGAACCACGGGCAAAAAGGCAAAAGCGCTAAACGTACAAAGGCGGGACCCGCGCTCTCGAAACTGGTGGTATTGATCGGGGCGCCCTCAAATGTAAACGGTTTTGGATGGAAGCAAAGCGATCCCACTCAACAATCGATGCGTGGCAAGTGGAGGTGAGAGAAAACCACCGTTGACCATGCACTAACGGTCGAGCAAGTCAACCGCGTGGATATGGAGGCCCCAGATCGGACGGCTGAGATCAAGCCCAATGGAGGAAGCAGAATCAACGAAAGAATACGATGCGATTTGTAAAGATTTGGAATCCGTTTGACCGCCACGGTGGAGGAAAGACTTCATCCACGACGTAAGTGAAGAAACGAACCGACGAAGTAGGCTGCCGCTATTTGGAGGAGGACAAATAGCCACTCCCTGAGCATTCATGCTGACGCCGAATAGGGAACTCCAAGTGCAACTGCAGAAGGTGAATTGATAGAGGCAGAAGAGGAACCGAACATGCATTGGAACGAATGGCTAAAAACCATGAACAGAGACAGAATACAAAAAAAGAGATTCAGTTAGAGCGAACCCCAAAAGGAGGACTGAACATTGAGAGACAAAAACTAGAGAAGCAGGCAGTAAAGTAAAAGCAAAAAGAGACAAAGGGCCGAACTAACCAGCGACAACATCGAGCACCAGAGAGCTTGAGAGATTCAAGCCATCCCATAGAGGAATCTGTCCGGACTGAGCAACACATTTGGCTCTTTCCACTGTAGACCAGAAGGTCACAGAGCTGATAGGAAGAAGAAGAGTCTTTGTACTCTAGTGGCTTGGGGAATCCAAGAACCACCCTGCCAAGCGAAACCTGCTTCAGGAGAACTCACATTGAGTCCCTGTATTGTAATTCTCTGCTCAAAGACACAATAAAATAAGGCCACCACCGAAAGCTGGACGGGAGATGTAGCCCTGGAGAATAGGGTGAACTCCTTATTAAAATTCTTGTTTCTTTGTGTTTGCTTATTGTATTTCTCTGTTGTCTTTCCATTTTATTGTCTGTGTATTGGCAATTTGATCGATCCGTTGCTTCAATAACATAGAACACACACCAGCACATGAGTCTATAATACCTTTAAACAATAAATCTTTAGTTGATGTCACTCATAGGGTGAATATCAAATCAGAGGGGCACTTGATATTGGTTCTACTCTAGTTTTGGTTTAGATAGGTATCATGGTCATCACCACTATCATCCGTACAAGGAGAGTGACAGCGGATATCTTCTTGATGAGTTAAAGAAAGCCACGCCACCTACATTTTATGGAGACTTGAAGAAGTCAGAAGATGTAGAGGAATGGTTTCTTGGGATGAAGAAATTCTTTGAGCTGCATGATTACATAGAGAACATGAAGGCCTAAATAGCTATTTTCAGTCTCAAAAGGAAAGTGAATATCTGGTGGGAAAATGTGAAGCGAGTTAGAGACATCAGGAGCGAGGAGTTGAGTTGACATGAATTCAAGGGACTATTCAAGATGAATTACTTGTCAGGGAGGTACTACGACAATAAGGCCAAGGAGTTATATGAAATGAATATGGCATCAATAACAAATGAGGTGTTATGTAACAAAATCACAAAAGAGATAGAACAATGACTTCAAAATTAACCTCTTCAAGGGGGAAACCTCCTTTACATCACATAATTAACAATTATTGAATGATACAAATGACAAGACATCCTTTCTATATATAGGAGTCTAAGGGGTCACAATATCATCCTAGCCTACATAAAATTAATAAGGTAAGGGCACAACAATAACAATAATGGGCTTCTATGGGCTAAAATAATAACAATATGGGGACTACATGGGCACAAGAATAACAATAACGGGACTACACTAACAATAAAAATAAGGGGATACATTAGTATTATAAGGAACTAACATGCCCCTCTCCTTCAAAAATAGTGTTGTCCTCAATGCTTGACTAGTTTTGGATGCTTTTGTATAAAATTCTCATCTTCCCATGTGGAAATTCAATGAGTAAGTTCTTCCACTTGCTGAGATACTCTGAAATTGATCAATTTCATAGTTGTTAGGTTCTTGTTTCCATGATTGCTTTAGGTTCCAATATGATTTTTTCTTCCTCATCAATTTCTGGAAATATTGTTTGAACTGGAAGCTTCTCACCTATAACTTCTTTAAGCTTCAAATATGGAAAAATGAGTGCACTCCGGAAGATGCTGGAAGCTCCAATTTGTATGCCATAGAACCAATATTTTGCAGCACCTTGTAAGGATCACAATAATTTGGTGATAATTTATTATCCTTCTTAATTGCTTGAGGGACATTTGTTTGTATGATTGTAGCTGTAAAAAATACCATGTCACTTACATCGAAACTTTCTATGTAACCAAATCGCGAGAGATATATGAACAAATTCCAAATTAGCCTCTTCGAGGGGGAAACCTCCTTTATGTCACAAAAATGAATAATTATTGAATGATACAAATGACAATACCTCCTTTTTATATATAGGAGTCTAAGGGGCCATAATATAATCAGAGCCTACATAACAATAATAAGGTAAGGGCATAACAATAATAATAGTGGGCTTCTATGGGGCACAATAATAACAGTATGGGGGCTACGTGGGCACAACAATAACAATAAGGGGCTATAATAGTATTATAGGGACCTAACATGAGGAGTATACAACTAAGTTCCTAGATTTATTGAGGTATTTACCATATCTTAAGGATGGGCAAGCCAAAGTTCAGAGATTTGTCAGTGGGTTACCATTAGCATTTAAGGATTGAATAGAGTATGATGAGCCTAGATTGTAGGAAGAAGTCATTGGAAAATTGAAGCACTGTTATGAGAAATTAAAGCGTAAGACAAAGTCTCAAGATGGTTGGAAAGGGAATGACAATACTAAATGTAAATGACCATCGAAGCGAACAAGACCTTAGGATGTAGAGAACATTGTTCCTTACAAGAAGTGTAACACCCTCTTCGCACATCTACCCATGTAGCTGACCAACTGGAGTAAACATGTGACGAGAGGCTACTATGATTGGATTCAACCTCCTAGGTGACCTTAAGGAAATGGAATCAATGGAAACACATCAAACAGGGCTTCCACATCAGCTACAACACCCTTGAGAACCATCCCAACACTTCTGGTGACCAAACCCTGGGTGCCACTAAGGTTTTAGACATCTTGACCTCTGGACGCTCCCATGCTATGGGCCTAACAACGTACAGGAGGCTTTGTATGCTCTCATGACAAGGCATGCCAATTTCCAAGGATTATTTTGTAGAAATTCTGCAAATACTCTACAAATCTACCTCTAAGATCATGTAGAAAATCTAACTGTAGATTAACTCGATAATGCAATATACTAAAGCAAAATACAATATTCTACTTCTACTATCAATTTGCTTTGCAGAAGCTTAAAGATCTAGTTGATTAAGAGTTGAACACATATAACCATAAGAAGAAGAATCAATGCACATGAAACACATAAAATACTCAGGGGAAAGCCTTAGCTAAAAACCCCAATATCTGTATTATCATACAAGGTGGAAATATCTCAGAATTACACAAAGTCTTAGCTCTCACATCTAGCCAGCTCTCAGTTCAATCCTCGTGGGTGCTCACAGGAAATCAAGGCTTCTCACAAACCTTCTCCTCTGCCCTCCAAGCCTCTTATTTCCTTGCGTAATTTCTCTTGGGTGATCCTGTTGTTACCAAGTGTAACGCTGATCACTCACACTAATCTCACACCCTATAAAACAATGCAATCCTCAAGGAACCTCTACCTTGAGTGCATGGATAAGTTTCCTTTATAGGAAAAATTCTTGCAACTGATAGTACATTGTCCCTGTCTTTAATCTCAACTGGGTCTTTCTCTGAATAGACATGCATGATTTATTTACAAGAGAATCTTCAGTTATATGGAGTACACTAGTTGCATGCATGCATGCATTAACTGACTGAACTCACAATTAGTTCCTCAAACTATTTGGAACTAATTTAACTAGACTTAACTCAGTTAACTGAGCTAACTAATTACAACTCAATTATAACTCATCCTTATCTCCTTAATTAAGGGATAACTTCCTTAATTTAATGGATAACTGTTGCATGATTTCACAAAGACTTCTAGCTTGAATTTCTCCAACTAATTAATCCAATATGAATTAATTAATTATTTTTCAAGTAGCTGGTGAGACTAAATTCGAATTTTAATTCAAGGACAAATTAAAATTGGAATATACTAGATTCTATTTTTAGCATTTCTTGTTGCTATTTTCAACACTCCCTCTCAACAAGAAATAAATTCAACTCGATCCTGATCTTGAACCTTTGGAATGTTCTACATGCAACACTACTCTCGAGTGTTGTTGCTCCAGCAACACCAGAAAAAAAAAAAAAAAAAAAAAAAAAAAAAAAAAACCATCCAACCTAAATCAGTATGATGCATCTATCATCAAAGTCTCTAATTGCTATTGCCTCTGTCGACTAAAAACTTTGCGCTTTTGCTGACTTTGCCTTTCTGCACAGTTGTCAATCCTTCTCTGCACTCTTCAGTATATGACTGCTCTAGCCTCTGTCACTTTGATCTCTGACTGCATCAATCCCACTGATTCCTCCCGCTACTATATACTTTGGGCTCCCGTAGCAAGGTACGATCCATGAAATAAAACCTCTCAATGGACCCTACCCAATTTCAGCCTTCTTGGGACTATCACTTCACATCGCCCCACCTCACACCTCAAGGTATGGCTGCATGTGATCCCTCTGCCCACTTGGCTCGAAATTTCCCCCTACTGGAGGTCTCTGCATGAGTGTATGTCTCCACTTGGTCTCCTCTCAGCTTCTTCAATTGTGGTTCCTCCACAATTGTGTGAGACTTCTTATGGGACTCCATATTGAGAGGTAATTTACACTCCCTCCCAACCACCAAGTCTATAACATTTTCCTTCCTCCTCAAGGCTTTGCATGCCTCTTGAACCTCAAGAGCATACATGTTCTTGACTTGTGAACCAATCTGTTTCACCTGTCTCGTGGTGATGTGTCTAAGGAAAACATTTCCCTTACTGAAGACAACATCGTAGCATTTTTCCTCCAACATCACGATCGATACCAAGTTCTTCTTCGGTCCAAGCACATACTTCAAATCTATCACGGTGATAGGAGGTCCATGCTCCCTCTAAAGAGAAACCGTGCGCACTCCTGAAACACTAAATCTTTCATCGTCACCCATCTCTATGAGTATCTTAATGTCTTTCTCCTCCATGGTACTGAATAAAATTTTATCGTTGGTCATGTAGAATGAGCCTCCACTGTCAAGAAACCAACCACAACCCATCATCAATGATATCATGCATGCGATGAGGGTGAATTCCATCTCGAACTGAGAGTCTAATTCCTCACCTTCCAATCCTTCCGAGGATCCCTTCTTGGACTTCTTCAATGGGAAATTAGTTGCATAATGACCCATCTCATGAAAATTGAAGCATCTCACTATAGACTTGTCAACCTTCTTCCCTCCATGAGAAGAATTTGATTTGGAATGAGAATCCTTCTCCTTCCCTTTCATTGCCTTACTTTCTAAGGCTATATTTTCTTCATTGTCCTTGGATGAAGAACCATCTCGTGTGCTCCTCCTAATCTCCTCCTGCATGAGATCTGACCATAGTTGTTCCCAATCCGGTGGTTTCTCCCTTCCATTCACAGAGTCCTGGTAGCTATTCCAACTCTTTGGCAGGCCAAGGAGAGCGAGGCTCACCATATCATCATCAGCAGTAGTTATTCCCACACTACCAAGCTCATCTCTATAGGTGGTGAGCTTGTTCAGATATGTGGAAATAGTATCGCCGTTCTCCATCTTGATTCTTAAAAGCTTATCCTTGAGCGCTAATTTCCTCTGGTCGCTACTATTATGGTAGAGGTCCTTCAATTTCTTCCACATTGAATATGGAGTATCCTTCCCATGGATACTCGAGACAATATGGTCTTGAACTCCCTCAAGGATCATCCATCTCACCCTCGCCACACACTTCTTCCATTCAGCCAACTCTTGTGCATTAGCTGCAGCTGGCTTGGGGATTTCTTGATCAATGAAATCCTTCAAACCATTGTCTTCTAATATAGCCTCCATGTGATCTTTCCATGCTATGTAATTCGAGTTGCCATCCAAGGCATACTCGAGTCTCAAGCCATAGAATGCCATTGACCAACCTGAAGTATGAGATGAATTCGATTTGCACCTGCAACCCCAAACTTCAAACTTTGAATTCTATTCTCTATATACTGTTCACTGCTCTGATAACCTTTGCTCCGATACCATGTAGAAATTCTGCAAATTCTCTACAAATATACCTCTAAGATCATGTAGAAAATCTGACTGTAGAATAACTCGATAATGCAATATACTAAAGCAAAATACTATAATCTACTTCTACTATCAATTTGCTTTGCGGAGGCTTAAAGATCTAGCTGAATCTGAGCTGAACACATATAACCATAAGAAGAAGAATCAATGCACATGAAAAACATAAAATAATCAGGGGAAAACCTCAGCTAAAAACCCCACTATCTATATTATCATACAAGGTGGAAATATCTTAGAATTACACAAAGCCTTAGCTCTCACAGCTAGCCAGCTCTCAGTACAATCCTCCTGGAGGCTCACAGGCAATCAAGGCTTCTCACAAACCTTCTCCTCTATCGTCCAAGCCTCCTATTTCCTTGCACAGCTTCTCTTGGGTGATCCTGCTATTACCAAGTGTAACACTAATCACTCACACTAATCTCACACCCTGTAAAACTGTGAAATCCTCAAGGAACCTCTACGTTGATTGCATGGATGCGTTTCCTTTATAGGAAAATTTCCTGCAACTGATAGTACATTGTCCCTGTCTTTAATCTCAACTGGGTCTTTCTCTGAATAGACATGCATGAGTTATTTATGAGAGAATCTTTAGTTATCTGGAGTACACTAGTTGCATGCATGCATGCATTAACTGACTGAACTCACAATTAGTTCCTCAAACTGTTTGGAACTAATTTAACTGGACTTAACTCAGTTAAATGAGCTAACTAATTACAACTCAATTATAACTCATCCTTATCTCCTTACTTAAGGGATAACTTCCTTAATTTAAGGTATAACTGTTGCATGACTTCACAAAGACTTCTAGCTTGAATTTCTCCAAATAATTAATCCAAGATGAATTAATTAATTATTTTTCAAGTAGTTGGTGAGACTAAATTTTAATTTTAATTCTCAATTTTAATTCAAGGACAAGTTAAAATTGCAATATACTGGATTCTATTTTTAGCATTTCTTGTTTCTATTTTCAACATATTTTTCTCAGTGTTTTGCACGCATCCCCAGGATTTGAGCCACTTTTTGAGCCACAGAGCCTAGGTCACTGCCCAGAATTGAGTGACACCTTCAGAATATAAAGATAACAAGGAAACAATGATGCAAATGTAAATACTTAAACAATCCCTTAACCAAGCACCTACTAGCCATGACAGGAATTTTGTCAAACATATCACAAATGTGTAATCTACATGTGTAAACAACATATTTAATCATAGGGGTCTCATACTTATTTTAGAATCGCTATGAAGCATTGTTCCCTTATATCATTTATTGCATTATCATCTATTAGTTTATAGATACATTTTCCATTAATTTACAAGTCAAAACATGATGAGAGTCATAGATAGCCACTGTCATAAAGCATATACGTGACCAACATAATAGCAACATAAATACCAAGTAAATAATAGCCATATGATTCACATATAAACCAGTAAAATACTCATAGAAATACAAGGACAAATAACCTCATATTAATGATACAAAATCCTAACTTGGGATGGGACTACCATGTTAGAAAAGTATATATTACGGAGCAATGGAAGACATAAAATATTGCAGAAATATAAACACAGAAAACACATAAAACAAGAGAGACACAGATATACGTGGTTCACCCAGTTTGGGCTATGCCCACGGAGAAACAACCAGTCCTTCCTTTTATATTATCCAACAAACTGAAGAGATACAACCTATAGCAGATTCGCTATAACACCCTCTTCACTCTCAATCTCCTCTCTCTTTCTCACTTAGAATACAGATCTACATAGACGCAATACAATTCCCTCATATATAGTGAGGGGTTTCCTTCTAGGGCAAAAAACCCTAAAATAAACATAACTTCTACCGTCAGATCTCTGCCTAATGAACGGCCTAGATTGATTAGAAATTACTATACTTTTACAAGGCAAATTTACATCTATTCTTAGCTTCGAGGGCGCTTCCCCCGAAACCCCCCGCCAGGGGGGGACCTCCCCAAAGGTCGCAGCCGCCCCCCCTGGACCCCCCTGCAGCAAATATTTTACGGTCGGCATTGCCGTCCCATTTCAAACTAGGGTCCAATGTGGTGATACCTTTGAATACAGAAGATAATGAGGCTCCACACCCAACATACCATGTTCCACCTGAACATAGAATGGCTTAAACAAACCTCTCTTCATCCATTCATTCGTCTGCCATATTCCAAGAATGAATGTGGGACTCAAACCAAAAGAACCAATGAGGGAATCTCGAGGCTAAACCACCTCACCCTCATCAATAGAAACTGGCTTTAACATAATCCATCCTAGATCACTAGGCCAACATAATAAACATGTAATCAAAGGCTTTACCATGATCTCCACCAGATCATTAGGCCAAAACAAGCATGGATGACATTGGATTTCTCCACCTACACCGTGAGGAATATTCTTGTCTCCTAGTCTCTCAAGATTTACCGCAATCCACAGTCCGATCGAGGGATCACTAAGCTCTAAACCGAGACACCACCCTCTAGGTTTTCCCATATATCCCACTGTTCATCGGCAAGGATTCCTATGCCTAATCAAGACCAGACCACCTCTTGGATTTACCGTATATCTTGTCATTCACCAGAAAGGATTCCTAGGCCCACCAAGGCAACACAAAATCTAGCTTCACTGCAACCCACAGTCTGGCGCAGGGGTTACTAGGTCATGTGTTTTTATCATTCAGAGATCCACCTTACTCAACTTCGAATCCATCCAGAAATCTAGCTCAACCAAAACATGATAACCTCATCACACCATGGTTATCAAAAAATGGAGAGGCTAGGTTGAAAACACCATCACACCAGACAAAACCCATGCCATAATAGCAAAAGAACCACATGCAATTCCATGCATGTCAAATCTAGCATGGAAGATACTCATGAAAATCGATACTTGAAATGAATACTGATGTAGCTGCTTGATCCTGCTCTTCCATGCTTGCTCCTTCCTTCCTCTTTCCTTCTTTTCCTTTCTTGATCTAATGCCAAAGTTCTCCAAGAAAAACTCTAAGTGTCCAAGAGTGACAGAGATAAAGAGAGAGAGAATAATGAGAGAGCTCCAAAATTTAACTGACAAAAGGTACCAATTGATCCTCATAAGCCTTTTTATCCGTTAGGCCACTATTTTCTTCATTTTCCATTATTTTCCTTCATTTTTCTCCTCACATGCAACCTATTACCTTTCATCTTCCCTTTTCTCTTAATTTCTATTATTTTCATAAATAAATGTGCCAAAAATGTCATTTTTCCTTTCCAAAGCCTTAGCCATTTCCTTTGCCAATTTCCTTAGCTATAATAACTGAAATGAACACCCACTAGGATGTTTTTCCTAACATTAAGCTTGGAATAAGCCTCCCATCAACTGTGATTATTATTTTTCCTTTATTAACATTTATTATATGGAATTTTCACCAGGGCTATTACATAACCCTCCCCCTCGGGGTACACCATCCTTGGTGTTCAACCATGCTTATACCTCAACAAAATCTCTAAAAAAAAACATACTGCCCCTGGAGCTTCATAACATATATTGATGTAGTATTTACAATAATCACCCTGCTGAAAAGTAAACCAATATGACAACACGACAACATAACAACTATAATGACATGACACCCATACCGCTTATTGGGGCTTTATAACACAGCTCATGTTGGTATTTACATCCATATACACATATACATCTAAACATATACATATACCAAAACATCACCATACATGTACCAAAATATATACCAAAGATATACCAAAACACCATACCAAGACTTGTTTTCCTCAACCAGCAAACAATGAAAGATACATAGCCTGCATCTAATCCGTCATCTCCCATGTAGCTTCATCGGGCCCAAAGTTCTTCAACTGCACTTTAACTTGCATGATTCCTCGGTTCTATGGCATGAGCACGTTTTTCTACAATATAAACTGAGGCTTCGGCTGGAATTCTCCATATAGTTCCACCTATAATACAGACTAGTCAATCACATGATCAATATCTTTAACATACTTCTTAAGCAATGACACATCTAGAACATCATGGAATTTCACTATCAAAGGTAGTGCAAGTCAATAAGCTACTGGCCCAATCCTCTCAATAATACTGAAGGGTCCACAAAACCGTGGTGCCAGCTTAGCACATGATGCAATCTTTAAGGAGCTCTTCTTTGGTTTGATGCATAAGTACACCTATTCCCCAACCTCAAACTCCTTGAACAACCTGTTCTGGTATGCATAAATCTTATGCCTATCTTGTGTTGCCTTCAGATTCTTCTTTATAACTTGTATTTCCCATTCCATGTCTGCCAACATGTCCAATCCAATCAGCACCCTATTAACTGGATCACTCTGACTAATGGGAGTATTGCAACTCAGCCCATACAATGCCTCAAATAGATTCATCTTCAAGGATTCTTGATACCCATTGTTGTAAGAGAACTCTACCAGTGGAAGATACTCTTCCCACTTTCACTATGGATGCATCACATACATCCTCAACATGTCCTCTAGTATCCTGTTGACCCTCTCAGTCTTTCCATCTGTTAGTGGATGATAAGATGTACTGAAGGCCAACTCTGTGACCAAACTTGCAAACAACAACTTCCAAAACATGGAAGTGAAATTTTCATTCTTATCTGAAACTATATTCTTTGGAACACCATGAAATCTGACCACATCTCTGATGAAAACATGTGCTACATCGCTAGCTAAGAATGTACACTTCACTGGACTGAACTGCGCTACCTTTGTCAACCTCTCCACGACTACTATGATGTAATCATGTTGTCTCACTATCCTTGGAAAATCTATGATAAAGTTCATGGAAACGACCTCCCATTTCCACTCTGGAATCACAATCGGCTGTAGCAGTCCACCTGGATGCTTACACTTTGCCTTCACACACTGAAAATCAAAACACCTAGCCACAAACTCTACTACATCCTTCTTCAAATTTGGCCAATAATAAAAGTTCTTCATTGCAATCAGTGTCTTCTGGTAGCTTGGGTGACCTGAATATGGTTTCGCATGAAACTCCCTCAATATCACCTTCTCGATCTCACTATTTCAAGACACATATATCCTGTCTGTAAAACTAACCAATCCATTTATTGCAAGGTGATAGTCCACATCTTGTGCACCTACACATGTACCACTACCTATACCACTACCTGTACCTATACATGTACTACTACATGTACCTATACCTCTACTTTGTTTTAACCTATGCACAATCTCCATATACCTGACTTCTTGCTGACATGCCTGCAAAATCTTATCTTGTATGTCTATCCCATAGGAGCTCATAGTTGTTAAGTGATTTACTTGTATCTACCTGCTAAGAGAAAATGCCACCCTGTTCTCCTTCCCTTTGATGTACCTGATCTTCAATTCAAATTCACTAATTTTTGCCAACTGTCTATTCTTTTAGGTGTTCAAACTCATAAGCACAAACCTCATATGATCACTCATAAGCACAAACCTCCTGCCAAGAAGATAGTGCCTCCACATCTTCAATGCATATATGATTGTTGCTAACTCAAGATCATGTGTTGGGTAGTTTTTCTCGTTCTCGTTTAGTTTTCGTGACTCATAGCATACCACATGTCCAT
Source organism: Pinus tabuliformis (assembly GCA_031772625.1). NCBI lineage: Eukaryota > Viridiplantae > Streptophyta > Pinopsida > Pinales > Pinaceae > Pinus > Pinus tabuliformis. The sequence continues at coordinate 825,881,473 of CM062807.1, read as the reverse complement.
CTTGCATAAGGACTCCACCAAGTCCTATTTTTCAAGCATTTGTGCACACTACAAACACTTTTTATATATTTGCAATTTGTAGCATTGGTGCATGTGTCAATAGCTGATTAAGTTTCTCAAAACTGGCCTCACACTCCTTTTTCCATTCAAACTTCTTACCTTTCCTCTACAATGATGTAATAGGATAAGCAATCTGTGAGAAGTTCCAGATGAACCTTCTGTAATAGCCTACCAACCCCATGAAAGATCTCACCTCATCCACATTCCTAGGAGTTACCCACTCCATGATGGCCCTTATCTTTTCTGGCTCTACTGCAATGCCCTCCTTGGAAACAACATGTCCCAAGTAGTGTACCTCAGTCTGAACGAAACTGCACTTGTTGAGCTTAGCATACAATTGATTCTCTCTCAAGAACTTCAACACTGCTACTAAATACTCAACATGCTCTTCCTCATTTTTAGAATATATTAGTGTAGAATATTTTTACTATAGATTCAACATCTTATGTGATATGCTAAAACACAAGACAAAAATATACTCTACTCTTCAGCGAAAACCAAAATTGATCGATGAAAAAAATAATTAGAAAAGGAAGAATATCAATCACACATAACAAAATATTTCTCTCAGGAAAGTAACTACTAAAAACCCCAACTATCTATATTTAATTAACCAGAAGATCTGAGAAGAAAATACAATTCTTGTTCAACCCAAACAATTCCTTCACTAGTACAATCTAACTCTTTGCCTCACAAGCTAGCTCAAGCCAACACTTAGCCAATTCTACTGCATGTCAGGCCCCTACTTCCTTGCCCAATTCCTGAGAGAATTAACCCATATTTAATTGGGAAAATCCCTCACCACAAATAGCCAGTCCATCATAGGCCTTCTACTGATTCCATGCACCATATTTACAACTCTGAAAATTATACAACTGATAGTACAATGTCCCTGAACTCTAATATCAACTAGATCTTCATCTGAACTAACATGCATGAGTCATTTATGAGTGAATATTCAGTTAATTTGTGGAGCAATGAAGCTACACTGAAGCTTCTCCCCACTACTATACCTCCTACTAGTTCCTCCAATTATTTGAACTAGTTTAACTGACTATAACTTAGTTAGACTGAGTTAATTAATTACAACTCAAAAGAAATCAAACTCGACTTCCAACTCGAATTACTAGGCCAACTAAGTCAAATTAATTTAGTTAACTCTCACAAGCCGCTATGAAAATATAATTACCAATTTAATTCAAGGAAAAACTAAATTAGGATTTTTTTGATGCTATTTTGAACATTTCTTGTTGCAATTTTCAAGAACCAATGTGTCATCAATGAACAAAATAACAAACTTATCCAAATACGAACACAACACACTATTGATCAAGCACATAGATGTAGCTGGATCATTATTCAAACCGGATGGAACAACAACAAACTCATAATTCCCATACCTTGTTCTGAAAGTTGTCTTGTAAATTTCCTCCTCTTTGATGTGTACCTAATGGTATCCTGATCTCAATTTGATCTTTCAGAACACAATTTCTCCCTTCAGTTGATCAAACAAATCATCAATCCTCAGTAATGGGTACCTATTCTTGATGGTCACTTTGTTTAGTTGCCTATAGTTAATGCATAATCTGAGAGTACCATCCTTCTTCTTCACAAACAATGCTATTGCGCCCCAAGGTTATACACTTGGCCTAATCTATCCTTTGTCCAACATTTCCTTTCACTGCAACTTCAGCTCTACCAACTCAGGTGTGCTAATCCTGTAAGGTGATTTTGATGCTAGATCTTCCAATGGCACTAACTCAATAGAAAATTCTTCTTCCTTGTGAGGTGGAAAATCTGAAATGTCCTCAGGAAATACATCCTAAAACTATTGTAGAATTGGGTACCTACTCAAAACATCTGCATCCTCCACTTCCTTACCTTTATCACTAGAAATATGTACGAAAAATAACACACACCCTTTCCTGCGACTATGTTTTGCCTGCATAGTTGTCACCATCCTAACTGATGTGGATTTATTCTTCCCCTGTAAGTCTCTTGGTTCCCCATTGTCATCCACACACTCATGGATTTATCATAACAATCTACCTTGGTTATATGAAGGTACAAATAATTCATGCCTAACAACATACTCTATGATCCCAATGGTAATACATTCAAATGTGTTGTGGTAGGCATACCATTCAAATCAAATGCACAAGCTCTTACCCAATGATGAACTCGTTTCTTTGTACCTGTAGCCAATTGCACTAACCAATATTCTGCATGTAATTCCTTACTCAAACCACACTTATCGACCAAGTCAGGACTAACATATTTATAATTATATCCAAGGTCAATCAAAATAGAAATAACTTGATCACAAAGCTTAGCATCCATCTCAATGATAGATGCCTAATGGTCTACTTGGTTGTTATCCAATGCTAGATAAATATGAGGAACGCTCTGACCAACATCCCCAATAGTTTGTGCCTCTTGTGCACTATATATCTTAGGCCTACTACCCTGATTCTATGGACAATCTCTCTTAAGATGCTCCCTACCACATGTATAACACTCCAACCAACCAATACCCTCACATTTATGTTGCTATTGTGACCCATGTCCCTGTCTAGCCACATTGAACCTCTTTTGTGGTGCCACATTTTCTCTCTCACTTGCATTCTGAGGCCTATCTCTTTTCAAATGCCATTTACCTTTACCTTTCTCTTTTCCTTTCCATCCTTGCAGAGACTCATTCTTACGCTTCAAATGTTCATAGCAATGTTTCAATTTCCCAATAAACTCCTCAAGTGAACGAGGCTCATCATACTCAATCCGAAATCCACTGACAAATCATTGAACTTTAGCCTTCTCATCTCTAAGATATGGTACATATCTCAATAGCTCAAGGAGATTAGTAGTGCACTCTTCATCTGTCATTAATCCCATCTTGAGCTCATAGAATTCTTTGGCCTTACTGTTGCAGTACCTTTCTAAAAATTATTTCTTCTTGAAAACCCTCTCGAACTCATGCCAACTCAAGTCCTATATCCTGATGTCTCTGACCCGCTTCACATCTTCCCACCAGATATCTTCTTTACCTTTCAATCTAAAGATAGCAATTCTAGCCTTCATGTTTTTTGTGTACTCATGCAACTCAAGGAATTTATTCATCCCAAGTATCCAAGCTTCTTCATATTCCAGATTCTTTAAGTCTCCATCAAAATTATGTGTCTTTTCTTTCTTAAACTCATTTGGAAAGTATCTCATATCACTCCTCATGTAAGGATGATAATGATGACGATCATGATGCCTATTAGAACTAGAACTAGAATAGTACCTGTATCCACCACCTCTCCTATCTGAAGTATCCAACAACTTGCCATCTCTAACAGTGTCATCTATTTTTGAAAGGTGACCACCAAGAGACCTACTACCATATGCCCCTTTATTTATTTCCTCCTGTCCATGGTTGATCTGAAGTTTCCCTTGTCGCTGCAATTTCGACAAACTCAGAAGAAGTATTGCATTAACCTCTGCTTGTTTCTCTTGTGCCTGTATGATCTTTTCATTGTCTACCTTCCAGCTCCTTATTTCTTCCCTCAAGCTTCTCAATGTGTCTGCAAAGTCAGAAGAGTTCCCAACACCACACTGCTCATTTGATTCATAGGGAGAATTTTTGTAGCCTACCATCTTGCTAAACATTTCATCTCTTTCATGTTAGGCATACTACATCAGCTAACCCAAATTACAATAAACCAATATACCTTAACATAATTCGGGGAGGATGTCTAATATGTAAGATCTTAAAATTAGTGTAATACATGTATAACATAATCATGACAACATATATACATATAATACATAAACACATAACCATGTAACCATCAATCTAGCTAGGGTTCAGTTATCAATGCATGACCATGTCAACTACACATACCATGAACTCATGCATGAAAAAAACAACCATACCAATGTACATTGACAATACACAACATAAATAATATGTAACCAATCACACACTCGTGATGACATACTTCATAACAACAACATCCTCTTTCACATCACGACACTACTATAACCATGACTGACAACATGCATATGAAACAAGACCATAGACAACAAGGATTATTAATCACACTTGTAAATGACATGAATGCATGACCAGCACACCGCCCATCTAGTCGAAGTAGTTATCATGCTATGGTACCACTCTGTAACACCCTCCTGCAACATCTACCCAAGTAACTGGCTAACTGGGGTAAATATGTGCTGAGAGGCTACTATGATTGGATTCAACCTCCTAGGTGACCTTAAGGAAATGGAAATGATGGAAGCACATCAAATAAACCTTCCATATCAGCTACAAGACCATTGAGAACCATCCCAAAACTTGTAGTGTCCAACCCCTCGGTCCCACTAAGGTTTTAGACCTCTTGACCTCTGGATGCTCCCATGCTATGGGCCTAATAGCATCCAAGAGGGTTTGGGCGCTCTCATGATAAGGCAAGCCAGTGTTCAAGGACTATTTTTCTTAGTATTGTGCCAACATACTCGCGATTAGAGCCACTTTTATAGGCCTAGATCCCATGTCACTACCTAGAATTGAGTGACACCTTCATAACAAAAGATAACAAGGAAACAATGATGCAAATGTAAATACCTAAATAAGCCCTTAACCAAACCCCTACTAGCCATGACAGACATTTCGTCAAACATATCAAAAATATGTAATCTACAGGTGTAAACAAGAGATTTAGTCATAGGGGTATAATACTTATCTTAGAGTCACTATGAAGTTTTGTTCCCTTATATCATTTGTTCCATTATCATCTATTAGGTCATAGATACGTTGTCCATTCATTTACAAGTAAAAACATGATGAGAGCCATACATAGCCACTATCATAAAACATATACATGACCATCATAATAACAACGGAAATACCAAGGAAATCACAACCATGTTATCCACATATAAACCAGTACAATACTCATAGAAATACAAGGAGAAATAACCTCGTATTAATGATGTAAAATCCAAACCCAAGACGAGACTACCACATTCCATCTGACCATAGAATGGTTTAGTCAAATATCTCTTTAGCCATTCACATCTATGCCATATTCCAAGCATGAATGTGGGACTTAAACCAAAAGAACCAACCAGGGAATTTTGAGGCTAAACCACCTCACCCTCATCAATAGAAATCGGCTTTACCATAATCCATCCTAGATCACTTAGAAGCCAACAAAATAAACATATATTCACAGGGTTTACCATGATCTACACGAAATCACTAGGCCAAAACAAGCTTGGATTCCACTGTATTTCTCCACCTACTTCATGAAGAATTTTCTTGTCTCCTAGTCGCTCAGACTTTACTACAATCCACAGTTTGATCCAGGGATCACTAGGCCCTAAACCAAGACACCAACATCTAGGTTTTACCGTATATCCTGCCATTCACTGGCAAGGATTCCTAGGCCTAATCAAGGGAGAACCACCTCTTGGATTTACCATATATCCTTCCATTCACCATCAAGGATTCTTAGGCGCACTGAGGCAACACTAAATCCAGCTTTACTGCAAACCACAATCTAGCTTAGGGGTTACTAGGCCATTTTTTTTCTCATTTCAAGATCCACCTCACTAAGCTTTGAATCCATCCAGAAATCCAGCTCAACCAAAACATGAGAACCCCATCACACCATGGCTATCCAGAAATGGGAAGGCTAGGCTAAAAACACTATCAGACCTGGAAAAACCCATGGCATAACAGAAAAAGATCCACATGCAATGCCATGCATGCCAAATCTAGCAAGGAAAATACACATGAAAAATGATACATGTAAAGAATATTGTTGTAGTTCCTTGATCCTGCTCTTCCTTGCTTGCTCCTTCCTTCCTCTTGCCTTCTTTTCCTTTCTTGGTCCAATGTCAAAGTGCTCCAAGAAAGCTCTAAGTTTCTAAGATTGAGAGAGAGAGAGAGAGAGAGTAATGAGAGAGCTTCGAAAATGGACTGACAAAAGTTACCAACTGATCCTCATAAGCATTTTTATCAATTAGGCCTCTATTTTCTCATTCTTTTCCTTCATTTTCATCCTCACTTTCAACCTATGACCTTCCACCTTCCTTTTCTCCTAATTTCCATTTTCTTCATAAATAAATGTGTCAAAAATGTCATTTTTCCTTTCCAAAGCCTTAGCAATTGCCTTTGCCAATTTCCTTAGCCATACTAACTGAAATGAACACCCACTGGGATGTTTTTCCCAACATTCATCTTGGAATAAATGTCCCATCAACCGTGGTTATTATTTTTCCTTTATTGACTTTTATTACATGGAATTTTCACCAGGCATGCTACAAGAAGTTTAATGTAGTTGAGAAGGGACATGGGTTGCATCCTAGAGAGCAGCTAAATAGAGGTGGTGGTAGGGGACAATTGCATTGTTGGATATGTGTAAAGGAGCATCTCAAGAAGGATTATCTATCATATCAAGATGGTAGGCCTCATATCTATAGTGCACAAGAAGCGTATATAGTTGGGGATGTTGGATAGAGCTTTCCTCTAATTTATGCAACATTGGATAATAGTTAGGAAAATCACTAGGAATCTATTATCAAGATGGATGGTAAGCTTTTTTATCAAGTTGTTTCTATTTTGATTTAACCTAGATCTAATTATAGTTATTATAACCCTGACCTGGTGGATAAGTGTGGTTAGAGAAAATAATTGCATGCAAAGTCTTGGTTAGTGAAGTTGGCCACAGGTACTAAGAAGAGATTTCATTGTTGGGTAAGATCTTGTGCATTTGAGTTGAATGGTATGCCTACATCAGTGCATCTAATTTTACTTCTGTTGGGACCAGGCAATATGCTTCTAGGTATGGATTGGTGGTATCTTCATAGGACTATGGTGGATTTCTATGAAACGGCTATTGAGTGTTTGGATGACAATGGAGAATAGAGAATCTTGTAGAGTAAGAGGAAGGCAACATCAATTACAATGGTTACATATATGTAGGAAAAGCATAGTTGTAGGAAGGGGTTTTTATTATTTACAGTGCATATTTTCGGTGATAAAGGTAAGGATTTTGAGGATGCAGAAGTATTCAGGAAGTATCTAGTCTTGCAACAATTCCAGGATGTGTTTCCAGTAGAGATTCAAAAATTTCTGCCTCATAGAGTAGTGAACTTCTCTATTGAGTTGGTACCAAGGGCAGTACGAGCATCAAAGGCACCTTATAGGATGAGCACTCCAGAGTTGGTAGAACTGAAGTTGCATTTGAAGGAAATGCTTAACAAAGGATACATTAGGCTAAGTGTGTCACGTTGCGATGCACTAGTATTGATTGTGAAGAACAAGGATGGTACTCTCAAGTTGTGCATTGATTACAGACAATTAAACAAGGTAACATTCAAGAAGAGTTATATGTTGCCGAGGATTGATGACTTGTTTGATCAGTTGAAGTGAGTAGTAGTGTTCTCAAAGATTGATTTGAGATCAGGATATTATCATGTACACATCAAAGAAGAAGACATTTACAAGACTTCTTTCCAAACTAGGTATGGCCATTATGAGTTTGTTGTGGTTCCTTTTGGTTTTATTAATTCTTTAGCTAATTTCATGTGTTTAATGAATAGTGTGTTGTATCCTTATCTGGACAAGTTTGTGATTGTATTATGTTGACAGTGCTCAACCCACCAACATTCAGAGGATCTCCTCGATGTGAAGTCCCAACTACACCTCACATGATTTGGAGTAGGAGTCCCAACAATGGGTGGTAATTTTATGCCTTGACTACGAAAACGCGCAGAGTGAAGTGTGGTAACTTTAGGTGAGAGAAAGTTGTGACCCTGCGAAGAGTCAAGTGCGATGCATGAAGGTTCCAACATATGAAGAGAAAAAGAAGTGTTCCCCTTGGAAGCCTATAATAGTACACAACTAGAAAGAGAAACACGAGCATAATAACATCACAAGCTAAGATGTGGAATAGTCCACAAGTTAAAGTGATGAATTAATACAACAACGTGCATTCAACAAAAATCATACAAATGGAAACGAAGCAGTTCATAAGAATAAGCGTAAGTTAAATAACATACATTACAAATAAAACAAGAATAACCCTACTATATTCACAACTTATGCATGAAAGCATGTTGGCTATGATTTTATTAAAAGTGAAAGTTCCATTGATACATGCACCATTGACAGACCACTAGCCCCAATAGTGCAACATTATAGTCAAGAACACTTGCTCCTCCAAAGAAGTATAATCACTCTACGCTACATAGAAGCCAAGACTCTTCACAATAATCCCAAGCTCCATCTAAGCCTAAGCCTACCTAAAATCTTGGCTCCCAAAATAGCTTTACATGAGTTATAAGGTTGTAGTTATATCGAGAGGGGATGAATCTTCACCTCCCCTTTGTGACCTTTGGACTACCCTCATGAATCTTCAACTTCTTTACAAAATGACTCATTACATTACATCATGAATCTTTGTATTCCAATATTGACACTTCAAATTTCACATACAACATAATTACAAATAATATTACATTTTACACTTGTACCCATATAAGACAAAACAAGGTAGAGACAACTTGACAACCTAACAAGACCCAACACTATGATGCTTTAGTTTTGGAGAAATCTAGATCAGTAACCTCCACCTACTGCTTCTTGATCACATATTGGTGCCAAGCTCAGTACTATGTGATGATGTCCCCATGTTGCATGATGGTTTTTGGCTGGAAGAAGACTCTAGCCTCCATGACATCCACATACAATGTCTTGGAACCAGTTTCAAGTTCATTCTAAAGCATGAGCAACATTTTTATAACTTGGACAGGACCACTGATGTAATTATGCATTTTCTTTCTGTTCAGCTCCAAGTCTTCCTTGGTGGAAATCTATCTCAGCTGCTCTAATTACTCTTCGATCTCCTGTCAGACTTGGTTCCTAGGTTTGTGTTTGGTGAGTGAACTGGTTGATGGGATCTATTGTGTTTTCACCAAGACATCAAAACTACTGAATAACCGTAGATATGAGGCTTGAATGGTACCAATAAATGAGGTGAGTTGCTTGTGTTCTGAATTAACATCTGAACTCTTACTTTCTCCAGCCTTGTCGGTGACTTCATTTTCTTCACTAAGTCAAGGAGTTTTCCTTTGTATTGCATTGTCCACTCTTTCACATAAGTAATAGAAGCTTGTATGTTCTTGAGATCTTTAACAAAATATCTTTTATGATGTTGTATACCATGAAAATGGATAACTTCTTTATGTATAGTCACAAACTCTTCATAGAACTTCTACATGGTTTCTCCAAGTGTTGATACTTCAACAAGTATTGATGCTCTCATCTACTCCAAGTAAACCTATGTGGAAACTACACTTTGTGTTGTTGCACAAAGTTGTTCTACCTCTTTACTGGAATTATACAAGTTTTGTGCCAATTTCTCATTCTCACCCGTAAATTATTAAATGTTTGATCTTGTTGCTCCTGCAAATACCAAGTTAGCTTTGGCAATGGAATTTGGATGCTTCTAGTGTCCACCACTATCACCATTTATCTAATGAATGCAAGTGATGTGTGATCATCAGGAAAATGATTTCTCCATGCTTGTAAAATCCTCTTATGGAACCCATCAAATAAAAAATTGTACACATCCATCATCAGATCATCATCGAAGGGAACAACATCCCCTTCTTCGCTCAGGGTTGGCTCTGCTACTAGAGGTGGTGGAGACTGAATGGTGACCTATGTTGTGCTCGACATTAGATCAACATCTTCATTCGACGACTCATGTTCCATATCCATGTTTGTTACTTCAATTAAGTGCTCAATCTGCCGAGCAATCTCTCAATCCTACATCTATTCACCTTCCTCCTCATCCGTTGGTTGGTTTTACTCCTGCTATTGAGCCCATATCAACGTTGTTACTTCTATCAATGCACCTTTCCTTTATTCTTCTTCCTTGTTCCACTTCTCTTCTTTCTCTCTCCTCCTCAACTCATGTTTTCGTTCAACTTTTATTCTGCTTCCTGCACCCTCAGCTATTCTTCCCACAACCTCTACTTTTCTCTCTTCCTCCACTCCGCTCGCTATATCCGTTGATTCCTCTTTTCTTCTATTTCTAATGCTGATTTCATGAGAATAAGGTCTGCTTTCATTTCGCAACTTTGTTCTCCCTCTGGAATGACAAAAATCTCTCTCTTCCCATTTACTTGCATGGAATTGCTTCCTCCTGCTTATGTTTCTTTTGGAATTGCTACCATTTGTGGAGCAGCCGGTGAAGTACCTTCTAAAATGACCGACTTATGGAGTCTATAGGCATTGTAGAAATCCCTCCATGGATCCTCCTCTTGACAATGGAAAGCCCTTCCAATTCAAAGGAATTAAACTCTTGCACAGTGGTCTTTGCAAATACCACGGGGATGATACGTATTAAAGTACCGAGTACTGAATGCAAACCTGACTATTTCCTTTCTCTCGACATATCTTACTTTCAATTTCTTTATCTTGTATAATCCAATTTGCAAAGGAAGAGTGGGCCATGGTGCTTTCTTCTTCCTGTGAAAAGCTGTTGATAACCTTGTGAAAAGATTATATGACACTTATTGCATGACAAGTTTGTCAATGGTGTAGCTCAATAAAACAGGCAGAGGCTTTCCTCCACCAAACACACTAAGGAAGGTGCCACCTGTTTAGGCATACCAATTTGTGATGTCTCTTATCACCTCCATTTCTCCTCGTGACATGCAAGGTGGATCTTCTTCAAAGATAAGCTTGTAAAGCGAGATGATTAAGTTGTCAGTTAATTGTGCCATTACTCCTTGATGACTGTAATCCAAAAGGAACTTACAATAGATATGCACAACATATTCTTGTTGTGTCCATGTCCAGTTCATGTAATGGAACTGTTGTTGTGCACATATTGCATCCAGTAAATATGCATACATCTAAAACCTTTCTTGCTCACCATCAGGAGGACTCTGAGCCTATGCTACATGGGCCCTCAACTATTAAGACAATAGGTTTGACTAGTTGAATGACTTCTCCTCATTCACAACCTAGTCCAATAAGACTTCCCACCCTTCAAGAAAGCTTTTCGTGCTTTGCTAACCATGGATCCTGTTAGCACCATGTAATTTAAACTCTAGGCTAAGAAAAGGATTACAGGGGTAACCACAAACCACTTGTAGGCCAAGGTCCAACCCCCCTAGCCTTGGAGAGGGCTCTCTCATGGTTTCACGTTATCAATCACCTAGGGGACTAATATATCTAGGTTTTAGGCTGACTATGAATGATCGGATTTTTTTTCATGATTTTTCTAGTTGGGAAAAGATTACTTTTTCTCTTCTCCAGGCCGCCCTCGACGTCAGGGATTGGTGGGAAACCTTCTGCAAGCAGAAGGATGAAAGTACGACCTCACTATTTTTAGCTGCACCCACTTGGAATTCATTCCGGAATGACATCAAGGAGTAGTACTACACTGTCAGAAGCTATGACGATAAATACATAAAGTAGATCACGCTGCGGCAGGGAAGGGACCAAGACGTGCCAAAGTTTACCAATATTTTTCATACCCTTCGCACAAAGTTGGGTATCAAGGATTTTGAGCTACATTTGGTACTCAAATACTGTGGCTGCCTACATAGGTACATCTAAGACGAGATGGAGTTCCTGGACATCTCCTCGCTCAGCATGGCATACCAATACATTGTCAAGATCGAGCAGAAGTTTAAACAGAAGAAGCAAGACTTTTTATCTGCAAATCTGAAGCAAGGGAAAGGTGCCCCCAAACTGTTGAACAAAGGACAAATCCAAGGCGGGGTGGCCCAGGACAACCCGCCAAAGCTGCAAGCAAAGAAAAACACCGCAAAGTCGAAGAAGGACACAGAAAAGTGGTATGAGTTCCATAATAGATCCACTCACAACACAAGTGAGTGTCGGGCCAAGCAGTCACTGGTGGCCAAGCTAAAGTATTTGGAATCAGATGCATGTTCTCACTCTGAGTTAGAACCTGATAAGGGGAATGACAAAGGGAGGCATATTATAGATACGGAGCCCAACACCACTGTTGTGACCACGAAGATCTAGAAGGAGGAAACCGAAGATCTAGAGGAGGAGGAACACCTCTTCCACTCCCAGATGTGGGTGAAGGGCTCCCTGCTACAATTCATTATCGACAACAGGAGCCAAAAGAACCTCATTTTGGCAGAGGTCGTGAAGTGACTTGGCTTACCGGCCACAGCACATCCACAACCGTACACCATTGGGTGGCTTCACCAAGGAAGAGATCTTCGCGTGAGCTAGCAGTGTCACCTTCCATACAACATCAAGCCCTTCATGGATGAGGTATTGTGTGACATTTCTCCCCTTGATGTTTGTGATGTATTATTAGGCCAGCCATACTTATGGAAGTGACATGTTGTGTATGATTCAAGGCCTTTTTTGTTATTGTTACTTTGGGAAATAAGTTGTACAGGATACCGGAGGTAGCATCGCCTACCGCCATCTCTTTGGTTGCTGCAAAACAATGCAGTAAGCTCATTTCCAAAACCGGGAAATTTGTTTTCCTGATGATACACCCTCAAGGAAAGAAGAAGACAGTGGCCACAACCTCCAAACAGGGCCCCTCCGCATGACAACTACATATGGAAAAGGTCATGGAGTACGAGGACATCTTCACCTCCCCCACTGGGGTTCCTCTGCACTGTCAGGTCAATAACTCCATCGATCAGACCCTAGGTGCACCACTACCCAATGGACCAATATATTGGCGCTCCATTCTTGAGAATGATGAAATCAAGAGGCATATTCAGGAGTTTTTGTAGAAAGGTCACATTTGACTGAGTTCATCACCCCGTGGGAGCCCGATCGTGTTGGTAAAGAAGAAGGACGGGACTTAGAGACTCTGTATTGACTATCAAGCACTGAACAAGATCACTGTCTAGAATAGGTACCCAATCCCACAGATTGATGACCTTCTAGACCAATTGAAGGGGGGAAAATATTTCAGCAAGATCGATTTGAAGTCAGAATATCACCAAGTACCAATCAAACCCTTCGATGTGTGGAAGACTACCTTCAAAGCCAAGGAGGGCCTTTTTGAATGGTTGGTTATGCCTTTCGAGTTGACGAATGCTCCTACAACCTTCACGAGGCTAATGGATGACATATTGCGGCCATTCACCAACTCATTTGTAGTGGTATACTTGGATGACATCCTGATCTTCAGCCAGAGTTGGCAAGAGCACCTCCACCACATTTGAAAAGTTCTCCAAACACTGCGACAACACAAGTTATGTGCCAATTTGGAGAAATGCACTTTTGGCATGACCCAAGTTCAATATCTGGGATACATTATTGATGAATGGGGGGTGCATGTGGTTCCAACCAAGATCCAAGTCATTCGGGATTGGCCATGTCCAACCACTCTAACAGAGCTCCACAGCTTTCTAGGTCTTGCCAACTTCTACCGCGAGTTCGTGTTGGGATTTACTCATATCACTTGGCCTTTGAGTCAAGTCACCAAGGGAGGAGTGAAAGAAAATTTCTTTTGGTCTCAATCTCAAAAGAAGGAATTCACAGAGTTGAAACATCGCCTCTTCTTGGCACCAGTGCTCAGATTACCAGACTTGCAACAACCATTTGAGATTGAGACAGATGCCTCTGACTATGCTACTAGGGCAGTCCTTACTCAACATGGGCATCCAATGGCATATCACAGTGAGACACTTTCAGACACAGTCCAGAAGTATCCCACTTATGACAAAGAGATGTATTCCATTGCACAAGCTTGTCAGCAATGGAAACATTACATTTTGGGGAAGGAAACGGTCATCCACATAGACCATCGGCCCCTACAACTCATCCAAAGACAAGGGAAGTTGCAGAATGATCGCCATCAGAAGTTGTCCACATACCTGCACCAGTTCCATTTTAATATCAAGTATAAGAAGGGAAACAACAATAATTCTGCAGATTGCCTCAGTCGACCACCAATCATGGCATTAACCACCGTGCTCAACTTTTGTGGGCACGAGACTTCTGATTGGCCACTTCTTTACAAAAGTAACCCAACATTCAGCCACACATACCGGACACTCTTAGAGGGTCAACATGTTCCACATTTTCATTTCCAGGATGCCCTATTATGCTACCTTGGTCACCTTTGTGTTCCTTCAAGCGAGCATGCCTAGATGATTTTGGAAGCACACTATAGTTGAACTGTTGGGCATTTCGGGGTCAAGAAAACAGTGGCAGTACTGCAGAAGTATTTATATTGGTTGAATCTTCGACAGGATGTCGGGAAGTACATCAAATCCTGCATTGCCTGAGCCATTGCCAAACCAACCATCAAGAAGCAAGGCCTCTATACTCCATTGCCTATCCTTAGTCAACCTTGGGAATTCATCTCCTTGGATTACATGTCGGGCCTTCCTTCAACTAAGCATGGGAACGACTATGTTTTTGTGGTGGTCGACAGGTTCTCAAACATGGCCATTATGGCTGCCTACAAGAAGAATATCACAGTAGAAGCCACTACTAAAATCTTATTTGAATGAGTGTGGGTACACTTTGGGATCCCATGGTCTATCATCTCAAATCAGGACAACAGATTCCTTAGTACATTTTGGTCCAGTCTCTGGTCATTGCTGGACACCAAACTCACTAAGTCCACAACCTTCCATCCCTAAACTGATGGCCAGAAAGAGGTTGTCAATAGGATGATCGTACACATTTTGCACATGTACAACTCAAAGCATCCACATGCATGGGATGAGAGCCTCCATTATGTTCAACACAACTATAACTAGGCTCTCCACAACTAGACTGGCCACAACCCTTTTCAGGTGGGCTTGGGGTTCCAGCCACTATGTCCCATTGATGTGGCCATGCCATTTACAACTACTCAGGAAGATTCGGCTCATGTACAGTCCCAAACAGATAAGGAAAATAACTTCATTGAGCACATCCAACATTCTACCAGTAGGTCCATAATATTTTGGAGAAATCAAATGCCAAGTACAAGCAACGACATGATCAACATCAGGTGCCACACAAGTTTTAGGTGGGCGACAAAGTCTGGTTGCATTTGTAAAAGGAACGCCTTACTGGAGCCTATCGGAAACTCAGACCACTCTGCTATGGTCCTTACACCATTACCAAGGTTGTGGGATACAATGCATTTAAGCTCACCATTCCCCCATTCCTTGGCTTGCACCTAGTGTTCAATGTGGACCGCCTTCGGCCATACTTTCCACCATTACTAGACACATCCAACATTGCAGAACAACTCACACCAACAGAGTTAATTCTAGATTGCATGGAACAAGCTACAACAGATCAGATCATGGACACGCAGATCAAGCACACTCACCAGTAGAAGGTCCAACTGTATCGAGTTGTCAAAATAGGCCAGCTCCTTCACCAGAGCAAGTGGCTCACTAGGGACCAAGTTCAGCAGAAGTTTCCTCATCTCGTGGAGGAACTCAATGCAATGGGGACCATTGCTTCCAAAGGGGGCAGGAATGATCCAGGTGGATATTGGTGGCCACCTTTCAATTCCACTTGGACCCCCACCATTGTTTCTTTCAGTTTTTCAGTTTCCTTAATTGTAGCACAATTTACTATTTTTAGCAGTTTTTCGGGTCTTGAACTTCGGGAGTCATTTTGAGGCCCTAAACGACATTTTTTTGGGAAAACTGGGAGAAACATGGGTCAATGGACCAATGTTTCTCACTTAAAATTTTTAGTCCTCTAATAGATCCTTCTAACGAGGTATTGTGTGCGTCAAACAGAGATCATATGCCAAAGCTACAACCCCGGGAAGTTGATGTACCAATTTACCCAAATGGGGCCCATAGTTTGGCATTTCATCTCCTAGGGTTAGGTTTCTGGATATTTAGGGTTTTCCATTGTTTCTCAACAATAAATAGGCCTTAGATCCTCATTGTAAGACAGTTCAGAGGCATGTAGCCGCCACATCTCTCCTCAGAGATAAGCTACCATCGCCCGAGCTAGTTTATTTCCATTTCTATTTGTAAGCATATTTCAATATTTTACATTAATGAAATGAAGTATTATTTCTATTACATCTTTATATTTATGGTTATCTATGTAATTTTTTGCATTCCTGTTTAAATTCGAGTCACCATTTGAGGCACTTTGTGGGTGGAGTTGTAATAATCTCATCAGTTGGAGTGATCCAGTGAATAGGGTGTTTAAGGAGTTTTAGGTTGGGAAAAATGTATACTTGTGCATCAAGCCCAAGAAGAGGTCCTTGAGGATTGGATCATGTGCCAAGTTGGCACCTCAGTATTGTGGGCCTTTCAAGATTCTTGAGAGGATTAGATCGGTAGCCTACTGACTTGCACTTCCTCTGACAGTGAAATTCCATGATGTTTTCCATTTGCCATTTCTTAAGAAGTATGTTAGAGATGTTGATCATGTGATTGAATATTTTGTATTGCGCGTGGAACCAAAAGGATAATTCCAACGAGAACCTCACTGCATTTTGCAACGAAACATGTTCATGCCCCGGAACTGAGCAATCAAGTTAAAGTGCAATGGAAGCACTTTTGGCCCGATGAAGCTACATGGGAGATGGTTGATCAGATGCGGACTATGTATCCATCTATATTAACTGGTTGAGTGAATTTATTTTGATATATGTTTTGATGTTATGCTCTGGATATGTCTATATATGCATATGTATGGTGTAAATACCACATCGAGTTGTGTTACAAATCTCCAATAAGAGGTATGGTGTTCATTATATCTTGGTTATGTTTCAGCATATGGATATGATGTAACTGTTGTATCGAGCTATGCTATAAATCTCCATAGGCAGCATGTGTTTGTTGGTTTATAAGTTTCATTGAAAACCAAGGACATTGTTCCCCCAAAGGGGGGGTTCTTTAATAGCCCTGGTTAAAAATACATGTAATAAATTTAATAAAGGAAAATTAATACCAAGGTCATGGGACATATCTTCCAAGATGAATGTTGGGAAAAACATCCTAGTGGGTGTTCAATTGGTTTATTCTAGCTAGGGGGAATTCGCAAAGGCAGCAGAAAAGGCTTTGAAAAGGAAAGGAGACATTAATTGGTATTTTATTTATGAAAAATAAAGGAACAGGAGAAAATGAAGGTGAAAGGTCACAAGTTGCATGTGAGGAGGAAATTGAAGGAAAGTAGAGGAAATTAAAGAAAATAGAAGCCTTAATCATAAAAAGGCTTTTGAGGATCAATTCATATATTTTAGTTGGTTAACCTTTTGTCAGTTCATTTTTGGAGCTATCTCTCTATTATCTCTACTCTCTCTTACTCTTGTACACTTAGAGCATTGTTGGATCACTCTAGCATTGGAGAAAGGAAGGCAAAGGAAGGACAAGAAAGAAAAGGAAAGAAAATATCAAGCAAGGAAGAGTTGGATCAAGTGGCTACAACGGGATTTCTTTGCAGGTATCATGTTGAACGTATGGTTTCCTTGCTATTTTTGCATGCATAGTACAAGCATGTGTTTGTTTGGTTCACTTGTTTTCATTGGCATGGTTTTTCCCAGGTGTGACAATGGTTTCTAGTTTACCTTGCCATTTCTAGATAGCCATGGTGTGGTGGGGTTCTTTTACTTGATTGAGCTTTGGATTACTGGATCGTTTTCGAATTGGGTAAGGTGGTCTTAGGAAAATTCCTAAGGGCCTAGGAATCCCTTGACCGGAATAGTGGAATTGTGGTAAAGCCTGAGGGTGGGGACGAAAAAATTCCCCAAGGTATTGATGAAGAAATCTATAGGCATCTAAGCTTGTTTAGGGACTAGTGATCCCTTGAAAATTTTTGGCGGGATTGCAATAAAGCTTGGTTGTATAGGTGAGGGTTTTTGGCCTATGAGTCCCTTGATCGGTTTTGGCGAGATTGCGGGAAAGCGTTAGGAAGCCCTGATTTTTTTTATGTGAGTCCCACATTCATGCTTGTAATATGGCATGTAGGTTATTGGCTCAAAGAAAGATTTGTTTCGGCCCAATCTATGGTCGGTTAGTATGTGGAAGTACCTGACTTGGTTGGATTTTCATAGGCGAATAAGAGATAATTTCCTCTTGTGTTTTATGAGTAAATGTACTTGTTATTGTGTTTATCATGGTTGTCCTATCATTGTTATTATTTTGTTTATATGTTGGTTATAAGCATGGTTTTATGACAGATTCAAGTTATGCATCTTATCATGTTTTGATTGGTAAATGAATGGTTATTGAATGCATGACATAATAGATGTTATTGTAGCTATATCATAAGAGGGAATTAGACCTTCTTGATGATTCCGAGATAAGTTTCAGATCTCTCTATTCCAATATGTAATTATGACCTATAGATTACATGTTCACTATGTGTTTGATAGAATTCCTATCATGGTTAGGTTGGGTTAGGTCAAGTCCTTGATCAAGTTTTGTATTAATGGCTTTGTCATAATGCTATTTATCATTCTAGAAATTTTTTCCAAGTTCTGGTCAGAGGTCTGGATCCTAGCCCTAAAAACGTGGCCCACAACTCAAGCATACAAATGGGTAATTTAGAGTGCAGTCATTGGGAAGAAGGGTCATCCATGTGACTGGAGGGTTGTAGTCATTGGCTTTCCTTTTTATGCAAGCGACTAGGAGTCTGGATCACTATAGAATTCAAGTTGTCTCAAGGTTTTAGCACCTGGAGTGGTTTTTTGGTTCCTGGGGGTCCTATAGCTCTTGAGGAAGGTTAGTAAGTTTTTATTCTATCGATTCCACTTCCTTAACTATACCTATGAGGTTGATTCATATCATAGTAACTCTTCGTCACATATTTACCCCAATGGACTGATGAACCTGGGTAAGTGTGGGAGGAGGGTGTTACAATTTTGTGCACAAGACACATTCTTTCTAAAAGAGAAATCATTGCAACTACCATATTTTAAAATAAAGTAGCACTTTAACTATGATATTTGTGCATGTAAGTTCATATTATTTTTCAAAATATGTTAGCCTCACAACCATTATCCTTGTGCATATAAATACTTATCTCTCAATGGTGATTCTCTTGTGCATGTAATTAACATTTCTTTCCCAAGAAATTTAACACAACAACCATTGCCTCTATGCATATAAACACATGTTCTTTTTTCAAGAACACTAACACAATAGCTAATCATTTTATGTACCTAAACACATATTCTCTTCAAGAAAACTAACATCATGGCTATTTCTTTGTGCAACTCAACAAATATTATTTGCTAAAAGAAATCATAATAGGTATTATTTATGTGCACAAATTAATTTCCAATAAACTAATACAATAATTATTATTTATGTGCACATGTTCTTTTCCAAGAAAACTATACAATATTTATTATTTATGTGCACATGTTCTTTTCCAAGAAAACTAATAGTAACCATACAAATAATATATTTCCTCATAAAAGTCTCTACAATATTTTCAAGAAATGACTTTCAGGAACTAACTTTTATGCAAAAGATACATATGCATTCTTTTCCAAAAGATTAGCACATGAATTTATCTTTTATCATGTAATATTTCCAAGAAAATGACATGGGTAATCTTTCATGCACATGATTCATATGCAATTGTTTAAAAAAAATTAATAATGTGGTTCCTTTATCTTTTATATGCAATGTTCACATGCATTCTTTTTTTCAAGAAAACAACAAACCAACTTATCTTTTGTGCACAAATTTGTATGCAATTTTCTTCCAAATAACAAACTAACTTTACTTGCACAAAATGCATATGCAATTTATTTCCAAGGAAATCATGGTTACTTATATTTTACAGTTGTTTGGCCGACAAGCCCCATCAAAACCGAATCTTGTTTTCTAAGGAGCATTATCTAGAAGATGTGTTGGGGATGTCATGTATGTTAGTTTCATTCGCCAGTTAACTCCAACAAATGCCCCTACTAAGATTTGTATGATCGATCTAATAATTCTCTTCCCAACACAAGATATATAGCACAAACTTAGAAGAAAACATAATCACCATATATTAAGTTCCTCAAAAGAGGTGGAGTGCACCATCACTCCTTTCCACACTACTTTTCTTATCATCGCATCACAGGGTAGACGGATAAAATATAGACTAGTAGCATTAGAATAATATTAAGTGAGTGGTCACATGATTTGGCCCATTACCTGTTGTAACTGTTTGGGAAATGAAAAAAATGACATTAAAGGTAGGTGAATAAATGGTTTACAAGCATTGCATATCATCACATGGAAGAGGAAATTTAGCGGAACAATATAAATCATTCTTTGGAAGCAGTTCTGGTTACCACCATTTGTAATTGTTTCTTGATATCATTTATTTTCTTTAATTTAACTCCCTCCCAAATAACTTAGCTCCAAAAAGATCATAGGTAGTTCTAAACCATTTTCAAAACCTTAACAAGTTCTTAATGGTTAATTTTTGTTAACATATAGTTCAATAATATTCCTTAATGAGTTTTACAAAAGATTCTATGGTGGGGATATTGCATACTCCTCCCCTTAAAGATAAAATTGTCCTCGATGTTCATCATTAACTTTTACTCATAACATCTATCTCCAAACAATCCAAAAACGAGATCCTTCCCCTTCAAAATGAAGGATTTTATTGCTAGGAAATGTCAATAAGTAGAAACAATAACGTTTTATCAGTGGTCATAAGCATTTACAATTGCAAAAGTATGCAATTTCTACTATCCGTTACTTAGCCATTATTCAATTTCATAGAAACAAACAAAGTCTTGATACCAACTTATTGTTACATGCCATTTATTTTTGGAAATAATGGTCACTTTATGCAATTTTTTTAACTATAAGTGGTTTCTCAGCTGTGGAAAGAAATCTAAGAGTGGTTTTGACAACCTATCAAGAAGCACATAGGGTGGTTTCAAAGCCTCCATGGCAAGCACTCTATAATGTATGATAAAAAAATCCAACATGATCACATTTATCACAATCACATTACTTTTATTCACAAAATTTTCAATCAAATGAAATAATTTTAACCATAAATCATTCATGTAATGTCAAGTGATGTTAATTTGAAATATATCTAACAAATTCCAATCATTGGGCTAGATTCCTCTTTTCGAGAGGAACAAAATTGACCTTTGAAAAATTGAATTTAGATAAGGTAAAGTGCATTTTTTATGTCAAGCTCACAAGTATTCAAGTTGTCAAGGTTGGCCTAAGGACTAATTGCCTCTCCTCCAATGCATATAAATTCAAGTAGCGTCAAGCTCATTTGGACATCACATCATAACTTATCTTCTTCTCTTTGAAATTTGATTGGTTCATATAGGTCTGAGGCAATGTTCTTTTCACACATGCTAAGGTCCAAGGAGGCATTTTTCTGCATTGACTTTTTGTTGGGAATTTTAACTCTAGTTTGATCAAGTTTGACTTCATCATTTGACTTTATTTGAGAGGGAAAATTATGATTTCTTGAGGCTGAGTTGACTAGCACAAAACCCAAGGTGATCTAGTTTGTTTAACTAGTGTTGACTTCAGGGTTGACCACATGTTTGATTGTAGAGAAAATTGTAGACTTTGACCAAGTTTGACTAGGTATTTTTGGATTTTTTTGAACTAAATTTTAATATCAATTGAGGCCACATTTATTGTTTATTTGATTGAGCTATTTGGAATGGTTGAACATTGAATTTGTGGATTTATTAAGCCATAATTTGACTATTGTTGACTTGGACAAAAATGTAGATTATGATAGCTGACCAAATTTGACTTTTTCATCATTAGCACATTGAAACTTGGTTGGTTGAAAAGTAAAATATTTGACTTTAACCCTTGTTTATGGATTTAGGTTCATTGTACACTCTGATGAACATTTTAGATAATCTAATAGAAGAAGAATTTTCAAAGGGTTTTCCCCCTTCTAGGGTTTTCCCTGGTCTTTGAACAAATTAGTGTCTCTTGGCGATGTTCTTGATTGTCTCCTACTGTCATTGCATTTATCATTATATATTCCATTACTTTTTATTATTGGAAGAATTAATTATTGTTGAAAATATTTTTTAATGAAGGATTGAATTGGTCTAAAGTAATTGGCATAACATAGAGCAGTGGAAAATTGACATGGTATCAAAGAAGAGGTGAAGGATAAGCCCAAAGGAGACAAGGACTAGAACAATCATCTTTGAAAAATTTGGGTTCTACCTAATCAAGTCAATATTTCTACCTCATTCTTCAAGGATGTTGAGAAGATGGGATACTCATCAAATTTTGTTACTTGGAAGACTAGGTTGGAAATCATAGAAGACAATGAGGTGTGGTAATACATACAAGGAAAATTTCCTGAGCCTCCAAAAAATTCTCCCACTGCTGCCAAGAACAAATACAAGAAAGGTGAGTTAAAATCAAAGAAAATTATTGTTTATGGTTCACAAGATCACTTACTTTCCTATGTTGAAAATTTGAAGAAGTCTAAGGATATGTATGATAAGTTTGTTGGCATGTATGAAGTCAACAATTTGAATGAAATAATATCCTTGAAAGATCAACTCAAAGATATGAAAATGAATAAAGGATAATTTGTGCAATCTTATATCATGAGGACATCCAGTCTTAAATACCAATTGCAGAGAGTTGGGGAAATTGTACCTGACAGAGAGTTGGTGTTGGTAACCCTTAGAGGTCTCCCTCCTATTTGGGAAACCTTAATTACCAATATAAGAAATAAAAACAATTTCTCATTGTTTGATAAAATTGATGGAAAACTCACTCAAGAATAATCCAGGGTGATTTCAAGAGGCGGGATACAAAAACATGAAGGAGATCCCACTACTTTCATTACTCATAACAAGAAAATGAAAGGAAAAGGATATTCATCAAGTTTAAGGAATCCTTCTCCCTAGAATTCTAATAGAAGGAATGGAAGAGAAAAGGAATCGTTGCACATTGAATGCTACAATTGTCACAAGAAAGTTCAATGTGCTTGAGAATTCCCTGAGAAGAACAATGCTCCAAGATACAACATTAGAAGCAAAAATAGCAGGTTCAATAATCAAAGAGGAAGATATGATTGAAGGAATGATTGTAATGAAAGAGATGGAAGAAGAAGAAGATATTATTTGAATGATCGTGAAGAAGACCACCATCCTCAAAAGAAGTCAAGAAATTCTAGGTATGGAAGTAATGTTGATACTAGCCAATCTAAATATATACTTATTTATGCTCTTTCTAGTTCCTCTCCCATGGATACTTGGGATATTTGGTTGGTTTATAGTGGGGCCTCTCATCATTTCTCTAGATATAAGTATGTTCTCTCTAATTTGGTAGAGAGGGAGTCAAATTCAAATATTATTCTTGGAGACAACTCCATGCATCTCGTTAAGGTTTTTGGTTTTGTTAAATTTCATTTGGACTATAGGGAATATATTTTTCTTCATGATGTGATGTATGTGTTGGGGTTAAAGGATAATTTGGTATCTATATCTTTATTAGAGGACAAAGTAATGGTAGTTTCCTACATCAGAGGAAAAGTACTTACCTTTCCTATGGGATCCCCTATGAGAGATGTTTTCACATTGGGATCTAGATTTGAAGGACTCTACAGATTCATTGGAAGACCCCTTATAACATCGTCCCATGATATTAATCATTAAATCAAACTTTGGTTTCCAATATTGGCACACCTACACTATGAAGCTCTTCCAAAATTCAAGAAGTTGGTCTCTGAGATCTATGATGTTCAAACTCAACGTATTGGGGTATGTCCAAGATGTGCTAGTGGAAAGAATATAAGGGGACCGTTCCCCTCTAGCAAGAATAAGACTAATCACATCCTCCAAATAATTCATTCTGACATATATGGACCAATTCCTTCACATTCTCTTGGTGGCCATCTCTTCTACATAACCTTCATCAATTATTTCTCGAGGAATACATGGATATATTACGTGAAACATAAGGATGAGACCTTTGATATGTTCATGGCTTCAAGGATTTTATCAAAAACCAAACAGGGAGGAAAATTAAGATCTTCATGCGTAACAATTGTGGAGAGTACATTTCAAATGAATTCAAATATTTTTTCAAGAAGCAAGGTATCAAGAAGGATAGTATTGTGCCTTATAATCCCAAATGAAATGGAGTGTCTGAGAGAAAGAACATGTCTACTGTGGAAGTTTCCCAAGCCATGCTCCATGATAAAAAACTAACAAAGTTCCTTTGGGGTGAAGAAACAAATAAAATGGTATATGTTGTAAATAGGGTTCCTCATCAAGCATTGAACAACAAGACTCCCATAGAATTTTTCACAGGTTTCAAGCCTGACATTTGTCAGCTCAAGATATTTGGCTTTCCCATATATTTCCATGTGCCAAAAGACAAAATAAACAAGGTGGAAGAAAATAGAAGAAAAGGTACAATTGTTGGGTATTGTGAATATTCCAAAGCATTTATAATATATATTCTTGATTAAAGGAAGGTTGAAATTAGCAGGGACGTGACATTTGATGAAGATGCTACCCTTGGGAAAGAAAAGGACCTTCTTCCGCCTCCTCCTCCTGAGAAGGAAAGTGATGACATGGATATTATAGAAGGTCCTTCCATACTAGAATATGAGAGACACATTGTTGATGATCCCATGGATCCCATGAACCGCTTGGATACTCCTCCATGTGATCCCCCTACTAGGAAGAGACCACCTTGCCTTCATGACACATTACAAGGTGCGGCAAGACATGTTATTTCCCATGTAACCTTTAGAGAAAGCAAGAATCCATTAAGGTATCAGGGATATGTTGTAGGGATGAGACATATGATTCAATTTGAGCCTCACACCTTTGAATAAGTCATAAAATAACAAGTCTAGAAGGATGCTATGGCTAAATAATATGAATCAATTATGAAGAATGATGTATGGGATGTCATTCTGAGACCAAAGGGGAAATCTATGGTGACCTCAAAATGGATATTCAAGATCAAGAATGGACCTTATGGAAGCATGGACATCATATAGCTTTTTAATAATATTGCATACCTTCTCATCTTGCTTGCATTTTATCCTTGCTTCTTCCACCTAATTTGGTTGTGGAATGGAAATAACACATGATGAACCCTTTGTATCTTCCTCTTTGTTTGAGAGTGCATTTGGCACAATGTTTTTCCCCTTTTCTATAGATAATCTCAAAGTCATAGCCTAGCATTTTTTTATTCCATTTTTGTTTCTCTTATAAAGATATTGTTTTTAACAAGAATTATTTCAAAATATCATGATCTATTTTTACTTTGAAGTGCTTCACATTACAGAAGGAAACCATTTCTTAATTGCATGTAGTATGGCCAACAATTATTTTTCATAAATGGGTATAAGTAAGTTCTTTCCTTTAAGTTGGTTGCCTTCAAAGGAAAGGGGCATTCCTTCTTGCATTAAAACTAGACCAAATCCATGGCCTAAGGCACCACACTCCATAATGAAGATTTTTGTGAAGTCAGGTGTGGCTAGAACATGAGTTGTACACATATCCTCTTTATTTATTTTCAAAATATTTGGTTTCTCCTTAAATATAATAAATTTCTTCCTTCTTCAATAAGATTGTTAGTGGTGATACTATTCAACCATAATTCTTAACAATTTTTTTGTAGTATCCTATCAATCCTAGGAATCCTCCCAGTTTCTTTAAGGTATTTGAGATTAGTCATTCCATTATAGCTTTAATTTTCTTAGTGTCCAATTTGACACCTTCATGAGATACAATATGACCAAAATACTATGCTTCTTGAACCTTAAAGGTATACTTGGAAGACTTTTCATATGGTTGTTCTTCTAATAGTGTTAAAGACTCTATCAACATGTTGTACATGATTTTCCCAAGATATTTTGTAAATTAAATTTTCTAAGGAAGAGTTTGAAAAAAAAAATTCATCAAAGTTTGAAATGTTGAAGGTGCATTAGTAAGTCAAAATGGCATAATGAAAAACTCATAATGATAATAATAGGAAATTCATATTTGATTGTCATTTTGTTCATTTTTCTATAATTTTGACACATACACCATGAACCTTACTCTTTTATAGCCATCAACACTAGTGAAGAAAAATCACTTTGGCTAAGTTGAATGATGTCAAATTTTAACATTTCTGGAAAAATATGTTGAGAATGCAACAAGATGATGGAGCTTAGTGGAAAGGAGTCGCCTTCACTAAGTGGGCCCACAGGCAAATTTTGGCGCAAAGTCTATTTTTAGACTATGTCTATTTTTAGACATATGGATCATGGTCTATGAGTTGCAGGATGCTATTTGTGGATGATTGATCATGTTGGGAAAAATAGATGGACTTCTACTTTTGGATCATAGCGGTGTGATCAGAGTCTATTTTTAGACTGCCAGTCAAAAATAGAAAAGTCAAATATTATTAGCCCTTAATAATATTTGGACTATAAACATTATCTTATTCTCTTGGAGCACTTCAGTTTGAGCTACAGATGTGGCACATGCAGCTGACAGAAGGAAATATGAGTTTCCTTATGTGTTACTGGAGCTACTGCATGCAATACTTCAGTTGGAACTCAAGTGATTGTGTTTAGTGGAGTTGACAGTGGAGTTGATGGAGTTGTGTTCAGTTTGACTTTGTTAAATTAGTTGTATTTATTCTAACTGGCAAATAGACTAAGTGATGAGTTGTGTGAATTAGTTATTAATTAATTCACTAATTATTAACTCATAAAGCAACTGAAGAATACATCAGTTAACTCAGTGCATGCACAGTTCAGTGGAGACAGGTGTTAGAGGTAAGTGAAAGGGTGAGTTGTGACTATCAGTTGTGCATGAGATTTGCACAAATCATGGATTGAGTAATGCCAATGAGCATTGTGCAGTATATGCCCAGTGAAATAGCCTAATCTCACATGATTTTCACTTGGGATTGTGCAATAGAGGCAGGCAAAGCAGCGGAGGAGATTTGAACCTATGATTGGAGCAGATCTGAGCTAGTTTTGTGTGTAACAGGTGGAGATAGTGCTGAGTACTTGCGAGGAGTATTGTACTATGTATTGTTACATGTTCTCAATCAATATAATATACAGATAGTTTGGGTTTTTAGCGAGATGCTTTCCCCAGATACATACTATGTTGATATGTGTAATTGATGCTTCTATGTGCGCATGTTATTGTTTCTGATTCTGCAAATTGATGATCAACGTAGAGGACGTTATGTATTATGCATGTTCTGCAAATAAGTGTATAATTAGGATAATCTCTGTGAATATGTGTCATATTATTCAAAATTTCTACATGGTATCAGAGCTATGGAGATCGGAGCTGTATTGATCATCAGATCTATTATTCAGAAAGTGTTTACATTTTATTTCTTCAGGCAGAGTCTGTAATTGGGCCAGGTAGCCTCTGGATTCATCCTTCTTTTGGAAGGTGAGATATCCGGTGAATGCCCATACAGTCAATCTCTGTATGAGAAATACTTTGTTCCCACAAATTTTAGATCGGAAGCGGTTGAGTTTTGAGCTGGTGGAATCCGAATTTGCAGCAGTGTTTTCTTGGTGTCAAAGTTGAGATATCTTTCACCGGATTGCGATTGGAGTATGCCCTTGAGGGAAGCTTGAACGATATTGCATGGAAGGATAGGATGGAGGTGGTGTTAGATGACAACGGGTTGAAGGAGTTCGTAGATGTGGATGTCCCAAAGCCTACTAATGCTGCTCAAGTTGAGGCTTGGCAAAAGAAGATAGCAAAGTGTCGAAAGATTCTGTTGGAGGGCGTGAAGCATCACATTGTGTCTAGCCTCCATGGGAAGGCTTCTCCACACTTGATGTGGAAAGCATTAACATATCTATTCCAAAGCAAGAGCGACCAGAGGAAGTTGGCACTCAAGGATAAACTCAGAAACATAAAGTGTGAGAAAGGTGACAGTATACCCAAGTATCTCACGAAGTTCACCCAATGCCGGGATGAGCTGGGAAGTGTGGGGGTGACTGTCAATGATGAGGACTTGGTGAACTTGGATCTACTTGGTCTTCCGAAGAGTTTGCATTCTTATCAGGACTCTGTCAATGGTCGGGAGAAATTGCCAGGATGGGAGAGACTTTGGTCGGATCTTGTGCAAGAGGAGATCAGGCGGAATACCAGGGACGGATCTTCATCAAAGGCAATTGATGAAGAAAATTGTGCTTTGGATGCCAAAGCAAAGAAGGGGAAGAACAAGAAAGCTTCTCTTTCCGGTGAGAAAGGCAAGAAGCAGGACATGTCCAAGGTGAAGTGTTTTCACTGTCACTAGCACGGACACTATGCCACCAATTGTCCGCAGAAGAAGAAAAATAAGCAAGCTGCTGGATCTGCAGTGGGAGAGGCTCTAGCCTCGCAATTTGAGCTGGATTTTTCATTGATCGCATGCTTGGTATCAAGTGTGATGGGATAGGTATGGTTCTTGGACAGTGGTGCGTCTTTTCACATGACAGGAGATCGAGATTTGTTTTCTGATCTGGATGAGAAAGATCTTGGAGTGCACATCGAGATGGGCGATGATGGTAGATACAGTGCGACCGGTATCGGTACCATTTCCTTTGAGAGAGAGTCTGGTAAACCCTTCGTATTGAAGGAAGTGATGCATGTTCCAGGATTGATGAAGAATCTTATCTCTGTGGCAATGTTAGAAGACAAGGGATATGATGTTGTTTTTAGCGAGGGAAAGGCTTTCCTGCACAGTAAGACAACTGGAGAAACCTGGAAGATAGGGGTTCGAGTCAAGAACCTTTATCAGTTGCATGTAGATGGATGTGCAGCAATGGCATGCGAGGCAGAAGGAGTGGTGAGCCAGAATGATGGAAAGCTGTGGCACCGGAGATTGGGCCACCTTCACCATGGAGCCTTGAAGATACTGCAGCAGATTTCTACTGGGCTTCCTAAAGGCACTCTTGTGCAATCAGATCAGTGCAAGGGGTGTATTTTGGAAAAGTTTGTGAAAGCCACCTTTCACGAGAAGGATAGTCGCACCACGACGATCCTTGAGAGAATTCACACAGACGTGTCTGGACCTTTCTCAGTAGCTTTGATAGTAAAGCACAGGTATTATCTGATATTTGTTGATGATTTCTATAGAAAGTGCTAGATCTTCTTCATGCAGAAGAAGAGCGAGACATACTCAAAGTTCTATGAGTTCAAAGCACTGGTCAAGAAGGAATCGGGGAAGAAGGTGAAGGCTCTTAGGAGCAATAATGGTGGTGAATTTATCTCTGGTGAGTTCAAGGATTTCTGCAGTGCAGAAGGGATTCGAAGAGAGCTCATAGCTCCCCATAAACCACAACAGAACGGGGTTGCTGAGCGGAAGAACAGAATGATCGTGGGTGTTGCACGGGTGATGTTGCATGATCAGGGCCTACCCCTTCACTTGTGTAGAAATTTTGAATAATCTAACACATATTCACAGAGATTATCCTGATCATACAATTATAAGCGGAACATGTATAATACATAATCTCCTCTACGTTGATCATCAATTTACAGAAGCAGAAACATCCACAGGCACACATAGAAGCATCAATCAAACTCATAAACACAGTATGTATCCCGGGGAAAGCATCTCGCTAAAAACCCCACACTATCTGTATATTATATTGATTGAATCATGTAACAATACAAAGCATAATACTTCTCACAAGTATCTCCACCTGTTACACACAATACAGCTCAGATTTGATCTCCAAATCTCCCCCGCTGCTTGCCTGCCTCCACTGCTCAATACCTGCTCAAGAACTGATGAGAATAGCTTCCCAAACTCGATTTTACACTGCAAAATAGTCACCCACACTATGTTGGACGTGAGCAACAGCTATAATATCATGAAGATATGTGAGCAAACTCATTGGCATACTCAATCCTTTGATTGTGCAAATCATCATGCACAGCTATAGTCACAACTGATAGCAATCTGATCCTCTAACACCTGTCCCTGCTGAACTGAACATGCACTGACATGCAACTGAGTTAACTGATGTATTCTATAGTTGCATTATGAGTTAATAACTTGTGAATTAATTAATAACTAATTCACCCAACTCATCTTTAGTCTATTGATCAGTTAGACTAAATACAACCAGTTTAACAAAGCTAAACTGAACACAACTCCATCAACTGTACCTCCAGTCCACTAAACTCAACTCACTTGAGTTCTAACTGAAGTCATGCATGCAACAACTCAACTGACTCATAAGAAAAATGAATTTCCTTCTGACAGCTGCATGTGCCACTTCCGTAGCTCAAACTGAAGTGCTCCAAGAGAATAAGATTAAGTTTATAGTCCAAATATTATTGTGAGATAATAATATTTGACTTTTCTATTTTTGACTTTGATCACTCACACTGTGATCACTCACACTGTAATCACTCACACTGTGATCACTCACACTTTCATCAAAAATAGAAGTCCATCTATTTTTCCCAACTTGATCAATCATCCATAGACATGATCCATATGTCTAAAAATAGACATAGTCTAAAAATAGACTTGCGCCAAAAATAGCCTGCAGGCCCACTTAGTGAAGGTGAATCTTTTCACTAAGCTCCATCATCTTGTTGCACTCTCAACAAGCATTTCTTGTTGCACACTTTTCAACACTCCCTCTCAACAAGAAAGGCTTCCTCTCAAACCCGATCCTGTAACTCTGGAATGTTCTCCATGCAACACATTTGGCCGGTCCACTTGCTCTGTCATCAAAGTCTCTGACTGCTATTGCCTCTGTCAACTGAAACTCTGCATCTCTGTGCTCTTCAGTATCTGACTGCTCTAGCCTCTGTCACTTTGATCTCTGACTGCATCCGTGCTGCTGCTGGTTCTATCTCCCAGCATTGCATCCGCACTGCACCTCCCAACTGACCTCCCTGTTGGGATAGAAACATCCTCTGATGCTGAAGCTCTACCTGCTGCTGACAAGTGCTCCCTCTCTGACATCTGCGCTACTGCAACATCTCCATGCATCTCGCACCATTGCACACCTCTCTGTGCCACCTAGCACTGTGCAAAACACTTGTGCCTCTCGCATTGCTACAGCCTGCTAGCTATGCGCTGTCCTGGGATTCCCTGCATTGTCGCTCTCTCTGCCGCTCCATCCGCATCTGTCTCTACCCAATCAGTCAGTTCCTGCTACTACACATCGGGGCTCCCGTAGCAAGGTCTCATCCAAGAGGTTGGGTACCTCAAGGATCTTGCCCCTCCTCCTTGGGACAATCAATCCACATCACCCCACCTCCTACCTGGAGGTATGGCTGCATGCGATCCCTCAGCCCACCTGGCTTGAAGTTTCCCCCTACTGGAGGTCTCTGGATGAGTAGATGTCTCTACTCGATCTCCTCTCAGCTTCCCTTGTTGTGGCTGCTCCACAACCTCCTGAAGCTGCTGCACCAATCGTGGCTCCTCCACAATCGTCTGAGACTTCTTCTGGCTCTGCATGTTGAGAGGTAATATACGCTCCCTCTCAACCACCAAGTCTCCATCAATTTCCTCGCTGCTCAAGGCTTTGCATGCATCTTGAACCTCAAGAGCATACAGGTTCCTGACCCGTGAACCAATCTCATGACAACGAAAGCATCTCACCTTCGACTTGTCAACCTTCTTCCCATCACTGGAAGAACAAGATTCGAAAAGAGAAACCTTCTCCTTCCCCTTCTTCGCCTTACTCGCTAAGGCACAGTTCTCCTCATCCTGCATGGATGAAGAACCGTCTCTGATGCTCTGTCTAATCTCCTCCTGCATCAAATCCGACCATGGTCGTTCCCAATTTGGCAGTTTCTCCCTTCCATTCACCGAGTCCTGGTAGCTATGCCAACTCTTAGGAAGGTCAAGGAGTCCTAGACTCACCATCCTCATCATCAATAGTAACCCCCACACTTCCCAGCTCATCTCGACACTGAGTGAACCTCGTGAGATACTGGGGCATACTATCTCCATTCTTGAACTGAATGTTTCTGAGTTTTATCTCTTGCTTTGGAATTAAATTCGAATTCCACCAGCACAAAACTCAACTGCTTCCGATCTAGAATTCGTGACTGAATAGTAGATCTAATGATCAATCCTCGCTTGATATCCTGTAAAAATCTCTTCTACAAATCAAGCTGCTCCGATACCATGTAGAAATTTTTTCTACAAATCATCTAGCTCTGATACCATGTAGAAATTTTGAATAATCTAACACATATTCACAGAGATTATCCTGATCATACAATTATAAGCGGAACATGTATAATACATAATCTCCTCTACGTTGATCATCAATTTACAGAAGCAGAAACATCCACAGGCACACATAGAAGCATCAATCAAACTCATAAACACAGTATGTATCCCGGGGAAAGCATCTCGCTAAAAACCCCACACTATCTGTATATTATATTGATTGAATCATGTAACAATACAAAGCATAATACTTCTCACAAGTATCTCCACCTGTTACACACAATACAGCTCAGATTTGATCTCCAAATCTCCCCCGCTGCTTGCCTGCCTCCACTGCTCAATACCTGCTCAAGAACTGATGAGAATAGCTTCCCAAACTCTATTTTACACTGCAAAATAGTCACCCACACTATGTTGGACGTGAGAAACAGCTATAATATCATGAAGATATGTGAGCAAACTCATTGGCATACTCAATCCTTTGATTGTGCAAATCATCATGCACAGCTATAGTCACAACTGATAGCAATCTGATCCTCTAACACCTGTCCCTGCTGAACTGAACATGCACTGACATGCAACTGAGTTAACTGATGTATTCTATAGTTGCATTATGAGTTAATAACTTGTGAATTAATTAATAACTAATTCACCCAACTCATCTTTAGTCTATTGATCAGTTAGACTAAATACAACCAGTTTAACAAAGCTAAATTGAACACAACTCCATCAACTGTACCTCCAGTCCACTAAACTCAACTCACTTGAGTTCTAACTGAAGTCATGCATGCAACAACTCAACTGACTCATAAGAAAAACGAATTTCCTTCTGACAGCTGCATGTGCCACTTCCGTAGCTCAAACTGAAGTGCTCCAAGAGAATAAGATTAAGTTTATAGTCCAAATATTATTGTGAGATAATAATATTTGAATTTTCTATTTTTGACTTTGATCACTCACACTGTGATCACTCACACTGTAATCACTCACACTGTGATCACTCACACTTTCATCAAAAATAGAAGTCCATCTATTTTTCCCAACTTGATCAATCATCCATAGACATGATCCATATGTCTAAAAATAGACTTGCGCCAAAAATAGCCTGCGGGCCCACTTAGTGAAGGCGACTCTTTTCACTAAGCTCCATCATCTTGTTGCACTCTCAACAAGCATTTCTTGTTGCACACTTTTCAACAACTTGTGGGCAGAGGCATGCAATACTGCACTATATGTGCAAAACTGTTGTCCTCACAAGATACTTGGCATGAGTACACCCGAGGAGGATTATTTTGGTAAGAGGCCTGACATTTCCCATTTGAGGATTTTTGGTTCTCCTGTTTACATGCATGTGATGAAGGATGCCAGGAAAAAGCTGAAGCCGACTGCAGAGGTTGGGATATTTGTGGGATACACTGATACGCCCCACAACTATCGTGTGTATTTTCCAGACAGTCGCAAGACTGTTGTGCGACGGGATATAAAATTTCAGGAGGAGAAAGCCATGAAGTGTTCACTTGAGAGGGAGCCACACTTTCATGCAGATGAGGAGCTATTAGTTCCTAAGGATGAGCTTCAGGACGTGGATCAGCCACAAGATGAAGTTCATGGAGTGGAAGAGACCACTCATGCAACGCCAACCATCAGAGGGCGCATGCGCACTACAGAAGCTGAGCGACTGGCTCAAGATGCAGAGAAGGTTGTAGGACCACCTACAACAGATCGCAGGCAGAGACAGTCACCTGATTGGTACACTAGATACATGGCTCTTGTGAGCAAATGTGTCATGACGGAGCCATCCTCTTTCGAGGATGCTATGGAGGAACCCACATGGGCAGATGCCATGGTGGAAGAGTATGATTCGATTGTCAGAAACAGTGCATGGGAGATTGTCCCAAGACCGGAAGGGAAATCAGTGGTGGGTTCGAGATGGATCTACAAAGTGAAGCAGGCAGCTGACGGGAGTGTTGAGAAGTACAAGGCAAGATTTGTTGCCCGAGGCTTCTCACAGATAGAGGGGATCGATTATGAGGAGACCTTTGCACCTGTCGCAAGGTATTCTTCCATACGGACGATTCTTGCTCTCTCAGCACAGATGGAGTGGCACATTCATCAGATGGATGTGAAGACTGGGTTCCTCAACGGATTCATTGAGGAGGAAGTGTATATAGAGCAGCCCAAAGGTTTCGATATCTTCAGCAGCGAGTCACATGTGTGCAAGCTCAAGAGAGCATTGTATCGGTTGAAACAAGCACCTCGTGCTTGGTATACACAGATAGACAACTATTTCACCGGACTTGGATTCTCCAAGAGTGAGGCAGATCCTAACCTGTACCAAATTGTGGTGGAGGGTAAGTTTCTTATCATTGTACTTTATGTAGATGATTTGATTCTAACGGGAGATGAGCTGTTGATACATTCATGCAAGGAGGATCTTGCTCGGAAGTTTGAGACGAAGGACTTGGGCCTCCTTCATTATTTCCCAGGATTGGAAATATGGCAGCACAATGGTGGACTATTTGTTTCTCAGGGTAAGTATGCTCGGGAGATACTGGAGAAGGTCAACATGCATGGCTGCAAGCTTGTTGATACTCCTCTTCCTGGAGGTTGGAGGAAGGAGGATGCTACTTCAGCGGAAGTAGTGGATGCCATTGTTTATCGACAGTTGGTGGTGTCACTTATGTATCTAGTCAATACACAACCCACTATATGCTATGCAGTTAACCAGTTTTCACAAGCTATGGTTAAGCCAACCAAGCTCTTCTAGAAGGCGGGCAAGCATGTATTACGTTATATTAGAGGCACATCGGGATATAGATTGTGGTACAGACAGGAGGATGAGGTGAAGCTATGTGGCTTCACGGATGCAAATTGGGCAGGGAGATAAACGGTTGACATCAGGTACCATCATATCAGATATTGTGTGCAGCGGAGAATCATGTTACTTTCATACATTCCAACAGAGGATCAGGATGCTGATATCTTGACGAAGGCACTCACCAGGAGCAAATTCGAGTACCACCGAGACAGGATAGGGGTTGTTGATAATCCATATCTTGTTGAGAGGGAGTGTTGAGAATGCAACAAGATGATGGAGCTTAGTGGAAAGGAGTCGCCTTCACTAAGTGGGCCCGCAGGCAAATTTTGGCGCAAAGTCTATTTTTAGACTATGTCTATTATTAGACATATGGATCATGGTCTATGAGTTGCAGGATGCTATTTGTGGATGATTGGTCATGCTGGGAAAAATATATGGACTTCTATTTTTGGATCACAACGGTGTGATCAGAGTCTATTTTTAGACTGCCAGTCAAAAATAGAAAAGTCAAATATTATTAGCCCTTAATAATATTTGGACTATAAACATTATCTTATTCTCTTGGAGCACTTCAGTTTGAGCTACAGATGTGGCACATGCAGCTGACAGAAGGAAATACGAGTTTCCTTATGTGTTACTTGAGCTATTGCATGCAGGACTTCAGTTGGAACTCAAGTGATTGAGTTTAGTGGAGTTGACAGTGGAGTTGATGGAGTTGTGTTCAGTTTGACTTAGTTGAACTAGTTGTATTTAGTCTAACTGGAAAATAGACTAAGTGATGAGTTGTGTGAATTAGTTATTAATTAATTCACTAATTATTAACTCATAAAGCAACTGAAGAATACATCAGTTAACTTAGTGCATGCACAGTTCAGTGGAGACAGGTGTTAGAGGTAAGTGAAAGGGTGAGTTATGACTATCAGTTGTGCATGAGATTTGCACAAATCATGGATTGAGTAATGCCAATGAGCATTGCGCAATATATGCCCAGTGAAATAGCTTAAGCTCACGTGATTTTCACTTGGGATTGTGCAATAGAGGCAGGTAAAGCAGCGGAGGATATTTGAACCTGTGATTGGAGCAGATCTGAGCTAGTTTGTGTGTAACAGGTGGAGATAGTGTTGAGTACTTGCGAGGAGTATTGTACTATGTATTGTTACATGTTCTCAATCAATATAATATACAGATAGTTGGGGTTTTTAGCGAGATGCTTTCCCTGGATACATACTGTGTCGATATGTGTGATTGATGCTTCTATGTGCGCATGTTATTGTTTCTGATTCTGCAAACTGATGATCAACGTAGAGGAGGTTATGTATTATGCATGTTCCGCAAATAAGTGTATAATCAGGATAATCTCTGTGAATATGTGTCATATTATTCAAAATTTCTACAAAAAACACTCAATCTCACACTTTTATACATATACGGAGACTTGTAAGGCCTAATTCTAGGTGGTACATTTCTCGGTTGTAAATGAATATGGTCATGATATTAAACATGTAGAATACCCTTAGGCATCTATCCAAATACCCTAAAATTATCGTTGATAAATTTTTTGACATCCACTGGAGCAGATAAATTTTGCATATCGAGACCTATAATAGCTAATTCTATGTGGTGCATTTCCTAGTTGCAAATGAATAGAATTATCATGATCTCAAGCAAGTAGAAGACCCTTAGGCATCTCTCCAAATACCTTGGAATGATTTTTGATAACTTTTTGGAGATCCACTGAAGTAGAGGATATGGATGTTTGAACATATAGTGACCATAATTGTGTAATTACACCATCATATCCTTTTCCGAGTATTTTTATCATGTTGTTAGAACTTATCACTTATGGATGTTTCCCTTGGATACCTATAAGATCAATTTCCTTGCATTATTAGGTAAATCTGATGAAAATATATTGAAAATTAAGGGCCACTATTTCCAATTATGGTAATCATTGGACCCATAATACAACATCAACATTACCCATTTGGATTGCAATCATGGGACTATCAATAAACTCCCTCGTATTCAACTTAATACTATGGTACTTCCCTTAACAATTTATGATACTTGAATCTTTAATCATTACTTGAAAGTGTAGTGTTATAAATAGAAGGAAATTGAGATGTTTTGTTAATTCTTCATTTTAAAGTTATGGGTACATCCTAAATCAATAAACATTGATACATTTTACTTTTTATGTATCCTTCTATCTTGAGGGTTTGTGGAGACCCGATGTTAGTCATTACATGACAAGATATTACTCGAGTACTCTCTTCTATCACTAGATCTTGTGATGCTTCCAATTCTTGATCTTCTTCATCTTCACAATGTATATAGAATAATTTTCCCTCACTATACTTATTTTCGCAATTAAAACATAGTCCAGTTGCTCTTTTTTCATTCATTTGTTAAGGCATTGACCTTGTTAGTTAGGTGATGTCAGGACAACAAGCATGATGCCTGTTATATTTTTTAGTGGTCATTATTCTAGTAGACATATTTCTATTTTCAAATTTTCGTAGAAAAATAAAATCATGTTGTATGGATTTAGGTTCAAAGATACGTACCTCATGTTAGATGCTTTCCTGTAAATTTCCCATAAAGAGGTCTAAAAAATTATCTTCTAAAATACTTTTACCCTAAGACAAGTTTTGGAATTTTTGAATACGCTCTGTAACTAGACCTCTTTTCCAATGATTTACCAGTTCACCAAAGAATATATTTCTCTTAATCTCCCCATAATGTGTTATCAATTCAACCATAAAAATTGGACAAGATACAATAGAATACCTTTTCCTTTCACAAAGCAACTAGTACTATAAAAATTGATCTTGTCTTAAATGAAAATATGTAGTAGTTACCTTTTTTAAGGTTAACACTTGATGTAGATCAAAATATTGGTCCATCTAGAATATCCATGGTATAGGATCTTTACCATCAAACATCCTCATATGGATCTTCGAAATTATGAAGTAGTTTTTTAGCACTAACTCAAATTCTTGATGACGTGGATCTTGGAGTGAAAAATGATGGTTATGGTTCTATGATTTAATATTTGTGCTCTCCAGTTGTGATAAAATACTCCTCATATGTGATTTCTTCCTAGCATAGGTGTTCTCCTTACTTTTATTATTTCCTTGGGTCTTCATATTCGTTTTAGAAATCCTATCTTTGATAGAATATATTCCCTAGAAGTGATGGAATTTTGTATTTATTCCTTGATGGGTTTTTGTATTTATTCCTTATTTTCAATCATATTCTTCTTCTTTTTTATGGTCGAAATACATAAAAAAGTATAAGTATACACCTTCTACAAAATTGTGAATATAGAGCACAACTCTAATATTGATAAGAGAGCTAAGTTACACAATAAGTCCTTAAAAAATTGGAGTGCCTCCTACACACACACACCCACACATGTATTCACACATTGAGCATGTGGCCCCTTCATCCCTAAGTCAATCCTATTACATATACATTTACACATTACTAATATACATTCAACCCCATATATGCACTCCCTCCACCCCACTTTGGGTTGTACCATATACATTTAACCCAATATATGCCCCCATTGGGGCTATAAAGCTTTTCTGTTTCATCCATCATTTCCCTTTTAAGGTTTTCCTAAAAACATGGTAAATCCTCTTGTTTCAACATACTACCATTCATTTCATCAACATTATTATTTAATTGGAAGAACTTGTATTTTAAGTATTCACTTTCTTTAGATTTCATGTTTGGGTTTTTCTAAGAAGTACTAATAATATTTCTTATATACCCCTTTTCCATATAAGAAAATAATAATTCTCCTCTTTATCACGAATTTTCAATAACTAATAATCAAAAGTTATACGAATTGTAGGTTACATATTTTAAGCCCTAAATTGAAGATTGTTTTGGCTGGATAATCTGTTCGTGACATAAATACGAAATTTGAATCCTTTTGAGTCTAAAATTCTAGTGTGTAGTACTTTGGTATGTTTTCTCTACAATTCCATAGGTTTGATAAAGATTTGATGTGCCAAGTTGAAGTTATGATGACTTTACCAAAACTTGTTGATTTTTTTCCTCTTCCCAAGAGTGAACTTGTACAATGTGACATGTGTTCAATTTTTCAAATATGATTATGAAATTTTTACTTGAGATACTTTAGTATGTCTTTTTAGATCCCTAATAATTCACATTCTTAAACTTCTCTAGGAGAATGTTATAGTGAACCTAATAACATGACTAGTTTAAGAAAATATTTTTTGACTAAGCATATGTGATCCATAAATAGCCATGGATATTCCACTGGACATTCATCACAACAGATCTGATAATAATATATTAAAATATTGTATTTTAACACTATTACAACTTTATTTAAATTCTAGATCTGTAGATTTTACTATAATTATTGCATGCATGTGAATGTAAATTATGTAGAAAAGTAGAGAATGAAAAAATAATCTCACACGCACATAAGACACAAGATATTCTCTCTCAAATACCCTTTCGGGAGAAAACTCGGCTAGAAGGTGACGTCGCTTCACTCTCTTTCTCTGTCTGAAAATATGGTTGTAGGTACAAAGAAGTAATGTCTATGGCCCATGGGCTACTACAATGCACGAATCCTCTCTGTGTGTCCTACCTCCTATCTCTCTGGACTATCTTTGCTTAGCTATGGAACAAAATGTTCTTGAAAGAATGGAATGTCTCTTTCTCCTAGTGGCCTGGTTATAGCACTGCCTGATATCCTACTAGTGGTTAATTTTGACTAGATCAACTCTTAACTAGAATTATAAAATAGACTCTTCTAGAGTCTTTTACATCACAAACATGTGGCTAGCCCCTTTTCCATGAATAATGGGGGTTGATGTGGCATCCTTCTGAACTATAGGTGTGAAAACATAAAGGTCAACTTCTGAGTGGCATAAATTTTGCATACCAACTTCGAATGACGTGCTTCTTGCGCAGTTGGAAAGGTATCTATGTGTAGAATAGCATGAAAAGGTGTGGTGAAAAAGTAGCAAAGTTGTACCACAAAAACGTCATTTTATGCCTCAAAATGATCCTCGAAGGTTTCAGACCCCGTTACGCCAAACTGGGTCCCGCTAGTAAAAATGGTCTCGTGAGTTGATTCCTTCACTTTTTCCACTCCAAATGAATCAAGATGGATGACAGAAATTATAATGATCCAATTCATATCAATATTCCTTAACTTTGATAGGGTATATCGTTAAAAGTATAACAAAACAGAGTATGAAATTCTTATTATCTATAACCTAATATCTCTCCTCTATATCCAAACTATTTTGTAATCTGAATGTTCCCAGAAAAGCATTTATAGTGAAAATTTCAAGATGGCTTGTTTGAAATCGATTTAAAAAACATTCACAAACCCTAATTCCATAAGGTTCATCTTTGAAAGTATAACAAAAAAAAACTTAAAATTTTGGCTAAATGTGTTTCATTATCTCTCCTCAATATTCTCAAGATTTTTTTGTCTAAAGTTTTCAAAGAACATTTTAGAAGGGAAAAAATAAGTCTTGATTGAAGTAGAAAAAAACCTTAGGATCATAGCTCTCATACCAAATACTATGAGTTATACACCTTAAAAAAGATAAGTAGTGAAAACTACACTCTCAGGGTGGAACCTCCTTTTAAAATGAATAATATATATATATATATATATATATATATATATATATATATATATATATATGATGATGATCCTAGGACTACATCTCCTTGGTATATATAGATATAAGAAATAAAGGGTAAAATTACAATGAAAGAGGCAATGAAATGTTCTAGCCACATAATATTATAACAATAGAAATATAATAAATCAATATCTAGGGCTTAGTAATGCATTTTAGGGTTAACATTGGGTTGTCTATGGCTTAACATGTTTCTATTCCAAGGGCCCCTTTAATAGCCATTTGCTTTCTAGGCTAGACTTCTCTATCTTCTTATTTATTCTCTTGAGAGAGATAAGGTTTCCTTCTAGGAGTACAATGGGAACTAATCTAATATGCATATATCTTCTTCTACTCCCTCATCCTCCATTATTATTCTCTTTTTCTTAGTTGATTTCATATGGTATTTTTTAAGTCTAGCAAGAATATAATCTTCATTTGATGAGTACATAATATTAATACCATATCTAAAATTTACTCCTTTCTTCATTAAATGATATTTCCCCATCATAGAAGCTCCTCCTCCATATGAGATGAAAAACATTCACGAAAATTTTGATCTTTTAACCTCTTTCCAAATGGCATACTACTAAGAAGGATATCTTCCCGGCATGAAAAGTTTCCACCTTTTCTAACTCCTCATAATCATCTTTGGTGTCCAAATCTACTGATGGAAGATCCTCCTATGACGGTTTTTTTCTTTTTTCTTGTTCGACACCATATTAATCAGATCCACAAACAATAAGGGCTTCTTCTAGGTAGAGGGAGTAGGACCACTAACAAAACCACAACTCTACATTTTTATGAGTCAAACTTTGTAACTACTATTTTTCAAGCATTGGAGGTCATACTTTTAGCATTGGCTATTTCTTGTAATATTTTTCCAACAATAACTAAATAGAGTTCCTCACAGATGGAGCTACCTTTTGATCAATAGGGATTAAAATTCTTTCCATATATGACTATGCCTATTAGGCATATCCCTTTTAGCACATATTCAAATGAAGAGGGCATACATATGACAAATAGAGCATGTGCATGTCATCTCATCTCATGTGATCTCTTATAACACAATATTTCCTTCACTTGCCAAGACTCAAAGTATAATTTTTTTTAGATGTCACAATTTCTAGGATAAAAAATGATTTTAATCCATTATCATTGAGAAAATAAAAGTGTATTTTTTTTAAATATCACAATTACTAGGATAAAAAATGATTTTAATTCATTATTATTAACAAAACAATTTTAAAGAAAAGTCTATATATATATATATATATATATGAAAAAAAAGTATGAGAGTAATTTTGTAGTGGTAAATATTTGTAACATTTAACATTTACATGTTGGCTCAATTTGAAAAAAATAAAAAGATTAAAAGTAATATATAACCTAAGAGATCTTAAAATATGGATAAATGAGTATAAATATTTCAATATTGTTTCAATTAATAATAAAATAAAATGTTTAAAGTAATCAAAATAATAAAATTCAATTTGTTATATTGTAATTTTATTTTTTTAATAAAATTATTAACAATTTTTTCACAAAAACATAATATACCTATCACATTCAAAAGTTATAAATTCATATTTATTTGACCATATAAATTAAAAAATTTAGTAAAAAACTAATAAATCAACATAGCAAACTCACTAGCCTACACCTCATCAATTAAAATATCAAATATTTCTACACCTAATGGATTAAAATATCAAATATTTACATTACTAAAGCGAAAAATTACAACTCATTTTCAAACGAAAAATTCTTAAAATTGTTGACTTTACTATTTTAATTTTTGCCGTGTGAAATACGAGCATTACGAAACGAAAAAACCGCTACTCGTTTTCAATGAAAATTTTCTTAAAATTGTTGACTTTACTATTTTTATTTTTGCCGTGTGAAATACGAGCATAAAAAACCGCTACTCGTTTTCAACGAAAATTTTCTTAAAGTTGTTGACTTTACTATTTTTATGTTTGCTGCCGTGTGAAATATAAGCGTTAAGATATGAAAAAATTGCTACTCGTTTTCAAAGGGATTTACATGAGTGATACGATGAGCGTGAGAGACGAAAGGAAAAATGTTAGCATTCTCGATTTCATCATTATTTTCGTCTTTGCCGTGTGAAATACGTAAGGGAAAATGGGTAGTCAAGTCTACAGAAATTTGCGGGGATGGGATGCATGGGATGCGATGCATGTGAAATTCCCAATTTTGTTTATTTTTAATATGTAAATTTAAAATATTTTATGATATTTTGTAAAAAAGTAGTTTAAAAATAGATAAAATGATTTTACAGATTTGTAAAAGTCATAATTTTAAATTGTTTAGTTTGCAAAATTCAAGTGTTTATGGAATTTTTAGGGT
Organism: Pinus tabuliformis; assembly: GCA_031772625.1. Lineage (NCBI taxonomy): Eukaryota > Viridiplantae > Streptophyta > Pinopsida > Pinales > Pinaceae > Pinus > Pinus tabuliformis. The sequence goes on along the minus strand of CM062807.1, from coordinate 825,838,405 downwards.
GATGAATGTGTATAAGCAATTTTACTAGCTTAACCTTTTTAAATTTAAGTAGAAATCTATTAAGTGGCATCATTCAACCATTAAGAAACCTTTTACAATTAAAAAGATTGGATTAGGCAAATAAATAAATTAGAATGAAGTATCCCAGTGACCTTGAACAATTACAACTACTTGGTCTCTTTGATATCAACAAAAACATTTTTTCTAGAAAGATTCATAATTCCCTTGCACCACTTAAACATCTAAGAAGACTTATCCTTCATCATAACCAGTTATAAGGAGGCATTCCTTTCAGCTTAGGAGATTGTATGAATTTGGAATTGCTCGACTTGTCTCATAATATGCTCATTGGAAACATAGCACAAGACATGTTTGAACTTTCTAATCTACAACTCTATTTGAATTTGTCATGGAATTTCGTAGAATGCTCCATGCCCATGGTGATTGGTAAATTGCAATGCCTCAAGCTATAGACATTTCTACTAATCGTTTAACTGAGATCATTCCACCTATACTTAGAACATGTAGCGAACTACAATAATTGAATTTATCTAGAAATTCCTTTAAATGATTCATTCCAGATTTCTTATGAGCCTAGATCTATCTTCGAACTCCTTGTCGATTGCAATTCTAGTGACACTCTAGAACTTGAGAATGCCTCGGTATTTGAATGTGTCTTTCAACAATCTCACAGGAGAAATTCGAAAAGGAGTTCATTTTGCAAATCAGACAATTGTGGTGTCCTTCATTAGAAATCATGGACCACAAATATTTGAATTACCTACATGTCCAACACCAGGAAACAATTTTGCATATGGGAAACTTTGACTTCTCACGAGCCATTTTTCAAAAGTTGGAGCATTGAAGGATCTCATAACAAGAGCTTCACATAACAACTAATGGATTTTCCGAGACCAACTTGTTGGTAACAAGCAGTATTGGATTTGTTTATAAAGGAATATTTTGTGATGGAACACTTGTTGCTATGAAATTTCTACAATTAGAAAATCACCAAGTTGACAAGAGTTTTAAAATCAAATGTAGTGTCTTGCAAAAGGTTCAACACCATAATCTAGTGAGAATCATAACCTCATGTTCCAACCACTATTTCATAGGTTTAGCATTTCAATTTATGCATAATGGAAGCCTAGAGAAACATTTATATCCTGATAACAATGACAACAATGGCGAGGATATGTGTGAATTGGGACTAAGAAAAAGGTTATACATTCTCATAGATGTGGCTCATGCCATAGAATATCTTCATCATTATTCTTATGTGCAATCATTGCATTATGATATAAATCCTAGCAATGTGCTTTTGGATGAAGACATGATAGGCCATGTAATAGATTTGGCATTTCAAGGTTAATTGGTGCAACCTCTGGGGATTCACTTACTTCAACACTTGCATTGAAATTTTCCACAGGCTACATTGCTCTAGGTTGGGATTTTTAACAAATTCAATCTATTATTGTTTTCTCATTAACAATTTTATGTAGTCTAGTGGATTAAAATCTCATGAAGGTTATGTTTAATGCACAGTATGGATTGGGTCAGGCAATTTCCACAAAAGGAGATGTTTATAGCTACAACATTTTATTATTGGAAATGCTTACTAGAAATAAACAAACTAGTGAAATGTTTGTTAATGACCGAAATTTGCACCAATGGGTGAACTTGGCATTTCCAAACAACGTGAATGAGGTAATTGACAACAATATTTTTAGTCGGTTGGCTAGACATGAATTTGATGAAAATAAGGTACATAAATTGTCTATTTTCTTTTTCTAACGATTGGTTTTCTTTGTTCAAAAGATTCACCTACTAAAATACCAACTATGAGAGATGTGGTAATGATGTTGGAGACTCTCAAAGAGGATTTGGTGCAGAATGTAGATTGTTCTGGGAGGTTAAGAAAAAATAGGTATGATTTTCTTAGCAATACAAATGTACCGAGGAATGATGCCTCTGCATCAATGATCAATGTTATTTTAAATTTTAGTTTGTTAATATTGTAACAAAAAAATGTTCTGATCTTTGCTATTATTATTACAATAGCCAAAAAGAATAAATTACTTCTCGTTATTCAAGAAAATATACATTATTGTGTTAGAATATCTACACGTGATTATTGGCAACAAGAAAATTTTATACTTTCGCAACACTATGTTGGATGGATCGCAATGTACATTTGGATTAATTTATTCCAAACTTATTATTTGATCTAAATTGGGTAATTATATTGATTTTAATCCATCTCAATGTATTTGGAGTGGAAAAAGTGGAAGAAACAACTCATGGCACCGTTTTTACCGGCGGGACCTAGTTTGGCAAAATAGGGTCTGAAACTTTCCAAGAGCATTTCGAGGCATCAAACAATAATTTTTTGAGGTAAAAAAATTCCGCTTTTGTGCTGCACCTTTTATCTTATTCTACACACAAAGACCTTTCCAACAGCGCAAGAAGCTTGTCAATCAGATTTTGTATCCAAAAGTTATGCCACTCAGAGGTTTACCTTCTTGTTTTCAAACCTAAAGTTTGGGAGGATGTCACGCCAGCTCCCATTATTCATGGAAAAGTGGCTAGCCATGTGTTTTTGTTGTAAAAGACTATAGAAGAGTTTATTTTTTAACTCTATTTAAGAGTTTTTGTATTCAAACTTAACCACTAGTAGGCTATCGGGTTGTGTTTAAACTGGGCCACTAGGAGAAAGAGGCATTCCATTCTTTCGAGAGCATTTTGTTTCATAGCTGAGCAAAGATAGCCAGGAGAGATAGGAGGTAGAGAACACATAGAGGATCTGTGCACTCTAGCAGCCCACGACCCACAAAGATGACTTCCTTTTACCTGCAACCATATTTCCTGACAGAGAAAAGGAGTGAAGCGACCTCACTTTCCAGTTAGGTTTTCTCCCAAAAGGTTTTCCCAAAGAGCATATCTTGTGTCTTATGTGTGTATGAGCTTATTTTTTCATTCTCTACTTTTCTGAATAATTTATATTCATATGCATGGACTAATTACAGTTAAATACACAGATCTTCAAGTTTAATAAACTGTAATAGTGTAAAATTTTAGTATTTTAATATATTATTATCAGATCTGTTGTGACGAACTTCCCATTGGAATATGCACGACAGTTTACAGATCATTTGGTATCATAGTAGGTTTCTTTGGGTATTTGTGGATATTTGTAGGGGATCTAGTTTGTCGGGGTTGAAAATCATAAAACCCTAATCATGGTCGATGAATCTGTAAATGAACCTCGTGATCCTGTAGAGGTGAGGTTTTGGCAGCTCGAACAACATGTCACGGATATAAACCAAAATGTAAACCTCCTCATGGCGGCCCTAAGAAATAAGTTGGGGATATTTGGAGAAGATGGGGGTTTGAATGTAGAGGACAAATCAAAATGGGGATCAAGAGATTGGAAAGAAATAGAGAACCAATCGAAGAAAGAACACAGAAAAGATCAACACAGTTCGAGTGTCGTGAATCAATCCCTGTTAAAAATGGAAGAAACAATCAATATCAAGTCATACCATGGCAAGATCGAAGCTCTAAATCTAAAGCACTAGTTGCAGCAACTGGAAGTTTATTTTAGCATCCATCAAATTGAGGAATGGAAAAAGATCTCATTCACGTAACTGAAATTAGAGGGCCATGGATTGAATTGGTGGGAGAGATGCATAGAAACCCTTAGGTTGGAGGGATAACCTCTAGTTACCAAGTGGGAGGATTTCAAAACCCTCATTAATTCATAGTTTTATCCCATTGGATACGTGGAGGACTAGTGGATCCGGTGGCATTAATTCAGGCAAAAGTCGGGCCAAAGTGTGCAAGAGTACACCACAGAATTCAGAAAGATGTATATAATGTTGGGTATGTATCCAAAGAACCCAGATATACTCCTCAAGTATTTTGGGGGTCTGCAACACCACCTGTGTGAGCAAGTGATGTTGTTCAAGCCCAAATTGGTGGACGAGGCTTGTGTACAGGCATAATACCTAGAGAATCTAGGCCTAAAAAGAGCACAATCAAGTTGATCAAAGCAGAAGGAGAAAATGGAAGCTTCTAATGAGGGGAAGAAGAAGCAAAAAGGGGGAAAGGATAAAAATATGACAACCACAACACAACAGTGCAAAGATCCTAGCAATCACTACAACATTGATGGCCATACAGAGGAGAAGTGTTGGAAGTTGCATCCAGAGCTAAACCCAAAAAACAAGAAGATAATAAAAAGAAGAATCTCATGGCCATGATTCAAGCAACCAATTTCAAAGCAGCTTAGAGATGGATGAGAAGATCGTATGTACATCAGTGCAAAAGGAGGTGAATCTGATTATCCTTCAGCAACATGAAGAGAAAGAAATGACCAAACTCTTCCATATAAAGATACAAGTCAAGAAGACAAAGATTGATGCTATGTTTGACTCAGGATCACAAGTAATTCATTGCAATAGAGATGGTCAAGAATTTGGCCCTAGATGTTCGTGATCATCCAAACGCATATCCACTGGGATGGGTAAATAAGGATGTAGAGCTAAAGGTAACAAAATGGTGAAAAACTAGATTTGCTATCAGTGTTGATTTTTTTTATGAAGTAGATATGTATGTGGTTCCCCTTGATGTATGTGGAGTCAATATTGGGAGTCCATACATGTACATGCATAATGAAACATTCATGAGGAGATCTAACTATTACCTGCTCATCAAGGATGGAAAATTATTTATCATCAACGTGCATAAAGTAAAGTTGGAAATTTCACTTGCAAGTGCCAACCAAGCCAAGAAATTGATCAGTTCCAACAATAAGTATGTTTTATTGTTTTTAAGAGAAATTCAGTTTGAAGAGGAGTCAATAAGAGGCAAGGTATCCTTGGAGGGGTGTACTAATAAACAAAAACAAAATCTTGAGGAGTTGTTACATGCATACAAGGATGTGTTCCAAGATCCTAAAGTGTTACCACCTAAGAGAGAAGTGGAGCACGAGATCCAGCTATTTCCAGACTCCCCATTTCCAAATATTGGGTTGTACACGAAGTCTATTATAGAAGCAAGTGAGGTGAAGAAACAATTGCAGGAGTTGTTGGAAGAGGGTGTCATTTTACTGAGTACATCACCATGTGGGCCACCCATCATCATTGTGCCAAAGGATGGGACTTGGCGGATGTGTATAGATTACAGGGCGTTGAATAAAATCACACTTAAGAATAGATACCCCTTGCCCGGAATAAACGATATGCTAGATTAGTTACATCAAGCAAAGTATTTCACCATGTTGGACTTGAAGTCGAGATCACACCACGTTCGAGTCAAAGAAATAGATACATGGAAGACCGCCTTCAAAACCAAGCAAGGTTTGTATGAATGGTTAATTTTGCCATTTTACGTATGTAATGCACCAGCTGCGTTTATGAGATTAATGAATGATATACTGCACCCTTTTATAGATTCATTTGTTATTATCTATCTCGATAATATACTAGTATATAGTTCGACCTGGGAGGAGCACATTTCACATTTGATGCAAGTGATGGAAACATTGAAGAAGCACCAAATACTATCAAATCTCAAGAAGTGTGAGTTTGCGCAACATTCTTTGGTGTATCTGGGGTATGTGATCGGTGGAGGAGAGCTGTTGATAGATCTTTCCATGATAGAGGCCATCATGAAATGGTCGGTGCCTACTAATGTTTATGAGGTTAGGAGTTTCATTGCAGCATCACAGTACCTGAGGAAATTTACAACCTTATTTTTAGTAGTAGCAACATTGCTCCATGCCATAACAGCAAGTGGCAAGAGTTTCCAATGGGGGAAAGGTCAGCAGAAGGCTTTCGATGAGTTAAAGAAGAATATCAGTCACACACCAGTTTTGGAATTACCAAACTTGTAGTGGCCCTTTGAAGTGGAGACAAATGTGAGTGGGTATGTTATGGGAGTTGTCTTGTTGCAAGGAGGAAGGTTTGTTTGCTACCATTCTGAAGTATTTCATGGGGGAGTTCTTAACTACCCTACATGGGATAAGGAGATTTATGCCATGGTGCAAGCTGCTAAGAAGTGGAAGCATCATCTGATGGGAAAGGAGGCAGTAATCCACACAGAACACCAACCATTAGAGTACTTCCAAGACCAGAGTAAGCTACAGCAGATCGAGAATTCAAGTAGATGGGTTTTTACAACAATTTCATTTGGTGATCAAGTATAAGAATGGTAGCACAAACAAGTTGGTCGATATGCTTTTAAGGTCACCCACATCAAAGATTATAGTTTTGGGGACTCTTATGAACATGGAGCCATTCACCCATGATGCATACAGAGAGGCATATTTAGAAGATGAGGACTTCAAGGAGGTGTATCATCAATTGCATAGTTAGAGTCATGTGCATGATGGAGACAACACCATTGACTACCATCTCTAGGATAGGTTACTCTATAGGTTGGATAAGCTACGTGTTCCTAAAGGTGAGCATTTGCTGCTTATTAGAGAGGCTCACACCTCCAAGGTTGTAGGGCACTTTGGTGTAGGGAAGACCATGGCTAACTTGCAGAGGTATGCGTACTAGCCCAAAATGCAAGAGGAGGCAGCTAGGTTCATCAGAAGATGCATGCTTTGTTGTACCAACAAGCCTAGCAACAAGAAAAAATATCTATATCATCCCTTTACTATACTTACTCATCATTAGGAAAGAATTTCAATGAAATTTTTGGGAGGTTTACTGACAACCAGGAAGGGACATGACTACCTGTTCATGGTAGTTGATAGGTTCAACAAGATGCGCATTATGATGACCTATAAAAATACCATCAGTGGACAAGAAGAAACAAACTTGTTCTTTTGATAGCTTTAGGTGCACTTTGGGATACCAAGGAGCATCATTTCAAACATGGACGCAAGATTTCTTAGTGAATTGTGGACTACATTATGGGAGAAGATGGACACAAATTTGAAGAGATATACAACATTCCATCCACAAACAAATGGGCAGACATAAGTAGTCAACAAGACTTTGGTGTAGCTTCTGAGGGGATACAACTAGAAGCATATGAAGACTTGGGATGAAAATCTGGTATATATATAACATTCTTATAATAGAGCAGTCCACACTTCTATCTTAAAGTACCCATTTGAGACTTGTTTTGGATATCTTCCACCTTCACCTCGGGATATTTCATATGGGTAGCAAAGAGGAGTGAGGGAAGATCTTACAGGATATTCTTTGAGGTCTGAAAATTTTATAAAAAGGATCAGGCATATCCATCTACAGGTACTAAAAACACTACAAAAGTCGTAGGAGAAGTATAAGGCCAGGCATGACAACACAGAATAGAGAAATCATTCAAGGTGGGAGGTAGAGTATGGCTACAATTGAACAAGGACAGGTTGTAGGGGATTGGTAATAAAATCAAGGCTCTATGGTATGGTCCCTTTGAGATACTGGAAAAGGTGGGTGATAATGCCTATCGACTCAATTTACCACCATATACACATATTTACTCAGTTTTGAATGTAGATAATTTGAAATTCTATGAGCCTTCCTTGCTAGATCAGGAAGAGGAACATGTCCTACCTTTTGTGGAGGATTTGGAACCAGATGCTCAGGTAGAGTTGACAGAAGATACATTTTTGCAGAAGAGGTCTAGAACTACAAGACAGGGGCAACATGACTTTTGGCAGATTTGGTTGAAGGGACAACTTCCACCAAAAGTTTAATGGTACACCAGAGAGAAGGTGGAGGAAAATGTTTCTCACCTCATTCAGTAAAATATTTTTGGGACCAAAATCCTCCCAAAATGGGGAGGTGTGATCCGAATTGGATCATTATATTTTTTTTATCCATCTTGATGAATTTGGAGTGGAAAAAGTGGACGAATCAACTCAAGGGACCCTTTTTTACTAGCGGGACCCAGTTTGGCGAAACAAGGTCTGGAACCTTCCGAGTGCATTTTCAGGCATCAAACGATTTTTTTTGGGAGTAAAAGTTTTTGCTTTAGTGAAGCACCTTTTCATGCTATTCTACACACAGAGACCTTTCCAACAATGTAATAAGCGTGTCAATTAGAGTTCGTATTATAAAATTATTGCACTCAGAAGTTGACCTTCCAGTTTTCACACCTACAGTTCAGGAGGATGTTACGTCAACCCCCATTATTCATGGAAAATGGGATAGCCACGTGTTTGCGATGTAAAATGCTCTAGAATAATCTATTTTGTAACTCTAGTTAAGAGTTGATTTAGTCAAACTTAACCACTAGTAGGTTATCGGGTTGTGTTATAATCAGGCCACAAGAGGGAAGAGGCATTCCATTCTTTCAAGAGCATTTTGTTCCATATTTGAGAAAAGATAGCCAGGAGAGATAGGAGGTAGAGCACACAGAGAGGATTTCTACACTATAGCAACCCATGAGTCACGGGCATTACTTCTTTGTACCTGCAACCATATTTCTAGATAGAGAAAGAGAGTGAAGCGGCCTCACCTTCCAGCTGGATTTTCTTCCAAAAGGGTTTCCCAAAGAGCATATCTTGTGTCTTATGTGTATGTGAGCTTATTTTTTCATTCTCTACCTTTCTGCATAATTTACATTCGCATGCATGCACTAATTATAGTTAAATCCACATACCTTAAAGATTAATAAAATGTAATAGTGTAAAATTTTAGTATTTTAATATATTATTATCAGGTCTATTGTGACGAATTGTCCACATGAATATCCATGGAAGCTTATGGATCATTATTAAATTTGGTTTAATTTATTACATGAATGCCAATACACATGTTCATGAAGTAAAATATTAAAATATTGATTATGTTTTTCCCCAGGGAAAAATCATAATTTTCTATTAGTAAGAAAATTACATGTTGTAGATGCATGAGTGGCATTGCATATGTTGGGCCCATGGCCATCAAAAAATAGTTTTGTACAAAAAACCCTTATAGGGTGGACTTTAAACAATTCTGTAATAATATATACAAGATAGGACTATATCATGTACTGAGAAAAAATATATACTACAAAATTAGGGCATGTTGGCCCTCAGGTAGTGTTGATCTATGTACAGTCGATGGTAGTATTGGAAGTGTTCATCTCCCTACTATTCCTTTATGAGCCAGATACCCCTGGGCTGGACCGTGGCCTCCTTGGATAGTTGGTCAACAGCCTGATTGCGCTCCCTATAAATATGTTGACAAGAAATATATTCAAATTGGGATTTAAAAAGCAATGCTTCATCCATTATATTTTTGAGTGAATGCATATGACAAGTGGATGCATTGTTGGACCTGTTTTTGATGATTTTTAAATCCCCAAAAATTTGAATATGTCTACAGTCATGAGCAAGTGCAAAGTGGAGCAAGTGATGAAGAGTAATAAGTTCAACAAAATTATTTGTGCCAGACCCCAAAGGCAATTGTATGCGAAAGATATGGTTTTTAGATTGGTGAAACGGCATACCCCCTCCACATCTATGTTCCTGAGCAGCGCCATCAAAGTAGGCCCACGATATATTGAGGTTAATGACTTCGGTAGTCACTGTTCGAATAGGTGATACATTATCATCATCGGGTATTCATGTATGCATTTAAAATGCATGGAATAGATATAGGCCAATTTATAGCTTTGTCTCTGAAGATATAACCATTTCGGTTCAACCATATGGACCAACATAAAATCAAAGGTATACAATGATGTTTTTTTTTTAGGTCCCCATTCTCCAGTGGTTCCAAGATTCCACAATGTTGTTCCCGTACCATTGTGCATTTATAGAGAGGGATTAAAGAACTTGTGACCACAAGTCAATAACCAAGTCGCAGTGGAGGAATAGATGGTCATTTGATTCTTTAGCCTATTTGCATAACACACATCTAGAGAGACCGTGATATGACCTGTGCATTAGGTTGGTACTTGTAGGTGTTTTGTTTCATCAAGATGTTCCACATGAGTAATTTGGTGTGAGGTGGGACTTTAAGCTTCCATATGTGTTGCCACCAATTAGTGAGCACAGGTGGTGTAAGAGAGGCTTGAATGACATGGCGACCTTCTTTGGGCGTATATATTCCATGCCCAACACGATCCCATATGAGTTCATCAGCCCCCACTTTGATGCGAACATGGGATTCTAATAGATACTTTATGTATTCATCCCATGTATGGTGCCATTGTGCTAGGATGCCTAAATCCCAGTCGTTTTCCATGCTTTTGCGACAAAGGTGGAATTCTCCATATCTGCAATGGCAGCAAGCCTGTGTATATCATTTTTCTTGAGGTGTTGAATGAGAACAGGTGGGATCCGATGCATATTTCCAATGCCAGTCCACAGATCAATGCCAATCCGCACCGATTGACCATCACAGATGCACCAGACTAAACCATTTCTAATAATAGGTAGAGCATGGAGGACAGCTCTCCAAATAGAAGAAATACTCGTTTTACGCCAAGTAGGAAGTCGGATCCAGTCCATGATCTGTAATGGCCAGATGTATTTGAAATGCACTACTTCTATCCATAGAATGTTGGATGTGAGTATAAGCCAGCCCATTTTAGCAGCTAGAGCATGGGTGAAGGATGGTAGGTCTTTCAAGCCCCATCCCCCCCACTTCTTTGGTAGAGCGATTTGGGTCCATCCCACCCATGAAAAAGGTTTCCCTTCCTTATGTCCCTTCCAAAGGAATCTACAGCACAATTTTTGAATCCGAGCAAGGATTCCTTTAGGGATCCATGCTAATGACATCCAATACACCGATTTTGCCTTCAGTACTGATTTGATGAGTACCAGTCTCCCTGCCCTTGATATAAATCCATGGTTCTAGTTGAGTAGCCTCTTTTCGATCTTGGCCACCAGCCATAACCAATCTGCAATATTGTAACCATGAGTTTTAATCTAGAAGCCAAGATATTTAACTCCAGCCTCCAATTGTAAACATTGATAGGGGAATTTATGAGAGGCTATCTGCATATCCTGAATTGAGAAGGCAGAGAAAGTAATAACAGATTTCATCCTATTGGGCTCCATAACTGTAGCAGCTAAAAAAAGTAACACGATATCATGGAAAGCAGTGAAGTCTTGGATGCTCCCATTTAGAATAATAATCACAACATCCACAAAAATGAGGTGGGTAATAGTATAGTGATTAGTGATATTTAGACCAAGTATTCACCCCTCCATTCTAGCCCGGTGAATGAGTTAGCTGAGCCCTTTCATAACATGGAGAAATAAGAGAGGGGATAGAGGGCATCCCTGCCTCAACCCACACTCTGCATGAAAGAAATAGGAGGCAGAGCCATTTATGAGAACACTGAAAGAAGTAGTTGTAATAAAGCTCATGGTCCAGGTGATAAATGATAATGGAAAGCCTAAGTGAGTGAGGATCATTCTAATGTATAGCCAGCTAACCTTGTCGAAAGCCTTATATAAGTCAATCTTGAGAATGGTCCCTTTGAGCTTCTTCATCTTGAGAGAGTGGAGGACCTCTTGAGCAGTGCCAACTGCTTCATGTATTTGTCAATTGTTCAGGAAATCAAATTGTTCAGGAAGAATATGATTAGACATAATGGGATTAAGATGATTGGCAATAATCTTAGCAATGATTTTGTAGAGGCAATTGCAAAGAGAGATGGGCCTGAAGTCATCAAATGAGTTGGGAGAATCCACCTTGGGAATAAGGGCAATAAAGTTGGAGTTGATAGCCCCACACATACGACCAATAAGTCTACATTCCTCTACCACATTGAGCAGATCCTGCCCAATGATATCAAAAAAGGAAATATAGAATTCAATTGTCCACCCATCTGCCCTAGGGTTCTTATATTTTTTAAAACATTTAATAGTTCCCTCTAATTCGCCCATGAAAACAGGTTTGACAAGATCCTCAAAGACTTCTTGATCAACATAACAAGGGAATAACCCTGTTATGAAAACAATTTTAGCTAAGGATGCCCCAGGGGGGGCCTTGAACAACTTCTGGAAGTGTGAATTCCCTAGGTGGGCCATCTGGTGAAAAGAAGTGGCAAATTGTCCATCTCTAGTGGGAATTTTCTAGATAGTGTTCTTGGCCCTCTGTCCTTTGGAAAAATTGTGGAAAATTTTAGTATTATCATCTCCAGCCTTTAACCATATGGCCCTACTCCTGAGTCGCCAAGTTTCCTCACGGTATTTTAGAATCTTGGCTATGTGTGACTCTTGTTGGGCCATGGAAAAGGTATGTTTTATCCTCATCTTAGCTTAATTCATCATTCATTTTATCTTCATTTTAGAAAATAATTTAGAAGAAATGATTGTAGAAGTTGGATAAAATCAATCATTAACGAATTGGGTAATTTTGGGCATTAAAGCTAACTTTCACTACTTTTATATGCAGGAATATGAATTTAATGATTTTTGTTCAAATGAAGGAATGACAGTGACCAAGAAAAGGAAAAGGAAAAATGTCTCGCTCTTGAAGGCTAGCGGAAGACCAGGATAATCGAGTTTATTTTGTAATGAAATCAAATTGTCAGTTGCGAAATCCTCAAGATCTGTTGATCCTGAGGATTCACTCCTATCCGTTTATCTGTCATTAATTATATAAAGCTGATGGGCAACGAAGAATGCAACTAAGTTAAGCTAGTGAGGAATTGAGAGATTGTAACTATTCACTTTTGACACAGAGTATTCTCACTATAGTGATGTTGTATCTTTATTGAGTTTAATGAGAAATACCGTGTTTGACTTGTAATCCAATTATGAGTATCTTTCGATAGTGACTTCTAGAGACTCTAGGCTCGGTGGCTAGGGATTTACTGCTTTAATTATGCCATACTTATTTTTGTTTACTCCTGCGATTTTTTATTCTTGTTATTTCATGAAATTAGAATTATTCTAATTGTTGTAAGTATTGATTGTTACGATTTACCTTTGCCATTCAAACTAGAATCTAGATCTTGCTATGTTTACAATTGTTTGTTAATATTTGATGAATTTATTAGATTAGTTTAAGTATTTGATTGTTGTTCATTCTAAAGTAGTGTTATTAGAAATCTTGAGTTTACAGTCGATTGCTTTCAATTAAAAGTTTGAATAGTTTCTTGATGTTCATTTGCTATAGATTTCTTTCTTACTGAATGAATTATTGTTGATACTAGTCAATCTGCTAAGAGTGATTCTTTTTACTTGCATTCAAATTTAGTTTTCTGCACAATAGATTAAGATAGATTTGCAAATGCTTTAAGGTTTGCCTTTAGATTTGTTTTGGATTGAACTTCGAGAATTAGATATTAATCATTGCAATGATTCTAAATAATTTCATTATGAATTAGCCTCTAAATTCACTTGCATAGAAAATGTTGAACACTCTTGAAATAAATAGACATACCCTGGTTTTCTAACTAATGTAGGTATTAAGGTTGCTTTTAATAGTCATCTTAGTGCACCAACATTTTGGCGTCATTGTCGGGGAGAGTGTTTCAAAGTGATTTCTTTTTATTTTTCTTGCTGTAAAAGAATTGGGTTTTAAAAACGAGAGGTAAGAACCTGTGTAACCAACAAGTAAAGTGCTTGCTCATCAGCCCTCTTTTCAGCAAATTCATAGAGGTTAAATAGGAGTAGGGGTTTTTTATGAATGACTAGGAATAAAAAGATAGAAAAAGATCAGAACCCCCCACCCAAATCCACAAAACCAAATGGATCAGTGAACCTTGGAAGATCAAATTTTATAGATGAAATCGTAAGAAAAGAAGAATCTCAGGCATAAGTAGGACCCTAAACTATATCTGGAAAAAGCCCTACTGTAATCCCTCAGGCAGCAGGCTCACCATCTATAGCCTACGTTGAGATTCATAGCCAAACTAGAGGATCTGAATAGAGCTTTCAGGTTACCAAAAATTTACATTCTGATCCTTCATAAGAGGGAAAATCATGCAATTTAAGAGGAGAGGGAGAAACTAGTGGAGCTGCTAAGGCAAGCCACAGTTGTCTGAGCTAGGATCTCCTCTGATCCTAGATTTGAGCAGTGTTGTAAAACCACCTTGGATTGAGAATACTCCACTTACTCAGATAACATTCCCTGAAGTCCCTGAAGGATATTGGCACATTTTCGACCAAATGGTGAATCAACAACCTCAAGGTCATACCTCGATGTTGGAATATCCCATAGTCGATCCAGTAGCCAATGCCCCGATGAAAGCTATTCCCTTGCAAAACCTCCCAACCTTTTATGGGATGACCAATGAGGATCTGAATTCCTTCTTATTCGAGTTTGAAATCCTATGTAGAGGATACGATTACATGATTGACCCTCAAAAATTGAAGTTGTTCCTTTCTACTCTAAAAGGAGGAGCTCTGCGGTGGTTCATCGGTCTAGGTGGACGAACTATTAAGTCTTGGGATGACATGAAAACTTCTTTTCTCACAAAATATTAGGACTATTGTAGGACTAAGGAATTAAAAGATGAAATCTTTAAAATGTCTGCGAAGGATAATGAAACTCTAGAGGAATATGTTGAATGGTTTCACTACAATTTGTAGAGGTCCCCTCACTCCACATTTCCAAAAGAAGTCCTAAAAGCCATCTTAACTAAAGGAATGAAAGAAGAATGGATAGTGTTATCACAAAATAAACCCCTGAGAGGCTGTTGATAAGGAAGACTTTGAGTAACTATTTCAAACCAAACTTTTGGCTGAGGCTTAGCCTCCTCAACCTGGGAGGGCTCTCTCACTAGGTTAAAGATTTTACTTTGAAGATTAGATGGCTAACTCTATGGAAAATTCGAACAACAATGCATAAATGGTTGAAATACCAATTAACAAACTTCCATTGGGCTATGGAGTCAAAGTGTGTTTCAGTACAACAGTAAGATCAATTTCATGTCGAAGTCAGGGCATAGAGGGTTTTAAGATATATAATGTAAAGAACATAACCTACAAACACATGAAGGAAGTTAGAGCACCATCAATGAATTCTAAGTAACATGTGTCTATACCACTGCATCCTGAGTAGAAATCAAACATTAAAACCCTTTCTGAATCCTGAGTAGTGAAACCAACTTTTTGTATTAATCCTAAAAACATACAGTCACATACAATAACACAATGTGCTTGTTTCTTTGAAAATTGCCAACCCCCTCTAATTTCATCTCTTGATTCATATATAGCTTTTATAATAAGGATTCCATGATCCTTCATCAACAGAATTCAAATTTGCTTGATCTGACACCTACTCATACCTAAAACAAACTATTAATTACAACTAGCTATTAACTAACAGTCCTAAAGACCTAATACAACTAGGAGTGTAACTCCTTATTATGACTAAACCACCTTAACTAAACATTGAATGCATTATTTGACAGATGTAACCTCATGAGGTCGAATTTGATGAAGCCTCCAATGTTGTCACCTTACTGCTGATGATAAACCCTAGAAATTAGGGAACATGTTTCCCTGTTTTTAGGTTTAGGATCTTTGAAAATTAGAACGTGGGACAGAGCCTTTATCTTCTCATCCGTGACATATTTTATGAAATTAAAGGATGTTTTTGCAGTACATGTTTTCTATAACAAAAACCTCTCTTGGTTTTTAAACATGCTTCCCCAGCTGTCCAGAATATGTCCTTGAAAAACACGTGTAAAACAGGAAAAATCTATTCTCTGAAATTAGGGTTTCAAAGAAAGCTTAGTATCTCCCAACTGATAACACTTATGAAGAAAGTGAGATAGGTTATTGTATTTGGAGAGTTGATAAAGAGAAACCCCATTCAAAATTCCAAAATACCTTTTCCTATGACCAGAAACTGATCGTGAAAAAGACTGCTAAAATGAGAAGACAAAGCTTGACTTTCAGCAGTTTCGTAGCGCAAGTTTAACCATAACTTTCTCCCAACTCATAGCAAATTTGAAGAAACTGGTAGAGGTTCAGTATGATAGGAAGGAAATAATCTTTTAGTTTTCAAAATTGAGTTCTCAACTACTCAGGAACCCTTCTAGAAGTTGACTAGTAAAAGTAGAAAACAGAGTCTTTTATGCTGAAACAGGCTTTTTTTGTGGTTTCATAGCGCACTACGAAAACTCCTAGTTCAATGATTTTGTAGTGCAAAACAAGCTTTTTACACTTTCTGTGCTATGAAAATGTGGATTCATAGCTAATTTCAAAATTTCTTCAAAATGATGTGAGATATGGCTTCTAAACACATGGTGAGGCTTCTAGGACATGGAATGAGGCTGTCAAACTTTACTTGGAAAAGAGAATCACACTATTGAGATGAGATGACTCAAAACCTATTATAAGACTATCACTAGAAACAAGGCAAACTTTCTAAATTTTAGAAACAAAAATTTTAGGGTGATAACAGTGGCACCACTAGGGATAGTGTGCGCTTGTGGTACACTAAGAACCTGTAGCTCCAATGTCGCTATCCATCCTCTAGAATAAAACTCTGAACTTCTGCCCAATCTGCTCCTCAAGCCTTTAATGATTTCTATAAGAGGAAGTCAAATTTCACCTATTGAAACAGATGCTCAACCAACCTACCCTAAGCTTATTTGCACATTCCTACCTACCCTATCACCTGCAATCTCCACTTGTAGCTCAAGGAACATGAAACTTCCATTGAAACCAGTCATCGATCTAATCTGACACTTGAATCTTTTGACTATGCTTGAAGCAAAAATAAACCAGATACTGAAATAACCAAAGCAGCATGAGGTGTAATTGTTCTTCAAGATGAAAATATAACTGGAAGCCTGAACAGTAAATATTTTCCATGTAGTCAGCTATAGGGTCAAAAAACACATGGTGAGTTTGATGTTTCTTGTGATATTCTGCAGCTTTGGACAACTCACCAATACTTTGATCATCTTCATAAGGCTTCAGCTGTGTGCTCTCAAACTGCTCCTCAAATTGATTTTCAAAAATAATGTATTCTTCATCAATCTCAAAAGGGAAAGGAATCAACACCCTCTCTTTGTATTCTGCCATAGAAATCTTTTGAAAAGTATGATCATGATCATGAAGACTATACGATTGAATTTGACCTTGTAAACCTTCAATGTATTTCTCAATGTTCTTAGCAACTTCATCCAAAAATTTCATCTTATCTTCTGTCTTGCACTCAAATGATTTTAGATAAGAAGACAAGGACAAAGAAAAGCTTTCATCTATTTCTTCATTAATATGATCATCATTCCATTGTTTGAAACCTTGAATTGAAGGAGAGTTTGCTACCAAATCTGATCTATCTATCCATTCCTCCAAAAACATAAGCCAAAATTCTGCAAATGACTTAATAGATTTGGCAGGAAAGCTTTCAATCCACTATTTACATTTTCCTTGAAATGAATCATAGAACAACATAATGCAAACATCCTCATGTTTGACTCTAAGAAACTCAGTAAAATCACAGAAATCTGATATATGCTTCAAAGTTAAACTCAAATCTTCTCAATTGAAATTTGGACCATTCCTTAGAAAATATGTATCCTTGGGAAAATGCTTTGGGAAACCATGAATTCCTGAAAAATTTATGCATGCATACCTTGAAATAAGAATGGTAGCATCTGAGTTCTTCATAACTCTAGTGGAATCACCATGAATCTATGAATTGTGAATTCTTCAACAATTGAGTCGCCAAGGTATTTTTGCAGCGTCAAAAAGATTTCTGAGCACTTGCTACCTTCAGAAGTTTAGCTTCTTGATTTAGGGAATGATTAATCTTCAGACTCCCGACAGACGCACCAAAATGTTATAAAAAAATCAACCCCTGATAGGCTGCTGATTAGGAAGACTTTGAGTAACTATTTCAAACCAAACTTTTGGCTGAGGCTTAGCCTCCTCAACCTCAGAGGGCTCTCTCACTGGGTTAAAGATTTTACTTTGAAGATTAGATGGCTAACTCTATGGAAAATTCGAACAACAATGTATAAATGGTTGAAATACCAATTAACAAACTTCCCTTGGGCTATGGAGTCAAAGTGTGATTCAATACAACAGTAATGTCAATTTCACATGGAAGTCAGGGCATAGAGGGTTTTAACATAAAAGCAAAATAGAGATATAATGTAAAGAACACAGCTTACAAACACATGAAGGAAGTTAGAGCACCATCAATGAATTCTAAGTAACATGTGTCTATACCACTGCAAGTAAGTATATGAAAGAAGCCACGAGGAAAATCAAACATTAAAACCCTTTCTGAATCCTGAGTAGTGAAACCAACTTTTTGTATTAATCCTGAAAACATACAGTCATATACAATAACATAATGTGCTTATTTCTTTGAAAATTGCCAACCCCCTCTAATTTCATCTCTTGCTTGATATATAGCTTTTACAATAAGGATTCCATGATCCTTCATCAAGAGAATTTGAATTTGCTTGATTTGACACCTACTCATACCTAAAAAAAACTATTAATTACAACTAGGTGTTAACTAACAGTCCTAGACACCTAATACAACTAGGAGTGTAACTCCTTATTATGACTAAAACACCTTAACTAAACATTGAATGCATTATTTGATAGCTGAAACCTCATGAGTTCAAATTTTATGAAGCCTCCCACATTGTTACCTTACTGCTGATGACAAACCCTAGAAATTAGGGAACATGTTTCCCTGTTTTTAGGTTTAGGATATTTGAAAATTAGCATGTGGGACAAAGCCTTTATCTTCTCATCCCTGAAATATTTTACGAAACCGAAGGAGGTTTTTGTAGCACATGCTGTTTAGAACAAAAACCACTCTTGGTTTTTAAAAACACTTCTCCAGCTGTCCAAAATATGTCCTTGCAAAACACGTGTAAAACAGGAAAAATCTGTTCTCTGAAATTAGGGTTTCAAAGAAAGCTTAGTATCTCCCAACTGATAACACTTATGAAGAACGTGAGATAGGTTATTGTAGCTGGAGAGTTGATGAAGAGAAACATCCTTCAAAATTCCAAAATACCTTTTCCTGTGACCAAAAACTGATCTTGAAAAAGATTACTAAAACCAGAAGACAAAGCTTGACTTTCAGCAGTTTCGTAGCGCAAGTTTAACCATAAATTTCTCCCACCTCATAGCGAATTTGAAGAAACTAAAAGAGGTTTTGTATTTTAGTATGTTAGGAAGGAAAGCTTCTTTTATTTTTCAAAATTTAGCTCTCAGCTGCTCAGGAATCCTTCTAGAAGTTGACTAGTAAAAGAAGAAAACAAAGTCTTTTATGCTGAAACAGGCTTTTTCAGTGGTTTCGTAGCGCACTACGAAAACTCCTAGTTTAGTGATTTCGTAGCACAAAATAAGCTTTTTACACTGTCTGTGCTATGAAAATGTGGATTCGTAGCTAATTTCAAAATTTCTTCAAAATGATGTGAGATATGGATTCTAAACACATGGTGAGGGTTCTAGGACATGGAATGAGGCCGTCAAACTTTATTTGGAAAAGAGAATGACACTATTGAGATGAGATGACTCAAAACCTATTATAAGACTATGACTAGAAACAAGGCAAACTTTCCAAAGTTTAGAAACAAAAATTTTAGGGTGATAACAGATAGAAACTTTAAATTTGATGGGGAAGCGAGACATTCCTCAACAGGATTACCATGAAATTGTTTTCTTGTGTATCAGGTGTTCACGAGGTAGCACACACACTGGGTCAGGAAGCCAAGATCCTATGATTAGAGGAAGCAAACCGCCTAGTGGAGGCGTAATAAGAATGGAAATCGGTAACCTCCTAGAGGACTTCAAGACATACATCATAGGCGCCCTTACAACATAGTTGGACGTCCTACAGGACAAACAGAATCAAGCCTTAGCAGAACAGAATTTGGTCGTTTTTTGCCCACACTGCCGAAAGAAGCACAATCAACGGGAGTGTCCATTGGAAATGGTCCAGACATGCGCTATCTACACCAAGTACCATGCCACCGAGAAGTGTCCATCACTTCCAGGGATGAATTTTTTTTTAAATAAGTATAACAAGAGATAGAGCCAATATACTTAATGAACCAACGTCGAAAATGGCAAGGCCAATCCACAGGTATGTCACAAGACCCATCTCAATTCTTCCCTTCTTCGTCATTTAATCAGTAGCATAATTCTGGAATAACGTGGCAAGGTCAATAACCTTTCTCGACTTGGAAGTACCAACCATTTCCTATGTTATCTTTGCCAACTTAGTCCTTTCCAGGTAATGTTTGGACGAATTCTCCTTTTACTCCTTTTTGGAAAAATAATCCATACCCATCCCAGTGGCTTGCCTCTACTTCACAAAATTCAAATTGGTCTTCGAATTGGCAACAACCTCTAGGGATAACCAATATGGCTATGGGGATAGTTCCTCAACCTCAACCTACATTATCAGCCCCATATCCATTCAAACAAAATCCTCAGCCCCTTCTGCATCCCTAACTACCAGCTCAACCAAATCCAAACCCTAATAACAAACCGGTTTAGCTGGTGCAAATTGTTGAAAACTTAGACCTTGAGACCAAACAAAAAGAATGAAATTAACTTAGGCTAAGGTCAGGATGCATTATCACTCTTGAGGAAGACAGAGAGAAGCCACCAAATGAGTTAGAAACACCACCTGTAAATATACCATCGATTGTGACTAACACATAAATAAAATAGGGAGAAGACACAGCTGAGCAGAAAGATCCTGAAAAGCCTGTAATTACTTCTCCCCCGTTCCCTGAAAGATTAACAATACCTAAACCAATTGTTTATCCAGACTTTGATCCCTTATGGGAACTCAAAAATATTTTCATTAAAATCCCTCTCCTCCAGGCCATTCAAGATATTCCTATTTATGCTAAAATGATTAAAGAACTACTTGTAAAAAATCTTATGAGGAAAATAAAATCTTCACCAACTATCCATATAATAAGAACCTTGTTTGATTTACTTTTGGGCAGGGAAACACCAATAAAATATGAAGATCCAGGGATCCCATAGTTACAGTCCAAATATATGGCCACTCCTCTCCGAACACACTAGCCGACTGAGACGCATCCATTAACATCTTAACCGCGGAAACTTGTGACACACTTGGTATCACAGCTCTGGAACCAACCACCACCCTGCTAGAACTCGTTGATCATTCGGTGGTAAAACCAGAGGGAACTTTACAGGACATTACGGTTTGCGTTGATTCATGGGAGTACCCAGTGGTTTTTCTAGTTATAACCCCAAAAATTCAATTAGATGGGCACTCTTTAATTTTGGGTCGACCTTGGTTGGAAACAGTTGATGCTTACATAGGTTTTCATGAGGGCAGCATGACCATTGTTAAGGGAGACGCTGTAAAGAATATTGTTTTATATCCTCCTGCCAAACCAAGTCCTCCCATTGTGAAAGTACATAAACAACCACCCACATACCTCAAAGAAACTATTCATTCACCACTTATAGGAGCAGAGGCGCTTGAGTTCAAGAATCAGACTGATGACGATGTAATCAATACTTTTATTAATCATCTAGTCACTATGACTAATGTTAAATGTCAAATGTTAAAAGAAATTCTTGACAATGAAGCCTTGGAAGACCCTTTGAAAGATACTGATGATCAGCATATCCTGACAACTGCCGTCCATAACATCAAGCCTGTTGAAATTGAATGAGGCAAGATTTTAAACATCAATGATAGTTTGGAGAGTGACCAGCGACTAAAGCTCATTCAAGTTTTGCAAAAATATAAGGGGGATTTTGCTTGGGACTATCCATACGTGAAGGGAATAGACCCACAATTATGTACACATCATATCTACACCGAAAAGGATGCTTGTCCTATCTAGCAACCTCAACAGAGATTAAATCTGCATCTCAAAGATATTGTAAAAGAAGAACTACAGAAGTTGTTGGATGTAAATTTTATTTATCCCATTTCGGATAGTAAGTGGGTCTCTCCGTTGGTAGTTGTTCCCAAGAAAAATGGGAAGTGGTGGATCTATGTGGATTATCGGGAATTGAACAAAGCCATGCAGAAAGATCACTTCCCTCTTCCATTTATTGATCAAGTCCATGATACACTAGCAGGAAAACAATTCTTTTCCTTTCTGGATGTCTTTAGTGGCTATAATCAGATCCGAATCACCCCTGAAGACCAAGACAAAACCACCTTTACCTGCCCATGGGGCACATTTTCTTACAGAGTGTTACTATTTGGTTTATGCAATGCCCCAACTACATTTTAGAGGGCCATACTCAGTATTTTTACTGATCTGATAAATGAAGGGCTTGAAGTTTACATGGATGACTTTACCCCGTATGGGGATGACTTTGACCAAGTGGTACAGACATTAGAAAAGGTGTTGGAATGATGTATCTCCACCAGCTTGTGTTTAAGTAACGTCAAGTGTCACATGATGATGACATAAAGCATATTTCTAAGACACTACATTTTTGCGGCTGGGATACAGGTAGATCCAGCGAAGATATAGGTAATTCTCCTACTACCTGCATCCTGTACTCAGACGAAGGTACGTAGCTTCCTTGGATATGCAGGTTACTATCGCAAGTTTATATAAAAAAAAATCACAAATTGATGTGCCTTTGTATGCTTTAACGGGAAATGTTGAATTTAAATGGTCTGATAAATGTGACACTTCTTTTACAGATTTGAAGAAATTGGTTTCGACGACACCAGTATTGCGTGGACCCAACTGGGAACTACCCTTTCATATCTCTACGAACGCATCAGATGTGACAATAGGTGCTGTCCTTGGCCAAGAGGAGGACAGAAAGCCTTATGTTATTTATTATATCAGCAAAAATCTTACTACTGCTCAACTTAATTACACAGTATCAGAAAAGGATTTTTTAGCTGTCATTTATGCCATAAACAAATTTAGACATTATGTAACTGGCTATCAAGTTTTTATGTATACTAATCATTCCACCATTAGATACTTAGCTAACAAACCAATTAAAAATGGTCCAGTGACTCGTTGGTTGTTACTTTTGCAGGAGTTTGATATCGCCATTAAAGACCATCCACCCAGTCGTGGATTTTCTGTCTCGAGTTCCAAATATAAATTATTCACTGGTAGTGGATGACCAGTTTCCAGACGAACATTTTTTTGCCATAGCAGTTAAAATGCCATGGTATGCAGATGTATCAAACTATCTAGCGGTAGGAAAGTTTCCCAGACACTTGACAACAAAGGAAAGGAAACAAATTGTCCAGTGAAATGCCCAATTTTCTTGGATTGGTAGATACCTTTTTCATACAGGATCTGATATGTGCATACAGAGATGCATTCGTGAAGATGAAATTTGCGACATCTTGAAGGCATTCCATGATGAGCCTTGTAGAGGACACTTCGTAGATCGCAGAACTGGGCATAAGATACTATAGATGGGCTATTATTGGCCCACCATTTTAAAGACACTAAGACATATGTCTAGGCTTGTGATATCTACCAGAGGATGGGTCATCCTAGTCAATCTGAAGAAATTCCGCTGCAGCCCCAATTGGTAATAGAAGCTTTCGAACTATGGGCATTGGATTTTGTTGGCCCATTTCATTCGCCATCAAACCAAATGGCCTACATACTGGTTGCTAAAGACTATGTAACAAAGTGGGTAGAAACAATTGTTGAGTGTGGAGCCTGATTATCTTCTTTATTAAGAGGTATCACCGCATTGGACCCCAGTTCGTAATGTGGTGGCAATGATGCCCATAATATTTGCGCTGCAAGGGGCGTCCAGGGGTGCTGGGATTTGGGGGCAGTGCCCCCGAAGCTAAAAATAGATGTAAAATTGCCTTGTAAATGTTGTAATTTCATAGTCAATCTGGGTCGTTCATTAGGCGAAGATCTGACGGTAGAAGTTATGTTTAATTTAGGGTTTTTTGTCCAAGAAGGAAACCCCTCGCTATATATGAGGGAATTGTATTGCATCTATGTAGATCTCTATTCTGAGTGAGAAAGAGAGAGGATATTGTGTGAGAGTGAAGAGGGAATTATAGCGGATCTGTTGTAGGTTGTATCTCTTCAGTTTGTTGGATAATATAAAAGGAAGGACTGGCTGTTTCCCATGGACGTAGCCCAAATTGGGGGAATCACGTATATCTGTGTCTCTCTTGTTTTATGTTCTTTCTGCGTTTATATTTCTGCAATATAATTTATGTGTTCCATTTCTTTGTAATATATAATTTTCTAACAATAGTAGATTTGCAAGAGCTAGAGAAGAAGCCGTAATTAATTTCCTTTTCGGTTTATTTGTGCGGTATGGTTCACCTAGGGAAGTGATAACAGATGGAGGGGGGGAATTTTTAGGACATAAGATTACAACCACTCTACGGAACCACCACATCACACATAGATTCACTTCCCCATATCACCCAAAGGCGAATGGGCAGGTTGAAAGCAATAATAAGGTCATCGAAACAATTTTGACCAAGACAATTTCAACACATCGGTGGGACTGGGCTACTAGACTGCCAGAGGCCTTGTGGGTCTATCGCACAACTTGGCAAAATACTATTGGATATTCTCCGTACCAACTTTTATTTGGAAAAGAACCCATCTTTCCTATTGAATTTGAAATAAAGACTATCAGAACAGCCCAGGAAGTGGGATTAGATCTGATGGAGACCCAAACTAAATTACTTCAATAAATAAATGAATTGGATGAAGCTCGACTACTTTCTATGCAATTCACCGCAATTATTCAGTAGCAAAGGGCTAAGTGGCACGACAACCTTATTAAAAAGAAGACGTTTCAGAAAGGAGATTGGGTGCTCCTCTATGATTCCATATTTCAAGACTTTCCGGTAAGTTACACACAAGGTGGCTTGGCCCATATGAAATTCAAGAGGTGCACAACAATGGCACTCTCACTCTGACCACAATTAATGAGTTTGGTCATTCTTTCTAGGTGAATGGACATCAGGTACGTCTTTATCATAAACCACTCACCAAAGAGTCTTTTTTCCAACAAGTACGTGATGATCCCACTATGAAAATTTTAGCTGCAAGAAGTGATGACCCGACAGCTTTACATTCATGAAAATTTATCTCTCTTCAGCTATAAATAATGTATATATGTTTCGTATGGTTGGCTGTAATTTATTTTAGGCATCACTGTGTAAATACAGGGATTTCTCTTGTTTTTGTTTGTTTGTTTAATAATTGTTGTTCAATTAATTGAACAACCACGATTTATTTTTCTTGTGTTTAATAATTGTTGTTCAATCAATTGAACATCTATTGTTCAGTCAATTGAACAGTTGTTGTTCAATCAATTGAACAGTTGCAATTTCATTTTAGTGTGTTTGTTGTTCAATCAATTGAATAGTTGTTGTTCAGTCAATTGAACAACTCTGATTTCTTTTTTGCATGTTTTTTGTTCAATCAATTCAACAAATATTGTTCAGTCAATTGAACAACTACTATTCAGTAGATTGAACAGCTCTGATTTCTTTTTTAAGTATTTGTTGTTCAATCAATTAAATAGTTGTTGTTCAGACAATTGAATAGCTTGTTGAAAATTGGCAACAAGAAATTGCTAAAAATAGAACTGCTAAAAATAGCTGTTTTGGCATCAATGCTAGATTGGGCAACAGGGAATGAAAAATGGAAGTGCTAAAAATAGAAGTTCTATTTTTAGCAGTACAGTGTGGATTCCTATTTTAGTCAGTCCCTGGACTAGAAATAGGAAGTAAAATTCGAATTTGGTCTTACCAGTGGTTTGAATATTAATTAATTAATTTAGTTTGAGTTAATTAGTTAAGGAAAATCAAACTTGAAGTCTATGTGAGAACATGCAACAGTTTATCTATTAATTGATGAATTTATCCATCAGTTAAAGAGGTAAGGATGAGTTTTAATATTGAGTTGTAATTAGTTGGCTCAGTTAACTGAGTCAAATCCAGTTAGATTAATTTAACAGTTTGTTAAATTAATGAGAGCTCAGTTAGTTAATGCTTACATGCATGTAACTACTGTATTTCAGATAACTGAAGATTCACTCATGGATAACTCTTGCATGTCAGTTCAGACAGAGACCCCGCTAAGATCAGAGAAGGGACAATGTACTATCAGTTGGATGGATTTTTTCCTATAAAGGAAAATCATCCAAGAAGAAGGATTAAGGTTCCTTGAGGATTGTGCAGTTTTACAGGGTGTGAGATCAGTGTTACACATGGTAACAGGAGGATCACCCAGGAAAAACTGCGCAAGGAAATAGGAGGCTTGGAGGGCAGAGGAGAAGGTTTAGGAGAAGTCTTGATTGCCTATGAGCACCCAGGAGGATTGCACTGAGAGTTGGATAGCTGTTAGAGCTAAGGCTTTGTGTAATCCTGATGTGTTTCCACCTTCATCTGTGAGGATTGTACTGAGAGCTGGCTAGCTATGTGAGAGCTAAGGCTTTGTATAAATCCTATGTATGATAATACAAAGATGGGGTTTTAGGCTGGTGCTTTCCCTGAGTAAATTCTTCTGTGTTATGTGTCATTAATTCCTTATTATCAGTTATATGTGTTCATGCTTGATGTTGCTCATGGTTGATTAGCTTTCGCAAAGTTTATGGTAGATGTAGATCTAGTATTATGATTTAGTACATTGCATATATCAGTTTGATCTGCAAGTGAAATTTCTACATGATATCAGTGAGCTAGCTGATTTGTAGAGAAAATTCTACACATCTATTGTCTGGCAGATTGAACAACTTTGATTTCTTTTTTGTGTGTTTGTTGTTCAATCTAGTATTATGATTTAGTACATTGCATATATCAGTTTGATCTGCAAGTGAAATTTCTACATGATATCAGTGAGCTAGCTGATTTGTAGAGAAAATTCTACACATCTATTGTCTGGCAGATTGAACAACTTTGATTTATTTTTTGTGTGTTTGTTGTTCAATCAATTGAACAGTTGTTGTTTAATCAATTGAATAACTATTCTTCAGTCAATTGAACAACTCCTATTTTTTTTTGTGTGTTTGTTGTTCAACCGATTGAATATCTGATGTTCAATCAATTGAACAGTTGTTGTTCAATCAATTGAACAACTCCAATTTATTTTTTTGTGTGTTTTGTTGTTTATTCAATTGAACAAATTCGATTTCTTGTTTTGTGTGTTTTGTTGTTCAATCAATTGAACAACTACTGTTCAGTCAATTGAACAACTCCAATTTCTTTTTTGAGTGTTTGTTGTTCAATCAATTGAATAGTCATTGTTCAAACAATTGAACAATTGTTGTTTAGTCAATTGAAAAACTTTGATTTATTTTTTGTGTGTTTGATGTTCAATCCATTGAACAACTGTTGTTCAGTCAATTGAACAGTTGCTGTTTGATAGAACGGACAACTATGATTTCTTTTTCTTTAGACCAATAATTGTTGTTCCATCACCGTTCATTTTTAATCAAACTTCCATTTTTTTGTCCCATGTTTTCTTATCAAAACTATCTTTGTGGATTTGGAATATGTACCCAAGATAAAGGAAAAATAGTAATATTAGTACTATTATGACTTGTAAAACCTTTGATGGTTATCTTTATTCTAAAACTAACTTGGTTCATCTATATAATAGCTGGTTGAATATTTTCTCTTTGGACATATCATAAAATGATTCACTATCTAAATACCATGTTGGTTGTTGGGATGGGGTCCCCTGGGTCAGTTTTGGGGCAAAAACCCAAGTTTTGATATAAAAATATGTAAAGTCTCCACAAGTTTTGGTCGTGGAGCACGTAGAGAGTTAAGAGTCAAAAAGGGTTTTTACCCTCTTTTATGTAAACTTGAGTGGATTTTTGAGATCTACCCATGGTTCGTGGACAATGGAATTGTATAAATAGGTCTGTCTTAGAGAGTCTAAGGCAAGGAAAAGGAGGAAGTAGTCTATGTGTATGACGAAAGAAGTTTAGCGCAGAAGTATAAGTCTTAGAGGAGGAAGAGGCTCCACAAATGAGTGAGTAGAGGCCTAGAGTAGTGTCCGCAGCTGACTGCCCAGACCCCTGCAGCTAAGTGCACAGGGAAGTATTGAGTCTGTAAAATTACACTAAAGATCAATAAAGGAGATTGTTACAGAAATCCCTGTGTTTTATCTCTTTACTTTTGTTATGTATGATTGCGATATATACTATGATGAATGATGCCTTTATGAAATAACAATGTATTGACACATGATTTTACTTGATATGTAGTTTTATCTAAACACAATTAAGGTTAATTATTTACACGAAGATATTAATGTTGTTTGTTAAAGTTATTGAACACTCGGGTAGATCTGAGTAAATACCAATCTAAAGGTAATATAAGATGCACGTAAGTAGATAATCTGCCTGTTCAGGGTCCGAAAAAGCCAGTCGTAGACCTTCGTGAAGGTCTAAGGGCCGATTAAGGGAAGCTATAGTGATAAGCCATAAAGGCTTATCGATCTGCACGGAGGCAGATCCAGGCCTCAAGAAGAAATCACACTGATCTCTGGGTGCGGAAACTTGGTTCCAGCATCACCCCATACTGCTTCGGGTGAGACTTCAGTCCGCGCACCATGGATTGATGCCAAAAGGGCCAGTAGTGTAGGGATTTGTTTGGCACAACTAACTCTGGACCTATGTCAGGACCCCCTAAGCCAACACTGGTTTATCTTTCACACTTTCAATTGACAATTCCCTTTGGTATGATGATATAGGGATAAAAGCATAACTTTCATTGGCCTTTTTTTACTTCTCATGCCATCCCTAATTCTTAAGGAGTAAATGAGCCTCCCCCTGTTTATAATAAAAATATGGAAATATGAAAATATGAAAATACAATACAAATCTTCTTGAAGAGGATAGGGGGTCTCATCACAAGCCAAACCTACCATGATCATAAGGATGTAACAAGTGACATTCCATTATGGCCACCACACTAGGGTAATGACCTTCTAGATAGTCAAAACTTTCAAAAGGATAGGGGGTCTCATCACGAGCCGACCTGATCACTTTATTATATCCTGGTGAATGGCACTATGATTATCTGGTTACCATGCCATCATAGTGGTCTCTTTATAGCAATAAAAAATAAAACCATCAAAATACTAAATGGAGGGATCTGGCTCATTTTTGGGTTAAAAAGCAACCTGTCGAGGCTATGAATGCATGCTGGCAGCAGTGGCTTTGCTTGTGGTATTGAAGTTCTATGTTACATTGCCAATTATTCTTATCCTATTATTTCCTATTGATCCATTTCTAAAGGTGAATTTACCATTTGAACAACGTTTATAACTAAATTAACCAAGGTGCATGGTAAAATATACTTTTATATGCATTATATCAATATTGTCTAACCAATCGATACCATCAGTCGTTATCATTTACCATTGGTCATGCTTTCATCACATTTTTTTCCACCTAAGAAAAATATATCTTCACATAATGATCCATTCTCTGTCTTATTCCTTTTGTGGTCATTTCAAATCTTTGTGACCTACACTGGTCTGATCGTTTGCTACCGTATTTACACCACTCTGATTGTTTTCCAGCTGTATTTATGAATCCCCAATGCCCTTTCCATTTTTCCCATGCTTTATGGTTGTGGAGGGGGGAAGGTAGGCATTATGGATAGCATGTGAATTAATTATTAAGTGTGCCAAAAAATGCAGATGTGACAAACAACATCATCGCCTTTTAATAACAACTTTAAATCGACATCATTGATCTTTTAATAGCCTTAACGTTTTGTATATGGCTTATTGTGTTGTTCCAAACTAAGAATTTGTGAGGAAGCACATGCAAAAGTGCGAAGTGAACCAGCTACTGAGAAACAACAACCATGGGAGGAATAGCTATCCGTAGTGAACCTACAATACTCTGAGTATCAGAATAGGCTCACGAAATTCTTGAGCATGTCAGATGGCTTCAGTACCTGGCCAAGTTACAGGGATCCCATGATGAAATATCACTTGAATTCTTGCAAAATCTACAGGATGGATGCACGACGGTGAAGGGCAGAAATATAATAGTTTCTAAAGCAGTTATAGCTGAAGTCTCTGGACTTCTAGCAGAAGGCACAAGATGGATTGATAAGCATGTTCTCCTCCAAGGCGTAGTTGTAGTATTCCAAGACCCAGATGAACAATTGGTATGCAAAGGAAAAGGGATTCACCCCACATCTTTAAAGAAACCATGTGAGGAATTGATGACCATTGTTTAGAGGTACATCACTTGTGATGGACGTCAAGATGTGGTAAAACCTCGACAACTCAAACTGTTAGCTATTCTGAAGCAGAAAATTACGATTAATTTTCCAATCTATTTAAATTCCTTATTGCATGATATTGCTAGTTGGGTTAGGAAGGCTAAAGACCCACATTCTATTATCAGTCTAATTAAGTTAATCATTATTCATGGATTGGCCCAACAATAATTAACTTGGGATAACTTTGTAAATCCTTCCTTAACCCCACTAGAAGGAAACCCAGATGCACAGACAGGGATAGATGATAGAAACATGGATGACACAGATACTGAACAACAAAGAGTAAAGGTAACAGGTCCAAAAAGGGCAAGAAAAAGAAGGAATACTTCTTTGGCCTCTAGCCCAGCGAAACGTAGGCATTCTACAAGGATAAAATCATAGTAGTGCACCCCAATTCCAACAAAAGAAGAAGGGTCATCTCATATGCCCTCTCCAAGCCCGCAAGATGATTTTCTGTAGGAATATGAGGAAGAAATGACTCAAGTATTGGAGAATACGGGTACATACTGTGAAGAAAAGGATCCATCTGGAAACTCTTAAGGGAAAAATCATTCCCTTAACCAGTCCGCCTTTATTGGCAGTTCTGTCCATACTGAAAATTTTCCATCTTCTAATAATTTAGAGGATCAGAGGGAATCAATTCCCTCTATGAATGAGTCCCTTGAGAAAGAGGCCCATGCAGAAGAAATCCTTGGTGATGAAAATCAACCAGGGGATATTGTTGTAATGGAGTCCCCTGAGAAAGAGGCCCATGCAGAAGAAGACCTTGAGGACAAAAACCAATCAGGAGATATTGTTCCTTAGAAAGAAGCCCATACAGAAAAATACCTTGAAGACAAAAATCACTTATGAGATACTGTTCCATTGGAATCCCCTGAGAAAGAAGCCCATGTAGAAGAAGACCTTGAAGACGAGAATCAATCAGAAGATACTGTTCCATTGGAACATAACCCTGATATTGGCATAGATCTTCATGAACCCGAAATAAATATGACTGTGCCAGCTCCAATAAAAAACCCCTCGAAGATAAAACCGTACAAGGACATATTGAGGGAGCTGATTAAGAAATACAAGAAACAAAAGAAAAAGTCAAACAATTGAGAGAGTGGTTAAAATAAGCAGTTAAGGCTCGGAAACTGAAAGTGGAATTGGAAACTATAGGGACCCAAACATAACATTGTTCTTTGGAGGATATTGAGACTCAGACTGAAAGTCCTTGTGTTTGTTCAATCGGGACCGAAACAGAACAATGTCCTTTCACGAATATTGGGACTCAGACTGAAAGTCCTTGTGTTTTCTCAATGGAGACCCAAATGGACTTTCCTACAGATGTTGCTTTCCAAACCAATTCTGAGGAGAATGCCCAAGCAGACTACTGTATGCCCTAGGAAACAGTTGAAGTTGTTGTTCAAACTGATTTTGAGGAGAATGCCCAAGAAGATTGTTGTATGTCCCAAGAAACAGCTGAAGCTGCTGTTCAAACTGATTTAGTGATAACATATGATAGTGAAACTCAAACAGAGGAAACCCCTCACTATGTTCCTCTGGTAAGGGAAACTGTTAACATGAAATTGCAGAATGAATTAACAAAGACCCAATAGGAGTTGGCTCAACATAAGGAAGAAGTAGTACCATTACAGGTACACCAGGAGTTGCAGAAGAAATTCGATGAACTTACTGCAACAGAAGACGAGACTTTTTCTAGCTTCAAAGATGAGCAGAAGAAATTAGAGAAATCACAAGCCAAGCTTCAGAAGGCCAAGGAAAAAATTGAAACTATTTTTTCTCTTTACTCTGATGCTTTGTCTTGCCAGTCACCTGCCACTAATTATGTGCTATTCTTGTTAGAAAGCTACCTATTGTTGAATGTTAAAGCTGTCAAGGTAGGTAAGTCAACAGAATTCATGACAACTCTAGACTTTGTCCAATGCTTTAGGGAACAAAATGAGAAATTACAATGCCTTCTATGCAAATTATACCTGCACAATTTCTTCTTGGAGGATGAATTAGATAGTAATCCTAGCCCCTTCATTGGGGACATTCAATTCCAAACTCTCCTCCCTTTTGCTACCAATCATGTTAAATGGGCTAAAGCGTATAAAACTTTTCAGAAAAGGGAACAAGGTATAGATTTTTGGGTTAGAGGAGAACCCATGAAACCCTTACATCTTTCGGTCCAACATAAAAGGTTTATGCAACAAAAGGAGGTTGTGGCTAAATTGGGACCACTCCATACATATATTATACAGGCAGGAAGAGAATACTTTCAGGACATTAAGGAGGAAGCTTTGTTGGTAGCAAGGCAAAGATGGGAAGCCTCCACTAACAATGTCAAGAACCGGGAGCCATTTGGGTATAGAAACTTTAAAGCAGTTGTTGCTCGCCTAAACAGGTACAACAATATGGTCCTAGGCATGGCTCCTGCCTGGATAGGATGCCGTTACAGATGTCCTATTATCTGGTACCCCCTTGAAGGGTATTACTATGATTATGATTTGTGAGATTACCATATAAACCAGGATTTTGCAATACTTAAAACAAAAAAATGGTTTCAGGCTATATAAAGAAGAATTTTATCATGGTTATTCTTTGATACAACTGCACCTCAATCATCTGATTGCATGAGGACATGCAATAAGGTAAGTAGGGGAGTATGTTGGGCCATGGAAAAGGTATGTTTTATCCTCATCTTAGCTTAATTAATCTTTAATTTTATCTTCATTTTAGAAAATAATTTAGAAGAAACGATTGTAGAAGCTAGATAAAATCAATCATTAACGAATTGGGTAATTTTGGGCATTAAAGGTAACTTTCGCTATTTTTATATGCAGGAATATGAATTGAATAATTGATGTTCAAACAATGGAACAACAGCGACCAAGAAAAGGAAAAGGACAAATGTCTCGCTCATGAAGGATAGCGGAAGACTAGGAGAATCGAGTTTATTTTGTAATGAAATCAGATTGTCGGTTGTGAAATCCTCAAGATCTCCTAATCCTCAGGATTCGCTCCTATCCATTTATATCTCATTAATTATATAAAGTCGATGGGTGAAGTAGAATGTAACTAAGTTAAGCTAGTGAGGAATTGAGAGATTGTAACTATTCACTTTTGACATAGAGTATTCTCACTACGGTGATGATGTATCTTTATTGAGTTTAATGAGAAATACCGTGTTTGACTTGTAATCACATTCTGAGTATATTTCGACAGTGACTTCTGGAGACTCTGGGCCTGGTCGATAGGAGATTTACTGCTTTAATTGTGCCATACTTATTTCTATTTACTCTTGTAATTGTTTATTCCTGTTATTTCATGAAACTAGAATTATTTTGATTCTTGTAAGTATTGGTTCTTACGATTTACCTTTTCCATTCAAACTAAAATCTAGATCTTGCTATATTTACAGCTGTGTGTTAATGTTTGATGAATTTATCAGATTAGTTTAAGTATTTGATTGTTGTTCATTTTGAAGAAGTGTTATCAGAGATCTTGAGTTTACAGTTGATTGCTTTCAGTTAAAAGTTTGAATAGTTTCTTGTTGTTCATTTGTTGTAGCTTTCTTTCTTGCTGAATCAATTATTGTTGATACTAGTCAATCTACTAAGAGTGATTCTTTTTACTTGCATTCAGATTTAGTTTTCTACACAATAGATTAAGATATATTTGCAAATTCTTTAAGATTTTCCTTTAAATTTGTTTTGGATTGAACTTCGAGAATTAGATATTAATAATTGCAATGATTCTAAATCATTTCATTATGAATTAGCCTTTGAATTCACTTACATAGACAATGTTGAACACTCTTAAAATAAACAGACTTACCCTGGTTTGATAACTAATGTAGGTATTAAGGTTGCTTTTAATAGTCATCTTAGTGCACCAACAACTCTAAGTTAGTGAGGTGAGTTTTAGCATCATCCAATATAAACCCTCTTCCATGCTCATCTAACAGATTCACCATCTGTTGTTCAATGGTAGAGAGGGATAATTCATCCCGGTCCCTTTTTTCCTTGGCCCATTTAATAGTAAGGCTCTTGATCTTGAGTAAATTCTGACAGAAGCCCTCCGCTATAGATATCCCCTTGGATGGAGGGTGGGTATGCCAGAAATCCATGACCAAATTGATGTAGTCAGGGTTCATTAACCAAGAGGAATTGAATTTGAAGGGAGCCCTAGGCTTAGGAATGGGCCCAAAGAGCTCAAGGAGGATAGGAGTGTGGTCATAGATTCCACCCATTCCAACCCACTAACAATAATTAGGAAGAGCCTGAATCAAATGTCCCTTTATGAGAAAGTGATCTAATCACCTGGTTAATGAAGCATTTCCAGTTTTTCGATTACGCCAAGTAGGCATCAATTTGTGCATGGCGATATCAATCAATTGGTGCTTCTCCATGAGGTGAGACATGATGTTCGAAAGTGGATCAATATGGTCATTATTGCCCTAGGATTCCCCATATCCAATAGAGAAATTCAAATCGCCTCCTAGGACAAGATTGTTAGAATTTACAAGTGATAAGTTGAGCAGATGAGTCCAAAAATCAACCCAGTTGAGATAGGGGGCATAGATATTTAATATTATGATCTCCATCCCTAATTTGGAGGAGAAAATCTCCATTCCAATAAACCTAGCTCCACCCTAGGTGCAGATAATATTAATGGTGCGCGGATTGATACCTAAGGAAATACCTCCATATATTCTGATGGCATCATGAGCATGGAAAGTCTAGCCTGACTTTAGGGAATGAAGAATGGGGATGATCAAGTCAGCATTGGCCAGGGTTTCTTGAAGATAAATGATATCGATGGTCTCAGATTCCAATAACCTTCTAAGGGCATATTTTTTCACAGGGCTTGTCAGGCCCTTGCAATTAAAAGATAACCATTTCATGATAGAAACTGATTAAGGGTATTCGATCCTCTAAGAACCCTCTCGAGTGTGGATTTCCTTCCCAAAGCCACATCCACCCCAACCTAGATGATTGCCTTGGAGATGAAGGAATGTCTACCTTTGGTGCACTTGGAGGATTTAGGAGGGGAAATCAGCCCAATCCTAGATAGATCAGGTGGAAGGGATGCCCTAGACCGGAGATTGTATGAGTGTGAATGCCGAGAGGAAGTAGGAATCTCTAGGGGTGGGTCGGAGAGAATATCAAGTATGGAAGGTAGAGTGGTGGATATAATTGGAGGGTTCAAGTCCAGAGGGCATGAAAGCAGGGACGATGTGATGTTGAGGATGGATGAAAATGCAACATGATGATGCATAATAGAAACAATAGAATTAATAGGAGATGTGTTACACTAAAAAATGTCACCTTGACTACTTACAGTTAGTATGGCTCAAATCAACAGTCATGCTACCCTCTTAGGCAAGTCTTATGCCTCTGTTATCCATCTCAAACTCAAAGAAGAGAGAAAGTCTTGTAAAAACTATGTTTATCTCTGGGGTCGCAGGTTCTCTCTAGCCTTACCTGCGGGGACGCTGACCTTGTTCACAAAATATGCGTCCATGGACGCTCTGTATGTTAAGGGACAGGTGCGTCCCTCTGTAAAAGGCAAAATGCGCGAGTTTTATCTTGAAAAAGTTACTTGTGGTTACTTCTAGAACATTCTAGAGGTCGGTTTGATGAAATGGATGCGCCTCCAGTTGGTTCATGTATCTCTATTAAGGGGGAACTTATCCCATCAATAAGGGAGCTATCCCACCCATAGAGGGGGATGATCCCATTGATAGTGGACCTGAATAACCTCTTTACAGCACTATAAATAAAGGCATTGAGCCAGAAGGAGAAGAGGTTGGAGCTATACATTTTCTTTGGGTAAATGCTGCAGGATTTAGGTCTTCCATTAGAGCCTTTGTGAGGAGAGATTGTCTTCACTTGATTCTACTTGGGAGAGGGTGAGCTTTGTCAAAGTAGAGGAAAACCCTTGATGGACCCTGGGAGGAACTTGCACAACACCAAGGCCAGGTTGTAAGAGTTTCTTTGTTTCGTTATTAATACAAACTGGTTTATTTTTCTCAATAGCTTGTGTTAATGAGTTATTTCATGTGTTCCTTGGTCTGCATGTTGAATATATGTTTTATTATATGAAATGCAAGTGCTTGGTAATTGTTTGATTGTTTGTGGTTGCAGGAATTGACTTGAAGGAGGAGCTCATCCGGATCGTCAAGAACGGACTTCAACAACAGCGTTTTGGAATAAGGTAAGCCTAAACACTTGTAGTTTTCATGTTGTAAAAGGTGTATTTAGAGAAAGATCACTCCATTTTGTCTTGTTTGTCATTAGAATGTCTTAGACTTCTAGGAAGGTCAGTCGTGTCCGCACCCTTGACAGATTCCGTGTGACAAATTGGCGACTCCACTGGGGATTCCATTAATGAGAAAGTCTTTTCCTTTATGTGAACTTTGCTTTGAGAAAATTGGTTTATTTTTCTAGTTTTGGCTCTGTGATTCTGTCTCTGGGTGGGTTAGCTTAGGATTAGTTTTATTTTGGTTTTTCTTGAGTTTTTCAGACGGACGCACCCTTTGAGTGCTGCACAGTGCGTCCCTGGACGCACTTTTGCTGCGTGCACAGAGCGGGCCCGCACCTGTGCTAACGGGTTGCCTGCGTCCCCTGCCAAAATTTGAGAAAAATCCATTTTTTGCCTTTTTTGCTCTTAGATTTTGTTTTTTCTTAGTTTTTTCTACCCAGATTCATTAGTCCCTTGTCCGGAATCTTCACCTAAGCTTGTTCCTGCTCTTAGCTTTCATCAATTGGGTGTTTTGAGTCTCTTTTTTTGAGAAATTCTTGATTTATTTTCCTTTGGTCATTACTTGGAGGTTTCTATCAGTCCTTTCACGATTTTGCATCTTTTTGGTTGTGTTTTTGCAAAAAAAAATTTCCCCCTCATTCGCCGGGGGGGGCTAAATTGCATATGAGTGTTAATCGCCTTTGAGTGTTTTTATATTTTGATCTTTGGAACTCTCACCCAATTTTCTCGACTTGCACTTGATTGGTTCTTAGATCACATTAGAATCATCTTGTGTCTGAGAATTCTCTTGCATAGATCACATTTGCATAATTAGAATTCTCCTTTTCGGAATATGAATGAACAATGTGCATAGATTACATTTGCATACTTTTCAAGTGAATTGTGCATAGATTACAATTGCATAGTTTACATTCTGAAAAATCAATTGTAGATTTAGATCAATTTTCTTTGATTTGAATTTGCATAAAAATAAAATAAAAAAAATTGGTTTGGAATTGATTTGCATTAGTTTTTCTTGATAAAATTAGTGCATTAGAGAATTTGTTATATTTTCTCTTAGTGATCAATTTTTTGCATTATCGGAAGTGAATGGAAACTCTCTCCTTACTCTAGTTAGGATTCATCGAATTGAAAGGATTGCATTATCATATTCGATTGCATTCAGTTGAGTTGGGTCATAACACCATTGGTTTCATCTCCATTTACCCATTTGAGTAATAACAGCCTTAATAACACAGCGCTTAATTAAAATTCATCTAGTAATTTTTACATTTCTAGGGCTCTGAAACACCAACATAGCTTAGGCTAGGGTCTTGGAGTAGGTGAGTACTTAACTCTCCAAGACTACAAAACCAAACAGATAGTTTATCTTGAGTAGAATAAATCCAATTGTTTCAATTGCACTCTGGGAAAGCTCCTCTTAAAGGAGAAGCACGAGCTCGTGTCCGAACCAGTGAGGGGATCATTCCCCCCTCGTTGGGAACGACGCCAGACAGTACGTATTACAAACGGTAAACCTCGGATTAACCATTGTCGAGGAGCCAGGGGTCACTTATCGGTAAACCTTGGATTGTTGTCAAGGAGCCGGTAAGGGGATTGAGCTTGCTACTCTGCCCTTGCGTGCTGTCGGAGTTTAGACTGTTCCCCCAGGTGTATTTGTTACTGTTGGTGACCTTAGTGACCATAATCTTTAGGGTTCTACCGAGGTGACGGTGGAGGGAAGGTCCCACTGTACCTGGAGCAGACGTCGGTTATACTCACTTGGATTTTCCGGGGGGTTCACTTCACTTCGAGACGGTTAAAGTGGAGGAACTTGTGCCGGTCTATTCATTAAGCAGGTTGCCGGGGTAACTGTTCCACCCGCCATTTCTGTACTGAATTCTGCGAGGTTGGGCTTCATCACCAACTAGTGTTTTCGGTCTGGAGAGCTTACTGTTTGTGTGTGGTTTGACTCCTAGATTTGATAGCGCGTGTTAATTTGTTTGTTTTTACTTTTAGAGACCATAGGTGTGAATTGTGAATTTTAGTTGTTAAGTGTGAATTGTGAATTGTTAATTTTAGTTTTAAATTGTTAATAAAATTCACTGAAGTTGAATATAATGGCAAATGTTCCGGAATTTATCAACCTAGGAACCCCTCCTAATGAGAATCCTAGTACTTTTCCTTACTTTGGAAATGTTGGTCCTCCTTATATGGCTACTTTGTCATTACCTGGATTTACAATAGGATTACCGATATGGTTATTTTCAACTTCGTTGGCCCAAAATACTCCAATTGTTCCATCTCAACCGGATGCTTCACCTCAACAGAGTTCACCATCTCAACATCACCAACCTTCTGTTGACCCTTTACCTTCTTCGCCTAATTTTTCTTCCTCCTTTTCTTCCTCTTCGCCTGGTAAAAGCCTTGATGCTAGTAACCAGGAGGCTAAGAAGAAGAAGAAAGGGAAGAAGAAGAAGAAGAAGAAGAAGCAAGATAAGAAAGAAGTCAACCAACCAACCATGGATGTGAGTGTTAGTTGTGTTGAGGAAAATTCCGACATGCATCGTAAACCCAAATACCATTGCAGGCTTTGTAAGGGTGACCACTTCCTTGTCAATTGTCCTGGTATTCCAAAGGTCTTGGAAGTATGGTCAGAAAAATCTCATCAACTTTCCATTGATCCATCAACCAGTGATAGTCAGGTTCCTGGGAAAGAGGGTAAAGTTAGGTTTCCTTGTAAGTTATGCAAAGGGAGTCATCAAACTCACATTTGTCCTCACATGGATGAAGCCTCAACATTGTTGGAAAACCTTACTGTTCCACAGCAGGAATTTCCAACTGGTTACCGTAAACTTTCTCCCAACCTACCGTCAACTGACGGAGTGATTGATCTAAATTCAAGTACAGTCGATCACACTCTCCCATTGGAGAGTGAAACTCATGTCACTCAGGTTGATGATCCATTAGTTGATCAAGTGGTCGATTCAATTTCACATTCGGTCGATCACACTCTCCTTTTCGAGAGTAAATTTTATACCGCTGATGTTCTTCTTGTTACATCGGATTCTTCTATGCCGGGGGGCATTTCACCTGTTTCTACAGAACCCCCTCCAAGTACTGAGGTCTTTTCCTTTGATTGGAATAGACTGACAGAACCTCGTCTTCCTTCCTCCATCCCTTTCCAAATCATTGTCAAGGCTGGTGGTAGGGACATACATCGTACTCAGGTAGATGAAGGTGCTTCTGTTAGTATTTTATCCTCAGCTGTTTGGAAAGCTTTGGGTTCCCCTCAGCTTGCACCTATTACGCAGAATCTGAAAGCTTTTAACAGAACAATTAGTGAACCTTTAGGGATCCTTCCTAAGTTTTCTATTACCTTGGAAGGTAAAATTGTTTGTGTTGATCTTATGGTAGTTCGAGGTCCCTTGGATTTCAATTTACTCCTTGGGCGAGACTATGTTTATGCAATGAAAGCTGTCGT
Organism: Pinus tabuliformis; assembly: GCA_031772625.1. NCBI lineage: Eukaryota > Viridiplantae > Streptophyta > Pinopsida > Pinales > Pinaceae > Pinus > Pinus tabuliformis. The sequence continues at coordinate 825,798,553 of CM062807.1, read as the reverse complement.
ATCGACACTCTTTCGCGTGATGTCTTTCCCTCACAATGGCAGTATTGTGACTGTAGACCAGCTTTCGTTCCCTAGTCTTTTTTCAACTACCAATAATATGACACCCCTAAATGTTCCTGATTCTAAAGTGGTATCTACCCTGCCACGGGTTAATTATGTGGCAACTGGTCCCATGTTTTCAGTTACCGATGTAAGTGAGCCTCTCACTGTTGATGTAGATCCGGTAATTGACATGGAAAACTCTATGGGATTACTTGAACACGATGTTCTTATCCCTTTTGAGTCCCTTGACATGTGTTCCTTCCAGAGAACTATTCTTCCTTCTGATGAAGATCTCTTGGAAGCCATGATCAAGGTGTGTCCATTGACATGATCAGTGTGTGCGAGGATAGTTTATTCCTCTCTCAACCTCGTTAAAAAATGAAATTGGATACGAGGAAAGTTCCTTTTACTGTGTCGACCTCGTTAGAAAATGAATCAGTGAGTACGAGGATAGTTTTTCTTGTATCAACCTCGTTAAAAAATGAAACAGGCTGTCATGAGGACAGTTCTTTTACTGAGTCAACCTCATTAAAAAATGAATCAGCTAGTTTTTAGGTCATATAGATAGTTAGAAAGTAGGATTGTGAGGAAAGTTCCTTTTACTGTGTCAACCTCATTAAAAAATGAATCAGTGTGTGCGAGGAAAGTTCCTTTTACTGTGTCAACCTCGTTAAAAAATGAATCAGTGTATGAGGATAGTTCCTTTTACTGTGTCAACCTCGTTAAAAAATGAATCAGTGTATGAGGATAGTTCTTTTCTTGTGTCAACCTCCTTAAAAATGAAACAACTCCCTTTTCAAGTTAAATATTGAAAGTAAACCTTCATTTCATCCAGCCGGTTGAATGCAATGAAGCCTGGGGGGCATGTACCTCTCTTTGCGTCATTATGCTGGGGGCATGCGAACTTTTTGAGCATAGTTCCTTGTCTTGTGTCAAGCTCGTTAAAAAATGAAACAAGGGTAGGTTAAGTAGGTAGATTGTAGAGAGTAGTCATGAGCATAGTTCCTTGTCTTGTGTCAAGCTCATTAAAAAATGAATCAAGGATTTTAGAGCATAGTTCCTTGTCTTGTGTCAAGCTCGTTAAAAAATGAATCAAGGTTTTTAGAGTTAAGTTTTTGTTAGGTAGATTGTAGAGAGTAGTTATGAGCATAGTTCCTTGTCTTGTGTCAAGCTCACTAAAAAATGAAACAACTCCCACAATTCTTTCCAAGATCTTGAAAGTAAAGCTTCATTCCATCCACCTCATTGAATGCAATGAAGCTTGGGGGGCATGTACCTTGCTTTGCGTCATTATGCTGGGGGCATGTGAACTTATAACAAGCATAGTTTTTCGTTTCAAGCTTGCATAAACATGAAACTGAATCCGAGCATAGTTCTTTTCCTGTGTCAAGCTCGTTAAAAAATTAAAACAAATCCTCCTCTAATTGAGTCGAGAGATTGACTAGATCTCGTAAATGTTAAGTGTTTAGGTTAGTTATTTCAGTTTTTTGCATAATTTTCTTACAGTTTTAGGTCAAGTCTTTCAAATGATCTCGTTCATGAACCTTCATTTCATCCAACTGATTGAATGCAATGAAGCTAGGGGGGCATGCGCTCTAGCAGTTACGCTTAGGGGGCATCAAGCACAGTTTTCTCTCTGTTTCAAGCTTGTGTAAAAATGAAACTACTTTAAAGCATAGTTTTTGTCTGTTTCAAGCTTTTGTAAAAATGAAACCTATTTCGAGTCAATTTCAGTTATTTTCAAGACTCGTTAAACTCATGAAAATACCGAGATTATTTTGCTATCTTTCATTCTCGTAAAACAAATGAAAATGCCGAGTTCTTTCCGTCTTTTCCTGCTCGTAAATTAAATTGAAAGTCGGCCATATGAGTACATTTTTATCATTTTTTCGAACTCATTAAAACTTACGAAAAAGTGAAAACCATGAGTACATTTTTATCCCTTTTTCGAACTCATTAAAACTTACGAAAAAGTGAAAACCACGAGTACATTTTTATCATTTTTTCGAACTCGTTAAAACTTACGAAAAAGTGAAACCTTAGAGTCATCTTTTAAGCCCTTTTCTGACTCCTAAAACATGAAAAGATTGCCGAGCGTTTCTTTTACACTCGTTAAAATGGAATTAAAAGACGGTCCTCTTATAGCTCTTTTCTGACCGTAAAATCAGGAAAAGATTGCCGGGTTTTTGTCGTTTCAAACTCGATACTGGAAATAAAACGACGTGTCCTTGATCGCTTTTTACTTTTCAGGTCAACGACACTAAACATGAAAGTACTCCTTGGTCGCAAGATCAAGCGGTTCCCCCAGGTATTATTTTATACTTTTTCGGGCTTGAGGGACACAAATGTACGAAAAAGTTCAACGTGGAGTCTCCTTTAGTTTTTTCAGACTCTCTAAAATTGAAAAACGCCGAGTTTCTCCTATACTGGGCTCGTTAAAACTTTTACAGTAGAGGACCTGTTCAATTACAAACAGGAACAAACCACTCCTTCCTAGGGTTCGAATTTAAACTAGGTTGGACTCGTCCGAAGGATGAGCTTATAATCAAGCATATGTTATCCTCCTCAAGCTTGTTAAAAATAAAGAGGTACTTGCCAGAAATGGTGGGGGAAAAGAGAGAAGAATGAACCTGTTTGTCACCTTTTGTCTCAGAAGAAACTTTATTACCACTCTTGAACACGACACTTTTCATTCACCTGGGTTGGGAAATCTTTTACCTCACAGTTGACCAAATCACTTTGAAAGTCTTTAACCGGGTTTCGGGGATTAACTTTGAGTTATTCGTCACCAAGCCATCTGTTGTGTCGTTATGTGTTCAAGAGGTCTGCAAGCAAAACTTTCATCTGCAAAATACTTGTCATCCATTTGACCATCCCTGAGTCAGTCCTTACAGCAACATTTCTTCAACTTGAACAATGATTTCGTGTTGCAGGCTTGCCTGCAACAGGTCGCTTTCTATCGACATCGACACATTATCTAGAAAGATGACTTAGGAATCGACAGTACCTTGAAGTCTGCATGCATCAATGGCAGGTTTCTCACCTTTGACGTCAGTTTACATCATTGACTTTCGATCAAAGGATTCCGTGAAGTGTTCGACATCAAAACATCTATTCACATTTCATGGGTTGTGCTTGGTACTTTGAGAACCATTGACATTACTGGTGGTTTCTCTCACGCTTGTTAACAGTTTACATCATTGACTGGTAATCAAGTGGTTTCTACCATGTTCGACATCGAATCATTTAATCACATGGCTAGAATCGTACCAATTCGGGAAGTAGAAGTGAAGACCCTGGATCTAGTTTCTACCATCCAGGCTGCGAGGAGTTTTGTATTCATTATCTATGTAGACTAATCATAAACAGATGGCTGCGTCCATACTGTGTCTACAAAAGTCTATTAAAATGATGTACTGCAAGATCATTCCTGTATCAGAATAGTTAGTCCATTAGTTAAAGTTTTGAATCTGAGTATGGGAATGCCTACCTCAGTGATGATATAATCTTATCCATGTATTTTGTGTTGAAAATTGCAGGTTCCAACCAGGCCATCCACAAGGCAATCCTTGAAATGATAAAGCGCTTCACCCTTCCTAGAATTACAAAACCCTATTCTATTCCAGGTTTCGCACTTTAGGGGGCAATCTGTTACACTAAAAAATGTCACCTTGACTACTTACAGTTAGTATGGCTCAAATCAACAGTCATGCTACCCTCTTAGGCAAGTCTCATGCCTCTGTTATCCATCTCAAACTCAAAGAAGAGAGAAAGTCTTGTAAAAACTATGTTTATCTCTGGGGTCGCAGGTTCTCTCTAGCCTTACCTGCGGGGACGCTGACCATGTTCACAAAATCTGCGTCCATGGACGCTCTGTATGTTAAGGGACAGGTGCGTCCCTCTGTAAAAGGCAAAATGCGCGAGTTTTATCTTGAAAAAGTTACTTGTGGTTACTTCTAGAACATTCTAGAGGTCGGTTTGATGAAATGGATGCGCCTCCAGTTGGTTCATGTATCTCTATTAAGGGGGAACTTATCCCATCAATAAGGGAGCTATCCCACCCAAAGAGGGGGATGATCCCATTGATAGTGGACCTGAATAACCTCTTTACAGCACTATAAATAAAGGCAGTGAGCCAGAAGGAGAGGAGGTTGGAGCTATACATTTTCTTTGGGTAAATGCTGCAGGATTTAGGTCTTCCATTAGAGCCTTTGTGAGGAGAGATTGTCTTCACTTGATTCTACTTGGGAGAGGGTGAGCTTTGTCAAAGTAGAGGAAAACCCTTGATGGACCCTGGGAGGAACTTGCACAACACCAAGGCCAGGTTGTAAGAGTTTCTTTGTTTCGTTATTAATACAAACTGGTTTATTTTTCTCAATAGCTTGTGTTAATGAGTTATTTCATGTGTTCCTTGGTCTGCATGTTGAATATATGTTTTATTATATGAAATGCAAGTGCTTGGTAATTGTTTGATTGTTTGTGGTTGCAGGAATTGACTTGAAGGAGGAGCTCATCCGGATCGTCAAGAACGGACTTCAACAACAGCGTTTTGGAATAAGGTAAGCCTAAACACTTGTAGTTTTCATGTTGTAAAAGGTGTATTTAGAGAAAGATCACTCCATTTTGTCTTGTTTGTCATTAGAATGTCTTAGACTTCTAGGAAGGTCAGTCGTGTCTGCACCCTTGACAGATTCCGTGTGACAAGATGCATAGAAGAGGGGAGAAGAAGTACTCGATGATCGAGCAGTCATGACTGCAGCCCAAGATCTCGTCATAGGTGGTGAAGGAGGCCTGGGAGAAATCAAAATAGGTACATGAGCATCTTTGCAAACAGTGTGACGCGTCCCTTGAGATCATGAAGTCGGCTCTTCTGTAGTAGATGCTTCTCCCATGGAAGCTGCTTCTAGAGCTTTGGTAGGAGAGACGACAGGTTTAATGAATGGGCATTCCTTGAATAGATGCCCCACTTTATGACACCTCCGGCAGCGGAAGGGCATGCCTTCATAGTCCAAGAGCTGAATTCATGTGAATCTTTGCCAGTGCAAAGTAATATGTTCCTCCAATCCTTCTTTGATATCCAAATAAACCAATATTCAAGCCATGGTCTTGTTACCGGTTGATTCATATGACTTTTCAAAATCTAGATATGTTCCAAGAACATTCCCGATGCATGTAAAAACATCCTTAGACCAGAAATGTAGGGGGAGGCCCGGTAACCTGACCCAAATTGGTCCAGCTCCCAATTGTTCGCACTCAGGGTCGAATAAAGGGTTCCAGCGCTTTAGCAGGACGGGAGCCATCTCAATATGCCAATATCACGATAGGACCCATGTTTTTTGTTCCTCTCTTGAAAAACTCAGAGTGAACTACCCTCGAGCCAAAGTGGTTACAATTGGGAGTTCTGTAAGTATATGCCCCAAAATTTCCATGACCCATTGTCGTAATCTGCAAGTAGTGTAGGCACGTCCTCAAACCCTACCAACCAGCACCAAGTTATTTGTTTCCACCACCTCCCCCATGCACACACCCACCCCAAAGCTGATCTCCAATTGCTTTTGAGTGGCCTTGACACACTTCTGTTTCTTATCTTTTCCGGTCCACGGAGAAGTGGGATGTTCCCGAAGAGGGTCCTGTGAGCCCGATGTGTGCCGCTGAGATAGAGGGGTTCTGGAGCGAGGGTTAACAATAGGAGTATCAAAAAACCCATATGGGGATGAAGAGAGGCCAAGAGTAGCCAAGGAATGAGGTAGGAAGTGTTAAACGACCGCATGCAGAGGGAAGGCGAAAATAGAGTCTTGTCCAACCGCGTGAGGGTTTATGGAAGGGGGAGTTAGATGGGGGGTGTACAAAGGCACGAAGTCAAAGGTAGGGGACAAAGGTATGCAAGAAATGAGATATTTTAGGGTTTCCAGTGAGAGGGGAGGGCACTCAAGACCCAGTGTTCCGATGGAGAAGTCGGCAGACAGAATGGGGTGCGAGGAGGGTCCCGGGTCGAAACGACAGTGAGAGTAATCTTGCGAAGTTGGAGATACTGTGCCCAGAGGTCTATTATCTGTCTGCTCTGACGTAGACTTGGGACTTGTCCAGATGGACCCTTCGGGGTTTGGATCCTCCAAATAGTCAAGCACGTCGACATCCATTGCCGACATTCTATAGACAGCAACAGCGACATCATGAGAAAGTAGGGTAGCAGGATGACAACATAGGAGATAATGGTTAGGATGTCAACCGTAGCGGTGATAGCGGTGCAGCGAAGGGTGAGAGAATAAAAGGTGACTGCAACGAAAAATATGAGGGAATCCCTAACCCTTCTCATCCAGGGTTTCAGAGCTGTGAGACCGTGCCATCCAATCTCCCATGCTAGCGACCGTTTATAATTAGATGTTTTCAAAATATTGATTATGTTATTTCTAAAACTATGAATGAAAGGTTTATTATTGAAAATTTATTGAGGGCTTGAATCTTAGCATGTTGGAATCTAATTGGATTGTTGATATTGTTGGCAAAAATTATTATTGAAATGTGACATTTTAGATTTGTGGAAATGGGATTGATAACCAACCAAAGGTGGGCACATCTTAAACATACTTATTTCCTCATCTACTTATGGTGAAATGAGTGAATACTAATATTGTGAATCTACAACCCATTAAACAATCTCCAATGATTCTAACCTTCTCTATTTACACATATTCTCTATGTAACAACCCCTGGTTAAAAGTTCATGTAATGAAAGTTAATAAAGGAAAAATACAACCATGATTAAGCGACACTTATTCCAAGTTGAATGTTGGGCAGATATATCCTAGTGGGCATCACTGGATGTGTTTATGGCTAAGGGAAAATGGCAAAGGAAATGGCTAAGGCATTAAAAAGGAAAAAAAGTATTTTTGGCACATTTATTTACGAAAATAAAGGAAAACAGGAGAAAAGGAAGGTGAGAGGTCACAGGTTGCATGTGATGAGGAAATTGAAGGAAAATAATGGAAAATGAAGAAAATAAAAGCCTAATTGATAAAAAGGCTTCTCGGGATTAATTGGTACCTTTTGTCAGTTCAGTTTTGGAGCTCTCTCAATATTCTCTCTCTCTCTCTCTCTCACTCTTGGACAATTAGAGTTTTCTTGGAGCACTCTAGCCTTGGGGTAAGGAAGGAAAAGTAACAAAAAGGAAAGGAAGGAAAGTGAGGATCAAGCAAGGAAGAGCATGATCAAGCAACTTCAACAAGAATACTTGCAGGTAATATATTTCATCTATGATTTCCTAGTTGGTTTTGACATGCATGGATTTGCGTGTTGGTGTATGGTTCTCTTGTTGTGGGTGGCAAGGTTTTTTCAGGTTATGACAGTGGTTTTCAGCCTAGACTTTCCTTTTTCTGGATAGGAATGGTGTGATGGGATTTTTTTCTCATTTTTGAGCTTTGGAATTTCCAGATGGTTTCGGAATCTGGGGTAGAGGTGGTCTCAGGAAAATCCCAAAGGCCTAGGAATTCCTTGACTGGTTTTGGCGGGATACATGGTAAAGACTGAGGGTGGAGTATTGGTTTAGGGCCAAGTAATCCTGTGTAGATTTCTATAAATCCTGAGAGACTGGTGTCTCGGTTTAGGGCCTAGTGATCCAGTGTGGATTGTAGTAAAGCTTGAGAGACAAGGAGATAGAAAATTCCTTAAGGATAGTGATGGAGTCTGGAGGCATTCCTAGCTCGGTTTGGTTTTGTGATATCAGTGTCAGTTTTGGTGAGATCACAGTTTAGTGAGAGTAGAGGTGGTTTAACCTCTGGATTCCCTTGCTTTTTTTTTTGGATTGGTTTATCCACGATATCCCACATTCATGCTTGGAATATGGCATGAGGGTGACTGGTTGAAATAAATGTTTTGTTTAGTCATGTCTACAGTCGGGTGGTATGTGGAAGTCCCGAACTTGGTCAAATTTTCCTATGTTTAATAAAATCTAAGTTCTCTTGCTTTGGTACTTAGTAATATGTGGATTTAATGGTTGTTATCTCATTGTTATTTTCATGGTTTAATGTTGGTTATAAGCATGGTTATATGACTGGTTATTGTCATGGTTATTTCATGTATTTACTTGTAACTGAAAGGATAATGGATGCAAGAGATAATTGATGTCAAAACAGTTAAGGGAAGAGCATGGTGTGGAAATTTCACCTGTAGAACAAACCAATATATGCAATGTCCTAAAGCATAATACTTGTTATACTTCTACAAAACATTAAGCGGAAGCATAATCGAATTCATGAGCAACATCAAGTAGAAACATGCATAATTGATCAAGAGAAATAATCACACATAACACAAGATATATCCAGGGGAAAGCACCAACATAAAACCCCAACCATGTATTATCAATCAAGTGGAAATCCTCTTCAAAATACAGAAAGAATCAACTCTCAAGCTATCCAGTTCTCAATGAACTATGAAGATGTGAAGATGTGTCTCATGAACCAACCAAGCCCTGTACATAAAGGCATTACCTATGGTCCAATCCCTATTTCCTTGCGCAGTTTGCTTAGGAAATAATAGCAAAAGCATATGCAATTAATTCCAAACATACCAAGTTAACCAATGGTCCAACTACGTAATCCTTGAGGACACTAGTTCCTCAACCATGCAAAAACTACTTACTAGAAATAGTCAAGCATCTGATAGTACACTATCCCACATCTGATCTCAATTGGGTCTCTAATAGAACTGACATGCAACAGTTATCCATGAGTGAATTCTCAGTTATCTAAAATAATAGTTGTCACATGCATGCAAGAATTAACAAACTATATTTTATTATTTTAACAACTTGTTAAAATAATCTAACTGGACTTGACTAGTTAGAACTAAGTCAACTGATTCTCTCATTATAGAACTCATACTTATTCCCTCAATCAGTGGAGGAAATTAAGGATAAATTCCTCAATCATTGGGACAACTCATGTGCATGCTCACAAAGACTTCAAATTCAAATTTCCTTAACTAATTAACTCAAATGAATTAATTAATTAATATTTCCAATTGCTGTTAAGACCAAAATTAATTTTACTTCTTATAGATAGACTAGGGACTACTATAAATAGGAAGGGACCCAGAAATGCTATTTTTAGCAGGTCTATTTTTAGCACATTCTAAATTTAACATTTCTTGTTGCACATTTTTCAACACATGGTGATCCTCCTTGTCAAGTCTCATATGAGTTATCAGTCATTTATGCTCTATCTTGTATTCATTTCCTATAAATTACATTGATGCCAAGTGTTTAACAAAACGCCAATCCCGGTTGGGGATGGTTAGAGCTAGTCCTAGTGTCAATTTTTGATTTGTAAGACTTGTTATTATGTAAATCATGGATTCTAAAAGTGTCATTGAATTATGAGCAGTGAATTGGGATTTGGGCATGAAAAATTGGCTCAAATCTCGGTGTTGTAGGCACAGTGCTGGGTAGAAAAGTCCCTAGATGCTGGCACACACATGTTATGCATGCATCCATAGGTCCTCAAATGCACTCTTGCCCATATCAAGGGAGCGTTTAGGGTTTTATAGGTCTAAAATTTCAGTGAGACCCAGGGGCTGGTTAGGGGAATGACTGGGATGCATTCTAGGAGTCTTGTACTAGGTGTAGAAGGTCTCGTATGGTGTGTTTCCATCGATTCTACTTCCTTAAGGTTACTTAGGAGGTCGAATCATATCATAGTAACTTCTCGTCACATGTTTACCCTGGTTGGCTGGTTACTTGGGTAGATGTGGGAGGAGGGCATTACAAAGTGGTATCAGAGCATGGTTCAACCCTCAGACTAGATGGGATGTGTGTTTTTCATGCATTCACATCAGTTGCACGTGTGTTAATCATCCTTGTGGTCTATGTCCTTGTTGCATATGCATGGTGTTGGTCATGGTTGTAGTGATGTCTCCATGTGAAAGAGGATGTTGTTAGTGTGAAGTTTGTCATCATGAGTGTATGATTGGTTACACGTTGTTTATGCATGTTAGTATTCACATGTGGTCAAGTGTACAGTGATATGGTTGTTGTTGTCATGCATGAGTTCATAGTATGTGTAGTTGATATGGTCATGTATTGATGACTGGACTCTAGTTAGAATGATAGATATATGGTTACATACTATGTGCTATATTTCTATATGATGTCATGATTATGTTATCCATGTATTATGTTGATTTGTTCATCTTAGAGACTAGGTATCCTCCTCAAATTATACTAAGGTAAGTTGGTTTATTATGATTTGGTTTAGCTGGCATGATATACCTTGCAGGAAGAATATTAAAGATGACTAGCAATATTGTAGACTATAGTTCCCAAGGCTCTCCCTAAGGATTAGATAAGCAACGTGGTGTTGGGAACTCTTCTGATTTAGCAGACACGTTAAGAATCTTGAAGGAAAAAATCATGCAGGCACAAGAGAAACTAGTAGAGGATAATGCAATACTCCTTTAGAGTTTTTGAAAATTGCAGCGATAAGGGCCACTTCAGATCATCCATGAGCAAGAGGAAAAAACTAATGGGGCATATGGCAGCAGGTCTCATGGTGAGTACAAGTTGGATGGAGAGGACACGATCAGAGATGGCAGGTCCTTGGATACTCTAGATAGGAGGGGTGATAAGCATAGGTACTACTCTAATTCTAGTTCGGATAGGCATTATGATCGTCATTTTTATCATCCTTACAGAAGCAGTGACAAGGGGTATTTTCTGGATGAGTTTAAGAAAGAAAAGCCACCTACATTCGTTGGAGAGATGAACAAATCATAGCATTTTGAGGCATGGTTTCTTGGTATGAGGAAGTTCTTTAGATTGCATGATTATTTAGAAAACATGAAAGAAAAGATAGCCACTTTCAGTATTAAAGGGAAAGAAAATATTTGGTGGGATGATGTGAAGAATGCTAGAGGTATTCATGAGAATGACTTGAATTGGAATGAGCTTGAGAGGCTCTTCAAGAAGAAGTATTTTTCAGAAAGGTACTATGATGATAGAGCTAAGGAGTTTTATGAGTTGTAGATGGGTTCCATGACAGACGATGAGTATACTAGCAGGTTCTTGGAGCTATTGAGATATGTGCCTTACCTTAAGGAGGAGAAGGCCAAGGTTCAGAGATTCATCAGTGGACTTCCAGTAGCATACACAGACCGAATTGAGTTCGATGAGCCTATATCATTGGAGGAGGCCATCTGAAAGTTGAAACATTGTTATGGGTAGTCGAAGTGCAAAGTTGAGCATAAGCGTGACTTGAAAGGAAATGAGAAAGTTAAAGGACAATGGCCACCAAAGTGAGGAAGACCTCAAGATGCAAGTGAGAAATAAAATGTAGTCCCTTACAAGAAGTTCAATACAGTTGATAAGGGACATGGAGAGCAGCAGACTAGAGGCAATGGTAGAGCATCGTTGTAGTGTTGGATATGTGGAAAGGATCATCGTAAGAGGGAGTGTCCACAGTATCATGGTGGCAGACCCCAGATCTATAGTTCTAAGGAGGTGCATACAATTGGTGATGTTGATCATATCATTCCTCAAATCTATGCAGTTGTGGACAACAGGCAGGTAGATCATCAGTCATCTATCATTGATATGGACGGTAAGATTTGTGATCAATTTGTTTCTATTTTGATTGATCCTAGATCAAATTATAGTTATATTAATCATGACCTGGTGGATAAGTGTGGTTTGAGAAAAAAAGTGCATGCAAAATCTTGGTTCGTACAGTTGGATACAAGTAAAAATAAGAGAGTTCACCATCGGTTAAGAGCTTGTGCATTTGAGTTACATGCTATGCCTACAACAATACATTTGAATGTACTTCCATTGGGATTGTATAGCATGATTTTGGGTATGGATTGGTTGTACCTTCATAGGACCAAAGTGGATTGCTTCAACAAGGCCATTAAGTTCTTGGATGATAATGGGGAAAATAGAATTTTGCAGGGAAAGAATAAGCCTACATCAGTGAGGATGGTTACCGCTATGCAGGATAAGCGTAGTTGTAGAAAAGGTTGTGTGATGTTTGCACCATATATCTAGTGATAAGGGTAAAGATGTTGAGGATGCAGAAATATTCAAGATGTACCCTGTATTGCAGTAGTATCAAGATGTGTTTCTAGCACAGATTCCATAGTTACCTCCTCACAGGGAAGTCGATTTCTCTATTGAGTCGGTGTCAGGGGCAGCACCAACATCAAAGGCACCTTACAGGATGAGTATTCTAGATATAGTAGAGTTGAAATTACAATTAAAGGAGATCATTGACAAGGGATACATTAGGACAAGTGTATCACCATAGGGTGCACCATTGTTGTTCGTAAAGAAGAAAGATGGTACTATAAGATTGTGCTTTGATTACAGACAATTAAACAAGGTAATGATCAATAACATGTACCAATTGCTGAGGATTGTTGATTTGTTTGATCAGTTGAAGGGAGAAGCAATGTTCTCTAAGATCGACTTGAGATCAGGATACCATCAGGTACACATAAAGGAAAACAATACCTACAATATTGCATTCAAGACCAGGTATGGGCATTATGATTTTGTTGTAGTTCCATTTGGTTTTATTAATTCCCTAGCTACATTTATGTGTTTGCTAAATAATGTGTTGTGTCCTTATTTGGAAAAGTTTGTTATTTTATTCATTGATGACATCTTGATATACTCCAAGAATGAAGAAGAGCATGCTGAGCATTTAGCAGCAATATTGAGATTCCTAAGAGAGCATCAATTGTATGCCAAGCTTAGCAAGTGCAACTTCTTTCAGATAGAGGTGCATTACTTGGGACATGTTGTTTCCAAGGAATGCATAATAGTAGATCCAGAAGAGAGAAGGGCCATCATGGAGTGAGAAGCTCCTAAGAATGTGGATTAGGTGAGATCATTCATGGGATTGGTAGGTTACTATAGGAGGTCCATCAAGAACTTCTCATGCATTACATATCCTATGAAACCCTTGCAGAAGAAACATAAGAAGTTCGAATGGATAAAAGAATGTGCAACGAGTTTCAGGTAGTTGAAGCCATTGTTGACCAATGCTCTATTCCTTAAGATTGCATATCCAGATAAAGATTTTGTAGTGTGTACATATTTCTCTATTGAGTTGGTGTCAGGGGAAACACCAACATCAAAGGCACCTTACAGGATGAGTACTCTAGAGATAGTAGAGTTGAAATTACATTTAAATGAGATCATTGACAAGGGATACATTAGGCCAAGTGTATCACCTTAGGGTGCACCATTGTTGTTCGTAAAGAAGAAAGATGGTACTATAAGATTGTCCTTTGATTGCAGACAGTTTAACAAGGTAATGATCAATAACATGTACCGATTGTCGAGGATTGTCGATTTGTTTGATCAGTTGAAGGGAGAAGCAATGTTCTCTAAGATCGACTTGAGATCAGGATACCATCGTGTACGCATCAAGGAAAAGGATACCTACAATATTGCATTCAAGACTAGGTATGGGAATTATGATTTTGTTGTAGTTCCATTCGGTTTTATTAATTCCCTAGCTACATTTATGTGTTTGCTGAATAATGTGTTGTGTCCTTATTTGGAAAAGTTTGTTATTGTATTCATTGATGACATCTTGATATACTCCAAGAATGAAGAAGAGCATGCTGAGCATTTAGTAGCAGTATTGAGATTGCTAAGAGAGCATCAATTGTATGCCAAACTTAGCAAGTGCAGCTTCTTTCAGATAGAGGTGCATTACTTGGGACATGTTGTTTCCAAGGAAGGCATAATAGTAGATCCGCAAAAAAGAAGGGCCATCATGGAGTGAGAAGCTCCAAAGAATGTGGATTAGGTGAGATCATTCATGGGATTGGTAGGTTACTATAGGAGGTTCATTAGGAACTTCTCATGCATTACATATCCTATGAAATCCTTGTAGAAGAAACATAAGAAGTTCGAATGGATAGAAGAATGTGCAACGAGTTTTAGGCAGTTGAAGCCATTGTTGACCAATGCTCCATTCCTTAAGATTGCAGATCCAGATAAAGAGTTTGTAGTGTGTACAGATGCATGTAAAATAGGACTTGGTGGAGTCCTTATGAAAGAGGGACAGGTGGTGTGCTATGAGTCCAAGAAGTTGAATGAGCACGAATAGAACGATGTGACTCATGATCTTGAGTTGGCCTTCAATACAACTTATAATTTGCAGATAGATGGACAGACAAAGAGGGTCAATAGGATCTTGGAGGATATGTTGAGGATGTACATGATGCACTAGCAAATAATATGGGAGGATTATCTTCCATTGGTTGAGTTCAAATACAAAAATCATTATCAGGATTCATTGAGGATGAGTCATTTCGAGGCATTGTATGAGAGGAGTTGTAATACTCCCATCAACTGGAGTGATCCAGTGAACAGGGTACTTATTGGACTGGATATGTTGGCAAACATGGAATAGGAAATGCAGGTTATAAAGAAGAATCTCACGGCAACACAAGATAGACAAAAGATTTATGTGGACCAACATATAGCATTCAAGGAGTTTCAGGTTGGGGAGCATGTGTATTTGCGCATCAAGGCCAAGAAGAGTTATTTGAGGATTGGATCATGTTCCAAGTTGGCACCACAGTATTGTGGGCCTTTCGAGATCCTTGAGAGGATTGGAACGGTGGCCTATCAACTTACACTACCTTGAATAGGGAGATTCCATGATGTTTTCCATGTTTCATTACTTAAAAGGTATATAAAGGATGTTGATCATGTTATTGAGTGGTCTATATTGCAGGTGGAGCAAGAAGGAGAATTCTAGTTGGAGCCTCAGTGCATATTGCAGTGGAAGCAACTCATGCTCAGGAACAAATCCATAGAGAAAGTTAAAGTGTAGTGGATGCACTTTGGGCCCAAAGAAGCTACATTGGAGATGGTGGATCAAATCTGGGCCATGTATCCTTCTTTGTTTTCTAGTGGAGGCAAAGCAGTTTTGGTTTGATGTTTGACATATGTTTGGCATATGTTTTGTTGATGTTTTGGTATATGTACATATGTATATGGATGTAAATACCACCATGAGCTAAGTTATAAAGCTCCAATAAGAAGTATGGTTGTTATCTTTTCATGTTGTCATGATGTTTTGATTTTGAGCAGGTCATTCATTGTAAATACTGCAACGAGATAAGTTATAAAGCTCCATGGGCAATATGTTTTCTTTTCAGCGGTTTTGTTGAGGTTGTGATGTGGTTTAACACTAAGGATGGTGTTCCCCAAGGAGGAGGGGTCTGTAACATCCCCTGGTTACAAACTTGTCAAAAAAAATTCACTCTAAATGCCTCATAATTGATAAAGTGATTTTGATTATTGACCGATATTATCCATTGGTTCAGTTAGGGATATTGTTATAGTTGTGTTTAATACTTTCTTTTCATAAGGTGAAAATGATACTTTTGGCCTATTCATTCTAACAAACTACCATCTAAGAAACCTTTTCAAATTTCTCTTCGAAGGTATTGATGAAAATACTCCTATGGTGGACCACTCCTATAAAACCCTAACGAGTTATCATGAGAACCCTAGCATCATAAATTCGAGGAATATTTTAGTAATTATCTAAGATGTTTTCTTTAAAATGAGTCTTTAGGGTAGAAGGACCAATCAAGAAATATTAGTAATTAAAACCTTTTCATGCCATACCATGCTCTTAAGGAGCGGATTTTCCTCCCCACCTATTAACTAACATATCTGAGGTCAATCATAATCATAGTTTTTTCATAAACATATTAGCTGAGGGATAGGATGTCCCATTACGAGTCAACCTACCATGATCACGGGTCCTAACGAAAATGACATTACTGCTACTAGTCCCCAAACCAGGGTAATGGCTTTCAGTTGAAAAGTTGGAAGACAACTAGTCTCAACACGAGTCCGCTTAGTCATTCTTGTTACTTCTTGTGATGACATTGTCATTAGTTGGTTACCAAGCCAGGACAATAGCCTTCAATTAATTTCTAAACAAATGTAAATGCTTTCAATTGACTCTAAATCTATATCTAATAGATGGGACATATGCATTTCGTGGGGTTAAAAGTCATCCTTGTTGAGGTTATAGACACCAGCTGGCAGCAAGGCCATGCCTATGGTATAAGAGTTGATTTTACACTGTGGTTTACTTGGTTGCTTTTGTCTTTCCCTGAACTCATTATCATATCTCCCTAAGAATGGCTTTAGGATTCTTCTGACATTATGCTTTGGAGTTATCTTTTGGATTTTTATTTTTTTTATTTTTTTTACTTTTTCTATTTTATCTTTTTTACTATGGAGGCAGGACCCTTAGTGCAGGTGATTCAATTTTCTCGGATAAGAGGAGCTTCAAATATATGTTAGATAATGGTAAGACGGTCACTGTGGGAAGGTATTATTCTGTCTATTCTTAACACCATGAATTTCAAATCATGTCACTTATATTTACAATGAGGATATTAAAGTAAAACTTATGATCAATGTTGTCCCTGAGATACTCGTGGAAATTTTAATAGTTGGATATTTTATTCAGTAATAACACCATCCTCGCAATTTAGTATTCCTATGGTAGCCCTTGTGTTAGACTTTCTTGAAATCAATCTTAATAAATAAAGAGTCCAACAGACACTCTATTTTTTTAGAACAAGCTCTATCTAGCAAAGGAAATGTTGATTACACAAAGTTGCAGGAACACTATTATGAGTGTAAAGGTCATCCATAGATGTTTTAATAAAAAAAAAATTGCAAGGAGCGATAGTACAACAACTGCTTTTCTTGCATGAGGACATGCAAAATGATCAACATGGGGGAATGTCAGGCCTCTGTTTTCTCTTTCTTTATATCACCTTTTACTCAAAAATCCCTGATGATTTTGTTTAGTTTGAATGGTTATTGTCATGGTTTTGTGCATTCTTGGAGATAATAAAGTAATTATTTACTATTTTCCATGATTCCCTTGTTTTAATGAGATTTAAAAATTAAAAGCATCATTAATAATAGTTCGTGTGTTTGCAAGTTTAAACTTGGTTGATTACCTTTTTATGCATATGCCAACAGACCTTGATCTTGCACTCACCTCCTTATACTATGCATCATATTCCTGCACCAATTGGGATTCATGTACTCATGAGGATTCTTGCACCAGTTTATTATAAGTTATAGACTACCCACACTCTGAAGGGTTCTTGCACCACACATCAAGTTCCTGCACTCACATTCTTGCACTAAAGGCAAAGAATACGTAGACTACTTCAATTATTCAAATTTAGAGGACATTACTTACTTGGAAGTTTGAATATCAGTTCAAGGATATTTTGGGAAACACTTGTTGGTCAACATTGCAATTAGTTTTCACCACCAGTCACAGGATAAGAAAAGAGGAGCGATTTACCAAAACAGTCCCTCATGTACCAGATTCAACTCCTCTATTTGAAATTTAGTTGCACCAGAACTATATCCGACTTTTATCCATGGAAAATTGTTACGATTTGTAATTTGTTCCTTCTGTACTCGATTGGCTTGTAAATAGGCTGATTTGTAATGTAAAGATATATACAAATTGAAAGAAGGCCTTGAGCCTGGGGAGAGATGGTTTCAATGTAACATTATGCGAGTATAGTCAATATGTGGATCACTCCCTCTGTTTGTTGGAGTCTGATCTTTTCCTGCACCATGTAAAGGCTGAGATTTCAAATATTAATCAAAGCACTTCACACTAGGTTTTGTTTAATTATGTTATACATTTTATGATTATAATCTCTACGTGAGCTAAATTGTTGATAGAGGGTGCGAGCTGGCTGGGTTGGCCACAAAACCAGCTCGACACTACTCTGATTTGATGAGATTAGGGTATGTTATTATTTGTTGAGTGAGTATATTGAATTTGTCATTTACTATGTGGCGTGGTGTGCTTAATGTTAGATCTGTAGGGTCTCTTAAAGTGTTTTTCATTCTGATCTCTTTTTACTTTACTTGCGGAAATTGTTACCTAGTATAGAATGAATTTTGTATGAAAAATGATAGGCTAGTGATCTATCATTCTTCCTTTGAATTATGCATATTCATGCTGTGTAATCTTCAAAATATTTTTTGTGATTTGAATTGGTCATTCTGATTTATACTTTGGCTTATGAGACTTTGTTTCTCTAGGCGATGACCATGCATCTTTTGATTCAGCTAGAACTTGAGTTTTGTAATATCGCACTAATTTCGATTTGTCACCTCTACCCTAACGATTGTGATGAAGGATGCACAGTGTATCTGATGTCAAGCTGTAGGGGTTAGTGTGCTTTTTATCCATCAAAATTATTCTAGTTCTAAATGTTTGCATTGGTCTCAAAATGTGTTGAGGGCTTGAGAATTCAATATGCCCACACTACTTATCATTATTAGAAGACCTCTATGATTTTGAAGCCCGCAGTAATGCATACATTTTTAGATAAATGGTAACACCTAGATTGACAAATTCATCTTTTGAATATTCATTTGATGTGTTTTCTTCCAGGTGTCATTTATTTCAAAGACATGATAATTGCTACAGTAAGAGAGAGAGTGGAAATATTTAAATTAGGTCTATTTTATTTGCACAATAAACTCACTTGAAAATGTGTGATGATGCTTTTAGTAAGCTAAGTTCTAATCTCCTCAAAGCTCTAGTGCATCAAGGTGGGTTGGATAGAATTAGTGCAAAATTGTTAAAAGAGTTTTATGTTTCTTAATCTGCTTTACATGAAGAATGGTGTGGATTGACCTTGACTTTGTTTCAGCATTTACAATCTTCCTTTCTAAAGTTTAAGAATAAAAAGTCACTACACTCATTTAAAAATCACCAACAAATATAGCAAGAATATCTATAAATAATGACATAAAATATATGAGGCATATCCATATTGAAATATTAATTTTTGCAATGTTAAATATTATAAATTGCGTTGGTCAATGCTATAACAACATTTTTTTATCAAAATTTATGAAATGATTGAATTTTATAAATAATGCCAATATGTGAGCTTGCAGTGTTGTTGGTACATACAACAACAACCATTAAACTCTCTAAATGTGATAATTATTCATGTGTCTTGTAACCCTTGAGAAAGTCTGAGCATTTTTTACTTGTGGAAAAAGGGAAAAAAAGTTGTTGAGGATCAAAGAAAAATATTATTTATATTTTTCAAATTTTAATTTATGGTGTAATGATGGTGGTTATCTAGAGTTTTGATATCACTTTGATGGCTAGACAATAAAACCATACAATAATATAATAGATAGAACTGTTACTCTATAAATCAAATCAAGTTAATTAATTATTTGAAAATAATTCATTAAATAAACTCAAAATTATTAATAATTATTTTAATAGAAGTTTATATTTTTTAATAGGGCTTTTATAATTATCAAGAATTATTAGGTGGATGGGAGGGATTTAAAATCCATAGAATAATGTAGAATATTAGTAGTAGGATGCACAAATTAAAAGTTAAGATTTACCTCCAAAATAGCTACGATCTTTTTTCTTTCCAATTAAATTGATTAATTGTTTTTTATTTTTTACTAATAAAACTATATATTATTAATAAAATGTTAATATATTTATATAAGACTATTATATATTATCAATAAAATGTCCACATACTTATATAAAAGTGAGGGAGTATAAATAATTAATTATTTTTTTTATCATTTTTATTTATTTGTACAAACTTTTTATTTATTTCAATCCAATAAAAAATAATATAAATAATCAATTATTTTTCATTATTTTTATTCATTTATACAATTTTTTTAAAAATAATATAAATAATCAATTATTTTTCATTACTTTTATTCATTTTTACAAAAAATAAATAATTTTTTTTCACTCATATTTCAATGTGAAAATGAAATAGAAAACAAAAATTAATTAATTATTAATCTAATAAGTAGTAAATATAAATACCTAATTATTTTAATATTTTTTTTTAAATTTATACAAATTTTTCATTTTCCCTACTAATATTCTCAAATTAAAATGTCATATAATATTCTCAGATTAAAATATCATATAAAAAGTAAGTAATCAATCAGTTATTTTATCTTTTTTATTAATCTCTCTGTTTCTTTTTTTCCATCCAAATAAACGTAAATAATCAATTTTATTTTTAATATTTTATTATTTTTTTCTAATATTCTGCAATTGAATATTAAAAATAATATAAAGTAAATATAAATTATTTTCTATATCAATTATAATAAAAATAAATAAATAACTAATTATTTTTATGAATAAATAACTATTAATAAATAATAATAATAATAATTTCATATTTTAATATTAAATGTTGAAATGCAATAGAAAATAAGTATAAAAAACTACTATTATTTTTCTCCACTTTCACAACACCGCTATGACTCTGAGGCTGATTGCTGTCGCGATTCTGTCTTCGCCCCTCAATCACGGAGCTCTTCTTATTACGCCTCCTCGCACACGCCACACTCCCTATTATTTTTATTTCTCTTCACACATTTTTAAATATAATTATTTTAATTGACATAGTTCTGTTAGATATGATTTTATAAAATCCTATTGATATTTAATCACAATAAAGAAAGTGAAAATGACCTCCGTTGTATGGAAAACCCATTCCATTGATATTTGGAAAACCCACTAATTTTCGCAATCATCACGCCCTCCTCCTCAATTAATCCAATCCATCCCTCCCCCCTTCCTCAATATCTACATCATTATTCTAATGTGCAAGTAGTGCATTGTGATATAAAACCCAGTGATGTGTTGTTAGATGAAGACATGATAGGCCATGTGACAGATTTTGGTCTTGCAAGATTGATTGGTGCAGACTTTGGTGATTCACTTACTTCAACACTTACTTTGAAAGGGTCTATGGGTTACATTGCTCCAGGTATGGATTTTTTTAAAATTAGTTTTAATTGTCATTTTTCGTCAAAAATTTTGTATACACTAGTGAGATAAATATTTATTGAGGTTTCCTTTAATGCAATTGTCATTTTTCGTCAAAAATTTTGTATACACTAGTGAGATAAATATTTATTGAGGTTTCCTTTAATGCAATTGTCATTTTTCGTCAAAAATTTTGTATACACTAGTGAGATAAATATTTATTGAGGTTTCCTTTAATGCAGAGTATGGATTGGGTGAGAGAGTTTCTACCAAAGGAGATGTTTACAGCTATGGCATTATGTTATTGGAAATGCTTACCAGAAAACGACCAACCAACAACATGTTTATTAGAGACCTAAACTTGCACAAGTGGGTCAGCCTAGCATTTCCAAACAAAGTGAAGGAGGTGATTGACAACAATCTGTTTAGTGCACAGGATGGAGTTGGATTTGAAGAAAATAATATACACAATTGTCTACTTTCTTTGCTACGGGTTGGTTTACTTTGTTCAAAAGATTCACCTGATGAACGGCCAACTATGAGAGATGTGGTAATAGTGCTGGAAAATCTCAAAGAAGATTTGATGGCAAAAACAATTGCTACAAGGAAAAGTATATCCAATTTACTTGGCCATACAAATGCACCAAATATAAATTCCATAACATCAAATGACCAAAATTCTTCGACATTCTAGTGTGTAAAAATTGTAAGTACAAAATATTCCAATCTTATCATTATTCTTTCAATCACATATTTATAAATTATTTTCAAAATTTCAAACAGATTTCTGTTACCATGTATTATCTATTTATAATTACCGCGAATATAAAATTTAGATGTTGTTTCAATAGTTTATTAAATAAACTGTAAATTTACATTTGGTGAAATTTATTCTCCTTTCATGATATTTATAAATTAAACTAGCTTTACAGAAATGGAAAAGAAATTAATTGCATTCTGTTAAAGTTACCATTAAGATTCGGCGATGATTTGGAAAAAATTTATTTGATTTTATTAACATGCGGGAGTTTTAGCTAATTTGTTTCTATTGTATTGAATTGAATTTCCATTTTATATAAGATATTTTAAATTTTATTGCACCTTTCAAATATACCATTTTGGTTTTTAGTTTATAGTGCGAAGTGTGAAGATTTATATCATGAAGTTGTTGTTAGAAACCTGCAGTTTCTAAACCTTAATGTGACCCGATTAAAGCATTAAAGCGTTAAAAGTGTTAAAAGCATTAAAGCATTAAAGCAGTTTCTAATCTAAAGCATTAGATCTTAAGCGTTGAATTGGTATATGATGGACGTACCAGATTAGAGTTAAATTATATATAAAGGATTGGGTCCTCTCTCTCCCTAACAAGAGTTGTATTCTTCTCCATCAAGAAACGCATGAAGGAAGTGAGGGCAAGAGGAGAGAACCCGAATTCTGAGAAGAAGAGCTGGAGTGCAGAAAAAGTAGCAGGCAAGAAGAATGTGGCCTGCATCAATACATCACCAATGGCTAGAGGTAACTCGTATCCCTGGGCATTAAGATTTAATGATTCTTTTCAGTTATTCCGCATATAGAAGAATCGTTGTTGAAATTGAAGAAATCTAACAGTTGGTATCAGAGCAAGTTTATCTCTGCCTTGGTATACTCTCGCCGCCCTTTTGTCTTTCTGTGCGTCGGCTTCATCTTAAACTAGAAAGAATTAAATGCTTAGCTTGTCGATTTATTTATGCTCTTCCCTTGATAAATTCTTTGTTTGGAAGAATTCTCTTGTAAAGTGGTGCTTATTGCATTATTTCTCTGTTAAAACCATAATGAAGTATCGGGCACTTTTGTTGATAAAGCTTAATTGCCGATATACAAATTCCATCCAAAATCTAAGTGATAGTAATGGATAAAGTCGATTCCAAAGAGTCTTGCCTGGTAACAGCAGCGTATCGCTAATGTATGTTTCGACATTCACCCATCAAGGAAATGACTTGAATTTTTATAGTTATCTTCTGCACACGAGTGCGTGTATGTCCATTCGATGAGGATAGTCCTTGCAGTATTTGTTTATGAGCTCCCATCCGAGTTCAATAAAGATTAGCTTGAGAACAGCCATTGCGCCAGTCATTTGTTCGCTACAGAGGACGCCATACACCGTGCTCTGTTGAATAGCTCAGTGCGCGTGTTACTGTCTCTTATCATGTCACTAAGGTGGTCATTGCCTTGAGCTTCTCCATTATAATTCGTTTGATAGCTCGGAGCACACTCAATTTAATTCGACAATCATCGCCTCGAAGGAAAACTCATCCTTGGAACTGTATCATTGTTCGGTTGTCACAACCCTATTGCATGTCACATAACCATAACGTCGGAGCCTTTAGCTTCCATACATTGCACAAATTCTTGCTTGGACTAGAACTCTGAATTATGCTCCGCGGTGATCCTTGGGTTTCGATGCTCTTTGTATTTTCGAGATGCCATATAATGATGGATCCAGGTCACCTAGAAATTGCCGCATCATTGTGTGTTCGCTGTGTATGTTGGAATGAATATGCGGTGAATATAAGTTATTGAATCCTGGTAGATAGTCAAATTTGTGCATTGAAAGAAGACTAACAAAGCAATCATTTTTAGTACAGAAAGCTACAGTTTCGATTGACGTTTGAAATTTGGGCATAAAAGTAATTGTTCTGTGACTGATTGTTTTGTATAAAGTATGTGTTATGCACATGAGATTTGTGATTTTGTTAATCACCAAAGTGGTCAAAATCAGAATAATCATTTAGTGCATAAGTGACATAATGATTATTGATAAAAATTTCCAGTTATAAAAATACCAATTAAAACTGGCGTCACTAATGATAGAACCTGAGAACTTACCTAAAGGAAAGTCTTGTTCTATAACTAGTTGACATGATGAGGTTTAATAGATATTTTGATTAAATAAATATTGATCATCCAAAGATGTCAGTTCTATTTAATTGAATATATTTATTACCTACTTATGTTTTGGTATTTAATTATGTTAAGTATAAGATAGTATCTACCCAAAGGAGTGCTATATTATACTATTATGTCTACATCTGAATCGCGTTAGTTATGAGCTTATAGTTATTTCATTTTGATTTGCAGGTTATCTATCTTTCGTATGTTTTGAATCAAATTTAGTTGAAGTTCCTATTAATACATGGTGGCTTGATACTGGTGCTACAACTCATGTTTCCAACAATATGCAGGGATTTCTTACGATCCGAACCATAAATCCAAATGAAAATCGTTTTCTCTTTATGGGAAACGGAATGAAATCTTCAATTGAAGGCATTGGGACTTATCGTCTAATTCTAGAAAGTGGATATGTATTAGACTTAAACAGTACCCTTTATGTACCTTCATTATCTAGAAACCTTATTTCCGCAAGTAAATTTGATATTTCTGGTTTTAGATGTATGATTGGATCTGGTTGTTTTGATTTATATAAGAATACTGATAATGTTGGTTCTGGTATTCTAATTGATGGTTTATATAAATTGAAACTGAATGACACTTATGCGAATTCCTTGTTGAATGTAGTAAATAATGTTGGATGTAAACGTAGCAGGTTGAATGAAAATTCTGCTTTCTTGTGGCATAAACGACTAGGTCATATATCCAAAGAAAGAATGATGAGATTAGTAAGTAATGAAATTTTGTCAAATTTGGACTTTAGTGATCTAGAATTATGTGTGGATTGTATTAAAGGTAAACAAACCAAACATAATAAGAAAGGAGCCACTAGAAGCAGCCAGCTTCTTGAAATAATACACACTGATATTTGCGGACCTATGGACACTCCAGCCTTTAATGGAGGAAAGTATTTCATCACTTTTATTGACGATTTTTCCCATTATGGTTATGTCTATTTGCTTCATGAAAAATCTCAATCTGTGAATGTCCTTGAGATGTTTGTAAAGGAAGTTGAGAGGCAACTAGATAAAAAGGTGAAAATCATAAGGTCTGATAGAGGTGGTGAATATTATGGTAAATATAATGAGTCAGGCCAGTGTCCAGATCCATTTGCAAAATTCCTCGAAAGTCATGGCATATGTGCGCAATACACAATTCCAGGTACACCACAGCAAAATGGTGTAGAAGAAAGGCGCAATAGGACGTTAATGGATATGATTAGGAGTATGATGTCAGATTCTACACTACCTAAGAATTTGTGGTCGTATGCTCTCAAAACCGCTAACTATTTGTTGAATAGGGTTCCTAGTAAAGCTGTTCAAAAGACTCCTTTTGAGTTATGGACTAATAGGAAACCTAGCTTAAGACACCTGCATGTTTGGGATTGTCCAGCGGAAGCGAGAATTTATAATCCACATGAAAAGAAATTAGATTCTCGAACGATCAGTGGGTATTTTTTAGGTTACCCTGAGAAATCTAAAGGGTATGTGTTTTACTGTCCTAATCATAGTCCAAGAATTGTAGAAACTGGTAATGCAAGATTCATTGAGAATGGTGAAGTCAGTGGGAGTACTAGAAGAGAAATAGTAGAAATAAAGGAAACAAGGGTAAATGTTACATTGCCTAGAATAGTTCCTCCATCTACTATTACTCCAAATGTTGTTCCAGCTGTTGTAGAACAACATGATGATAATGAACAACATATAAATGAAGAAGTACTTCCTAAAGGAAATGACTTACATAAAACTGGTATGCATGAACCACAACAAGTAGCATTAAGAAGACCTCAAAGGAATCGTAGGTCAGCTATTTTTGATGATTATGTGGTTTATATGCAAGAACCGGATTATGGTATTGGAATCAATAAGGATCCAGTTTCGTTTTCACATGCTGTGGAAAGTAAAGAGTCAAAGGAATGGATTAATGCCATGAAAGAAGAAATGAAATCCATGCAACATAATGAAGTTTGGGATCTCGTTGAGTTACCACATGGCTGTAAAAGAGTCGGATGCAAATGGGTTTTTAAAATCAAACACGACTCTAGTGGTAATATCAAACGGTATAAAGCTAGACTTGTTGCTAAGGGTTACACTCAGAAAGATGGTGTTGATTACAAGGAGACATTTTCTCCTGTTTCGAAAAAGGACTCACTAAGAACAATAATGGCATTAGTAGCTCATTATGATTTGGAGTTGCATCAAATGGATGTGAAAACAGCCTTTCTGAATGGAGATCTTGATGAGGATGTTTATATGGATCAACCTGAGGGTTTTTCTGTAGAAGGTAAAGAACAATTGGTGTGTAAACTTAAGAAGTCAATATATGGGCTTAAACAAGCATCTCGGCAATGGTATATTAAGTTCAATACCATTATTACATATTTTGGTTTTAAGGAAAATGCGGTTGATCACTGTATATACCTAAAGATCAGTGGGAGCAAGTTTATTTTTCTGGTCCTTTATGTTGATGACATCTTGCTTGCTGCAAATAATTTAAGTATATTGCATGAGACTAAGGAATTTCTCTCTACGAACTTTGAAATGAAAGATATGGGAGAGGCATCCTATGTGATTGGAATAGAAATATTCCATGATCGATCACAAGGAATATTGGGATTGTCTCAGAAAGGATATGTCGAAAGGATTCTAGAGAGATTTGGAATGAGTAAGTGTTCACCTGGGACAGTTCTTGTACAGAAAGGTGATAAATTCAATCTCATGCAATGTCCTAAGAATGATGTTGAACGAAAGGAAATGGAATCAATTCCATATGCATCTGTTGTTGGTAGCCTAATGTATGCTCAAACCTGTACTAGACCGGATATCAGCTTTGCGGTCGGTATGTTAGGGAGGAATCAAAGTAATCCAGGAAGGGAACATTGGCAAGCTGCAAAGAAAGTTTTGAGGTACTTACAAGGCACGAAAGATTACATGCTCATGTATAGAAGATCCAATGAATCGGAGGTGATTGGATATAGCGATTCAGATTTTGCTGGATGCATCGATACTAGAAAATCGACTTTTGGTTACCTGTTTATGTTTGCTCAAGGTGCCGTATCATGGAAAAGTGCGAAACAGACTATCGTTGCTTCATCCACTATGGAGGCAGAATTTGTGGCATGTTTTGAAGCCACAATTCATGCATTATGGCTGCGGAACTTTATTTCAGGACTTGCGGTTGTCGGCACCATTAGCAAGCCGCTGAAAATTTATTGTGATAACTCTGCAGCAGTATTTTTCTCAAAGAACGACAAGTACTCTAAAGGTGCCAAACATATAGAACTGAAGTATCTTGTTGTGAAAGATGAGGTTCAGAAACAAAGAGTGTCAATCATGCACATCAGGACAGAACTTATGATTGCAGACCCTTTGACGAAAGGGTTACAACCAAAACAATTTAAGGAACATGTTCAAAGAATGGGTCTTGGTTGTGTTAATAATAATTGATGTGTGACATTCTGAGCTCTTTTATGTGTTTCTGATATACAATTATGTGTCTCTTGTTTTAATGTAGTAGTATGTATTTTATGTAATTTTAAACAAGAAAGAGTCTTATAAAGATATTATGTTTAATCATTATGATATAAGACATTATGTGGACCATTATGTTGTTTTATATAAATTATGAGTATGAATTGATGGTTTGCTGGTATTGTAGTATATGGAAGGAAATGCATTGAATTAATAGTGCACAACCGCCATAACTCTCAGCAATTTATCATAGTATGATGTTCAACACTTAATATTATGAATACTCGGGTCAAGTGGGAGAATGTTAGAAATCTGCAGTTTCTAAACCTTAATGTGACCCGATTAAAGCATTAAAGCGTTAAAAGTGTTAAAAGCATTAAAGCATTAAAGCAGTTTCTAATCTAAAGCATTAGATCTTAAGCGTTGAATTGGTATATGATGGATGTACCAGATTAGAGTTAAATAATATATAAAGGATTGGGTCCTCTCTCTCCCTAACAAGAGTTGTATTCTTCTCCATCAAGAAACGCATGAAGGAAGTGAGGGCAAGAAGAGAGAAACCGAATTCTGAGAAGAAGAGCTGGAGTGCAGAAGAAGTAGCAGGCAAGAAGACTGTGGCCTGCATCAATACATCACCAATGGCTGGAGGTAACTCGTATCCCTGGGCATTAAGATTTAATGATTCTTTTCAGTTATTCCGCATATAGAAGAATCGTTGTTGAAATTGAAGAAATCTAACAGTTCCTACTTATTATACAATTTTTTTGACCTCTTAAGATTAAGTATATTCCCAGTATGTACTAATCAATTTTCGATACTCTACAGATTTTTGCAGGTTTAAAAATGGAGCTTTAATCCCAAGACAGTCTTTTCTCACAGGCTTCGAACACTTAGTCTTTTCTCACAGGCATGTTAAAAGTTCTTATTGTTTCAAAATTTGAAGTCACCATGAATCGTTATCCATATTTCAGTATTCTCAATGCTTGGTTCATCTCCCAGGTTAATGAAATCGTTATCCATTTTTCAGAAATTTCAATGCCCTGTTCTTGATTATGGATGCTCTTCTCAATCGACGTTTTTCATTGCTCTCTGAAATGGAAAGTTCTGGGTTCATCATCAATTAAAGATGAGGCTCTGCTTTGGGTACAGGAAACTATACCATGAGCACTAAAGATGCTCTTCTGAATGATACCATGAGAACTAAAGATGAGAACTAAAACTATGTAATGACATTTTGTTTTACATTCTGAATGATACTATGACTATTATGGGTACCTCTCAATTCCAAATTTAATTATTTGAGAGGTTTTTTTATAAAATATTAAACATTATGCTTTTTATTATTTGGTTAATATAATTCGTTGGTTGATTCTAACAATCCTATATCTGGAATTCTTGGTTCTCGTCATCTAAAGAATTAATGACATTTGGTTCTCGTCATCTAAAGAATTAATGACATTTGTTGAGCATGGAATTCTTCACATTTTAGAAATAGCTTTTATAATATTTGGTTATTCTGAAAAATTAGATCTTTGGAATAATGGATATTTTATTTATTAATTTTAATTAATAGGGGTGGGTTTTTCATATTTTGTATAATAATAAATATTTTTTAAATATAAAGTACAATTTGAGTGGACTTATTTATTAAAAAAAAATAGATATTTTATTTATTAGTTTTAATTAATAAATGGTGGTTTTTTTTTTCATGTTTTGTATAATAACGAATAATTTTTAAATATAAAGTACAATTTTATGGACTTATTTATTAAAAAAAATCCTTTTGTGGTAAGATATAGATTTAAATTTGAAACGGTAGAATATATACTCATTGGTAATATAAATAATGGAATTGTTATGTAGAAGAAATCTTTTGTTTACAAACAAGAGGGTCTCATAAAATAACTTGATGTTTGGCTATACTAGAATATCAAAATTAGATTATTGTTATTATTATTATTATTTTAAACCATTGTGAATGGGTAATTTGTTGGAGTAATTTGGGCTATAAACCACAATGAAATTAATTTAAATATATTTTTTTCAAAACTTTTAAAATAAACTAAGTTTATTTTGTAATGATTTTATAGAGAAAATGAAATACAATATCAAGGACATGCAATGCTTCATATGTTTTTATGGTTATACCATTATTTAAATGCAATTTATGTGAGGAAAGGATGGAAGAAGGGGGCCTCATGAAGATGTCATTACTCCTATACAAAGTTGGAACTATGTCAAGCAAAAGTCTAGCAATAAATATTTAAGGAATGAAAAGCACAAGAAGAAGGATAATGCTTTTCACCACATAGTCTCATGCATAATATTCTACTTTCATTTGGTGTCTAGTTGTCTTTAGTTTTCCACTTTTCTAATTTGTATGTCTACTTGTCCCTCAAATCTGTACATATTTTATTCTCTAACACATTTCTAAAAGATGTGGAATAAGAATTTATCTTTGGAGGAGTCATCATCAACTTCATTAATTAAATCATCTGAGCGATCATGCTCAACATCTTTTCTTGTTATATAACCGGAGTCATTCTGATATGCAATGTGCATGTTTTCACTAATTGGGGTTAGATTTCAAAAAGGTATTGGGTATAATAGTAGAGTTTGGATAACATAATGATGTCTTAATTTACATCCCTTGACCTAATGGGCTGTCAACACTAAAAAAATGTGCACTATGAATATTGGTTGATGAAGCCATTTGGTATCCAACTAAAACCCATTTTCCTTTGAAGTTCTATAGCACGGACTACCCTAACAAAGTGATGCCTACAACAAGGAAAACACACGTACTTTCTAGATGAACTATAGGTCCACTTACAAGTAGTTGACATTTTCATCTAGTTAGCATCATTGTTGAAGTTTCATTGACTTATAACTAATGTGCCTCCAAGTACAATGTAAACGTGGAATCATTGTATTGGTGTACAAGGTAGGTTGATCATGTTAGTTTACTTAAAATATAGATCTTAGGGTATTAGGATAGATGTAGCTAAATGTATATCCTTTACATAGATCAACATTGGTTGACATAATGATTGGGCCAACACTTTATGAAATCGCATTATGAAGCGCCATCAAATTATCTTGGCAATTAAGGTAACATAGTCAATATATTACTCACACTCACCCATAAATATAACCCAATGTTTTTTATTGATCCCGAATAGACTTATATTTGATGCAACTTCAACCAATTTAAGTTCTAATATATATTTAGATCCAAGCTAAGAAGCATTGTAAAAAATATATTGTAGATTAAACTATTGCTAACCACCTTTATGAGGGTCAATAAACATTCATAAGAAGTGACTTGCAACCAACCACTTCCTTAACTATATGCAAGTTTACAAAAAATGTTTTAGAGGGGTACCCCAAATGGGTTATCAAATGACACCAACCATTAGGGGATACACTTGTGTGGGTTAGATATCACCCTATAGCTAGCTATTTTAGGGCATAGAATGGTTTGGATTCTAATTTTGAAATGAATAAAACTCATCTCTAAGAAACCAAACTCTAATATCATGAAAATGAAACAAGGAATGACCTATCTATTGAATACCCTAGGTACCTACCTTATGTATACAAAAGTTGCGTCTAAATATAGTTTCAGTGCAACCATTCATGTAACAGTTGAGTGGATAGAACCTTCATCATAGTGCTTTTCAATATGATGTCATAATTCAACTAGTCCCTTAAAACATGACAATAGCTCATGTGATGATTCTTGGGAAACCACACAAAGTCCAAACTCCTTTCAAATATCAAACTAGTTCATGCGATAGCTATGGAATGTTGATGCATAAATTTTGTCTTATCCACTCATTGGTTCACCCCCTTTACATATTTCTTGACATATTGTTCCTTAAAATCAAACCCATAACAATAAATCCCACCTAATACATTGAGCTCCCTACATAAGATCCAATATATATGTTCATTTCCTTCATGATCTTCATGTTTTTGCATATTGTGTGAATATTAGAAGAAGAATGTGCTTCTTCCCCATTAAAGATTAAATCCTCACACTCCATGTAGTTTAAGGATGCAATTCCTAATTCTCTCTCCATTTCTTCATTGAGATGTCTTCCTCATCAAATCCATACCAAGAGAACTTCACCAGAGGACTAGGTTCATCATGTGGAATTATTTATCATCTTCAAATGTGGATAAATGTTTAAGAAATAGTAATCTCATATCATCGCAATAAGAAATGAAATTAATGGGCAAAGAATTGTACCCAACAATTACAACCCCTTGTAAAGTAAATATCAATAAAGGAATTAAATAATTCTCATTAGACATAGTATACACCTAGAGAAATTAATAAGTCAAACAAGATATCCAATTGATTCAAAATCAGTTCTTGTGAACATGGGAAACTGTAGCCATGCACTAGAAGGAACATAGCTTCAATTAGTTAGGTTGACAAAAGGACCCAAATAAAGTATACTAGCATTTGCACCAAAAGGGTTCAAATACATGCCAATAGAAGTGTAGATGAATGTAGAGTGATGCAGAGGTAGCGTTTTAGGAAACAAGGATGTGGAAGGCATGAGGAATTAGGAGGCTAGGGGTGGGGTGGAATGGGAAGGAATTGGTAAAGTATAGGGTTGCAAGTAGGACATGGGTGGGTTATCTAAATCTAGTGAGTTTGTCCCGACAATCAAATGCCTTCATAGAAGTACCGAGGATATAGAGATAACCACAAGCTAATAGGGGAGACAATGAATCAAGCAAGTAAAGACTTAGAAATTAAATTTGCTGAAACAATGAGACTAAAGCGGAAGAAGACACATATGCAAATGTTGACATGCACCATATTGCATTGGTTTATGTAATTATGCTTTTCTCAATCCATGAGCTCATCACTAAGAGGTGTTTTAGGGTTTCTTTTACCATCTAAATATATATACAATAACATTTCAAATATAATGGTTTCTAATGTCTAATTGGAGGTTAGGGATTGACTGGTCTAAGGCGTTCACAGGTTGGGTATCTCTTAAAAGTCTAGTGTGCCGAGGGGCCTGGGTATGTGGGATTTTATTTTATAAAAAAAGTTCATATCTATATAATTAAAATATTGTGACTAAAATATTTTAAATTTAAACTTTTAATAATACTGAAAAAATATTTTGTTTTGAAAAATTAACATTATACATTTCATTGGTCAATGTTAAACTAATAATGGTTGATTGGCAATGTTAAAGAGCCCTTTTATAACCTTAATTTACTATTCTTACGGTTAGTTGGCTACCAGATCATGCTACATGTGCTACCATTGGGAATGTCCTCAAACTATCTTGTCACCCTATTTGAAGTAGAACACATTTAATACTAACACATAAGAGTCTAAATTATTAAAAAATACAAAGAGAAAATACAAATACACCAAATATAAGTAAGGAAAAACCATTCTCAAATATAATAGTAATGATTAGAGATTACATTTGAGAATCCTTAAAAAAGACATAAAATAATATAAAAATTATATTTTATTTTTTAATACACACATACATTTTTCTTTTTATCTTATAAAACAAAATACATCCTTTATTTATTGCAATACATTTTTTATTTATTAAAAATACTTGCTCCATACAATACTCTAAATTAGAAATGAGTTAAATTGACATCACAAAAAATTGGAAAAGCTAAATTATATTTTGTTTTGATAGAACAACTAAATTAGCTCAAAATGTTCAATCTTAACTTAAATACAAAACCAACCAAACAAAAGGATCAGAGACCCAATAAATCTAGCATTAAATGTAAAACCAACTAAACAAGAGGATTAGTGAAGCACTAGCACAATGTGCTCAATAATTTTCCTTTGACCCAACAAATGCTCCCTAATTTTCTAAGATGAGTTTTGGGAGAATAGGCTTCAATATTTGCGCTAAAATTTTGGAGATTATTTTGTATAAGAGGTTGCACAAAGAAATTGGCCAAAATCTAGAAAAAGAGGACAAACTTACCTCCTTGGGCGCTAAGGATAAGAAGGATCCCTATGCAATTTTTTTGAACACATAATCTACTATCCTTATTAAATTGAACTTGATCACCTCCCAAAACAAAGGATAGAAATGAGTCGGGAAATCATCTAGGCCAGGTGCTTTGTTCTGACATAGGGAAAACATGCTTTGACTTCCTCTTCTGTTACCTCCTTCGGCAAGTCTGTGTTTTCCTCTGTGGAGTATTTTCCTCTATTATATACACAACAACAATCAAATTTGGAACCTGTGGGTCATAAAATAGTGTTTTGTAATGGATATCTGTGGCATAATTCCCTCTATTATATACGCAACGACAACCGCATTCAGAACCCGTGGCAAAAAATAGAGCATTTTGTAATGGGAGACCACTTCTTTCTTGATTTTTCCAAATTCATTGAGCTAGGTGCCATCTACCAAAATGGTTTCAATGTTATTCTTCCATGGGAAATATTTTACTTGATTATGAAAAATTTGTGTGTTAATATCCCCAGCTTGAAGCCGAAGGCTGTAGGATTCAAGATGCTACACCTCTTCCTCTTCTTTAAGGGCTTTATGATATTATTCAAACTCCTTCCATTCTTGGAGAATAATTTCTTTTAACACAATGTCTTGCTCTATTATCTTTTAAGTTTCTTTCAAGGAGGTTTTATGTTGGATAATTTTGGATGCATTATCCTCTTTCCTCTCCTTGACCAATTTCTTGATGGTTGTCTTAAATATTTAATTTTATACTCCCAAATTGTTATTGGGGACCTATTGTAGCAACTACAACCACCCTCCAAATTTTTTCCTTAGCTTTGTTTTGGAGCCTCCCTACCAACCATCCTTAGTAGCATGTCTTGCACTGCCTAGGTACATATGCTTCCAGTTGAGTTTCTTGGCTTATCAACTTGTGTTTGCTAACTTGTTTTCCTTTCACCCACAAGATGACATCTCGTGACTTGGTCTCCAACTGGATCTTGTGCTCACTTGGAGAATTGCGCATAACTGGAGGGAAACCAGCCTTGCTCTCCAGAATTGCACAGAGCATCAAGACAACCTGTTGCTCTCCATAAATGTGCAGAGCAAGCAGAGTACCTTCCATTTGAAAATTACACAGAGCAGCCTATCACTGGGCTTGCTCTCAGAATTTGTGCAGTTCTGGCTGGCAGCCTTGGCTTCAGTCCAAAAATTGCGTAGAGTTTGAGGGGTAGCCAGAGCCACTCAAGTTAGAAACTGCGCAGAAGTCATCCAGAGGCTGCAGTCCATTGCATGTGCACCCAAGTTGATTGGTTCCCTCTAGGACTGAGAAATATTTCTTTGCATGCATGGGAAGCTTTTTCTTGAAAAAGAAAAAAGCAAAAAAAGAAAAAAGAAATTCTAGATTTTAGGGATCTATTTTTAGCAGCTGGGGGTTACATGCAAAAACCGTTTTAGAAACCTCCCACCAAGTGTCGTCTTTTCCTAGATTTGTGGCATGCACGTCATAAGCCTCGATATTGTCAAAACTATTTATTCTACGCTTTAGAGCTCATTCTTCACTTTG
The DNA here is from genome assembly GCA_031772625.1 of Pinus tabuliformis. Taxonomy (NCBI): domain Eukaryota; kingdom Viridiplantae; phylum Streptophyta; class Pinopsida; order Pinales; family Pinaceae; genus Pinus; species Pinus tabuliformis. Next base: position 825,763,707 of record CM062807.1, on the reverse strand, counting down.
ATCTTGGATTTTCAGCATTCCCCATCACATCTAGGAACCTTCGGCACACTCAACTCAACTTTTTCTAGGTAAGTCTGCTTTTCATCTCTTTTGCTTCTTTTCTGTCACTTTTTGTGTTTCGATTTGTGTGAACGTTGTTTGCTTGGTTTTATTGAATGCTTTTTGTTGTTTTAATGCATGTTAGCTTGTAGAAGCATTGTTTCAAGTTTTTCATTGAATCTCCTTATTGTCGCATGCATGACATTGTTTCTGCACTAACGGTTGTCGTTGCTACGACTTGCTTCACACACTTCATTGTTTTCTTGTTTTACTGAATCCTACACTCACTAATTGCATGCAAGTTCATTCACTCATGTTTGCACCCAATTTCACACATGCATTCAGTCCTTACTATTTTCAGCCACCCATCAGCGTGTCTGAGCTGCCTTGGCCAAGACCTTGCCTTTCTCGGCTTACAATGCGCATTTCTGGGATGGAAGGCCTTGCTTTGCTCCCAGAAATTACGTAGAGCTTGCCTCACATTGGCCTCACAGAGTGTGCTCTGCATAATTTTGAGAGGTAGTGCCTTAGTTGGCCCTCGGAATTGCGCAATGCAGTTTTCCTGGTTTGTAGTCACGCTGACTGAAATCGGGCATTGCATAGTTTCAGCCCTTGGTAGGCCAAGTTCGACTATGCTTTGAACAATTTTAGTAGTCAGTTAGCTCAGTAATGGTCCAGACTATGTTCTGCGCAATTTTGGCAATCAGTCTCCTTGTTTCCCAGTGAAAATTGCACAAATCTTCCAGTCAGTCACCCACGTGTGTTGCATATCAATCCTCAAGTTTCTTTTGTTTTTCAATTGACATTGTACTCACAATGAGTTTGACTCTATATATAGGTATCACAGGTGTTCAACAGTCTCTCAGCAGTAGAGGTACAATGGCTTCCAAGAGATCAAGGTCAAAGGACACCACTAAGAGTGCAACTTGAGATATGGTCGAGCAAGTGTCTATGAGCTTGCTGATCTATGAAGATACTAAGTTGTTCATAGACAAGGAGATAAAGATCAAATGGCAGGAAATCAATGACATATTTTCAGCTACCTTTGAGGAGAATATGGAGGAACACAGAGTCTATGTCAACATACACAAGTATGGCTTGTACCGGGTTGCATGCAGGTATCCCACGTTTCCATGTGCGGACATGATCCATTGGATTGTCTCGCATATTGATCTATAGATAATGGTGTTGAGGAGTGCTAGTGGAACAAAACTTTCTACGTTCATGGAAAAGGACTTTCAAGTGATGTATCACTTGCCACAACTGGTGATCATAATGGATGCACCCTTCACTAGGCCCAACAACAGTGAAAACTCAAGAGACATCTTGAAGAGGTGGGTGAAAGAGCCTTCTAAGTTCAGGACAATACCCAGCCAAGTTTACAAGGCAAGGATATTGCGAAAGGCTTATCAACTCTTGGTCATCTCTGCATGCCGCATATACGGCCAAGAGAACATAGAGACCTTCCCGTAGAGTTGGGTGATTGTGTTTGATCAGCTGGCAAAGAAGGAATACCTTTAAATTGGTCTGACATGTTGGCTGTCCAACTATAGGGACAAGTAACAAATGCCCAACATTTGCCCAAAGGTCAAAAAATAAAGATATTCATGTCCTCTTACATAATTGATGCAATCTGTACCTGTCAACAGTTCCCTTGCTTGGGTTGGGCATAGACACCTTCAAAAACCTCTGTGAACACCTATTGCAGGTTGTTCTTCGAATGCAGCTTCCGTGGATTTATAATACAACTATCAGACCACTTCGTCACCCTGGTGTACAAGATGATCTTTGAATAGGATCCACCTCACATGTCACAGGCAACGATGGAGGCATTGGTAAACATAGCAGATTGGTATGCCTCACCCCTTGGCACATTCATTCGGATGTATAGTGTGGAGAAGGCTTTGCATGTTTTACCGAAGTTTTCCATGGATAAGCTGGTCATGCAAGAGGTTTCATACCACATCTCAACAGGGTTGTCAGCAAGATTGCACAGGAAGAAGAAGGCACCTTGGCCCGCTCTTCCTTTGCGTATCAGGTTGTATGAGATCCAGAATCTAAAGCATGCTGAGGCTGAGACGGAGGAATTCAAGAGATTCACCTTTGGCACCAGAAGTTTCAATCCATATGATGTGGATGGCTTAGTGGAAGACCACTGTATGAGAGTGTATCATCCTTGGATCCTCAAGGTGTGTCATTGGCCTGAGGAAGTCCCATGGAAATACTACTATAACTTCTCAAGGCTCAATGAACTGGTCGGAATGGTTGTAGAATGATTAGCAGTGTAGAAGGTAGGAGCATCTGAGAGAGCAGTAACATCAGTAGTAGGAGAGGGAAACAGAATTGTGCTTGACAAACGCAAGAGGAAGGTTGCCAACATCGCAAAGGTGGAGAAAAGCTGCAAGTTCAAAGAAAATCCTCTTGTATTGAGAGAAGCTTTGGAGATTGAAGCGAAGAGGTGAAAACACAACAAAAGGATTGTGCAAAGACAGAGGGAGAAGCAAAAGTTGGAGGAGTCATAAAAGGAGTCGAAGCAAAAACTAAGGGAAGAACAAGAGTTGCGTAGAAGAGAGAAGGAAGTGTAGCAGGAACAGGAACAACAGGAGGTGCAACATGCACACATTGATGAAACTACACCCATACAAGTTATTGATTCATTTGAACAACTGGAAGATAGAAAACAAGGTGAGAAGTCGCAGGAGTAGGACTTTTCTCAGGGGATCAAACAGATGTTGGAATAGATGGACACGGATGTGGTTCAACCCGAGCTAGATCAGGACATTGACCTCATGCTTAAGGACCAAGGGGTCACCCCATCAGCTTCACCAGATCCGGGAGTAGAGCAAGTCCCAAGTGATCAAGGAGACATTGAAATCCTTGAGGACAATTCGGAAGCAGATGTGCACAACATATCCTTCGATGAGTCACAACACAGAGTTGTGCAGTCACGCAGAGTTCCCACTCTAGATGTCCATGTATCTCTTGCACAGTTTGACGAATGAGTGATCATGTCCGATGTGCGCAGACATCCAACTACATTGACCAATGTTACAAAGGCATATGCCGAAGCCACTAGCTCAAGTGTAAGCTTCTTGTTAGATCAGAACGAGTGCATGCCTAAGGAGCTACAAGTGGCCAAGCAGAGAGAAGAGTAGGCTGCAACATCTGCTAGGGCAGAGTTGAAGAAAGCGATACTTGATGAAGTATCATCTCTTGAGACAGTCATGCAGAAGTTGTACTTCAGGTTTGTCACTGTGCATAAGTCGGTTGTTCATCTTAACGATTGGAAGCAGTGCTGTGATAAGAGAGCACACATCTTGTCAGACATAAACACTACTATCGATCACATGCAAATATGGACAATGAGGTATAAGGGAACCCCGTTTCACTTGCCAAAGATGATGAAGCCAAAGGCAGTGGATTTGAAGGCACGCATCTCGAGTCAAATCCAGAATTATGAGGAACTCCCACAACTCATCACCATCTTACAAGCTTCACATGCATGAGTGTTCAGAAGCATGGATGTCATTGTGCACACGCATGCGATCCCATCCATTGGCACACTCACGGAGGTGAAAGCAAAGAACCAAGTCCGACTGGAGTTTGACATGTACTTCGATCAGTTGATGCACATAGCCACCAGCGTAGACTTGCAGATGAGCACATACACTATGCACCAGTATGTCACTGGTCTAGCTACACTCAAGACCATGATGTGCATGCTATCTGACGAGTTGGACAGAGGTGCCAAATTAATGTACCTGGATGCAACGGAGGCAAGAGTTCACTTTCAGAAGGATGTCACCACAGAGTACGCAGACACCATAACAGACTACCAAGATTGGCATCAGTTCACCACCATCGATCATCAAGAGGTTATTGACGAGTTAGCCTTCCCATAACTGTCTGAGTCTTAGTGATATCTTGTGTGGCTTACTCAAGATTATGCTTTTCTCACATGGGTACATGTGTAGATTGTATTGTAAACATGTTGTAAAGTGAAAGACCAAGTGTCAGTAGTAGAAATTAAATAGTCATGTGTAAGTTGAAGAGTTACGAGGGTAGTTGAAGAGTCACAAAGGGGAATTTCAAGGTTCACCCCACACTTTGATATATATAGAACCTCATAACTCATTGTACAGTTTTTTGGGAGCCAAGCTTTTGATAGGTATAGCTTAGAGAAATATTGTAGTGTATTGTAACAGTCCTTGGCTTCTCCACAGTGCAGAGCTAGTACATCTCTTTGGAGGAGCAGGCGGCAGTGATTGTAATGTTCCGCTATTGGGGCTAGTGGTTTTCATGGTTGTATGCATGATTTGATCTTTCACTATTTTAATATAACAAAGGAAACATGTTTCATGCATATATTGTTATTGTAGTTCAACTATCTTGGTTACTCTAATGATGTATGTAGATGTAATTTATGCATGTATGTATGGACTATTCCATATGTCTTTGTCTGAATCTTATCGAAGCATGTGGTTGGTATAATCCATCAATTTTGATCGTCGGCTATCCTACTTTCTATCTCGTGATGTCTTTCATCTCGTGTGTTCCATTTCAAGATGCATGCTATCACAGGCTTCTAAGGGGCACACTCTTCTCCCCTTCAGTGTGTTGGAGCCTTTCATACACCTTCCTTGACTTGTTGCAAGGTCACACCCTTGATTCCAACAAGGACATCTTACTTACCTCTGTGCATAACCATAGTCAAGGCAATACCGTACTACCCACTACTGGGACTCCTACTCCAAACGGTCTGAGGTCTAGTTGGGACTTCATACCAGGGAAATCCCCTGACATGTTGGTGGGTCCAACGCCATCAAAATTTTGGGTGCCAGAAGGAGGGCTAGATGACAAGCTGAGTCCTCACATCCTGTTTTGAATCTTTTCACATCTATCATGGATATTGTTATAGTTAACCCTTCGCAATGTTTGTCCAACAGACATCCCTTTGAAGTCAAGAAGGGATTCTTTGATGACTTGTCTAAACTCACGTATGATGGTGAAGGCGAAGTGGCCTGGCATGAGCACTTACATGACTTCCTTGCATTCATGGAGAATGTGTAAGGTTTTGATGAAGTAGAGGTCAATATGCTGCTTACACAGACACTTCGTGAATTCTTGTCACTATGGTGCTGCAAACTGCCTCCCAATTGCATGCACTCATTCAAGTAGTTCAATGATCTAATAGAATTTGTTTTTCATCATTTTGATCCTAAATAACTTGATAAGAAAATGTTAAAACAACGAAAGGCCCCGCATGAATTGCTAATGGAATTTTGGGCGCGCTTTCGTCTACTATCTTTTAAAGCTCCGAAAAGTCAGATGAAATTCAAATATCTTATGGACAGATATGAGTATGTATGTCACAAATCAATCTATCTCAAAGTGAATAAAAAGCTCAAGCCCCTCTCAACATACTTCGACGATGGAGTTGTGCAATCACAAGTAGAAAAAGCCACTGTCACAAGTGACCGCCCACCTTACCCTCATCAAGCAACTTGATCCCCGCTGAGTGGTATGGGAGAGCATGCACATAAGACTATTCAACTGTTACATTCTTCCACCCTCACTACTATTAATTTTTATGTAGATTTGGTTGGGAAGCCCATGGGTTGTCACATGGACTTGTTACCCCAACCTCTGTCCCCACGTTTTGATTGTACTGTCTTGTGTTCTTCCATTCCAGACTCTACAACTATTGTGAACAAGGATCAAGACATCGACGGAGTTGGTGTTGCACAACCAACCTGCGCTCTCATTCACGATGAGTATGACTCGGAATCTAAGCTTGAACCCACAGTGAAGGATGACCTCCTTCTGTCTGTGCCTCCTCCACTTTTTCCTAACATCTTTGGTGATTCTATTATCTTTGATTTTCCTTGTGTAAATCCTTCCATAGATGCATCTACTTCTGATCATTCATAGAACACACCTGATGTCAGTCCATCATTTGACAGTAGAGAGGACAAATTCTCCATTGAAAATCCACTCGATTTTTCATCTACTTTTTCCAGAAATGCAGAGGGTGAACATTCTTGCTTCTCATCTACCCCTCTGTATGATTCATCGGATCATGAGAATTCCGATGAACTCATTGATTTTTCTGATCATATTTTTCATGATCTATTTACTCCTATATTTGATCACGATGTTGATTCAATCATTGTTGATCTTTCAAGGCACCTGTTTATGATGATTTATTTGTCGATGAAGTTGAAACCCCACAGGTTGTCGAGGCACTTCAGCCCGAGCTGATGGTTATGTCAGGCCCTCACTGTCCTGAGGTTAGTCTCACTTCTCATCAAGAAATTGTTGAACTACCTAAGCCTCCTCATCACTCATCTCTATGCATTGAAGATCAATCCAACACACAGTTTGTGCTTCCCCCACCCAAATCACATGATCCCATTGCTCATGCTTTGGAGGAGTCATACACAACAAGAACACTTGCAAGACGCAAGTTGTCTCTCTTTCTCATGTTTTCTTGTCTGTCACAGTCAAGAGAGTGCATATGCTTATCATCTGCACACAGTGTGTCACAGCACCATGGAAAGTCTATAGAGTACTTGTTATGTTCTTTCACTCCTTTCTTTTCTGTGGATGCGTTTAAGCTCGGAGTGTGTTGGTATTCATTGTTATATATTTCATGTTTGCTAGTTCACTTAACTTTCCTTTTCGCAAACCATGCCTTCACCAACATGGGTCAACCAATGCAGCAGTGGCTGCATTGGAAATATCACTTCACGTGAGTAGACCCATGCATCATTAGCTTAGGAGTAGGAGTAGTGTTTTCTTGCATGCATGTTTTATTCATGGTAAATTTTAGGGACGAATTTTAGCCCAAGGGAAAAATTTAAGGGGTTTTTCATTTTAGAGGGCCGAAGTTTTTATAAAACACCCATTTCGTATATTTAGCCAAATTTTTATTTAAAAAATAATTATTTTTTCATTTTAGCCCAAAAGAAAAGGGGCGTATAAACTATGAAAAGACTCATTTGACCCAATTCGCCTAGTTTGGGAGGTTATATTCCATTACGATGGCTCGATTTTCTACTTTGCAATGTTAAATTCGTTTGTAATCACCCATTTTCTGGTTTGGAAGGTGGTTTGGGAGGTTGTATTTTGTCTCAGTAAATAAAAATATAAATAAAGTGGAGGTATGGTAAATAACTAAAACCTCCTTTTATACTTACTCCAAAGGTATGGTAAATAAATAAAAATATAAATAAACTAGAGGTATGGTAAATAAATAAAACCTCTTTTTATATTTAGTCCATAATCCTCTTTCTATTTAAGGCTCAAAAAAGAGGTTTTATTTAAGTGAACCCTATGGGCCAAATACCATATTTATAAAAGAGGTATGGTAAACTAATAAAAATATAATAAACAGGAGGTAGGGTGAATAAATAAAACATTTTTTTATATTTACTCCATAAGTCACCTTATATTTATGAACACTCAAAAAATGTGTTATATTTAGGTGAAGCCTATGGGCCAAATACTAGGGCCAAATTATTATTAATACCATGCGAAACAACATTATTAACCCTAATATTAGTATTAATAAAAATAAAGATGACACATGGTATTGACCCATGGTATTCAAGTGGAATGTACCCTATTTAAAGGGGGGAATTAAACCAGCACAGATCCATGTTTACTCAGGATCTACTAAACCCGAGAGGGATCAAATATCCTGATATGAAAACTAGGATAGAGTGAAAAAATATTTGATCCCTCTCAGGGCTTGGTAGATCAAGAGTAAAAATGGATCTTGTAATTTAATGTCACTTAAACATTTTAACTTGGTTAAAATAAAAATATAAAATATAAAATAAAAATCAATTATTAATTTTATTATTTTTTATAGATTACTAATAGTAGTTTTTAAGCTCCAGGTTTATGATAACCCATGGTATTGACCCATGGTAATACCATGTTATTCATGTGAGCATAGACTATTTAAAGGAGAAATTCTATCAGCTTAGATCCATTCTTAATTCCGGGTCTACCAAGTATTGAGAGGTAGATATGGAGTTATGATGGATATAAGTTGGTTTTTATGATAAAATAGACTTAGGAAATTATATTGTAAAAGACATCTTAAGGTGAATGGTTAAAGCTACATTTATTCACTTCACAAAATTTAGTAAAAAATACCAATATCTCCATTAATATTGGTTTTTCTGATTTAACAAAAAAATAATTCAAAACACTGAAATCTTATCTCTCTTTCCGCATCACCCTGCCCAGATTTACCACCATTTTTCAAACATTCTCAATATGATATCTTCATGTTCGATTAGTTGTTTGAAAAATATGTTCCTTTGTACAAGATTGTATCTTCTCTGTTATTCTTAGTTTGTCATAATGATCTGTAGGGGTTGGCCCACTGCACCATATTGTCCTAAAAGGAGGAGATTGTGCACCAAAAAGGAAATTAATCCACATGTTACAACATTGTTAAAAAATGCAAGATGTATGAACGTAGTGAATTATGCTAATAAGCAATTTAGATTGGGAGAGACGTAATTAAATTTTATTATTTAATTGAAGATTTCGAATTAAAATAATAATAAATGTACATTTATATATTTATATATTGATTGGGAGGCTTGGTAACTTCTTTCCATTAGATCCCCTTGAGGCCTTCGGGATACCTACTACTTTCTTATATTATATAGTTATGGCTTGCTACTTGTTGGTGTGTTGGGGTAAACAAACTTGATATGTTTTTTTTGATCTGGTAGTTGGAGGCTATGGAATAAGAAAGAAATTTGATAGCTTGACAAAAGTGGTAGCTTGAAAAAAGTGGTAGAGAAAATATTAATCTATACAAGAACTTTTTTGTGGAATATTATCAAAACTAATAGAAGGATATGAAAGAGTGTACAGTAAGAACCTTGACAAACACAACCACTGAAACTTGCAACATTGTTTGTAGGAAGAGAAAATTATGTTTATTTTTTCCAAACATGTATGTTAGTATATTACAGTTTAATGAATATGTTTTCCTATTATCATATATGGTTTCATACATTAACAAAACATTCGCTAAGACTTCACAATGTTTTAAATTCAGTGAAAGATTTGCCAAGATCTTACAAGATTTTATAATTCAATGAAAGATTTGCCATGACTTTACAAGATAACATAATTTGTTGAGAGATTCGCCAAAAGAATTATAGATACATATTATATAGTTGATAAAATCTCCTCCCATTTTCCCTATGTATCATGGGGATTCACCCATTTATTATACATATAAATTTAGGGTGCTTCTTAAAATTTTCCCTGGTTTTATTTCTTTACGTGTTTGTTGTTTGCTTGCTTTCCTACTTTGCTTACTTTCTTTGCTTTCTCATTTTCTTCTGATCTTTGCTTTATTTTCTTGTTTCTTGTTTATGTATGTAGGATAGTTTCACATGAAACCATGTTCAACTCTTAAGACAACCAGGGTAAAGTAAAAGAGGACTTGTAAAAATACAAACACTTGGTTATCTGTCATCCTCTCTCATTATGAAGACTTGTTGTATTCAGTCAATGATACACCAATGGAAAATATGTTCTGTTCAAAGTGAATCTTGGTGAAAACAAAACACTTGCGCTCTAACTAGTACCACCTACTCTAGTCGGTCGTTTTGGGTTAATCCTTGTCAGCTCAGTCAAGTAGAGTAAGGTGCGGTGGAAAACCTTAACAAGTATGTCAGAGGTATACATAACATACTTCTCTGAAGGAACAACCTATTCTTCTCTCAATAAGTCGTGATCTCTCTTCCGCCTCTGAAATAAATAAGTGCCTATGCACAGTTCTTTGAAAAATGGAAAAAAATGAAAAAAATTGAAAATATGAAAATTTTGAAAAAATGAATAAGGAAAAAGAAGAGAAAGGCTTCCTGTGTAGAGAGGTGATGCAAGTAACTCTGCCAAGGTACTGACCAAGCTCATTGACAGCGAAACAATTCTTGTGTTCTTGTGTGACTTCACCGGGGTACTGTCTAGGCTTACTGGTAGTGGAGCAACACCAGAGATGAAACTTAAACTCTGACAGTCATATTAATTGTGCACCAATATACTCCTCATCCCCAATCGAAACAACTAAGTTTACTTGGCTTGGAATGTGTGTTGACCGATCAAGAGCATGGCAAGTGCTACATCTTTCACTCAATCTAGTGTGGAAACCACGATGATCAGAGGATCAAACAATACTTCAGGAGGAGTTAGAATTGCTTTTCATGAAACAAGGTCCATTTAGAGAGATGGAGTTCTACCAGTGTGTCATCAATGTTGTATCAACTACAACCATCCTCCAAAAATTTTCCTTAGCTTCATTTTGGAGCCTCCCTACCAACCATCCTTAGTAGCATGTCTTGCACTGCCCAGGTACATATGCTTCCAGTTGAGTTTCTTGGCTTATCAAATTGTGTTTGCTAACTTGTTTTCCTTTTACTCACAAGCTGACATCTCGTCACTTGGTCTTCAACCAGCTCTTGTGCTCACTTGGAGAATTGCGCATAACTGGAGGGAAACCAGCCTTCCTCTCCAAAATTGCATAGAACATCAAGGCAGCCTGCTGCTCTCCAGAAATGCGTAGAGCAAGCACAGTGCCTTCCATGTGAAAATTACGCAAAGCAGCTTATCATTTGGCTTGCTCTTAGAATTTGCGCAGTCCTGGCTGGTAGACTTGGCTTGAGTTCAGAAATTGCGCAGATTTTGAGTGACATCCAGAGCCACTCAACCCAAAAACTACACAGAAGTCATCTAGAGGCTACAGTTCATTGCATATGCACCCAAGTTGATTTGTTCACTCTAGGGCTGAGCAAACTTGCTTTGCATGCATGGGAAAAATTTTCCCGAAAAAGTAAAGAGAAAAAAAAATCAAAAAGCATCACTAGATTTTAGGGATCTATTTTTAGCAGCTGGGGGTTACATGCAAAAACCATTTTAGAAACCTCCCGCCAAGTGTCTTTTTTTCCTAGATTTGTGGCATGCACGTCATAAGCCTCGATATTGTCAAAACTATTTATTCTACACTTCAGAGCTCATTCTTCACTTTGATCTTGGATTTCTGACATTCCCCATCGCATCTAGGAACCTTCGGCACACTCAGCTCAACTTTTTCTGGGTAAGTATGCTTTTCATGTCTTTTGCTACTTTTCTATCACTTTTTGTGTTTCGGTTTGTGTGAATGTTATTTGCTTGGTTTTATTGAAATATTGTTGTTGTTTTAATGCATGTTATCTTGTAGAAGCATTGTTTCAAGTTTTTCATTGCATCTCCTTGCTGTCACAAGCATGACATTGTTTCTGCACTAATGGTCATCGTTGCGACGACTCGCTTCACACACTTCATTGTTTTCCTATTTTATTGAATCTTGCACTCACTGATTGCATGCATGTTCATTCACTCATGTCTGCACCTAGTTTCACACATGCATTCAGTCCTTACTCTTTGCAATCGCCTGCCGGTGGGTCTGAGCTGCCTTGGCCCGGACCTTGCCTTGCTCGGCTTGCATTGCTCATTTTTGGGATGGAAGGCCTTGCCTTGCTCCCAGAAATTACGCAGATCTTGCCTCAAAATGGCCTCCTAGAGTGTGCTCTACACAATTATGAGAGACAGTGCCTTAGTTGGCCCCCAAAATTGTGCAATACAGTTTTCCCGGGTTGCAGTCATGCTGACTGAAACTGCAAATTGCATAGTTTCAGTCCTCAACAGGCCAATTTGGACTATGCTATGTGTATTTTCAGCAGTTAGGTAACTCACTGATAGTCTGGATTGTGTTTTTCATAGTTTTGGCAGTTATTCTCCTAGCCGTGTTATAGGCATTTTTTGGCACTGCAACCCCAATCATATATGTCCATAAAACAAGGGCTCCTAAGTCCCTAAAAGTGTTGTTCCATCCCCTAAAAGAAAAAGGTCAGCTGATTACATCATCTCCCAGAAGTTCTCCATGAAAAACTACTCAGAACTGGTCAAAACTGGACCATCTCACCTGCTCCATGGTCAAAGTGCGATGCATCCCACCTAAATGCACATGGGACGTGCGATGCATACTGAAAAGCCCTTCTATGGGGTGCGATGGGCGAGAGTGGACAAATGGCAGAGGCAGCATGTGAGGTGGATGATCATAGAATCTTCCAGAAGCTTCTCCTGTGACACTTGCCTCTCTGAATTCGCCCAAGGATGAGTAAGAGATCATCATTCTCCAAGTGGAATCAAGAACTATCAGAGAGATGACACTAATAAGATCCCAGAAGCTGACTCACCACCCTTTGCAAACATCTATATATGGATCCCTCATCCCAGAGATCCAGAGGCTGGAATTTTGTATCTTGTAAGGAAGTGCTGTTGGTTTCTTGTTGTAACATCATAGTGTTGGGTGATCTAAGCTTTTCATGAGGTGAAGAAGGGCTTCTTGCTGAGAGGATGACGTTGGGTCAGAATAATTGGTTGTAATCCTCTTTGCTATTCTTGATATTAATAAAGCTATTCAAGTTTTCCTCCACATTCTTGTTTGTTTGATGATATATGCTTTTGTGTGGTCAATATATATTTGGTCCTATATTGTTTATGATTGTAGATCTCTGTTCTTCGATAGTGTTATGCTGCTTTCATTCCACAGGTGATCTTTGAAGCTGTGTTGATGAGAGAGGAGCGGCAAAGATCTATCAGAAGGGAGAGGAATCAAGCAAGGAACCAAGCGCAAGACAGAGGTTGGTCTCCTTTGTTCCCATCTTATCTACTTCTCATAAAGGAAAACGAAAGTAGTTTTAGTTTGTTTGTTTCTAAGATAGCTACCAGTCTTAGTGGGACTAGAAGCTCTGCATAGACACTAGATTTCCTGATAACAAAATGGCGACTCCGCTGGGGAGCGAATATATTGTTTGTTTGTCTATATTTGTTTGATTTATAAACTTACAGACGGAGCCTGAAGTCAAGCCAGCTAGCCTTCGAACTGCATTTGCTATGCAAGTGAAAAGTAGATCGATGTTGCTTCAGTCTATCTTCGGGTTTTTTTTATGAACTAAACAATCGATTTACAAACTCTCTAATTGCCCTTGTGGTGGTTCTAGTAACCTCCTTATATCTACCCCTGTGATTTATTTACTGATTATCACTTGCTCGGCCTAAATCCCTGAACTGTGATGCAAACTGTGATCAAGAACTGGATCAAAAGTCTCGCACTGTACCATCGCACCCTCTCTTCAAGGATATCAGTATGCATCACACTTCCCATGTGCTGTAGGTGGGATGCATACTGGAATCCCTGTGTAACAGGTGCGCTGATAAGAAAAGGCTAATTTTTCCTCCACACTTTGGTTTTTCTTCACTCTTTTCAGTTCTATTCAGGGGTTTTGTTGTCTGTAGTTAGTATACCTCTGTAAGAAACCCCCTTCCTTGCCATTATTCCGCCTCCATTGTATAAAGAACTGTAAATGTTTTTATGTATTGCGAGCCATCTTTAGTTCTCTTTTACAAAGAAGTAGTGTAATTGAACTGTCGTTTCTTGATTTGGAAGTATCGCAAGTGTCGTTTTCAATCATCGAAGAGAATCCGATTGTTCTTGATAGTTGATTACACTGTTACTCTTGTATTTGATTTGAATTATTAGTTTTTCAAGTGTCGAAAGCAAGTTTTCAATTCCAAATCGCAAAGTGTCGTCATTGTCTTCATTTTGTCTTGAAAAGAAGCTTGTTAGTAATGTCGCTTTGAAAAATAATTCAGATTTGCGCTTAGCTTTCTTTTTATCATTCACATTAAGAAGGCTGAAAACAAATACATGCATGTGCATTTGCATTTATACTGTTTGTTGGTTTGATTTAGGACAGTGCATATAGTGTGTGCTCTCTGCTCTATGTTGAAATAATATCATCCCTTTTTCTTTAGTAGCTAGGATTTTCATTGCAAAAGGAAGATTAAACGATTGTTTATCATCTTAGACTGAATTTTAGGAATTGTAAATCTACCTCACGCGGTGAACCTGAAAAGAAAATTTCTTAAGCAAGATCAACTATAAAATAAATTTAATGAATCTAAAAACGCTTTGGAACCTAACACACAACATTTAGAAGTCTAGGCTAGAGACGTATTCTGGCGTCGTAAAGCCTGGTAGCTGTTGTTTTCATTGCTGGTTGGCTGATTCCTCCACTTTGAGATGACAAGTGCCAGTACGGACTTGTGCTCCCACGTACCGTCGAGTATATATTGGGAGACCACAATAGGCTATATCCTTTATCCATAGGAAGCCATGTCTGCCGCCCTATCGATTGCAATGCACTGAACACAGCATTCGAGAAGATTGATTGCCGTATCGTAAAAAGTATTCTGCAGTTTTGCGATTGGTTTGGTAATCCCTCTGTCTAGACTTCCAGAGTAGTCTCTTTCATTCCTTTTCAGACTCCTTAAAGGAAAAGGTCCATCTGAGCACTTGTCACTTCAGGCTCATTAAAAATCGAAGGCTACTAGAGTCAAAATTGAAAAAACAAGTTGTGTCAAAGCGTCTAAAATTTATTTTAATCGGAATAAATATCACCTTTCCTACGTTCGTCTTAGGTTGAGAAAAATGGAGTCCGCCAACCAAGGATTTCCCCTTGGAGGAAATCCTAGTCCTTTCTCCTCTTGGGGAGATGTTGGTGCGCCCCATATGGCCACATTGTCACTTCCAGGATTGACAATCAGCCTGCCCATATGGCTCTTCTCAACCTCTGTCGTTCAGAATACCGTAATTCCTGAGCAACCAAGCCAGCAACTAAATGATACCAAAGTTACCCCCCAACCTTCTACTTCGTCCGATTCTCCCTCTCCTCCTTCCTCTTCGCTTGATGAAGTTGGTAAAGCCAAAAATCAAGTAACTGAGAAGAAGAAGGAGAAGAAGAAGAAAGAGAAGAAGAAGAAGGAGCCAAAGGCGAAAAGGGGCATCCAGGCATTGTCTAGTGAAAATCCACACACTGCGTCGTCCAGGCTTAAATCTCCATGTGTCATTTGCAAAGGAGACCACTATCATCGAGATTGTACTTACATCCCTCGGATCTTAAGGGACTGGTCTCCTCGTTTGCGCAATCCGGTGTCATCAACCTCTGACGATCATGTTGAGAATACATCGTCAACTAGTGAAAATGAGGTCCCTGGACAAAAAGGAAAATGTAAATTTCCTTGTAAACTGTGTGAAGGTGATCACGCCGTCCACCATTGTCCCTTCCTAGACGAGGCTAAAAGAGTTTTGGACGACCATTTGGTTTCACCGTTATGGCTTCCTCCTGGATATAAGGAACTCTTACCGAGTCCATCACTAGTTGAAAATTCGACTGACACGCCATTGTGGTCAGTCGAAACATCTGTCATTGAAGATAAACCTGTTGAACCCGTACCAGACGAAAGTCAAAAGGTTGAGGCGGCAGTCAACCCGGTCTTGTCTTCGAAAGGTCCATCTTCAGATGACACAATCACCAAAGAGAATTAGAATGACACCATTCAAATTCTCTTCGTAAACACAGACTCCGATGAACATGGGGGCAGTCTACCCGTTCCTTTACCATAGGAAGGAAGTTCGTTAGAGTCATATCCGGCCGTCTATTCGGTCCCACCTCCAACCAACCTAGTGGTTTCCTTCGATTGGAATCTACTAGGAAAACCCCGTTAACCGGCTAGTGTACCATTTCAAATCATTGCTCAAATATACAGAATGGTCATGGCCGGTACCATCATAGATGAAGGGGCTTCTGTGAGTATCCTTTCCTCAACTGCTTGGAAAGCGCTTGGTTCGCCATCGCTTTTGCCTGAGATGAGAAATCTAACAGGCTTTGACAAAGGAACCAATCGACCGTTAGGGATCCTTCCCAATGTGCCGATAACATTGAGAAGGAAAACCTTTCACCTGAACATAATGGTAGTTCAAGGACCCCTAGATTATAATCCACTCCTTGGACGCGACTATATTTATTGCATGGGAGCCATTGTCTCCTCACTCTTTAGAGTAATGTGTTTTCTGCATGAAGGAAGAGTGGTCAAGCTCGTAGACCAACTTTCATTCCACGGCTCACACATAGCAAATAGTCAAATACCATCCTTGAATGGTATTTTCAGGCAAAGAATGTCTCATCAGTCCCCAGTCCGTCCACCTGATGAGCATGAATGATTCGGGAGGACATGACTGAAACCCAGGGGGCATGCACCCTGGTTTGTTTCGGCAGGAAAACCTTGGGTATATGGTAGGTTTTCGCGAAGGATATATGATTGGTTTATGAGATTAGACTGGAATAAGATTCCTCCGTCAAATTTATGTGAGTGGAGGCAAATTGTGCCACTCACCTTTCTCTATTTCAGTAGACTTCGCCAAGGAAGTGTTTTGTCTGTGGTGTGGACAGAACAATCTTTGGTAACCTGGAAATTTTTCGCTATACCTGGGGGCATGCAAACCTCTTGTGAACAAGCGAGAAACAAACAACTAACATTAACTCTATGATTCCGCTAACTTCAACCACCTAGGTCGAGTGAGTGGTCAAATCGACCATTCATCTTCACAAGGGCCAAGTTGGCACCGACAAAGTAAAGGAAAAAGTTTCCTACCTAACCTTGGTAGTGATCTTGGTAGTTAAGTAGGGGGGGCATAGTTGGTCGTTCCTAGCTTGCATGCGAGAGGCGCCGGGGCAAAGCTTTGAAAGGTGCAAGCTCCATAAAAAATGGCATCTTAGATGAGACATCCTTATTATACGACTGGATCGAGCAGTTTTTATGTGGAGTTCAAGCTCGTTAAAAATTAAACATAAGAAATGAGCAAATGTTTCCCCCAGAGTTTAAGCTCATTCATTAAAAAAATGAACCAATTTCCGGTAAATAACCATCATGAATGCATTATCATCAGCCTTTGAAGCCTTGGTCGTGTTCTCATCATCACCTCCACTCTGTATTGGCCGATCATTCACCTCCATTTGATTGTTTACCCTTTTTGAGGAACAGCTACGAAGAGTGATCCTATTAGCCATCCTTGTGACACTGCCGTGATTGGAAAATTCCAAACCTTACCTGGAATCAGTTGCTACCCGAATTTATCACTCATTCCTCGAAAAACGAGTCTCCTTTAAGCTCTTTTCATCTGACTCGTAAAATATGAAAAGATTGCCAAGCAATTAGCCTCTCCAGCTCGTTAAAGTGACCGGAAGTGCTATCCCTCCTCTAGATTTTAATCTTTTTGGACCTGAGGGATTATTACATAAAAAGATCGAGCGCTTGTTTTGTTCGGCTCGCTAAAATTACCGAAAATTCATCCCTTTTGTATTATTTTATACTTTTTCGGACTTAAGGGATTATATGACGAAAAAGGATTATTGGAGTTTCCTTTACGTCACTTTCAGACTCTCTAAAATTGAAAAGGACTGAGTTATCTTTGTCGTTAAACTCGTTAAAACCGAATAGCGACAAACTTGTCCATGCAGACAAGAACGAGTTTCACTATCGCTAGGCTCGTTAAAACATAGCGATGGGTTTGCCCGAAGGGAAAATTATAGAACAAGAATATGTTATCCTCCTCAAGCTTGACAAAAATAAAGAGGTACTCGTCAGCAATGACTGGGGAAAAATTGGGAAGAAAACTTGAAAAAACTTTATTGGTAGCAAGTCACTCTTGAACATGACACTTTCACTCTGTTATAGACATTTTTGTGCCTTACAGCATGAAGCATGAAATGTCAATAATATAAGGGATCCAAAGTCCCTAAACATGTTGTTCCTACCCCTAGAGGAACAAGGTCAGCAAACCACAGCACTGAAAATCAGTTCTCCACCTGAAAACACTCAAAAACAAGCTAATTCTGGATCATGTCAACTGCTCCACTCTGTACCTGCGCTGAATGTCAACTCTAATGAAGGCTACCTGTGCTGGGCGAGATTGGCCAAGTGGCACAGTCATTCTGCAAGGTGTCAAATGCCCAGGAAGCTTCCAAAATGACACTTGGATCAGGGAATTCGACTTGTGATGAGTAAGAGGATCTAGATCTCCAAGTGGAAGCAAGAAACTCCAAGTGGACTCAAGAACTGAAGTATAACTAAAGTGGGAGAGGACACTAGTCAGCTTCATGCCAAACTCAAGCTGCCTCATCCTTTCTCCAAATCTCCTATATATAGAGCTCTCTCATGAGGTCTAGGGAGGCTGGAATCTTGTGAATGTAAGGAAGTGTTGTTGGTTTGAGTATAGAACTATTGGGTGATTGCTTTGAAGGAGGTGAAGAGAAGATTTCTTTCTGCTGGGAGGTGTTGCTGGATTGGGCCTCTTATGGTTGTAACACTCTCAGAACTTTACTTCTTCCATTAATAAAGCATTTGAGGTTCTTCTATATGCATGTTTCTCTGTGGCGTATTGATGCTTGCATATTTGATTTATTCTAATCCTTGAATCAATTATGGATGTATACTTCTTGTAGTTTCCTTTTCTTGTGCTTTTGCAGGATCTTTGTGTAGCTGGGCCAGTGAAAGAGCAAGGAGCTAGGAGCAAGCAGCAAAGAGGGAAGATTGGATCAATCATTACCGGAAGATAATGGTTAGTGGATCTCTTTCTCCTCTCTCTTACATCTCATAAAGAAGTAATCTTGAATAGCTTTGCTTTGATTGTTGCTGAGGTACTATCACCCTTAGAGTGGGATAGGGTCATTCCGTATTGGATACTTTTCCCAACAACAAATTGGCGACTCCGCTGGGGATCGTATCTTGTTGGTTGTTTGTGTTTTTGCTATTCATTTCATAAACAAAGGGAGTACCGAATCAGACTGCATTTGGATCTTTCAAATGCAAAGTAGAGGGCAGCTACTCTAGCTCAGTTTCTGGGCAAGTTTATGATTTGAAGAGCTGATCCAAAAGGACTCTAATAAGCTTTTAGTGATAGCTTTTCATCCTCCTTGTTATCCCTTAGTGTGTCCTTGACTGATAGCTTCTGATTTGGCCAAAAACTGTGAATTTTTGAGCAATCTGTGACCCGGAAACCAAGAGAAACGAAAGTTTCGTTCTTCAGTGCAGGTTGTGTGAAGGCTGTCTGCATTTCAGCGCAGTTCCCGAAGGGGCTACCTGCGCTGAAGGTCAAACAGACAGTGTCCCACCTGCGCTGGACCAGTCTTGCCTTGTGCTACTGGGGTTTCCTGCTGTTTCTTGCCCTGTTTTCATTCTTGTTTTTGCTGCCTGTTACCAGTCAATGTGCCTATCTGAAACCAACTTTCCTTGTCACTATTCCGCCTCAATTGTATAAAGAAACTGTGTTTGTTCTCTGTGTATTTCTTGTATCAGTTACAGTTTCCCATAACGAAAGTGAACTAGTCTTGTTGTGGCCTCTTAGATCTAGACCTGTGATAAAGTGCCGTTTTGATCTTAAGAGTTAGTTTGTTGGCTGTTCATAGCTGATTGAGCTTTTGCTTTCGTCATATGGTTTGAATTTATATATTTCTAGTGTCAAAACAAGTAAATCTTAAGGTGTCTTTTGATTTTGGACAAGCTTGTTTGCTTTCACTTGAAATTGAATTCAAAGTTATACAACAGCTTTCTTTTTGTGTCGCACAAACTTTAAGAAAGGGAAAAGAAATACTTGCATTGTGCATGTGCATTATGACAGCTTGCATGTTGATTTAGGAAAAAGTGCATTAGTGTGTGATCTATGATCTGTGTGAAAAGATGTTATCTTTCTTTTCCCTCAGTAGTTAAGATTTTCAAAGTTGAAAGATTGAAAAGCTTGCTTATCATCTTAGACTGCATTTAGGAGTGTTATCATACATCTCATGGTGATCCATAAAGGAAAACTGCTAAACAAGATCAACCTTAAAATAAATTGAATTTACATAACAACGCATTGAAACATAATGCAAACACATAGAGGTCTAAGCTAGAGACGTGTTCCGGCGTCGTTAAACGTGATATCTTAGCGTTGAGTGGTTGGGTGATTCCTCCACGGTGAAGCGATAAGTATCAATACGGACTTGTGCTCCCACGTACCGTCGCGTATATATTGGGAGACCCCTATAGGAACAAAGCCTTTATCCAATAGGAAACCGTGTTGGCCGCCCTACTGATCGCAATGCAGTGAACACAACATTCACGAAGATCGACCACTCGTTCCGTAAAACGTATTCTGTGGTTTTGCGAAAAGTTTGGCACACCCTCTGCCTAGAACTCCAGAGCAGTTTCTTTTGGCCTTTTTCAAACTCTATAACTAAAAAAGTCCATCCGAGCATTTGTTACTTCGGGCTCGTTAAAACATCGAAGGAGACTAGAGTCATCTTTAGCTTTTTCTCGACTCTTAAAAAGTGAAAAAGCAAGTTGTGTCTAAAGCGTCGTTATAAAATTTATTTTAAACGGAACATAATCACCTCCTATTCCCGCGTTGATCTGTAGGTTGGGAACATGGAACGCCCCAACGAAGGAATTCCACAGGATGGAAATCCTAGTCCTTTCTCCTCTTCGGGAGAAGTTGGTGCGCCCCACATGGCCACATTGTCGCTTCCAGGACTGACAATTGGCCTGCCAATCTGGCTATTCTCAACCAATGTAGTTCAGAACACCATGGTTCCTGAACAGTCGAGTCAACAGTTAGATCAGTCTAGAGCTGCCCACCAGCCTTCTACTTCCTATAACTCTTCCTCCAATCCTTCATCTTCGCAGGGTAGAGCCGGCAAAAGCCAAGCTCCCATGGAGAAGAAGGAGAAGAAGAAGAAAGAGAAGAAGAAGAAGGAGCCTAAGGCGACTGGGGGCAAGCAAAAGACATCTGACAAAAATCCACACACAGCACAGACCGGGCCTAAATCGCCATGTGTCATATGTAGAGGAGACCACTTCCATAGAGATTGTCCCTGTATTCCCCGGATACTAAGGGACTGGTCCCCTCGTTTGCACAATTCGGGAGCATCAACCTCTGATAGCCATGTTGATTGCTTACCGTCAACCAGCGAAAGTGAAGGTTCAAGACAAAAAGGGGGAGCAAGATCCCCCTGCAGACTGTGTGAAGGCGATCACGCCATCCACCGTTGTCCCTTCTTAGACGAAGCGAAGAGAGTTTTGGAAGATCGCCCGGTTTCACCGTTGAGATTTCCTCCTGGATACAAAAAACTCGTGCCAAGTCCTTCGTTGGTTGAAAATACAGCTGGCCCGCTCAAGTGGTCAGCTAAAGCGTCAGTCATTGAAAATGAACCTACTGAATCCAGACCAGACGAAAGTCTAAAGGTCGATACGGCAGTTGACCCGGTTCTTCCTTCAGAGGTTTCATCCTCAAATGACACCGTCACTGAAGATTCATCTTCAAATGACACCCTCACTGAAGAGAATAAGGATGACACCATCCAGATTCTTTTCATCAACACCGACTCTGATGAGCATCAGGGCAATACGCCCATTCCTTTATCGCAGGAAGGAACATCGTCAAGGTCATATCCGGCCGTGTATTTGGTCCCACCACTAAGAAACCTGGTTGTATCCTTTGATTGGAACCAACTAGGCAGACCCCGGTTACCAGCCAATATACCATTCAGAATCATAGTCCAAATTTACAGGATGGTAATGGCTGGAACTATCATTGATGAAGGGGCATCTGTGAGTATCCTTTCCTCTATTGCTTGGAAAGCACTGGGTTCCCCAGAGCTTTTGCCTGAGATAAGAAATCTCTCGGGTTTTGATAAAGGAACTAGTCGACCATTAGGAATCCTCCCCAACATACCTGTTACGTTGAAAGGGAAGACCGTTCAGATGAACGTGATGGTTGTTCAAGGACCCTTGGATTATAACCTACTCCTTGGACGAGACTATATATATTGCATGGGAGCTATAGTCTCGTCACTCTTTAGAGTAATGTGTTTTCCACACGAAGGAAGAATGGTCAAGCTCGTAGACCAACTTTCATTTCCGGGATCACGCATCGCAAATAGTCACATACCAACCCTCAATGGTCTATTCACCCAAGAAATGTCTCCACCCCCAGTCCTCCTTCCCGATGAGTGCGAGTGATTCAGAAAGATGGGACTGGAACCCAGGGGGCATGCATCCTGGTCTGCTTTGGGTAGAGAAAACCTTGGGTATAGAGTAGATTTCCACGGGAGAATATGACTAGTCCGTACCCCGTCCGTCTAGGAAGAGGGGTTGTTCTGGAATAAGATTCTTTTGTCAAAGTTATGTGTTTGACGGAACAGGGTAATTCACCATTGTCTACTTCGGTAGACAGTGCCGAGGAAATGTTTTAGTTTGATGAAGTTAACAAAACAATCTTTGGGTAACCAGAAAGAGGCAAGCCTCACCCTTTAAAAACAAATGTTTTGATGGATAAGTAGGGGCAGCCTTGAAATTGTACTTTATACCTGGGGGCATGCAACCTTTTGGAGTGCAAGCAAGGGACGACTATTTATTTTTTAAATTTTTATGTCCTCCCTTTAAACCTGTAGGTCTAACCCTTTAAACTCGTAGGATTAGCCGTTTCCATACTTGCATGAAGAAAGGAGCGGAGCATAGCTTCGTGAGATAAAGCTCCATAAAAAATAGCTATCTCACAGGAGACTTTCTTATCTTATGACTGGTATATCGAGCAGTTTTACCGCGAAATTTATGCTCATTAAAAAATAGAAAAGCGAGATCCGAGCAGTTTTAACGCGGAATTCATGCTCGTTAAAAAATAAACATAAGCATCGAGCAGTGTTTTGGCGCATTCGAGCTCATTAAAAAATGAACCCATCTCGGTAAATAACCATTGTGTATGTAACCTGATCAACCATAAAAAGCCTTGGTCGTGTTTGCACCCGCCACCTCCATTCCATTTGGCCAATCGTTCACCTCCATATGATTGTTTACCTATTTTGAGGAACAGCTGCGAAGAGTGATTTCACCTAGCCATCCTTGTGACACTACCGTGATTGGAAAATTCCAACCTGTACCTGGAATCTGCTGCTATCCCTGTTTATCACTCGTTCCTCAAAAGACGAGTCTTCTTTGAGCTCTTTTCATCTGACTCATAAAATATGAAAAGTTTGCCGAGTTTTTGCCTTCCAGCTCGTTAAAATGACCGGAAGTGCTATCCCTCCTCTAGATTTTAATCTTTTTGGACCTGAGGGATTATTGCACAAAAAGGTCGAGCGCTTGTTTTATTCGGCTCGTTAAAGTTATCGAAAACTCATCCCTTCTGTATTGTTTTATACTTTTTCGGACTTAAGGGATTAGATGACGAAAAAGGAATTTTGGAGTTAACTTTCTGTACCTTTTCAGACTCTCTAAAAATGAAAAGGACCGAGTTTTCCTTGTCGTTAGACTTGTTAAAATGATTAAATAGCGACAAACTTGTCTTTAGACGAGAACGAGTTTCCCTATCGCTATGCTCGTTAAAACATAGCGATGGGCTTGCCCGAAGGGCAGGTTATAGAACAAGCATATGTTATCCTCCTCAAGCTTGACAAAAATAAAGAGGTACTGGTTAGAAATGACTGGGGAAAAATTGGGAGAACCTCAAAGCTTTAATGGTAGCAAGTCGCTCTTGAACATGACACTTTGTCCTCCGTATCACATCGGGTTGGGTTGTTTTCATTCACCGGTCTCATCACCATGGTCCTCGCCAAACCATCCACCTTTGGGGTAATGCTACCAATCCATCACATCAGTGTCGTTACATGTTCAAGAGATGTTGTTCAGAAAGAGTCAACCGTGTCCCATCCACTGCCATACATTATCCTTCATCCACCCATGATCGCCACCCTGAATCATATTTCACAGATTGTTTTCACCTCCACTAAAATCATTAGCTTCGTTCCATGTCACTGATGTGGGATTCATTAAGGCCCTCCTTTGACGGATCGCTTCCTGTCGACTTCAGCTCATTATCCAAGAAGTTGATCTAGGAACAACCCCCTCAGTACTTTGAAGCTTGCATACCTCAATGGCAAGTTTCTCACTTCCGGCGACATACATCAATGACCTTCGACCAGAAGATTTTGCGTGGTGTTCGACGCCAAGTCCTTTATTCACACCACGTGAATTGTACTGCAGTACCTTGAGGATCATTGTCATTATTGGTGATTCCTCTCGCGCTTGTTAACGGTTTACATTATTGACCGGTAATCAAGCGATGTCTTTCCATGTTCGACTTCAGCGCAATTCTCACATGGATCGACTTGTACTTAGAGTGAAGATCGAATGAGTTTGAAGACCCCGGATCTAGTTTCATCCATCCGGGCTGCGATATATATTCAGGAAATATAAAGACATTTGATATGTACATCATTGCAGCAGATGATCATCCTACTCAAAGGATGATAATTTCAGTAGAAAATTATCAGTCTACCATCAGACGATCGTATGTTCTATGTACCAAAATGAATTTATAAAGCTGAGCATGGGAATGCCCGCCTCAGCTAGATCATGAAAGCAGAATGAAAAATAATGTATTGTATTGTATTTTATTACAGGGCACCTCTCAGCGATTGAATGAACTTCGGATCCTCCTGATAAAGCATTTCACCCGATAAACGACCTCATACTTTAGGGGGCAACTGTTATAGACATTTTTGTGCCTTACAGCATGAAGCATGAAATGTCGATAATCTAAGGGATCCAAAGTCCCTAAACATGTTGTTCCTACCCCTAGAGGAACAAGGTCAGCAAACCACAGCACTGAAAATCAGTTCTCCACCTGAAAACACTCAAAAACAAGCTAATTCTGGATCATGTCAACTGCTCCACTGAGCATCTGTGCTGAATGTCAACTGCTCCACTCTGTACCTGCGCTGAATGTCAACTCTAATGAAGGCTACCTGCGCTGGGCGAGATTGGCCAACTGGCACAGTCATTCTGCAAGGTGTCAAATGCCCAGGAAGCTTCCAAAATGACACTTGGATCAGGGAATTCGCCTTGTGATGAGTAAGAGGATCTAGATCTCCAAGTGGAAGCAAGAAACTCCAAGTGGACTCAAGAACTGAAGTATAACTGAAGTGGGAGAGGACACTAGTCAGCTTCATGCCAAACTCAAGCTGGCTCATCCTTTCTCCAAATCTCCTATATATAGAGCTCTCTCATGAGGTCTAGGGAGGCTGGAATCTTGTGAATGTAAGGAAGTGCTGTTGGTTTGAGTATAGAACTATTGGGTGATTGCTTTGAAGGAGGTGAAGAGAAGATTTCTTTCTGCTGGGAGGTGTTGCTGGATTGGGCCTCTTATGGTTGTAACACTCTCAGAACTTTACTTCTTCCATTAATAAAGCATTTGAGGTTCTTCTATATGCATGTGTCTCTGTGGCGTATTGATGCTTGCATATTTGATTTATTCTAATCCTTGAATCAATTATGGATGTATGCTTCTTGTAGTTTCCTTTTCTTGTGCTTTTGTAGGATCTTTGTGTAGCTGGGCCAGTGAAAGAGCAAGGAGCTAGGAGCAAGCAGCAAAGAGGGAAGATTGGATCAATCATTACCGGAAGATAACGGTTAGTGGATCTCTTTCTCCTCTCTCTTACATCTCATAAAGAAGTAATCTTGAATAGCTTTGCTTTGATTGTTGCTGAGCTACTATCACCCTTAGAGTGGGATAGGGTCATTCCGTATTGGATACTTTTCCCAACAACACACTCCGCATCCGAGTCGGGTTGGGTTGTTCCGTTCACTGGTCATATCACCATTGGTCCATCACACCATCCATATTTGGGGTTAACGCTACCAATCGATCATGTCAGTGTCGCCAATATGTTCAAGAGAAGTCGCTCAGAGAATTCACCTGTGTCTCATCCACTACAATACATTCACGCTCCATTCTTTCATGACCGCCACCCTGAACCTTATATCATCAGATCGTTTTCACCTCCATTAAAATCATTTACTCGGTTCCGTGTCGTAGATGTGGGATTCATTAAGGCCCTCCTACGATAGATCGCTTCTTGTTGACATCAGCTCATTATCCAGGAAGTTGATCTAGGAACAACCCATTCAGTACTTTGAAGCTTGCATGCCTCAATGGCAGGTTTCTCACTTCCGGCGATAGGTTTACATCATTGACCTTCGACCGAAAGATTTTGCATGGTGTTCGATGCCAAGTCCCTTTTCACACCATGTGAATTGTACTGTAGTACCTTGAGGGTCATCATCATTATCGGTGATTCCTCTTGCACCTGTTAACAGCTTACATCACTGGCTGGTAATCAGGCAATGTCTTTCCATGTTCGACTCCAGAACATCTCTCACATGGATCGACTTGTACTTTGAGTGAAGATAGAATGAGATTGAAGACCTCGGATCTAGTTTCATCCATCCGGGCTGTGATATATATTCAGGAAAATAAATACATCAAATGTACATCATTGCTGCACAGATAATCATCCAAACTAAGGGATGATGGCTCTACCAGAATCATCAGTCTGCACACAGACGATTGTCCGTCCTATGTACATGAAAATGAATTTATAAAGCTGAGCATGGGAATGCCTGACTCAGCCAGATCATGAAAATATTATGAAGATAATGTGTTGTATTTTATCTTATTACAGGTCGCCTTCCAGCTCGAAAAACTTCAGATCCTCATGATAAAGCATTTCACCCGACATCAAAAGATTAATGACCTCATGCTTTAGGGGGCAACTGTTATAGGCATTTTTTGGCACTGCAACCCCAATCATATATGTCCATAAACCAAGGGCTCCTAAGTCCCTAAAAGTGTTGTTCCATGCCCTAAAAGAACAAGGTCAGCTGATTACATCATCTCCCAGAAGTTCTCCATGAAAAACTACTCAGAACTGGTCAAAACTGGACCATCTCACCTGCTCCATGGTCAAAGTGCGATGCATCCCACCTAAATGCACACGGGAGGTGCAATGCATACTAAAAAGCCCTTCTATGGGGTGCGATGGGCGAGAGTGGACAAATGGCAGAGGTAGTATGCGAGGTGGATGATCATAGAATCTTCCAGAAGCTTCTCCTGTGACACTTGCCTCTCTGAATTCGCCCAAGGATGAGTAAGAGATCATCATTCTCCAAGTGGAATCAAGAACTATTAGAGAGAGGACACTAATCAGATCCCAGAATCTGACTCACCCCCCTTTGCAAACATCTATATATGGATCCCTCATCCTAGAGATCCGGAGGCTGGAATTTTGTATCTTGTAAGGAAGTGCTGTTGGTTTCTTGTTGTAACATCATAGTGTTGGGTGATCTAAGCTTTTCATGAGGTGAAGAAGGGCTTCTTGCTGAGAGGATGACGCTGGGTCAGAACAATTGGTTGTAATCCTCTTTGCTATTCTTGATATTAATAAAGCTATTCAAGTTTTCCTCCACATTCTTGTATGTTTGATGATATATGCTTTTGTGTGGTCAATATATATTTGGTCCTATATTGTTTATGATTGTAGATCTATGTTCTTCAATAGTGTTATGCTGCTTTCATTCCACAGGTGATCTTTGAAGCTGTGTTGACGAGAGAGGAGCAGCAAAGATCTATCAGAAGGGAGAAGAATCAAGCAAGGAACCAAGCGCAAGATAGAGGTTGGTCTCCTTTGTTCCCCTCTTATCTACTTCTCATAAAGGAAAACGAAAGTAGTTTTAGTTTGTTTGTTTCTAAGATAGCTATCAGTCTTAGTGGGACTAGTAGCTTTACATAGACACTAGATTTCCCGATAACAAGCCTCCCAATGAAAATTGCACAAATCTTCCAATCAGTCCCCCAGGTGTGTTGCATGTTAGTCCTCAAGTTTCTTTTGGTTAATGTTTGACATTGTGCTTTCCATGAGTGTTGCTCTGTCTCTAGGTATCACAAGTGTTTAGCAGTCTCTCAGCAGTAAAGGTACAATGGCTTCCAAGAGAGCAGGGTCAAAGGACACCATTTAGAGCGCATCTGGAGATATGGTCGAGCAAGTGTCTATGAGCTTGCCCATCTATGAAGATACTAAGTTGTTCATAGACAAGGAGATCAAGATCAAATGGAAGGAAATAAATGACATATTTTTCAGGTACCTTTGAGGAGAATATGGAGGACTGCAAAGTCTATGTCAACATACACAAGTCTGGCTTGTACCGGGTTGCATGCAGGTATCCCACGTTTCCATGCACAGACATGATCCACTGGATTGTCTCGCATACTAATCTAGAGATAATGGTGTTGAGAAGTGTCAGTGGAACATAACTTTCTACCTTCAGGGAAAAGGACTTTCAGGTGATGTATCACTTTCCGCAGCCACTGATCACAATGGATGCACTCTTCACCAGGGCTAGTAGTAGTGAAAACTCAAGAGACATCTTGAAGAGCTAGGTGAAAGAACCATCTAAGTTCA
Source organism: Pinus tabuliformis (assembly GCA_031772625.1). Lineage (NCBI taxonomy): Eukaryota > Viridiplantae > Streptophyta > Pinopsida > Pinales > Pinaceae > Pinus > Pinus tabuliformis. The sequence continues at coordinate 825,735,418 of CM062807.1, read as the reverse complement.
GGACAACACCCAACCAGGTTTACAAGACAAGGATATTGTAGAAGGCTTATGATCTCTTGGTCATCTTCACATGTCACTTATATGGCTAAGAGAGCATAGAGAACTTCTTGCAAAGTTGGGTGATTGTTTTGGATCAGCTGGCGAACGAAGGAAGACCTTTCAATTGGTCCAACATGATGGCTCTCTAGCTGAAGGGACAAGTAGCAAATACCCGACATTTGCCTAAAGGTCAAAAAGACAATCTATTCGTGCCTGCTTACATACTTGGTGCAATCTGTGCCCGTTAGTAGTCCCTGTCTTGGGTTGGGCATGAACACCTTAAAAAATATCTAGCACACCTATTATAGGTTGTTCTCTGAATGTAGCTTCCATGGAGTTATAATATAATTATCACACCACTTCGTCACCCTAGTGTATAGGATGATCTTCGAACAGGATCCACCTTGAATGTCACAGGCAATGATGGATGCATTCGTAAATATAGCAGATTTGTAAGTCTCACCCCTTGACCCCTTCATCCAGATGTACAATGCGGAGAAGGATCCGTATGTTTTACCGAAGTTTGCCATGGATAAGTTGGTCATGCAAGAGGTGGCATACCACATCTTGACAAGGTTGTAAGTAAGACTGCACATAAAGAAGAAGGGACCTTGGCCCACTCTTCCTTTGTAGATCGGGTTGTATGAGATCTAGAATCTCAAGCATGCCGAGGCCGAGATAGAGGGATTCAAGAGATTCACCTTTGGCACTAGAAGTTTCAGTCCATATGACCTACATTGCTTAGTGGAAGATCATCGCACGAGAGTGTATCATCCTTGGATCCACAGGGAATGTCATTGGCCTTAGGAAGATCCATGGAGATACTACTATAACTTCTCAAGGCTCAATGAACCAGTCAGAATGGTTGTAGAATGGTTAGCAGTGCAGAAGACAACAACATCCCAGAGAGCAGCAAAATCAGCAGCAGTAGAGGGTAGCAGATCTACGCTTGACAAAGGAAAGAGGAATGTTGCCGACAATGTAGAGGTAGAGCAAAGCTACAAGTTCAAAGCAGACCCTATTGTATTGGGAGCAAATTTGGATATTGAAGTGAAGAGGTGCTAGTGTGACAAAAGGATTGTGAAAAGACAAAGGGAGAAGAAAAAGCTGGAGGAGGCAGAAAAGGAGTTGCAGGAATTGAAGCAAAAACTAAGGGAAGAACAAGAGCTGCGTAGAAGAGAGAAGGAAGTGAAGGAGGAACAAAAACAATAGGAGGCGCAACATGCACACATTGATGAAACTGAGCCCATATAGGTTATTGATTCATTCGAACAGTTGACAGATAACAAATAAAGTGAGCAGTCACAAGAGCAGGACTTTTCTCAGGAGACCGAACATGTGTTGGAACATATGGACACAGATGTGGTTCAACCTAAGCTAGATTAGTACATTGACCTCATGCCTAAGGACAAAGGGGTCACCCCACCAACTTCACCAGAATTGGGATGAAAGTAAGTCCCAAGTGATCAAGGGGACACTGAAATCCTTGAGGATAATTTGGAAGCAGATGTGCACAACATATCCATGGATGAGTCACAACATAGAGTTGTGCCGTCACATAGAGTGCCCACTCTATATGTCCATGTATCTCCTATGTAGTTTGAAGAACAAGTGATCGTGTCCGATGTGCACAGACATCCAACTACATTGGCTGATGCTACAAAGGCATATGGCGAAGCCACCAGCTCAAGTGTAAGATTCTTTATAGTTGAGAACGAGCGCATGGCTAAGGAGCTACAAGTGGCCAAGCAGGGAGAAGAGTAGGCTACAACATTTGCGAGGGTAGAGTTGAAGAAAGCGATACTTGATGAAGTATCGTGTCTCAAGACAGTCATGTGGAATTTATACTTCAAGTTCGTCACTGTGCATAAGTCAGTTGTCCATCTTAACGGTTGGCAACAACGCTGTGCTAGGAGAGCACGAATCTTGTTAGGCATACACACTGATGTTGATCACATGACAATATTTGTTTGAATTATTTCTATGGTTTTCTATATGTTGAATTAAGGTAGGACATACCTTTGGAAGGAACATTGAAACCCTAGATGGAATGACATTTGTTGTGAAGTAGTCTAGGGTTTATGACAAAGTCCCTAGCAAGATGTTGAAGAGTATATATCTCTTGTTTGTAATTAAGTCTAGGTTTTTGATATATATAATATTGTAATGCTTCTATGATTCTGATATGGCTAGCTTCATGCTTGTATAGTTTTGGTTGCACTTGCTATTTAAGTTGTGCAGGTACACCATCTTCAACTTGGTGAATATTCTCGATGTGACAATCATGATGAGGATGATTATAGCTCTGACAAAATAGTTGAAAGCCATGAAATATTATCCGATGCTGATGAAAAAGAAGATGATCTCCCAGAGGTATCTTTCATAGAATATATCTCCCTAATATTAAGGGGGAGTCCAGATGAAGAGGCACTTCCTGGTTGAGAGGGAGGGCATAACTTGGTTTTGATTAAAAAATGAATTTTGGAGGATATATTGTTGCATGAGAAGTAGGAAAGAAAAGTATATAATTGAGGAATATTCTATCAAATATTCGGTTGATAGTCCTATTAAGTTGAGGAGAAACATCTATAATGACCCCGAAGGTTTGTATTTTATTATGTAGATGTGAAAGTATATTATTGATTGGGATTGTGTTTGTAGAGGTGAATCTCTCGAAGGTTTTGATAGCATGCTAGTTACCAATCAGTTTGATTAGGAGAGATTGGTCATCCTTGGTCTACTGGATCAAGGGGTTTCGAGGCCTTGTGAGTGAAGAATTTCCTAGGAAGACATCTCGCTAGCACTTTGTGTTGATGTCTCGGTCCCGAAGTTGGAAAGGTGGTGTTGGTTATTGAGCTCTGTTTTGGATACATAGATTTTTGGGTTGGTGGTTAGAAAGTAAGCCTGATGGTACCTATAGGGGTTGAAATGTTGAGTCCATCTTATTCCCACATGGATATATTTCCCTGGTTAGGAATCTAGTCCGTCGCATTGCAGTGCCTAAATTGTTCAGAGACCACTTGGATATATTTCCCTCGTCAATAATCTAGTCCATGGCATTGTGATGCCTAAATTTCTTCATGGTTCATATAGTTTGAGATCTTCCATTGTATTTGTACATTATGAATATCTCCCAAGTTAAGAGGGAGTGTTAGAAAATGTAACAATGTTCGGTCTTCATTAATATACTTGAGTCATCATGTAATGTACTTGTCAAAAGAATAAATAAAACAAATTTTATTATTATTATTATGACTTATTAAAGCATGGATTTCATTCTTGGGATGCCATGTTTTAGGTCAAAGTCCAAATTAAGGAATTCTAGGATTTATTTTGAGTCAATAGAGTCATTGTACTTTTAAAGAGACCCTTCTTGGGCTTTTGAATCATGTATAAAGGTTAAGTATTTAGTCAAATATGATTTATGTATCCTCCACACCATGTCAGCCTAGAAGAATATAAAGTCAGTCTCAACACCCTATTTGACCTCACATGGAGCCTATAAATAAAAGCTCATCGAATTAATTTGGAGCATCATTCACAGACACAAGTTCAATATCTCTTGTAGCTGGGTAAAAGCACAAAGTTCTCTTGTAGCTGGAAAAAGGTGTGAAGTCTGTTGTTGGGAAGCCGAAGTGAATGCGAGTTTTGGGAAGTCTAAAGAGAAAGGAAAAATCAAAATTTTTGTGTGTGTGTGTGTGTCTCTCTCTGTTTCATGTCCTGGATTGGGAGATCGAATTCTTCCAAGTTTCTCTGTTGTCGGAAGCTTCCAGTTGTCAGAAGTTGTTGCCTAGTCGAAGTTGCTAGAAAGGGGTCAAAATTCTAGGAGGCTAACTTGGTGTGGAGGAAAGGTCTTGTCTTGGTCTAGGGTGAAGAGTCTCAATGAATATAATTGAAAGGAATAATTTCTTGACTGGGTTTTCCTCTCGAGGGGGGTTTTTCCTTGGCATAGTGCCTTCATCTTGTGTCTATTGTTTTATTTACCACTGCTTTGGTAATTGCTTGATGAATTAAAGGAAAGAAGATATAAATAATTGTAATAATAAGAAACATCACAAGTAATTATCAAGCATAAGAAAATGTTTCTGCCTTTCTGATTTTCTAATAAAACCCAACCAGACCAAACAAATATCAGAATCTGTACACAACTGCACTGAATAAAACTTGCTAATGTATACGCTTCCTCTATATAACACCTGCGTACAGATATTAAACTATTGAAAACTAAATCATGAATAATTATAATATTCAATCAATCATTGAACCATTCATAGACCATTGAACCAATCATAGATCAGCTCATCCAATCACTGATCACTAAACCAATCACATATCACCACATTGTAGCATCATTACCATTCCACACTTAACTCAATCATCACTTTATGATACATATTATCAAGATAGAGACATCATTGATAGACAACAACAAACAGATAAAAATCATCAAATTTTATCATCAAGTCTCACTGCAGACCATAGAATCTATACACGACATCAATGAAACGTATCAGTGTATGTATGAAACTACCACGCATAACACCTGCGTACATATCTCAACAAACTACAAACCATATCTCAAAATATATATGTGACCCGATAGAATGGATCCATGTATGTACGCAACCATTTAGAAGCAACCTTGTGTATATATCTAAAATCATTGAATCATAACTTCACAACATCTGTCAAACCCAAATCTCGACACTCATATAATTACAGTCATACATCATTATATGCAGATTCATATCATCATAGATCTATCATTGTTAACTACAAACATAAATAGATCAAGAAATATGTATTCCTTTCAGATCTATCACATTTGAGCCATCTCCATGCTCCCTGTTGCACACCTATTTCAAATCAAACCATTCATAAACAATTCATCACTTGCACACCTAACACCTTGGTCTCCATCTCCTTATATAGTTTTTTCCTTAGCCAATACCTTAGGTAAATCCCTTGGTAATGTCATTGGTATTATTTGATGGGATCAAATAACCATTTTCGTTCTAATTACTATTGGCTAATACCATCGTAATGATCGATGTTATCCAAAATACCATGGTTCAAATTTTGTATGCGACTTTGTCTTACAAGGTCTATGCATGTACGTGACCCTTTTGCATACGATCCACATATACTTTCTCAAACTACACCTTTAACATCCATCTGCCTATGAACTACCATTTCTCTATCTGTATTACTGGTAACATTTTTACTAGTCTACATAAGTTCCATAATCATCATGATATCACAATGTTGACATCTTTATAAAGTAGATTGTCATCAAGGACAACACATTAGCCATAATGCCAACATTGTATCTCTGTAATTTCAACATCCCAAGGTCTTAAAGTTCATCCTGAGGTAGTTTTATGTGTCTTCTTTCAAACCCCACAACTTAGACTTAAATTGGATTCTTCAAGAGAAATCCATAAAAATTCTCCCAGGATGACTAGATTATGGACTTATATGGACTACCACGTGTCACTTTTATGACCATTCACCCTGAAATTTTTCCCCAAGAAAGTAAATTCCATTCAAATTTAGTAACTATTTACAAAATTAAAATCGAATGCTCGAAGAGAAAGTTATGTTTTTTTCCCTAGGTTTCCTGTTTGAGACTGAATTCTAGAGCATGCAGAAACCCTAAAATCCTTGGACAATAACTATGAAAATATAGCGAACCAAGATCTGAAATTTTTACACTAAGTTCACCACGATTTCTAATCCATGTGATAAAATTTTCACATTCTAAAGCCTCATATACAAAACTTTATAGTGAAAATTCCAAGATGACCTGTTTGAAGCAACGAAGCCCTAGGATCCAAAACTCTGATACCAAATGTTATGTAACTAGATAAAAGAAAATAGAAGAAAAAATAGTTCTATGACTTGAGAATAAGCCTATTCGAGGGGAAAACCTCCTTTTACATAACATGAATGAACAATTCTTTGATGATTCAAATGACAAGACCTCCTTGGTATATATAGGAGCCTAAGGGGTCAAAATATAATTAGGGCCTACATAACAATAATAATGTAAGGGATCAACAATAAAAATAGTGGGCTTCTATGGGGCACAACAAGAAAAATAGTGGTCTTCTATGGGGGCACAACAATAACAATGTGGGGGCTACACTATTATTATAGGGACCTAACAATGACTCACTCACCCCATTAATCACATTTTTTCTTCCAAATTTAAGCTCCAAAAATCACCCCAAAAATATTCCTCATCTCCTCTTGCGCATCTCCAATATGTTTTTTCATGGATAAAGTTCAAATGAACTCATATACCCATTATTTATAGTGTTTCTAAGGTCATTTATGGATCCAACTTGTAAAACTGGTTGGGTTTGATAGCTTGTATTTTGGTTGGGTCATCCTGATGAAATCTTTCATATATGCTTATTCATATGGAGTTAGAGGGAGTTATATATACCATTATAATTGTATTAAAATAAGAGTTCCAACCACATATCATATATCCAATTTGAGCTAGGAAATTAGAGTAAAAATGTCTTCAAATACAAGATATCCAAACTGGGCATCAAAAGTCCAAAACCAATATTTCCAACAATCTTCATTTTCCAATTTTTATCTTAGATACATGTAATATTCTCCTATATTTGACATAAATGAAACCAACATTTCCAACACAATGCATTCCATGTTATATTTCCTTTTCATTTATTTTTTTAATCTTACAATCTGTAGTGATAAATCGTTGACTTAATTCTCACTCTTTGTATCATTATAATTTAGTTAGAATAAATAATAGAGTTATAATATGATTTAATAGATCACTATATATATATATATATATATATGATTTAAATTAAGATTAATAAGACTAAATGGCCTAGAGTAATTAACATTTTTCTTTAATATATATGTACTTATGTTCTTAGAACTATCCGATCATTTTAAATGTGAGTAACTTGAATTTACTTCTATGAAATAACAATATGTGTTTATGTAAAAAGAGCTGAGAAAAAAATTGTGAAGAGAAAATTAATTCTTTAAACCCCATTGCAAAACACACATATGTATTAGAAGTTATCACTAAATTTGGATAAAGAATTTATCTATATATATATGAAATTGTTACAAAGTAATGCATGTTTTATAGTGTAAAATAGATATGATTGTGATTGATATGATAAGTGGTGATTTAGAATAATCCATTTTAGAACATAATAATTAAATTGTTACTATAAATTATAAATGATTTTGGCATTTAATTGAGTAGGAAATTATATAGTTCATTATTAATTAGTTATTCTAATATAATCATAGTTATATATGGGATAAGGAGAGCATTTATAATGGGTTTATTATATATGGTATGATATGTATACTTAGTTGTTGAACCTTTTTTATTTGTTTATCATACAGTTTTAGACAATTATTAAAAAGACATATTAATTTGAAAATTTGTTTTAGATATACTAAATATATTACTTTTTTTTTTAATTTGAAAAAAGGAAAAATTTTAAGGTTATTATAATGAGTATTATATGTGGTATCAAAGCATGGTTTGTGCATTGGAGCCATGGAACTATTATAATTATTGCATTTTGTTGATAGTTTTGTGATGAATTAGTATGAGTTTAATTATTTTCATGATAGGTAATATTGATAGAATAGGAAGAGGAAGGGGTAGAGCTACTAGAGTGTCGAGACAAGAAAAATGTATGATTTCTCTTCATTTATCATTCATCCCTATAATATTATCTTCGTTTATAGAATAAAATGAGGAAAATATCAGTCAAAGTTGGAAGAAACTATTTGGTGATATAATAGGCGAATTTAGTACGAAAAACTAATTCTTTGCTTTCTTTTTATGCAGAGATGCCATTGGGCAAGAGCTGTTCAGTTGGCAAGAGAACATGAGGCCATAAAGGGGAAAAGCCACGACATCTGGGGTAGACAAGGAAGCGGAAGACCAGTTCGAATACTCCTGTTTTATCATATGATTAGATTTTATATTGTGAAATCCTCAAGTTCTCCTGTTCTTGAGGATTCGCTTCTATCCAAGTTTCTCTTTTATGTTATATAGGGCCGAAAGGCAACTAGATACCAGTTCATACTTTTTAATGTGTAGTTATTCTTTTTCGAAGCAAAAACATTGTTAATTCAGTGACTCTGTCAGCTGTTACTCTGAAGTTAATGAAAGAAGGTTGCGATTGATACATCTCCATATTCTGAGTTTTTATTAAGAAGAGGCTTCTGGCGACTCTGGGCCCAGTCATAAGAAGTTCCACTTCTCCTTTGTGTTATAGTTTATATTCAGTCTTTGTAAATTGATTTAATGTTTAGTTATTTTGTTTATCTTGAAGATTTGTGATATTGATTTATATTGTTGTTCATTTAGATTTATATTGAAGTTGTGAGATATACTTAAGTAGCTCTTTGATTAGAATGAGTGAATGCATGTTTAATTGTTGTTCAATGGAATAGATGTTATCATAGATCTTGAGAGACAAGACTGATTAACTTCTACAGATTGAAATATAGAATGTTTACCATTTAAGAATCCTTTATCGTTGTCGTTGTTCACTTACCAATTGTTGTTCAATTACTGATTGTTGATGTTGTTCATTTATTCTTGTTCTTCAATTGGGTAATGCAGATTGATTTGGGTTGTTATAGATTGGTAGTGTTGTTCGATAATCATAGTTGCTTTACCTGATTAAGTGTGACTAGTGTCAAGATTATTTGAATGATTCTCAGTGTAATTCTCATTTGCATTCAGTTCCAATTGGTTTCAGAACGAGTTGCATAGAATTACATAGAGTGTTGCGAGCATTCCTTTCATAAATAGTTCTTTGCAAAGTTGTGTGAATTGAATTGAAGAATTAGCCTTTAATGATTGCAATGATTCATCATTAGATAGCCTCTAGCTTCATTGCACATACTGTGTTGGCACTCTTGAAATAGAAAGACTTACCGCGGGTTGACAACTAATGTAGGGATTAAGATTGCCTGTAAAAAGACATCTTAGTGAGCCAACATTTTGGCGTCCTTGCCAGGGAGAGTGTTTAAAGTGATTGATTTTATTTCTTTGTTGTAGGATAACTGGGTTTTAAAAATGGAAGGTAAGAACCTGCGTACCTACCAAGTAAAGTGCTTGCTTACCTGCCCGCTTTACAATAAAATCTTAGAGGTTAAATAGTAATTTGTTTTATGAATGACTAAAAATGAAAAGATAGAGAAAGAACAAAATCCTCCACCAAAATCCACAAAACCCAATGGATTGGTGAACCTTGGGAGAACAACCTTTATAGATGAAATCATAAGAAGAGTAGAGTCTCAAGCATCAGTAGGATTCCAGGCTATACATGGAAAAAGTTCTACTGCTATCCCTCAAGCAGCAGGCTCACCATCTGCAGCTCATGCTGAGATTCAAAGCCAAGTAGGAGGATCGGAACAGAGTTTTCAAGGTACAATAAGCCTACACTTTGATCCTCTACAAGAGGGAAAATCATGTAACTTATGAGAAGGAAAAGGAGAAACTAGTGGGGCTGCTAAAGCAGAACCACAACTGTCTGAACAAGGATCTCCTAAGATTCCAGACCTAGGGAGTGTTGTAAAGCCAGCTCAAGTTGATAACTCTTTGTTTATTACGGAAGCACCCCTTGAAATCCCTGAAGATTATTGGCATATCTTTGATCAAATGGTAGATCATCCACCCCAAGGTCAAACCTCGACATTAGAATACCCCATAGTCGACCAAGTGGCCAATGCCCCTATGAAGACTATTCCTCTGCAGAACATCCCAACCTTCTATGGGATGATCACAGAGGATCCTAATGCTTTCCTATTTGAGTTTGATGTCCTCTGTAGAGGGTATGACTATACCACCGATCGCCAAAAACTGAAATTGTTCCCTTCCACTATGAAAGGGGTAGCTTTAAGATGGTTTATGGGTCTAGGTGGATGAACCATCAATTCTTGGGACGAAATGCAAACCTCATTGCTTAAAAGATATCAAGACTTTTGTAAAACTAGGGAACTGAAAGATGATATTTTCAAGATGACTGCAAAAGATAACGAAACACTAGAAGAATATGTAAAATGATTTAATTATAATTTGTAGAGATCTCCACACACTACCCTACCATATGAATTCCTAAGAGATATATTGATTAAAGGAATGAAAGAAGAATGGGTAGAAACTCTAAAATTAATGGGAAAAGGGGATATTTCTCAGGAAGAGTATGATGAAATTATTTGTCTGTGTATTAGGTGTTCGCGAGGAAGCATATGTATAGGAGCGGCTAGCCGAGTTCCAATGAGTAGAGGAATCAAGCCACATAGTGGAGGTGTAACACGGATGGAGATTGGCAACCTCCTAGAAGATTTTAAGACGAATATCTTGGGCTTTCTTACAACACAGCTAGATGTCCTAAAAACCAAGAAAAAACAAGCTTTAGCAGAACAAAATTTGGCCATCTTCTACCCACATTGTCAAAAGAAGCACAACCAATGGGAATGTCGATTAGACATGGTTCAGACATGCGCCATTTGTACTAAAGATCGTGACACTGAATAATTTCCATCATTACCTAGGCTGAAAGCAATATTGAAAGAAGCAGAGGAGGAAACAGAACTGCTATATTTAATGAAATAGCATCGACAATGGCAAGATAAACCTATAGGTATATCACAAGGCGCATCCCAATTTTTTCCTTCTTCACAGTTTAATCAACAATAGAACCTTGGGGCAACCTGGCAAGGCCAATCACCCTACCCAAACTGGCAAAGTCCGCCATTCCCTATGACATCCTGGCCAGCACAATCTTTTCCAGGAAATGGCTAGCCAAGTTCTCCTTTTACTCCTGTCTGGCAAGGCAATCCCTATCAATCCCAATGGCCTGCCTCCACCTCTCAAAATCCGAATTGGTCTACAAATTGGCAGCGACCTCTAGGGATATCCAATGTACCTACGGGGATAGGCCCTAGCCTTAAACCATTACAACAGAATTCTCAACCTCTTCTACGGCCATAGTTACCAGCTCAGTCGAACCCGAATCCTAATAATAGGTCAGTTCAATTGGTACATATTATTGAAAATCCAGAATATGAGATTGAGTAGAATGAATGTAATGAGCTCAGATTGAGGTCAGGTCATGTCATTACCCCTGAGGAAAACATGGACCAACCTTCAATGGAAAGTGTAACTCCACCTATACATATTCCATGACCTGTACATGTTCCATCACTTGTAAATAATATTGAATCAAAGCAGGGGGAAGAAACATATCAACATGATGACACTGAAAAACTTATAGTCACTTCCCCTTCATTCCCCGAAAGGCTAGCGATACCTAAACCAATTACCTATCCTGATTTCAATCTTGTAGGGGAACTAAAAAATTTGTGTATTAAGATTCCTCTCCTCCAATTTATTCAAGAAATCCCCATATATGCCAAAATCATCAAAGAATTATGTGTAAATAGGCCCATTAGGAAGGTAAAAACCTCACTCACTATCCATGTTGTAGGAACCTTATCCGATCTACTCCTGAGAGAGGAAACTCCAATAAAGTACGAAGATCTTGGAAACCCCCATAGTAATAGTTCAGATATATGGCCGCTCTTTTCCAAATACACTAGTCGATCTAGGAGATGTCATTAACATATCAACAACAGAAACTTGTCAAGCACTTGGTATTACAACCTTAGAACCAACCACCATTTTATTAGAACTTGTTGATTGGTCAGTGGTAAGACTAGAAGGGACCTTATAAGATATTATAGTTTCTGTTGACTCATGGGAGTATCCAGTAGATTTCCTGGTTATAAACCCAAGGAGTAGGTTGGATGGGCATCCTTTGATTCTGGGTCGACCTTGGCTGGCAACAGTTGATGCATATATTGGCTGCTAAGAAGGCAGCATGACTATTACAAAGGGAGATGTTGTAAAAAATCTGGTGTTATACCCTCCTGCCATGCCAAGTTTTCCCATTGTAAAAATATGTAAGCAGCCACCAGCGTACCTGGAAGAGAGCATCCATTCACCACTCACAGCAGCGGAAGCGTTAGAGTTTAAAAATCAAACTCAATATGAAGTTATCAACAATTTTATAAATCAACCAGCCAATGTGAGTAATGTATAGTGTCAAATGTTGAAAGCAATTCTTGATAATGAAGCCATGGAAGATCCCCTAAAGGATACAGATGACCAGCATATTCAGACAACTGTTGTTCATAACAGCAAACCGGTTGAGATCGAACCAAGCAAAGTTCTAAATATCAATGTTGATCTGGATAGCAAACAACAGAAAAAGCTTATCTAGGTATTGTAGAAAAATAAAGGGGTTTTTGCCTGGGATTATCTTGATATGAAAGGGATAGATCCACAGCTATGTACACACCACATTTATACAAAGAAGGATGCGTGACCCATCTGGCAGCCTCAACAGAGGTTGAACCCTCACCTCAAGGATATCATGAAAGAGGAATTGCAAAAGCTACTAGATGTAAACTTTATTTATCCTATCTCGGACAGTAAATGGGTCTCCCCATTGGTGGTTGTCCCCAAGAAAAAGGGAAGTAGCATATTTGTGTAGATTATCAGGAACTAAACAAGGCAACACATAAAGATAACTTTCCCCTCCCATTCATTGATCAGGTCCTCGATATGTTGGCAGAGAAACAATTCTTCTCCTTTCTACATGGATTCAATGGGTATAATCAAATCTAAATTGCCCCTGAAGACCAGGACAAAATGATCTTCACGTGTCCCTGGGGCACATTCACATATAGGGTATTACCATTTGGCTTGTGCAACACCCCATCCATGTTTCAGAGAGCTATACTAAGCATCTTTGCTGATATAATAAATGAAGGATTGGAGGAATATATGGGTGACTTCACTCCATATGGGGATGATTTTGATCAAGCATTACAAACGCTAGAAAAGGTCTTAGAACGATGCATCGCTACCAGGTTATGTTTAAGCAATGTCAAGTGTCACATGATGATGGCTGAGGGTGTGATCCTGGGACATTAAATCTCTGCAGCAGGAATACAGGTAGATCCAACAAAAATATAGGTAATACTCTTACTGCCTACCCCTTGCACCCAAACAGAGATATGTAGTTTTCTAGGATATGCAGGTTATTATTGCATATTTATCAAGAATTTTTCACAGATTGCGGCACCCTTATACGCTTTGTTATCACTCATAATTTTTCCCTAGAAGTTATAAGAAGAAGGAAAAGACCGAGGGAACCACAAACCAATATTTTAAGTATAGGCTCTAGCCAACCTATGACTCAGAGAAGGCTCTCTCTATATGTTTTAGCTTTGTTTGCTGAGATTTTAGGCTAGTTCTTAAAGTTATGGGGGGGTTTTGGATTTGTATTGGAAGTTGGATGGTGGAATCCTTAAGAAGATGGATAGAATGATGTCTCTGGCTATTGGGCTATGGATTCAAAGAAGGGCAGCAGAACTAAAATTAACTCATTAAAGGGAGTGTTCAAAGGGAAAGCTAGCAGAGTGAAATACAGGTCTCTTGATAGGAATGGGTGAAATGATCTTAACCAGGGTGAGAGAGCACTTAAGAATTCTCAAACAGGGATTAAAATGAGGAATAGAGGATGACCGTGAGAAAAGGGCAGTTAAGAATCCTTTACTATAGATCAGAGGGAAACTACCTGAACTAAGGAGCAATCAAGAATTCCTTAACTTATATAATTAGCAGAAAACATAAAAATGCATAATAGTTAGAGTGCAGTGATGCAAGTTTTGAGATATAATTCCATATTATATCATTTAGATTTCAGATACATTCAATATTATGGAAAAACTTTTAAAGAAAAATGACAACACAAAAGAAGATACTTGTCTGTATTTCACACTACACATGAATCCAGTGAAATGTCTTTGCTTTATTCATTAATCCAGCTTGCTGGTCCCAACAGTGATACAATAGCTTATAATCTTTGATCAAGAAAACTATAGAAATGTCTAAGAATCCACCCTACATACTTCGAATTATGAAGTATATATACAAAAAATTATTACAAAATATCTCAAACTAACTTGAGATTTATTTTAGGAAATACAAATATCTTCTTGCAAGAAGATAGAGACAGATAATGAATTGTTTCTTGTTGTCCCTTTTTATTTGGTACTGCTGGTTGTTATGGTTGGATTTGTAGCCCTTTATGTTGCCTTACAGTTGTGGAGTTTCACGCTGGAGCCTTCTTTACTCTGATCTTTCACCTGATACTCTTTGACCCTGCTACCCTGTTTTTATCTGTTTACCTAGCTGCCTTCATTTTTATTGTGTGGTAACTTTTAGCTGTAAATTCTTCACAGTAAATCAGTCATATTTTCCCACCATTCTGCATCTGGTAATTTCACATTCATCATCCTCCTATAGATCTCATCTGCTTCAGTATACTTGGCAAAATTGGGCTTGGTGAGGAATAAATGTTTGACCTCATGTTCCAGAAAAAAACAAGTTTTCAAATGTGTCATACAACACTTTGCCTGTTGGTAGGGCTTTAATGGATGATGAATTGGCTTGTTCCTTGGCCAACTGTCTGAGTCTATTTCCATAGTCAAACTGTGCCATGAGTTTATCATTGATAACCATAGGACTAGGCAGACCTCTCTCCCTCAAAATCTGGAATTTAGCCATGAACCTATCAATGGCTACCTGCATATTGTGGAACTTTTCTTCTAAATTGAGCATAAGGTTCCTTTTGGAAAGGACCTTTCTTATTTCCAAAATGGTGCCAGTTCTATCTTCAATGTTCAGCTCATATAGCTCATATCTGTTTTTGCTGTTGAGGAAATCGATGAGTCTACTTGCATACTCAGGCTTATTTCCCAATTCCTCTTTCACTTTCTGGATAGCTTTAGTAGCTACTTTTACTAGCTTTGTTTGTTCAAAAATAACTTGGATTGATGGCCAAATATCATTGATAGATTCAATGATATTGGCTCACAATATTTCCTTGGTTTGTCCAAGTGGTTTCTCTAGTGTTAAATCCTTCTCTAGGATTTTGATTCTCTCACCCATTCTCTGGGCCTTCTGTGTCTCTTCCTTTTGCTTGAGTTGGGCAAGTTTGCAATCAGTCTCTAAACTTGCCACCATTTCCTTTAGCTTTTTCATTTTTGTAGCCTGGATAGTCATCTCTTCCATGGCTTTCACCAATTATATTGCTTTCTCTCCTTGTGCACCTGTTGTTGTTATAGATTCTGCTTTTACTCGCAATGCTATGGCAGCTGCAGTAGTGGGCGCTAGTGATGCTTCCAATGCAGAAGGAACTATTGTACATAGTGTTGGGATGACAGTCTTGGAAGTTGGGGCCAGGTCACTTTGCTTCGATTGAATTAAAGTGTCAAACTCCTTCTATGTCTCCTTGAGTTGATCATTCAGCTTCAAAACGAAGTCCATCAACTCCTCATGTCTGGTTTGTGTGGGAATTTATAGGGTAAGTTCCTTAGACAGAACACCAAAGGACACCGCTCACAAATAGATCACAGATCAATACACTAGTATTGTTGACGTGGTTAAAACCCTCAAAGAGGGAAACAGTCCATGGCCTGAGCTAACGCGGCCACTTCAGGCAATTTATTAATAAAAGAATGAAAATTTACATAAGCTTCTCTCATGAATGGTTACCCTACAAATGACCCTCCATGCTCTTTAAATAGAGATCATGGACCAATCGGGTGTTAAGCCACAGATCAAGTGTCGGTAATACAGATGAGAGAATGAACCATCGGATCGCTACATATCATGATCATCGGATATTAAGTTACAAAAGTACATAGTAAAGAAACACACTTTACCTAACTCTATACTAGACCAAGTTATACTTAACTATTTCCTATGTGTCGGAATATCCTAACATCCCCCCTTAAGAACAACTTGGGATAGGATCGAAGGATGTACAAATAAGACACAATAGGAGAAGGAAGGAGGCACTAGATCCTATCCCTCCTTAGTGACAACTTCCTGAACTCCAACCATAAATCGAAGTTTAGTAAGCTTCACCTCTGTGAGAGCCTTCATAAATATGTCTGCAACTTGATCATCTGTTGAACAATATTGCACTTCAAGAACATGGTCGTGAATGAGCTTTCTGATGAAGTGCATGTGCAGTTCAATGTGTTTGCTGCGATGATGTTGGACTGGATCTTTGCATAGTTGAATGGCACTTTGATTATCATACCAAAGTGTAGTCAGATGCTGCTGCTGAAAGCCAAACTATGATAGGATCTAATGAAGCCAAAGGGCTTCCTTACTAGCTTCTATGGCACCACGATACTCTACTTCTGCTAAAGAAAGAGAAATGGCACTTTGTTTCTTGCAAGCCCATGTAATAGGTCATGAACCAAGAGTGAACACATAACCTGCACTAGACTTCTGATCATTAGCGTCACCAACCCAATCAGAATCAGTGAAACCAACCAATAGAGGAGATGCATTTGCGCTGTAATGAATCCCAAATTGGACTGTACCTCGAACATAACAAAGTATTCTTTTAGCTTCTTTCCAATGACTTTCATGTGGGTTTTGCATAAACCAAGCAATAAGGCCAACAGAAAAGGAAAGGTCAGGATGAGTATGGGTCAGATACAAAAGTTTTCCTACAAGTTGACGGTATAAGGTAGCATTAACTTTAGGGGAAGTATAAGTGACTGAAAATTTGGCTCTAGACTAAAAGGGAGAAGGGGCTGGCTTACAGCCTTCCATATGAAAATGGCATAGAAGATCACAGGCATACTTGGACTGGGAAAGGGAAATACCTTCCTTGGATTGCAAAACTTGAAGACCAAGAAAATAATGCAAGTGTCCTAAGTCTGTCATTTCAAACTTCTTTTTAAGGCCGGACTTTACATGGTTTATAAATTTGGGATCACTACCAGTGAGGATAAGATCATCAACATAAAGAACAAGAATGATCAGAGACTTGCCCACTTTCTTGGTGTAGACAATATTGTCAGAATGACACCTAGAAAAGCCAGTTTCTAAAAGAAAGCTATCCATTTTGGCATACCAAGCCTGAGGAGCATGCTTGAGACCATAAAGGGATTTCTTAGGCTGACATACAAGGCTAGAGTTTGTTTGTATAAATCTAGTAGGTTGTTCCATATAGATTTCTTCATGCAAGTCCCCATGCAAGAAGGCAAATTTAACATCCATTTGATGGACTTCCCATTTGAAAGAGGCAGCAAGGGAAAGAACAAGGTGGATAGAGTTCATTTTGGCAACAGGGGAGAAGGTTTCAGTATAGTAAATGCCTTCAACTTGTGAAAAACCCTTAGCAACAAGACGAGCTTTATGTTTATCAACTTTCCCATCTGGTCCATACTTGGTTCTGTAAACCCATTTGCATTTAACAAGTTTTCGTCCCTTTGGTAGAGGAACAAGATCCCATGTATCGTTTGCCAATAATGAATTATATTCTTCATTCATAGCTGCATCCCAATCTGGATGGCCTGAAGCTTCTGCAAAGGTGTCAGGATCATAATTCACTGAAGCTTGAGCCAGTGAAGAAGAGGCTTTATCGAACTGAGAATGTGTACATCGCTGATCTATAGGATCATTGGCAAGAGCGCCTACTGCATCCCGAGTAGCACAGACCCATTTTTGAAGCTGAGTAGCTGAAGAAGGATCCTGAGAAGGTGGGGGAGGATTGTCATATTTGCTTTCATCATCTGAAGAAGAAATATTTTCAAAAGTAGAAGACATAGAGAGAGGTGGCACATCTACTGAACTAGGCTCATAGGCTGATATATTTTCAGCAAACTTTACATATCTTCTAATGATAACATTTTTGGACTTAAGTGGAATAAGTCTATATCCTTTGACATCTTCAGAATATCCAACATAAATACATTTTTCACTCTTAGGTTCTAAAGCTTCATATTTCTCATCTGGAATATGGGCCCATGCTTCACTTCCAAAAACACGAAAGTGACTTACATTTGGTTTAATGGAGCTCCATGCTTCTTCTGGAGTGATATTATTTAAAACCTTAGTAGGAGTGCGATTTATTATGTAATTTGAGCAGTTAATTTCTCTACCCAAAAATTAAGACTAAGTCCTTTCGATTGAAGCATACAATTAGCCATTTCCTTTAAGGTGTGATTCTTCCTTTCAGCTACACGATTTTGTTGTGGAGTATATGGAACAATATGTTGCATTTGAATTCCATTCTCAGTGCAAAAGTTTATGAATTTTTTGTTAACATATTCTCTGCCATTATCAAATCTTAGCTTCATAATTTGATGGCCAAATTGTTTTTCAACAAAGGCCTTAAAGGCCAAAAACATGTTAAATACTTCACTCTTGAGTTTTAAGAAGTATACCCAAGTGCGTCTGGAGAAATAATCAATGAAAGTTAAGAAATACTTGTAGCCAGAGAATGAAACAACTAGAAGTGGACCACATAAATCACTATGCACAAGCTGTGAAGGGGCTGAGGCGTGCCAAGAGGCACGTTTTTCAGAACTATCCCGATGATGTTTTCTGAGTACACATTTGGAACAAACACCATCTCTGCAAGATACCATTGGAAGACCTGTCACCATATTTTCTTTACATAGATTTTGAAGGGAGCGATAGTTTAAGTGACCAAATCTCTCATGCCAAATTTTGCTCACTTCATCGTTACGAGCAACAAATACCGAGGGAAGATTTGATCACCCAAAGTTGTTAAACTTATACAACCTTGTAGAATCATCAGCAATGCCAGTAGCTAAAATCTGTCTAGGATCTCTTAGGTCCTTAATTAGAACATCGTGAGGTGAAAATTCAATGATTTTACCTTCACCTGAATGAGTTATCTGATATACAGATATAAGGTTACAGGATAAGGTTGGAACACATAATACATCATTAAATTGAGCATTGTCTATATGAACAGTTCTAATCCCTACAACACTAAGAGATCTATCATCACAAAGATATATATTTTTGGCGTTACAATCATTTAAAGAAGAAAACATGGCTTTGTTTTTGGCCATGTGATAAGAAGCTCAAAAATCAATGAGCCACTCATGAGAATGAGAATAAGAAGATACATTTAGTGCATAGTCAGACCGAGATGCTTGACAACCACATGTAGAAAGTGTTATTCCTGAAGATGAAGTTGAAGTTGAAGAGTGCTCCAAATGGATGTTATGCTTCTTCATTGCTGCTCCAAGGCTTTCATCTTCTTAAAGCATTTGGATTCTAAGTGGCCATCTCGATTACAAAAGTGGCAATGTCTATCAATCTTCTTCCCTTTGTTTTTATTTGCCTTATCATTTTGTTGAAATGATTTTTCATTTTGAGACTGGAATTGCTTAGGACCCTTGTTTGGTTTAGGACCATTCCTTTTAGGATACTGCTTCTTAGGATTCTTTGAATTTGGTTGCTGCTGAGTGGCTAAGGCTTTCTTAGAAGAGTTTCCAAGATTAAGAAGACCAAGATGTAAGAGTTTTTCTTGTTCTTTTATTAAAGAATCACAAAAGGAATCAAAGGAAGGGGACTTGTAGGCTTGTATCTTCTTTCTTAACCTTAGCACCTTCCAAGAGAAGTCTAAGGGTCTTGAACTTGGATGAAAAATCTTCAATGGAAGAAAAATTATTGGGCTCCAATGTTAGCAACTTTTTTTTGAGTTGATGGGCTCTAAGTTCATTTTTAATTCCAAAAACTTTAGTAATTTGTTTCATTACTTCATCAGGAGTATCAAGTTCTGCAATATGGAATCTAAGACCTGCAGAAATAGACACCCCTATCAGCCCACATGCTTGATCTTTCCTATTTTCCCATTTAGCTGCCTTATCTTCATCTTTCAGTTTGGTTTCTTAGCCTGAGGCTATTGTGTAAAGACCTTTACTTCTAAGTAAATCCACAATGTAGGACCACCATTGGAAGTAGTTGGTGCTGTCAAGAATAACTTGGCATGGACTTTCCATTTTAACAGAAACTAAAGCTATAGATGTTGAAACTAAGTGTTCCAATGGAAAGATCTCGAAAATTTAACTGATTCAGAAAACACGGCTCTGAAACGGCTTCCGGATGAAGAAGTTATGGCTTTTTGAAGAAAAGTTGTTGAAGATGCCGACGAAGTGCGGCAATGTGCAGAAATGAATGATGATGTTATATTAAAAAAAAATCCACCCCCTTTCCAAAATCAAATAGCTCAACACAAATAAGACTTGAACTTAAGACCTCTACTCTCATAAGTAGCTTTGGACCAAGTGAGCTAGATTAAAAGGTTAGTAATTTTTGGAAAAGAGGAAGGGTTTTTTTTTTTTTAGTCACTGAAGCTTTGGGCTGCGTGCTTACTTGAGAAAGATATTTTTTTCCCTACAAAACAAAAAACACAAAACCCAACACGGACATGCAAAAAACAAACATTGTGGATTGAAGTTAGCTTTAGCTGGAAACTAAATATTTTCCTCAATGTTTCTTATTTTCTGAGATCACACTAAGGTGTGGTGTAAAAGAGCATACACATGAGAAAAATCCTTCCTTTCTGTTTCTGATTTGCACAGATCGCACAGAGTCATGGGGCAAAGAGCATACGCAAAAATGAAAGGTATAGATCTAGTAATAAAAAAAACAAAAAGATAAATAAACCGAAATAAATAGAGAGAAAATAAGTAGAAACTGCAAATAAACACTATATACCTCCAGATCTTAAAAATGACGTAGCTAGGGCTATCGGAAACCCTTTTGCATGAAACGAAAGGGGTTCCTCACTGGAACAGATGCTCCTAACACAGTAGAGTAGTCCTCTCGGCCCGAAAGTAGTCAAAAATAGTAGATCTAGGAAACGATAGTCGGATGCAGTTCTACCGGCTTTAGATTTGGATCACCAATGGATGCGGCCCTCAAATAGCTCTGATACCATGTAGGAATTTACAGGGTAAGTTCCTTAGACAGAACACCAAAGGAAACTGCTCACAAACAGATCACAGATCAATACACCAGTATTGTTGACGTGGTTAAAACCCTCAAAGAGGGAAACAGTCCACGGCCTGAGCCAACGTGGCCACTTCAGGAAATTTATTAATAAAAGAATTAAAATTTACATAAGCTTCTCTCATGAACGGTTACCCTACAAATGACCCTCCATGCTCTTTAAATAGAGATCATGGACCAATTGGGTGTTAAGCAATGGATCAAGTGTCGGTAATTCCGAAGAGAGAATGAACCATCGGATCACTACATATCATGACCGTCAGATTGTAAGCTACAAAAGTACATAGTAAAGAAACAAACTTTACCTCTCTATACTAGACCAAGTTATACTTAACTATTTCCTATGTGTCGGAATATCCTATCAGTTTGATTTTCTATGACTTCCATAGTTTGAGGATGATGCAACTGAGGTATTTTCAATTGCCTCTTAAGTGCAGTAATGTCATCATTTTTCTTCTTAATCAACTACTTTGTACCTTTTATATCCTTGGGGTCGTGTCCCAATTCAATTACTAAGTCCTCTAAGGACTTGATCCTGGTATCCTTGGCCTGTGAGGAGGCCTTCTCTAATTGAAATTGTGCTGAGATGTTGTTCAAAGAGTTCTGTAGCTGGTGGGAAGCTATGGCTTTACTTGTCAGGGTGGAGTATATCATCTCTCCAGCCTGTTTGTGCAATTCAATCTGGTCTATGGGATGAATATCCCTTGCCAATACTTCAAAATCCACTTTCTTAAAATCTGATGTTGTCTTTGGCTGCTGACCTATAGGTTTAACAAAAGTCATTTGCAGCTTTCCCTCTTTAATGTCAAAGGCTGACATTAGCCTTGTTTGATTGGTGGAAGTTAGTTTTAGGTATTGTGCATATGTTTGGGCCTTAAGCATCCCATTTCTGGCTTTGATTTCTTTGTACCTTTCCTTGATATCTTGATCTTTATTAGCAGGTATTCTAAAGGAAGACACTTCGACACTAAGCTACCTTTCCAACATCTGAGTTCGTGATGTGGAAGGCTCTTGCATGCCTTCAGAGGGAGTGGTAGGCCTACTTCTTTTTGCTTTTGTATTTGTGACCTTACCTGAGTCTTCAGTAAATTCCTACTCAGAGGCTGGATTTAGTCTTTGCCTCTTGTTTGATTCCTATTGTACATCAGAGGTGGCCATTCCTGAAGTGGAAGCCCCTTCTCTGTTTCTCTTTGGGATCTTCTCCTCATTCTGAGGAGTCTGCATGACCGGAGGGGTACTCATAGTAGTCTCTGGTTCTTCTGGTACTTGCAGAAAAGAGCTGTCATCAAGCTGCTTTTCTAAATCTATTAGAGCATTCTCTACATCTACTCTAGTGCTGTCTTGATCTACTAGGGTACCTTCCACCCATTCTGTTTGATTTGCATATTCTTCTATTTCAGGTATGGGATGGTGTATGAAATGTACTAGCTTGACCTTTTGTCTCCTTTTGGCGATGAATTCCAAAGGATTGTATCTCGAAACAAAACTTCTTTGGAACTTCATGTCCTGCAATATCAAGTCTGCCTCTTTTCTTGCCTCCCTAGAGTTGCATATGAAGGGGCCTAGTTGGTCTTTTATCTTGAAGTTGGCCTTCTTCTTGGCATTGACGAAGCTGACTTCATCTGCATTGATGATTTGTCTATAGTATTCTAGGGCAAACAACCTCATGGGGAGGTATCTTGGCAACTTGTATGGTGCAAGAATGCAACCATATATCCTTATTTCTCTGTGGTTCTGGTAAAGGTACCAGTCACCCACTTTGGTCTTCTTTGACAGTTGAAGGACCCTCTTTATTTCTGGACTGATTCTAGGAGGGGGGCTTCTAGTTAACATTTTCATGATTGTATGTACAAATAAATCAATGAAGTCTGAATAAGAATATGGAGAATGATATTTGTGGATCAATGGGGTCCAAAAAATGACTGATCTGGGTTGACCTTTGGTGTCCAACTTCTGAAGGGTGAATGGGAACTTATCAGGTTGATAATACAAGAACATATGGTATAAGACTGAGGGGTACTTAAAAACCCTTTCATTGCTCATTCTTGTGAACTGATCATGTATCCTATCAACTATAAATTGGGCATAGTCATAAATGATAACAGGAGGCTGCCCTGGAGTGTAGATGGGCATGAAGGCCTGGATAATTTAATCAATATACACACTTGTGGAGTAACCCAAAACACAAGATATCATGGCTACAATGTTTTGGCCCCATGGGGAAAAAATAGTAGCTAGATATGGGGGGGAGTCTTTAGGGATGTGCTTCTCTTCTCTAATGAAGGTTTTGAACAATTGGTCCAATTTTGCAGAGCTAAGCTTGGGATATATGTCCAACAGGGCTCCAATTGAGAGGGGGGTTAGGTTTGGCCCTGGTTGGAGCTGCATCATTTCATTAATAGACTCAGTGGTGATGGTGAAGAAGACCTAGTCATGGGACATGATTGTTCTGTGACTAGGGACGTAACATGCATAACATATATGTACAATTTATGGAAAAATGTGGACTTGGGGGAACAGGTACTTGGGCAAATTTGACTCCCAAAGGCCAATTTCATCATCATGGTTTAGGTACTTGTCCCTACTTTGGCAATGTACTTTGAGCAGAGTTTCTAGGACAGTGGTATCCTTTATTTGGAAGTTTCTATCCGCTAGAGGAAGGTGGTCCAGGTCTAAATGAGGTGTAGAGATGGGCCTTACATCCATTGCAATTGGGGCAACCATACTCAGTTCTTGTGGATTTGAGTATGGGAGGGTGGTTTAGAGTTTTAGGGCAATGGAGGTTTCGCAGTTTTTTATGTCTCACAGTGTTGAGATTTAAGTCAATTTGATCTATTTTACTTAATTAATAGTGTTGAGAGGGTGAATTGACTTGGAATTTAACAATGGAGTTGGAATTCCACGGTTAAATACCTAGAATTTGGGTGAAATTGATTGTGAATAGGTGGTTGATGGCGGCTGCAGAGTTTCGTACGGTACTGGTATGGACTGGTGAATGAGCTGGGCTGTCTGCAACGTCTGTAGAGAAATGGCAGAGGTTTGTGAGAAATTCGGTTGTTTGCAGGGGTCGCAATGACGTTCTGAGTTCTCAAAGGCAAACGCGTGAAAAGAGTGAAAAGAGGGGTAATTAGGCTTTTATAGGGAAAATAGTTAATTTTGGCGAGTTTCACTATTTGATGAATAGTGACAGTTTTCAGTTGGAAGGGGGAAGCAGTTTGGGAGGTCCATCACACCACTTTTGTGGTGTGGGCTGTATTCGGGAGGGGCCACCCGATTCCATTAAACGTTTGACATGTAGCGTCGAGGGTCAAGGGAAAAACCACCTTATCGGGCAGGTAAAGGGCGGACGTCAGGCCAACCCGATATGCTTGTGGGGCATTGGATGTGCGAGAGGGATGATCAATGGTGATCAGGAGGTGAAGTTGCGCAGTGCTTCACCCATAAAGTTTTTTGGGGGGGCCGTCGGTCTAATCATCGGCAGTATGAGATTAACTTTGAGATTAATCTCACTAGGGACTCTTTAAAATGGGATTAAGGATTGAGGGTGGGATTTAATATATTTGTGGGATTACGGGGTAGTAATATAGTTTATAACTAAACTAAGGGGTGGGGTTATTTTGTATAAGGGAGTTAAATATATATGGGGTAGTGGGTTTTTCAGGAATTAAATTAATAAAGTTAAAAAGTTAATATGTGGTGAAATGAGCGGAAGGGTTATTGTACCTTGGTATATGAAATGTTATGCACGTTAAATACACTTAGAACTTTAGGATAAGTGTATTTGGTGGGTTTTTTACATAAAACATGTTTATAAAGGGGTTTTCCTAGGCAAGAGAACTTAACCTTAGGAAAAGGGTTTTTGTGAGGGGGATGAGTGAATTGCAAGGGATTTTAACACCTTTCTTCCTTAAGTCATCAAGCCGAGGGTCCAGTCCCACTAGAAGTCAGAGAAATGCTTTGAGCCTCTTTGACTTAAAGAACTATAGGTATTAATATTTTTATTGTGAAAAAGGAAGTTAGTGAGTGTCATGGGGGTTAAAATGAATGAGGGGGATGTTAAATAAATTGTATTGTAAACCATTGTTTTTGCTCTGCCCTTTACTTATGCACTTTTGAAAATTGCATTTAATATGATGACATAAGTGCAGTTGTAAAATCACATGACATTTCTGCAACCTTTCTACTACTTACCCACTTACTCATCCTACCATTTTTCTTCACTTTATTAGGGTGCATTTAGGCTAGCAAACCCTTATTCAAACATTTTCTTTTCTTTACAAAGTAAACTAACTATTTCTAACCTTATATCATCCAAGGGCTCAGATTAAACTGATGAGTCCCTTTTATTCACTCTACCTATCTAATGATCTGCCAAGATTACACTGTTTGGCCATATTTTATTCTCTAACTATAAACATAAAATTTAAAACATGAAATAGCCAAGTTTAAACAATTTGACTACCATGGATTGTGGCATGAGTAACAAGGTGCACACAATATTTTATTAAGAAAAAAGTAAATAGTAGTGGTATTTTGACTTGCTCACTTTCAGGTCTCTTTTTGTCTTTTCGGGTTCATATATTTTCATTTTTTCGACCTTTTCATTCTTTTTGTCCTTTGATTATTCTTTTAGGACATAACCTCTTTCAATTTTTTAATTTTTAATATGGAAGACATTTGCAGAAAGAAAAGTTATGTACAATATTACAAGGCCTAGTCTTAGTCATTGAAAATTATGACTCCTATTGGTATAGGAACCTAACACACTCTAACTGAAAATGTTTATTTTAGTTGTTCTGACAAGTGTGACATAGCTTTTGTAGGATTAAAGAAACTAGCCTCAATATCACCAGTATTACGTGGAAAAAACTGGGAGCTGCCTTTCCACATTTCCACGGATGCATCAGATGTAGCCATAGGCACCGTCCTCGACCAAGAGGAGGACAAGAAACCTTATGCTATATATTACATTAGAAAAAATCTCACCCCTGCAGAACTCAAATACACAGTGACAAAAAAAGAATTCTTAGTAGTTATTTATGCAATAAACAAATATAGACACTATATAACTGGCTACCAAGTCTTTGTGTACACTGATCACTTTTCCATTAGATTTCTAGAAAATAAACCAATCACAAATGGTCAAGTAACACGATGGTTATTTCTTTTGCAGGATTTCGACATTACCATTAAAGATCGTCCAAGAAAGGAAAAAATCTCACCCCTGCAGAACTCAATTACACAGTGACAGAAAAAGAATTCTTAGTAGTTATTTATGCAATAAACAAATACAGACACTATATAACTGGCTACCAAGTCTTTGTGTACACTGATCACTTTGCCAGTAGATATCTAGCAAATAAACCAATCAGAAATGGTCGAGTAACACGATGGTTATTGCTTTTGCAGGATTTTGACATTACCATTGCTGGTTTTCTATCTCGAATCCCAAAGGTTAAGTGATCCACTGGCGATAGATGACCAATTCCCGGATGAGTACCTGTTTACTATGAAAGTTAAGACACCATGGTACGTAGATGTGGCAAATTATCTGGTAGTGGGGAAGCTACCTAAACATTTAACAACAAGAGAAATAAAATTGATTGTTTAGCATAGTGCCTAGTTCTCTTGGATAGGCGGATATATTTTTCATACAGAGGCCGACATGTGTATACGCAGATGTATCCACGAGGATGAGATCCATGAAATTTTGAAGGCTTGCCATGACGAACCCTGTGGAGAACATTTCACAGACCGAAGGACAGGACATAAGGTATTACAAATGGGCTATTATTGGACCACTATTTTTAAGGATGCTAAAAAATATGCCGAGGCCTGAGATAGTTGCCAAAGGATGGGCCGACCTGGTCAATCTAATGAAATGCCTCTACAGCCACAATTTGTCATAGAACCCTTCGAGTGTTGGGCATTAGACTTCGTAGGTCCATTCCATCCGCCTTCCAATCAGAAGGCCTACATACTGGTAGCCATGGATTATGTGACAAAATGGGTGGAAATAATAGATTTACCAAGAGCCACAGAGGAAGCAGTGATTAACTTCCTTTTTGGGCTATTTGTGCAATATGGATTACCATGAGAAGTGATCACAGATGGGGGAAAGCAATTCACAGGGAACAAGATTACTGCCACTCTCAGAAACCATCATATCACGCACAGGATCACTTCTTCGTATCACCTGTAGGTGAACGGGTAGGTCGAAAGCACCAACAAGGTTATAGAAGCAATTTTGACCAAGACAGTCTCAACGCACCAGCGAGATTGGGCTGCTAGACTACCAGAGGCCTTGTGGGCCTATCATACAACTTGGAGGAATACTACTGGATACTCTCCCTACCAGCTTGTGTTCGGTAAAGAACCAATTTTTCCAATCGAATTCGAAATAAAGACTCTAAGGACGGCCCAGGAAGTGGGTTTGGATTTAACATAAGCTCAAACCAAGCATCTTCATCAAATTAATGAATGAGATGAAGCACGATTGCTTTCCTTGCAATGAACTGCAATAATACAGCAACAAAGGGAAAAATGGCATGACAATCTTATCAAGAATAAAACATTTCAAAAAGGGGATTGGGCACTTCTCTATGATTCCAGGTTCCAGGACTTCCCAGGCAAGTTTCAAACAATATGGCTCGACTGTTATGAGATTCAAGAAGTACATAACAATGGTACTCTTATGTTGACTACCATAGACGGATCCGACCATTCCTTTAAGGTAAATGGGCATCGAGCATGCCTGTATCATCAACTGATTACCAAGGAGTCTTTATGCAAGCAGGTATGCGAGGACCCCTCTATTAAAATTCCATCTGCAAGGAATGATAACCCAGTAGCTTTTTCTTTAAAAATTTGAAATTGCTTGAAAAATCGTAAATAATGTACATACCTTTGTAGGCATTACCATGTAAATATGAGGTTTTTTTTCTCTTATTTGTTTTTGTTGTTCAAACAATTGAACACCTTCCATTCAATTGATTGAAAAACATATCTATTTCTATTTTGTAATTCGTTGTTCAAACAATTGAATGTTTGTCGTTCAATTGATTGAACAACGGAGTTTTATTTTATCATATTTTTTTGTTCAAACAATTGAACGGCTACCATTCAATTGATTGAACAACACATTCTTTTTCTTTTTTGTTTTTCATTGTTCAAACAAGAAAATGCTTTCCATCCAATTGATTGAACATCACATTTTTCTTTGGTATTTTCGCTGTTCAAACAATTGAACAACTGTCGTTCAATTAATTGAACAACACAAATTTTTCTTTTTCATTTTTCGTCGATCAAACAAGCGAATGTTTGTCGTTCAATTAATTGAACATCACATTTTTCTTTGTTGTTTTCACTGTTCAAACAATTGAATGACTATCATTCAATTGTGTATAAATTTCTACAAATCATCTAGCTCTGATACCATGTAGAAATTCTCCTGTAGATTAAACTGATAATGCAATGTTCTAAAGCAATATACTTAATCTACTTCTACAATCAAACTTGCGGAAGCTTAATAGATTTTGAGCAAGATCAAATAAAACACATATAATAGATGAAGAAGAAACCAATCACACATGAAACACAGAAGAATACTCTGGGGAAAGCCTCAGCTAAAAACCCCGATATCTTTATTATCATACAAGTAGAAATATCTCAGGATTACACAAAGCTTTAGCTCACAAGCTATCCAACTCTTAGTACTATCCCTCACTGCTGCTCATAGATAGAATAGACAACACATATGCCTTCCTTCAGTCCTCCAAATCTCCTATTTCCTTGCGCAGTTTATCCTAGGTCCTCCAGCTGCAACCTTTGTGAAATAATCCCTCATACACAACACTAACCTCTGAAATAAAGGCGCAATCCTGAAGGAGATGATTCCTTCTGCATGGATGAGTTTCCTTTATAGGAAAATTCCTCCAACTGATAGTACACTATCCCTTCCTTTAATCTCAACTAGGTCTCTATATGAACTGACATGCACGAGTTATTTATGAGAGAATATTCAGTTATTTGGAGAACACTAGTTGCATGCATGCATGCATTGACTAATTGAACTCACAATTAGTTCCTCCAACTGTTTGGAACTAATTTAACTGGACTTAACTCAGTTAATTGAGCTAACTAATTACAACCCAGATACAAATCATCCTTATCTCCTTAATTAAGGGATAACTTCCTCAATCAAAGGAATAATTGTTGCATGTCTTCACATAGACTTCATGTTTTATTTTCTCCAACTAATTAACTCAAGATGAATTAATTAATTATTTTTCAAACAGCTGGTGAGACTAAATTTGAATTTTAATTAGGGACTAATTAAAATTGAAATCTATCCTGAAATTCTATTTATAGCAATGATATTTTTAGCATTTCTAATTGTTTTGCTATGTCCAACAGGGTTGGAGTATATCCTGAAATGCTATTTATATCATTTCTATTTTTAGCATTTCGTATTTCTATTTTCAACACTCCCTCTCAAAAAGAGAGGCATTCAACTCGAACCCGATCCTGAACCTTTGGAATGTTCCGCATGCAACACTTCTCTCAAGTGCTGTTGCTCCAGCAACTCCAGAAACAAAAAATATCCAACCTGAATCAGAATGATGCCTCTGTCATCAAAGTCTCTGAGCACTATTGCCTCTGTCAAGTGAAAACTCTGCACCTCTGTGCTCTTCAGTATATGACTACTCTAGCCTCTATCACTTTGATCTTTGACTGCATCAATCACACTGATTCCTTCTGCTGCATCTGTGCTACAGCTGGTCCTATCTCCCAACACTACATCTGCACTACACATCCTCTCATGATGTTGCATCGTGCTACCCAATGTTGCACTGCAACTCAGTTACTGAGAAGTAAGTAACTGATTTCCTAACTAACCTCCCTATTGGGATAGAAACACCCTCTGATGCTGAAGCTCCCTCTGCCGCTCCATCTGCATCTGTCTCTACCCACTCAGTGAGTCCTGCTACTCCTCGTCAGGGCTCCCGTAGCAAGGTCTAATCAAAGAGGTTAGGTACCTCAAGGATCCTACCCCTATTTCAACCTTCTTGAGACTATCACTTCAAATTGCACCACCTCACACCTAGAGGTATACTGAATGTGATCCCTCTGCCCACTTGGTTCGAAATTTCCCCCTACTAGAGATCTCTGCATGAGTGGATGCCTCCACTCGGTCTCCTCTCAGCATCTCCAATTGTGGCTACTCCACAATTTTCCGAGACTTCTTCTGTGGCTGCATGTTGAGAGGTAATTTACTCTCCCTCTCAACCACCAAGTCTCTAACCTTTGCCTTGCTCCTCAAGGCTTTGCATGCATCTTGAACCTCAAGAGCATATAGGATCTTGACTCGTGAACTGATCTGCTTCACTTGTCTTGTGGTGATGTGTCTAAGGAAAACCTTCACTTACTGAAGACTCCATCATAACCTTTATCCTCCATCATCGCAATCGATACCAAGTTTTTCTTTAGTCCAGGCACATACTTCACATCAGTCAGGGTGATGCGAGCTCCATGCTCCCTCTGAAAAGCAACCGTGCCCACTCCTGAAACACTATAGCTTTCATCATTACCCATCTCTATGCGCATCTGGAGGTATTTCTTTTCCAAGGTACTAAAAAAACACTTATTGTTGGTCATGTGGAATGAGGCTCCACTGTCAAGAAACCAACCACAACCCATCATCGATGAAACCATGCATGTGATGATGGTAAAATCCAATTCGAGCTGAGAGGGAAATGCCACAACATCAGATCCTTCAGAGGATCCCTTCTTGGATTTCTTCAATGGAAAATCAGTTGCATGATGACCCACCTCATGACAATTAGAGCATCTCACTTTAGATTTGTCAATGTTCTTCTCTCCATGAGAAGAACTCGATTTGGGATGAGAATCCTTCTCCTTCCCTTTCCTTGCCTTACTGGCTAAGGCTAGATTTTCTTCATCATCCTTGGATGAAGAACCATCTCTGGTGCTCCTCTTGATCTCCTCCTGTATGAGATCCAACCACAGTCATTCCCAATCCGATAGTTTCTCTCCTCCATTCACTGAGTCTTGATAGCTATGCCAGCTCTTAGGAAGACCGTGGAGAGCAATACTCACCATATCATCATCAGTTGTTGTGATTCCTACACTTCCAAGCTCATCTCTACAGGTGGTGAGCTTGTTCAGATATGTAGAAATCGTGTCGCCCTTTTCACACTTGATTTTCTGAAGCTTGTCCTTCAGCGCTAGCTTCCTCTGGTTGCTGCTTTTCTGATATAGATCCTTTAATGTCTTCCACATTGAAAAAGGAGTCTCCTTCCCATGGAGACTCAAGACAATATGGTCTCAAACTCCCTCCAGAAGAATCCTCCTCGCTCTAGCCACACATTTCTTCCATTCTACCAATTCTGTAACATTAGCTGCCACTGGCTTGGGGACTTCTTGATCATTGAATTCCTTCAAACTATTGTCCTCTAATACTGCTTCCATGTGATCCTTCCAGGCTATGTAATTTGAGCTTCCATCTAGGGAATACTCGAGTCTTAAGCCATTGAATGCCATTGGTGAATTTTGAGATGTGATAAGAAATCGATTTTGTACCTACAATCAAGAACTTCAAAACTTTGAACTTCTCCCTTCATAGTATATTGTTCTATGCTTTGATCACCTTTGCTCTGATACCATATAGAAATTTCTACAAATTAGCTATAGCTCTGATACCATGTAGCAATTCTCCTGTATTTTAAACTGATAATGCAATGTTCTAAAGAAATATACTTAATCTACTTCTACAATCAAACTTGTGGAAGCTTAATCAATTTTGAGTAAGATCAAATAGAACACATATAACCGATAAAGAAGAAATCAACCACACATGAAACACAGAAGAATACTCTAGGGAAAGCCTCAGCTAAAAACCCTGATATCTGTATTATCATACAAGTGGAAATATCTTAGGATTACACAAAGCTTTAGCTCAAAAGCCATCCACCTCTCAGTAAAATCCCTCACTGCTGCTCATAGACAGAATAGATACCACATATGCCTTCCTTCAATCCTCCAAGCCTCCAATTTCCTTGCGCAGTTTCTCCTGGGTCCTCTAGCTACAACCTATGTGAAATAATACCTCACACACAACAGTGACCTTTGAAATAATTGCGCAATCCTGAAGGAGATGATTTCTTCTACATGGATGAGTTTCCTTTATAGGAAAATTCCTCCAACTAATTGTACATTGTCCCTTCCTTTAATCTCAACTGGGTCTCTATTTGAACTAACATGCATGAGTTATTTATGAGATAATATTCAGTTATCTGGAGAACACTAGTTGCATGCATGCATGCATTGACTAACTGAACTCACAATTAGTTACTCCAACTATTTGGAACTAATTTAACTGGACTTAACTCAGTTAACTGAGCTAACTAATTACAACTCAAATACAACTCATTCTTATCTCCTTAATTAAGGGATAACTTCCTGAATCAAAGGAATAACTGTTGCATGTCTTCACATAGACTTCATGTTTGATTTTTTCTAATTAATTAACTCAAGATGAGCTAATTAATTATTTTTCAAACAACTGGTGAGACTAAATTCGAATTTTAATTCTAAATTTTAATTTAGAGACTAATTAAAATTGGAATCTATCCCAAAATTCTATTTATAGCAATGCTATTTTTAGAATTTCTATTTTTTTTGCTATGTTCAATAGAGTTGGAGTATATCCTGAAATGCTATTTATAGCAGTGCTATTTATAACATTTCTATTTTTAGCATTTCTTGTTGCTATTTTCAACAAATTGATATAAAACCACATTTTTTTCTTCTTCATTTTTCGTTGTTCAAACAAGTGAACATTTGTCATCCAATTGATTGAAAAACACAGTTTTCTTTGTTGTCTTCATTGTTCAAACAATTGAACGTTTGTCGTTCAATTGATTGTATAGCATATTCTTTTTTTTCCCTTTTTTTTTCATATTTCTTTGTTCGAACAATTGAACGAATATCGTTCAATTGATTGAACAACACATTTTCCTTTGTGTTCTTGTTGTTCAAGCAATCAAACGATTGTCGTTCAATTGATTGAATGACACATTTTCCATTCATTGGTTTTCACTATTCAAGTTATTGAACAATTGCCGTTCACTTGGTTGAGCAACACTATTTTTCTTATTTGTTTTTGTTGTGCAAACTACTGAACGACTGTCATTCAATTGATTTAACAACATATTTTTTTCTTAATTGTTATCGCTATTCAAACTATTGAACACTTGCCGTTCAATTGATTGAACGACACATTTTTCTTTATTTGTTTTTATTGTTCAAACTATTGCACGCTTGCCGTTCAATTGGTTGAACAACACATTTTTCTTTATTTGTTTTTACTATTCAAACTATTGCATGATTGTTGTTCAATTGATTGAACATCACATTTCGTTTTTATTTTGATTTCGTTGTTCGAACAACTGGACGACTACCATTCAATTGATTGAACATCACATTTCGTTTTTATTTTGATTTCGTTGTTCGAACAACTAGACGACTACCGTTCAATTAATTGAACAACAATTTCATTTTTGATTGATTTTACTGTGCAAATGATTGCACGATTATCGTTCAATCAGTTGAATAACACCTTGTTTTTTATTTATTTTTATTTTTATTTTTGATTTTGCTGATTGAGCCGCACCTTTTAAGAACTAAATTGTGATTTTTTTTCTCAATTTTTCTCTTGATCATTATGCCATTTTCTTCTTCTTTTGTATTGCAAATAAGCACCAATTGCATTTGTGCCTCTTCTAAAGACAAATCGTAATAACAATGTCATTATAACTTCTAAAACCCTTTTGTTGGTTATCTTTATTGATCAAGCTAATACAGTGTATCTTTATAATGGTTGTCTAAACATCTTTTCTTTTGGACACATCATGAAATGATTCATTACCTTTAATCCATGATGGCTTATGTTTATACTTCCAAATGGATAAAACTAGTCGATATAATGCTAAGGGATAAGGGTATAATTCTTCCATTGGCATTTTCTTACTTCTTACACCATCCCTGACTCTTAAGGAGCAAATGAGCCTCCCTTTTTTTCCAAGAAAGATTTCAAAATCAAAATAAAATAGTAAAATTCTTAAAATATTGTCCAAAGAGGATGGGGGTCTCACGAGCCAACCTACCATGATCATAAGAATGTAATAGGTGACATTCTAATTTGGCTAACAAACGAAGGTAATTATCTTCTTGATAATTAATTTGTCAGAAGAATAGGGGGTCTCATCATGAGCCAACCTGATCATGTTTGTTACACCCTGGTGAGTGGCACTATGGTTATCTGGTCACCATGCAAGCATAGTGCTCTCTTTGTGAGAAAAGAAAGAAAAATTAAACTATAGAAAGGATTATGGCTCATTTGGAAGGGTTAAAAAGCAACCTTACCAAGGCTATGAATGCTTGCTAGTAGTAGTGGCTCTGTTGTGGTATTGAAGTATTAACTTATATTGCCATATGACATCTACCTCTTATCACCCATGACTTGGTTTCTAACGAAAATTTCCATTTGGTAGCACTTTTACAAGCCGCATAGCATGGTAATTTTTATTTTTATTTATCATATTCCATATGTTCGCGCATTAAATGACAATCATTAAACATAAACAATCGATTATGCTAATGTGATTACTTCTGCTTATGGTAAAATCTTTGACATAATGACTTGATATTGTTGTTTTTATTTTTCTTTGGCCAATTCACGTCTGACGGTAGATATCACTTAAATTCTTTACTAAATGCTTTTTAGATTGGTTGCCAACATTTATTTCGCATTGGTTTATTTGCCCATTTTCTGTGTGCTAAAAGGACGTGGGTGCCCTTTTCTCGTCAAAGGGGGGGATGGCTTATGTATGGATGGAATGTATTCCAATTATGGATAACTGTGTGAAAATCATTTGGATCACCTCTAGAGTACGAATTGCATGATGTGCAGGAATGTGTAATAATTG
Organism: Pinus tabuliformis; assembly: GCA_031772625.1. NCBI lineage: Eukaryota > Viridiplantae > Streptophyta > Pinopsida > Pinales > Pinaceae > Pinus > Pinus tabuliformis. The sequence continues at coordinate 825,700,411 of CM062807.1, read as the reverse complement.
CAGAATATTTTGATTGGTTGAAGAATGGAAACCATTATGGTGGGCATACCAACGTATGATTTTGCGTTAAGTATGGCTAACAAGATGAATGACCTAACTAAAAACGATAATAATTATCCAAGTAGCATCATTTCCTTTATATTTGTTGTGATATACATTGCTGCTATGTTGCATTACAGGTGTAAAACACAGTTGTACACAGAAGAACTAGACTCAATTGCAGCAGCTATGGGCGGAAGAGCACTTTGGAGTGAGCCTCCAATACTGATGGTGTCGAATAAAGCCCGAAATCCTTGAACACGCTGGCTGGTTGCAGTATTTAAACAAATTGCAGGGATTCCATGAAGAGCTAATGCTGGAATTTCTGCAAAATCTGCAGAATGGTAGTACAGTGGTCAAAGGCATAAGCATGGTGGCTTCAGAAGAAGTCTTGGCCGAAGTCACCCGACTTCTGGCAGAAGGGGCGAAATGGGTAGATAGACACGTCCTTTTATACAACACAATTGAAGCCTTCTAGGACCCAAGCGAGTGACTGGTACGAATGGGGAAAGGAATTCATCCTTCAGCGTTGTAGCAATCGTAGCAAGAGTTGTCGGTCATCATCCAAAGATATATCACCTGCAACGACCGACATAACGTGGTAAAGCCTTGACAACTGAAACTCCTAGCCATTTTAAAGCAAAGAATTTCAGTTAATTTACCAATTTATCTAAATTTCTTGTTACACGATGTTGCTCGACAGGTAAGGACAACCAAGGGCCCACATAGTGTAGTCAGCCATCGTGGGTTAATTAAGTTAATCATCACAAATAGATTGGCACAACAACAATTAACATGGGACAGTATCATAAATCCTACCTTGGCTCAACCCCCGGAAACTGAGGAAATAGAGCAGCAAGGGCCAAGAACCCTAGGCCCAAAGAAAATATTAAAATGAAAGAGCCCCACTGCACCCCAGAATCATCTAAGCATAGACACTCGATGAGAGTAAAAGCCTAACGGCGCATTCCAATCCAAGCAGAAGAAGCTGGACCATCCCGCACACCTCCTCTTAGTCCTCAAGACCCTCATTTGCAGACTATGAGGAGGAAGTGGCAAGGGTTTTTGGAAGGATGGGAGTGTTTACTGAAGGCAAAGAATAGATAGGGAACACTGAAGAACAGAACTGTATCCCTGATGAGTCGGTCCCTGCTAGCAATTCTGGTCATGAACAAACCCAGCCATGCATTGATGTCATTGAGGAGAAGAGAGAGTTAATTCCTAATATGGAAACACCCCTTGAAGCTGAGGAACATGAAGAAATGACCAGCAAAAAGGAAACTCAAGCTGTAGGCACCGGTCCAGTGGACCCCGCAACAGAAAGAAACCCTGAAGGAGAAAACTTGAGGGATGCCAATCAACCAAGTGATATTCCCTTTTCAAAGTCCCCTGTGGATGAGGCCTACCAAGGAGAAGACCATAAGAATGATGACTGTTCAGGAGATACCATTGCATTGGGATCTCTTGAACATGAAATGAATAATAATTATGAGTTGGAAGAAGAAATCCCACCAGAAAACACAGTTCCAAGTGGGAACATTCCTGATGATGACATAGTACAACCTATACAAGTAGTAGAAGGTAACACAGCCCTAGATTAGAATAGCCCTACAAAGATAAGCTTAAAAGGGTTCTTAGAAAATACAGAAAACAGAAGTAGGTAATCAGGTAGTTGAAATATTGGCAAAAAGAAGCAACTGGAGAAAAGAAATTGAAAGCAGAAATGGAGAATATAGGGACACAAACAGAACAATGTTCTGCGAAGGATGCTAAGACTCAGACAGAGTTTCTTGAGGGTTGCCCAAAAGAAACCCAGATTGAGCCAACTGTCAGAGAAGATACTTCCATATAGATCGAGGAACCCTGTATCTTTTCACAGGAAACTCGGACGGCCTACCCCACTGCGGACATTGCTGTCCAGAATAATATTGAAGAAAATGTTCAAGTTGTAATTCCAGAAGTAGCTGAAGCTACTATGCAGACTGACCCTGAGGAGACCCAATATGCAGAAGTTCAAATAGATGAAATGCCTCTTTACACCCTCTTGGTTAGAGAAGTCATTATTATAAAATTAAAGAATGAGCTTTTAGCAGTTCACCAAGAACTAGCTCAGCATAAGGAAAAGGTGGTCCCTTTTCACGAACACCAAGGGCTAAAGAAGAAGTTCGAGGCACTTACCAAGACGGAAGATGAGACTTTTTCTCAATACAAGGTTGAGCAAAAGAAGGTTGAAAATTTAGAGGGTCAATTGCAGAAAGCCAGAGAACAAATGGAGACTGTCTGTTCTCTTTATTCAGACACACTTTCTTATTGAGCTCCCGTCACTAATTATGATTTATTTCTTATGGAGAGATATCTCCTGTTAAAATTTAAGGCTGTTAAGGCTGCTAAACCGGCAAAAATTAAAACTACTCCTGATTTTATTAAATGTTTCAGAGAAGACAATGAGAAGGTTCAATGCCTCCTTTGTGAGCTCTATATGCATAATTTTGTTTTAGAGGATGACAGGGATAGCCACCCTGCCCCTTTCATAGGGGACATTCAATTTCAGGAATTCCTTTCCTTTGCTACTAATCAGCTAAAATGGGCCAAGGCTTACAACACATTCAAAAGGTGTGAGTATGGCATTGACCTATGGGTCAGAGGAGAACCTACACAACCACTACTCCTATCTGTCCGGCATAGAAAATTTATGAAAAAAGATGGTGTCGTAGGCAAATTAAGGCCAATCCATACTGATATCATTCAGGTTGGAAAATAATACTTCTAGGATATTAAAGAAGAAGCCTTGGCTGCATCAAAGCAAAGATGGGAAGTTTCCAGTAACACTGTGAGGGGCCGAGAGTTGTTCGGATACCGTAACTTCGAAGCTACCTCTTCCCATTTTTACAAATATAGCAATATGATTTTAACAATAGGACCAGATTGGATAGGATGCCGCTACAGAACCCCAATCATATGGTATCCTCCTGATCAATACCGTAGTGATTATAACTTAAAAGATCATAAGGTAACCCAGGCTTTCACTGTCCTCAAGCAAAAGAATAGTTTTAGGAATTACAAGGAGGAAGTATACCCTGCTTATTCCCTCATGCAATTGCATCTGGACTATACTCTTGCATGAGGACGTGCAACAAGGTAAGATGGGGAGTATGTTGGGACAGGAAAAAGGTATGATTTCTCTTCATTTAATGCTTCATTTATCATTCATCCTTATAAGATTATCTCTGTTTATAGAATAAAATGAGGAAAATATTAGTCAAAGCTGGAAGAAACTATTTGGTGATAGAATAGGAAAATTTAGTACAAAAAACTAATTCTTTGATTTCTTTGTATGCAGAGATGCGATTGGGAAAGAGTTGTTCAGTTGGTAGGACAACAGGAGGCCATAAATGGGAAAAGCCATGACATCTAGGGCAGACAAGGAAGCGGAAGACTAGTTCGAATACTCCTATTTTATCATATGATCAGATTTTATATTGTGAAATCCTTAGGATCTCCTGATCCTGAGCATTTGCTTCTATCCAAGTTTCTCTTTTATGTTATATAGGGCTGAAAGGCAACTAGATACTAGTTCAAACTTTTTAATGTGTAGTTATTCTTTTTCGAAGCAAAAACCTTGTTAATTCAGTGACTCTGTCAGCTATTACTTTGAAGTTAATGAAAGAAGGTTGAGCTTGATACATCTCCGTATTCTGATTTTTTATTAAGCAGAGGCTTCTGGCAACTCTAGGCCAGTCACAAGAAGTTCCACTGCTCCTTTGTGTTATAGTTTATATTCAATCTTTAATTGATTTAAGGTTTAGTTATTTTGTTTATCTTGAAGATTTGTGATATTGATTTATACTGCTATTCATTTAGATTTATATTGAAGTTGTGAGATATACTTAAGTAGCTCTTTGATTAGAATGAGTGAATCCGTGTTGTATGAATTTAATTGAAGAATTAGCCTTTAATGATTTCAACGATTCATCATTAGATAGCCTCTAGCTTCACTGCACATACTATGTTGGCACTCTTGAAATAGAAAGACCTACCTCGGGTTGAAAACTAATGTATGGATTAAGATTTCCTGTAAAAATACATCTTAGTGAGCCAACAAAGAGGATGTTGTATTGTTCCTACTTCACAAAATACTCCCATATCCCTTCCTAGAGTTGAAGAGCATGTGCTAGAATAGAAACAAATTTGTATAGGAGAAGTATTAAACATGATGTGTTCTTTTCAAATAATGTCAGACACCTTAATGAACCACTTGGAGTGGGATTAGGGAGGAACATCAATGCATGCAAAAAGGTATAAAAACCAAACTAGCAACCATATGCATCAGGAGTTAGAGAAGTTAAAATTTATGGAATTTCTAGGGTCTATGAATGATTAAAGTAGTTGAAGCATGGCTAGAAAAGGAAACACATTTTTATGGTGGAATACACTTCTACCACAATTGGGTATGGACATTTCAGAAGTGTGATGGGAGTTTTTTTGAGGACAAGTTCAAGGAATATTATTTACCTAAAAAATTATGAAAGGGAAATTGAACAAGTTTAATGCCTTGAGATGGGGAGGAATATCCATAATACAATATGAGGCCAGATTTATGCATTTACTATGGCATGCCTCACACTTGAACACATAAAAATTAAGGGTAAACAAGTTAGTGTATGGTATGAACTGCAACATTCAAGAACAGGTGAGGATTTTAATGCCTCGCAATTTGCATGAGGTAGTTTAGTGGGCCATTATTGCTGAGGAGGAGATCCTTAGTAGTGGTCAAAGTAGACCACCAAGGCCTAAAGGCTTAAGAGCTTCAAGACTATTAGGTACATTGATAGTAAGTTGAGATAATATATTCCATAAGAATAGATAGACATGTTTGATATATAACAACCAAATATGGTTAAAGAGAAACAATATTTGTAGGCACCAACCTACAAGAGACATCACTCCTTACTAAGTCTACTTACTACTTCTTCCTTTACCAGGTCTTCTTATTGCTTCTTCCTTCACCAGCTCGATGTCCTACTTCTTACTTCACCAAGTTTGTTATAAGTGGTAGGATCATTGAGGTTACTAGATATATATAGGATAATGAGTTTCAAAGATTGATTGAGCTTATAACCATCTTCTCAATTGAAATTTTTAGGTTTTTTTTTCTATTTCAAGGGCTTCTCTAATTATTTAATGAGGTAGAAAGGAGAATAACACAAAATTTTGAAGTTATCAAAATTAATGAGGTGTTCCGTATTATGGGAATGATCAACTATATTCTATTTTAGCCAAGCCTTAAAGGATTTCCCTATTTAGCCAATGTACGCTTTTCCATGTGAGCAGGGAATTTGATAAACTCCTGGGTTGATCATGGTATTGGGCTAGTATTTAGTAGTCTCACTCTATCTTGTTGATTTTGTTTGTAATTCTCTAGTGTTAATAGTGAATTATCTTTGTTTCTTCATGAAAAAACCCTTCATTCAAAGCCCTTGGAAGGTTAACAGTGGAGTAAGTTCCCTTGAAAGTATGGTATCAAGAAGATCTTCTATGATTTATACTATAAAAATTGATATATCACCCTTGATCTACTTATATTTATTCAAGGGAGTCCATACTTGACCCCATATTCCCAAAATGATATAGTGGGTAATAATATTCTCCTTTTAGTAAATCATATTTTATAATTTCAAATTCTATTCTATATTTGAGGGTAAATTTAGGGTTTTGTTTAACATACATTTAATTTTAAACCATCAAAAGCTCTAGATGTTTAGGATTTTAATGCACTTTTTGGGAGCTAAAATTCTATGGTTTTCTTGCATATTCTTCACTTAAAACCCTAGGTTTTTGTTGCATATTTAACCCAAAAGAATTCGTTGTGTAAAATATTCTTCACTCACTTATATTGTTGCATAATTGGGGATAGATGTCTTGTTTTAACGTTGGTTTTTATACTCCTTGTACTTTTCATATTTTAAGAGTTAATCAAACCTTAGATTTATTCATAATTTTAACCCTATTTTTTACTAGGTTATAACTCATTTTGAGGGACAAATTGTATTTTTTTTCTTGTTTTTAGGATAAGCATGATTTTCTGTCAATTAGGAAAAAAGATCATATGGTATTCTTTTCTATTATTTTCCTACTATTTGGGAAAAAAACTAGTAGCAAGGACATAATTCTTTTATTGATACCATCAGGGAAAATGATATCCACTATTAAAAAAGATAAAATGTTTGAAAATGTCTAAGATGTGACAAGAAAAATGATAGTTGTATTGCTTAGTAATAACAACCTTGCTACTTCTAAAGTAAAAGATGCAAAGTAAAAATAGTAATTTTATTGGGTGTGTGTTATATTCTTTCCATGACTAGCCCAGTTCGAGAAAGAAGGCAGGAAGAAAGGTATAGTCCATCTACTTTCTGTTCAAATTTTTCTTTATCTATTACTAATGATGATCCCATAACTGTCAGGGAGGCAGTAGATTCAGAGGCTGGAAAACTCTAGAAATATGTCGTGGTTGATGAATTGGAATCTTTCGACAAAAGTGAGGCTTGGGATTTGATGGAGTTGTCGGCTGGAAGGAAACCCATTGGAAGCAAATGGGTGTTTAAGAAGAAGATGAATGTAGAAGGCAAGGTGGAGAAATACAAATCTCGATTAGTAGCAAAAGGTTATTTCGAGGTGCCGCGAATTGATTTTGGTGATATTTTTTCTCTTGTTTCCAATGTAGCTTCTATTAGATGACTTTTATCTATTGTTTCTGCTTTTGATTTTGAGGTAGAACAGATGGATGTGAAGACAACATTTCTTCACAGGGATCTGGAAGAAGAGATCTACATGAAGCAACCTAAAGGCTTTACGATGAAGGGAAAGAAAGAACTGGTATGCAGGTTAAAAAAGTCTCTGTATGGGTTAAAATAATCACCAGGGATGTGATATCATAAATTTGATACATTTATATGGGGACTTTGCTTCACCAGAAGCAAAGCAGATCACTGTGTGTATTTTAAATTAATTGGTGGCCATGTTATTTATTTGGTATTGTATGTGGATGATACGTTGTTGATTGGAAATGACAAAGAAATTATCTAGGATTTGAAGACCCAATTTTCCTCCAAATTCGACATGCAGGATCTTGGTGCTACAAACTATATTTTGGGCATGGAAATTAAACATGATCGGGAAAAAAAGAAGCTTTGGTTAAACCAGAGGAAGTATGTCAAGACAGTACTGCAAAGGTTTAATATGTAGGATGGTAAACCGGTGAAGGTTTCTATTCATGTAGGTGTAAAGTTATCTATTGAACAATGTCCCAAGACACAAGTAGATGAAGAGGATATGTCATGTTTTCCATACACAAGTGCAGTTGGTAGCCTGATGTATGCAATGGTCTGTACTAGACCAGACATTGCACAGGCAGTGTTTGTATTGAGCAGGTTTATGTCAAAACCAGGGAAGGAGCATCAGACAACAGTGAAGAAAGTTTTCAGGTATTTACATGTCACTACTGATTATGGTTTGTGATACAAAGGAAGACTAGGATTGGAGAGAGTTTTGGACATCTGTGGCTTTGTTGATGCAGACTGGGCTAGATATCTAGATCAGAGAAGATCTACAAGTGGGTATGTGTTTAACGTATTTGGAGGTGCAGTCAGTTGGATGAGAAAAATATAGTTTGTAGTGGCACTTTCAGCTACAAAGGAAGAATACATGTCGGCCACTCATGCAAGGAAGGAAGAAGTTTGGTTGTTGATATTGTGTTCAGGTATGGGGTTAGTACAACAAGCTATAAGGATAGACTGTGACAAAAAAAGTGCAATTTTCTTGGCAAAGAACTCTGCTTATCAATAAAAAACAAACCACATTGATGTTCAGTATCACTTGGTGAGGGATATGGTGGAGGAGAAAAAGGTGTTTTTGGTAAAGGTGGAAACTTTCAAGAATGTTGCAAATGCATTGACGAAGTCTGTGAGCACTTAGAAGTTTTCTTGATGTAGAGAAACAATGGGCATTGTAGGGATGGAGAAATGACTAAGCTTTCTTGTGACCCCCTATGTGGAAAAGAAAATAACAAGGGGCCGGACCTACCTATCGTTTTGTGCATGGGTTCCACACATGGTTTTTCTGCCCATGGTATTTTGTAGATCTAGTTACAAGAACTATGGTTATGTTCTAATCCAGGGTTAATGGGTTGGGGTTTATGAATGCTTCGACATGTATATTGTTGAAAATTGCGACAAGAAATGTTTGAAATAGCAACTAGAAAAAATCCTAATTTAATTTGTCCTGGAATTAGATTAGGAATTAAATTGTAATTATATTCTCGTAGCAACTTATAACAATTAAATAAGTTAATTTGACTTAGTTTTCTCAATAAATTTGAGTTGGGAGTCTCTCTAGAGTCATGTAGAGTGATCCCTAAATTTTAGGGGCCCAAGTTGAATTCTTCTTGAGTTGTAATTATTTAATTCATTTTAACTAAGTTAAATTCGATTAAACTAGTTCTCAGTGTTGGAGGAACTAGTGAGTGGTCAAGTTAATTAAATTGGATTTAATTCACATGTATTGATCAATCAGATAATTGATAATTCACTCAAAAACAACTCATGCATGCTAGTTCAGATGAAGACCCAATTGAGATTAGAGTTAGGGACAATGTATTATCAGTTGTATAATTTTCCGAGTTGTACAGATGGTGCATCTAATCATTAGAAGGCCTATGATGGATTGTGCATTTGTGGAAAAGAAAATAACAAGTGGGAGAATGTTGGGTGTGTGTTATATTATTTCCATGACTAACCCTACCCTGTATTAAGGGGGCAGACCTACCTATGGTTTTGTGCATGGGTTCCACACATGGTTTTGGGTATGATGGTTTTTTGCCCATGGTATTTTGTAGATCTGGTTAAGGGAAGTATGGTTATGTTCTAATCCAGGGTTAATGGGCTGGGGTTTATGAATGCTTCGACATGTATATTGTTGAAAATTGCAACAAGAAATGTTTAAAATAACAACTAGAAAAAATCCTAATTTAATTTGTCCTTGAATTAAATTAGGAATTAAATTGTAATTCTATTCTCGTAGCAACTTATAGCAATTAAATAAGTTAATTTGACTTAGTTGGATCAATGAATTTGAGTTGGGAGTCTCTCTAGAGCCATGTAGAGTGATCCCTAAATTTTAGGGGCCCAAGTTGAGTTCTTATTGAATTGTAACTATTTAATTCATTTTAACTGAGTTAAATTCGGTTAAACTAATTCTCAGTGTTGGAGGAACTAGTGAGTGGTTAAGCGAATTAAATTGTATTTAATTCACATGTAATGATCAATCAGATAATTGATAACTCACTCAAAAACAACTCATGCATGCCAGCTTAGATGAAGACCCAATTGAGATTAGAGTTAGGGACAATGTATTATCAGTTGTATAATTTTTTGAGTTGTACAGATGGTGCATGTAATCAGTAGAAGGCCTATGATGGATTGCGCATTTGTGGTGAGGGATTTTTCCAATTAAATCTGGGCTAATTCCCTTAGGGATTACGCAAGGAAGTAGGGGCTTGCCAGGCAGTAGATTTGGTGAAGTGTTAGCTTGAGCTAGTTTGTGAAGCAGTGAGATAGTTTTTACTTGTGCAAAGATTGTTCGGGTTGAACAAGAATTGCATTTTATTCTCATATCTTTTGGTTAATGAAATATAGATAGTCATCATTTTGAGCAGTTTCTTTCCCTTGAAAAATATTTTGTTATATGCAACTGAAATTCATCCTTTTCTGCTTCATTCTTTCATTGATCAATTTTTGTTTCCACTGATGAGTAGAGTAGATTCATGTATTTTTTTTAGAATAACACATAAGAAGTTTGAATCTATGGTAAAAATATACATGGTATGAGAGCTAGATTTGTAGAAATTTCTTCATGGTATCAGAGAAAGAATTTTTTTGGGAGGCGAGTTTGCAGAGCAGATCTGAAAAATTTTGTGAAAATTTTTCAAAAAAAAATAGCATATCTGAATTCCTTACGAAAAAAATACCCAAATTCAAAATACAAAATCGGCCAAATCAGAGTTTGGATGAGGGAGATATTGCCGATTTAAAATCAACTCTTTTTTCAGAAAAAATTGTGACGGCAGGACAATTACAACGTGGATCTGAGTTTCCATAGTTCCCAAACAATGTGATATTTATCAAAGGGAAGGTTTTCCTTAGACACATTTCCACGGGACAGATGAAACATATCAGTGTGTGAATCAAGAACTTGTATTCTCTTGAGGTCAAAGATGCATGAAAATATTTGAGGAGCAAGGCAAAGGTTAGAGACATGGTGGTTGAGAGGGAGCATGAGTTACCTCTCTACATGTAGCCTCATAAAGTTGTGGAGTAGCCACAATTAGAGAAGTAGAGAGGAGACCGAGTGGAGACATCCACTCAAGTAGAGACCTCTAGTAGGGGGAAATTTTGAACCAAGTAGATAGAGGGAGAATATGCAGCCATACCTCTAGGTGAGAGGTGGGACAATGTGAAGCAATAGTCCCAAGAGTTGAGAAATTGGGCAAGATCCATTGAGGAGTATTTTCTCTCATGGATCATTACCTCGCTATGGAGGCCCAAAGTATTTAGTAGCAGGAGGATCAATGTCAATCAGATACTGAGGAGTGCAGATCAGTGTTGACAGTAGAGCAGGAGGCTCAGGAGCATAGTCAACAACAACACCGTTTTCCCAGTAGACAGTTGCAGACACAGTTGATTCAGTTTATTTTGTTTGGATTCTTTTTGGTTGCAGATGTTGCAGTAGAAATATCAACAGTGAAAAGTGTTGCATGTAGAACATTCCAAATGTACCAGATCAGGATAGAGTTTAATTCCTTTCTTGTTGAGAGGGAGTGTTGAAAATTGCAAAAAGAAATGTTAAAAATAACATCTAGAAAAAATCTTAATTTAATTTGTCCTTGAATTAAATTAGGAATTAAATTGTAATTCTATTCTCATAGCGACTTGTAGCAGTTAATTAAGTTAATTTGACTTAGTTGGCTCAGTAAATTTGAGTTGGGAGTCTATTTAGAGTCATGTAGAGTGATCCATAAATTTTAGGGGCCCGAGTTGAGTTCTTATTGAGTTGTAATTATTTAATTCAGTTTAACTGAGTTAAATTCAGTTAAACTAGTTCTAACTGTTGGAGGAACTAGTGACTGGTCAAGTCAATTAAGTTCGAGAGTGATCAATCAGATAACTGATAATTCACTCAAAAATAACTCATGCATGTTGGTTCAGATGAAGACCCAGTTGATATTAGAGTTCAGGGATAGTGTACCATTAGTTGTATAATTTTCCGAGTTGTACAGATGGTGCATGCAATCAGTAGAAGACCTATGATGGATGACGCAGTTGTGGCTAGGTATTTTCCCAATTAAATATGGGCTATTTCCCTTAGGGATTGAGCGAGGAAGTAGGGGCTTGGCAAACAACAAATTTGGCTAAGTGTTGGCTTGAGTTGGTTTGAGAAGCAGTGAGATAGTCTGTACTTGTACAAAGATTGTTCGGGTTGAAAAAGCATTGTATTTTCTTCTCATATCTTTTGGTTAATGCAATATAGATAGTCGGGCTTTTGAGCAGTTTCTTTCCCCAGAAAAATATTGTGTTATGTGTGATTGAAAATATTCCTTTTATGCTTTGTGATTTCATTGAAATTTTTTTGTTTCTGCTAATGAGTAAAGTAGATTCATGTTTTTTTTTAGAATATCATGTAAGCAATTTGAATCTAAAGTAAAAATCTACATATATGTGTGTGTGTGTGTGTGTGTGTGTGTGTGTGTTATAACATTGAAAGGAACATAACTAAAATCAATCTGGTAGTCCTAGTTTTGGAATCCAGGGGAAAATCTCTATGTATATATGTTTTATGTTTCATGTTCTCACCATTGTTTATTTTCTTCTTTCAGAATTCGTATGCAGGTAATTTATGTATGGGGTTAAAACCTACAAATGTGTTATGTAGATAGAGATTCCACCTGAATTGTGGCAAGAACTTCAACATATTCTTCAGAATTTTAAAATTCTAAGTTATTTATTTGCTTATCCACTATAGAAACCTTGTCATCCAATTTTCTATTTTTTCTCTAAATCTCATCAATGCAAAGAATAATTTCTTGCTAAGCCTCAAAACTCTTACTTAGAACTTTCCCCATGATTTTCAATTTCCAATAAATATATATTGTTTTATATAGTGTGTTTGTTGAGTATCAGTGTTACCAGTCTAAGGGATCCAACTATGAAATTCTTACTCGATGTATATGTTATGCAACCACCTCACAAAATAGAAGAATGAGATAGATCAATGACTTCAAAAGTAGCCTCTTCGAGGGGGCAACCTCCTTTACATTACACAAATGAGAAATCTTTCGATGATATAAATGACAAGACCTTCTTTCTATATATAGGAGTCTAAAGGGTCACAATATAATCAGAGCCGACATAACAATAATAATGTAAGGGCACAACAATAACAATAGTGGGCTTCTATGGGTCACAATAATAACAATATTGGGACAACTTGGGCACAAAATTAAAAATAATGGGCTACAATGACAATAATAATAAGGGAATACACTAGTATTATAGGGACCTAACATGCCCCTATCCTTTAAAAAAATGTTTGTCCTCAATGCTTGAGTAGTTCTAGGTGCTTCTATATAAAATTCTCATCCTCCCATGTGCTATCTTCAGCGGGTAAGTTCTTCCACTTGATGAGATACTTTGAAATTGATGGATTTCGTAGCTATTGAGTTCTTGTTTTAGTGACTGCTTCAAGTTTCTATATGATTTTTCCTTCCTCGTCAAATTCTGGCAATATTGTTTGAACTGGAAGCTTGTCACCTATAACCTTCTTTAAGCATGAAACATGGAAAACAGGGTGCACTCAGGAAGATGCAGGAAGTTCCAATTTTTTTCCATAGTACCAATATTTTGCAACACCTTATACAAACCATAATACTTTAGTGATAATTTATTATCCTTCTTAGCTTGCTTGAGGGACATTTGTTTGTATGGTTGTAGTCGTAGAAATACCCAGTCACCTACATCAAAACTTCTTTCGTTGTGATGTTGATATGCTTGTGGTTTCATTCTATTCTGCGCCAAAGTTAGGTTATCCTTTAAGAGTTGGAGAACCTTTTGTTGATGCTCGATGTGACCTTCCATTGCTTGAACCTTAGAATTTTCTCTTAAATATGATGTGATGGACGGTGGATGATATCCATAAAGTGCCAAAAATGGGGTCATTTTTTTTTCATTATGGAAGGAAGTTTTATACCACCATTTAGCCAGAGGCAACCATTTGACCCATTGTGTCTGTTTATCATATACAAAGCAACAAATATATGCTTCCAAACATTTTTTCACTATCACAGTTTGCCCATCAAATTGAGGAGGATAAGATGAGCTATGAGCTAACTCAGTACCTAGAGAAGAAAATAATTCTGTCCAAAAAATTTCCAGTGAAAATAAGATCTCTGTTGCTTACAATAATCTTTGGGTTTCCATGTAGCTTTAGAATTGTTTCCATAAATGCAGTAGCAACTGCACTGGATTTAAATGGATGAGATAATTAACAAAAGTGTGCATACTTGGTAAGTCTATCAACTACCACCATGATGACACACTTTCCTTCGGACTTGGGTAAACATGTAATAAAATCCATTGAAACCTCCTCCCAACGTTGACTTCGAATGGATGAAGGTTGTAATAGACCTGGGGTCTTAATTGTCTCAACTTTATTTTGTTGGCAAACCAATCATTCTACCACAAACTTTTGAATATCATATTTAAGTCCATTCCAAAAATATTCCTTCTTAACCCTGTGGTAAGTTTTTAAAAATCCTGAATGCCCTCTTAAGGGACATGTGTGCAATTCCAAAAGAATCTTTGTTTGAGTTGGGAATTCTTACAGAGGTATAAGCGATATTTGTACCATAATGAATCATTTTTATAGCTAAAAGTATTAGATGTACTAGGACCTTGCTGCAATTTTTGAATGAGTTCCCACACTTCTTCATCATTCCTCCATTCATCCCTTGCTTCGTTTATCCAATTTCGTTGGATAATAGAAATGGCACAAAGCAAAGCTTCCACATCCTCATCCTTTCTTGAGAGTGCATCTGCAAAAACATTTTGCTTCTCTTTTTTGTAGATGATTTCAAAGTCATAACCCAACACCTTTGTGACCCATTTTTGCTACTCTTTTGAAGACAAATTTTTTTCTAAAAAGTATTTAGGGCTATCATGATCCGTTTTTACCTTGAAGTATCTTCCCATTAAGTAAGGTAGCCATTTCTTAAGTGCATGTAGTATTGCCAACATTTCCTTCACATAAATAGATTTGTGTAAATACTTTCCTTTGATTGGACGACTTTAAAAACCAATGGGTCTTTCTTCTTGCATTAAAAGAACATCAATTCCATTTCTTGAGGCATCACATTCCACAATAAAGGTTTTTGTGAAGTCTGGCATAGCTAAGACCGGTGCTTGGCACATTTCCTCTTTAAGATGTTCAAAGGATTTCGTTTCTTCTGGAGTCCAAGAAAATGCATCTTTCTTCAGTAATGTTGTTAGAGGTGTTGCTATTCTCCCATAATTCTTAACAAACTTGTGATAATACCCTGTCAACCCAATAAATCCTTGCAGATGCTTTATGGATGTGGGGATTTTCCATTCCTTAATGGATTTAATTTTGCTAGGGTCTACCTTAACACCTTCGTGAGATAGAATATGACCCAGATATTCCACCTCTTGTACTCCAAAGAAACATTTGGAGGTTTTTGCATATAATTGTTTCTCCTCCAGTAGTTTGAGCACTCTATCAACATGTTGAACATGATCCTTACAAGACTTGTTGTAGATTAGTATATCATCAAAGATACTAGCACAAATTTTCGAAGGAAGGGTTTGCAAATGGAATTCATCAAACCTTGAAATGTAGAAAGTGCATTGGTAAGGCCAAAAGGCATGGCCAAAAATTCATAATGACCCTCATGATTTCTAAATGTTTTTCTTGGAATATCTTCAGTATTCATTTTGATTTGATGATATCCCAAATGAATGTCCAACTTGGTGAAGTAAATTGCTCCATGCAATTCATCCAGTAATTCATCAATGAAAGGAATGAGAAATTTATCTTTAATAGTGAGCTTGTTGAGCTCCCTATAATCCGCACACATGCGCCATGATCCATCCTTCTTGTGCACCAATACTACCAAAGAAGAGAAAGAATTTTGACTAGTTTGAATTATAGTAGCATCTAACATTTCTGCAACCATGCGTTCAATTTCACTCTTTTGGGCATAGGGATATCTGTAAGGCCTAATGTCTGAAGGAACACTTCCTGGAATCAAATGAATAGCATGATCATGATAAATAGGTGGGAGGCCTTTGGGAGTCTCAAATACCTTAGAATGATTGTCCATGACTTTTTGGATATCTGGAGAAATAGATGATTTCGATGTACGAACCTCTAGTGAACATAATTATGAAATTACACCATGTTGTTCTTTCTTTAGAATATTTGTCATGCTGTTATATCTGATTACCTTTTCCAATTTCCCTATGATACCCCTTAGTTCAACTTCCTTTCCTTCTGAAAAAAAATTCAATAAAAGTTCTTGAAAATTAAAAGCTATTGTACCCAAAGGTTGTAGCCATTGGACTCCTAGTACAACATCAACACCACCCATTAGAATGGAAAGAATTGAACTATTCAACACATATTCTCCCATGGATAGCTTTATATTATGGCACTTTCCAAAGAAATTTATGGTTCCTCCATTTGCAACCATTACTTGACACTATGGTGCTGGATATAGGAAGCAATTCAATTCCTTCGCTATCTTACAATGAATAAAATTATGGGTATTGTCTGACTCAATCAACACTATTGCCTTTTTCTTCTTGATATGACCTTCTATCTTGATAGTTCGAGGAGTGGTAATTCTAGCCAATGCATTACAAGATATGGTCATATTCATTTCTTCTTTATCTAGGGTTTGTTCCTGGTGTGTATCCTATTCTATTGATGTTTCTTGTTCCTTTTCTTCTTCCTCTTCACAATCTACGTAAAATAATTTCTTCTCAGCACACTTATGACTTTTAGTGTATTTGCTATCGCCACTGTAACAAATCCCTTTTTCTACTTTTTCTTCCAATTATTGTTGTGTCAACCTTGTAGGTTGTGGAAGCCTAGGGGTAACAACACTTCCATATTTATAGTTGTGATTGTTAGGATTCCTTGTTGCCATATTTTTTCTTTCAATTTTTCTTACCAACCTGAATGCCTTCTCCAATGAATTAGGTTCCCAAAGGCGAACCTCATGTTGGATCTTATCCTTTAAATTCCCTATGAGCACATCAATCCTATGCTCCTCTGGAATATCTTTTACCCTTATATTCAATTTTTGGAAGTTCTCAATGTGCTCCACCATTGAACCATTTTGTTTGAGATTTATCAATTGGCTAAAAAAGGTGTTGCATTTTGTATCCTCATAATGTGCTATCATCTATTCCATATAAATTTCTCAAGTGGCAATTTGTTTACAAGCGCAAAGACATTGATACCATACAAAATGATTGGGTTCCAAATATAAAGTCGGAATGCATACCTTTTGTGTGTTTTTCACATTATGGAGATCGAAATATTGCTCCATCTGTAGTATCCATGTTACAGGATCCTTACCATCAAACTTCCTCATATCGATCTTTGGAACATGGTGCATCTTCAATACAATGTTAGAGTCTATGAAGTCATCACTAACATTTCTTTTGTTCTCATCACGAGTTTCCTCTACTACCTTTTCACCATTAGGAAGCATTTCTTGTAGCAATTTTTCCAAACCTCCTTTCAAACCTTCCATGTCTTTCTTCAAATATTCAATGTTTACTTCTAAACCATCCATCTTAGTTTCCACGCCATCCATCTTAGCTTCCACACCATTCATCTTAGCTTCCAAGCCTTTCTTTAAACCATCCATCTTAGCTTCTATTACTTTTTGTGAGAGTGAAATTTGTTGCACTTGGTCTCGTAATTTTGATATATCATGTTGCATTTCTTCCTCTTCTTCATGAGTCATGGTAGATATTTTAGGTTTCTTACTAGGTGTTTCCATTTTCTTTCTTCGGGGAATCAATTAATGATAAATATGCTTCATTGTGTCCTTTGAATCACTTCAAACAATTTTTTCAAACCAAACTTATGCAATTTTTTAAAAAAGACTACACACCTTTTCTCTCTTTGTAGGAGCTCAATATTGAATCTATTGTATATCTGTGATTTAGGATCTCCAAGGTCTGAAATTTCATCCTATGATAGCCCTCTGCATCCTCTTTCCAACCCAATGATTCTGATCCATATTGGATTCTCCACGAAAGAGTTATGTCAAATCTCCCACGATGACCTGATTATAGACTGGTTCAGTAGAGTGCACTTATACGAAGTGCTACATATCATTTTTTCGACCTTCGGACCTAAAAATGATATAAAAAAAAAAAAAATTATGTCCTCTTTCTGTAATTGTTTACGAAATTTCAATCCGATGCTCAGAGAAAAAGTTATAACTATTTTCCCAAGGTGACCTATTTGAGATCAAATTCTAGAGCCTGCGAAAACCTTAACTTCCTGAATACATATCTCCAAAAATATAGTGAGACAAGATCTAAAATTTGGTCTCGAGGATCGTCACAATTTTGGATCAAATGGGTTTTAATTTCAGCTTTTGAAGCTTCTTATAAAAAATGTTATAGCAAAAATTCCATGATGGCTTGTTTGAAGCAGTGAAACCCTAGAATCCAAAGCTATGATACCAATTGTTATGCAACCAGCTCACAAAATAGAAGAATGAGATAGATCAACGACTTCAAAAGTATCTTGTTTGAGGGGGGAACCTCCTTTACATTAAAAAAATGAACAATTCTTCGATGATACAAATGACAATACCTCCTTTCTATATATAGGATTCTAAGGGGTCACAATATAATAAGAGTCGACATAACACTAATAATGTAAGGGCACAACAATAACAATAAGGGGATACAATGAAAATAATAATAAGGGAGTACACTAGTATTATAGGGACCTAACAGTATACATAAAAAATGAACCTTTATTCCACTTTGGCATCCTGCTCAACATATAGGATTTCAATATGGATTTTGGGGGCATCATAGTGGTGTAAATAGCTAAAAAATGTTGTGTAGTAGCTTGAACTCTTAAATAACATGGATTTTAGGACCCCCTTTGGTGCATATGACTAAAGTCCTGGATAGGCATCAAAGAAACCCATTTGAGGGGGTGAACAGAAAGGAAAGAGAGATTGCAACAGGGAGGAATCAAATTCACCAAATTTATAGAAAAGAAATGAAGAAATTGTGTGATATAAGGAGAGTAAAACCAACACCCTCACTAAAAATTAACCATAAACAACAAGAGTGTTGAAAATAGCAACAAGAAATGTTAAAGATAGAAATGATAAAAATAGCATTGCTATATATAGCATTTCGAGATACATTCCAATTTTAATTAGTCCCTAAATTAAAATTGAGAATTAAAATTCGAATTTGATCTCAACAGCTGTTTGTAAAATAATTAATTAATTCATCTTGAGTTAATTAGTTGGAGAAAATCAAACATACATGCAACAGTTATCCCTTTGATTGAGGAAGTTATCCCTTAATTAAGGAGATTAGGATGAGTTTTACTTTGAGTTGTAATTAGTTAGCTCAGTTAACTGAGTTAAGTCCAGTTAGATTAGTTCCAACAGTTTGTGCAACTGATTGTGAGTTCAGTTAGTTAATGCATGCATGCATGCAACTAGTGTACTTTAGATAACTGAATATTCTCTCATAAATAACTCATGCATGTCAGTTCAGACAGAGACCCAATTGAGATCAAAGGATGGGACAATGTACTATCAGTTGCAGGAATATTCCCATGAGGATATCTCTTGCATGCAGAAGGAATTCATTCCTTGAGGATTGCGCAGTTTAGTTAGAGGTCTGAGCAGTGTGTGAGAGGATTATTCACATAGGTGACAGCTGGAGGACCCAGGAGAAATTTTTCAAGGAAATAGGAGGCTTGAAGGACTGAAGGAAGGCATATGTGTTGTTTAATCAGTCTATGAGCAACTGTGAGGGATTGTACCGAGAGCTGGATAGCTTGTGAGCTAAAGCTTTGTGTAATCTTGAGATATTTCCACTTGTATGATAATACAGATATTGGGGTTTTCAGCTGAGGCTTTCCCCAAAGTATTCTTCTATGTTTCATGTGTGATTGATTTCTTCTTCATTTGTTATATGTGTTCTATTTGATCTTTCTCAAAATCGATTAAGCTTCCGCAAGTTTGATTGTAGAAGTAGATTAAGTATATTGCTTTAGAACATTGCATTATCAGTTCAATCTACAGGAGAATTTCTACATGGTATCAGAGAAAAGGTGATCAAAGCAGAGAACAATATATTGTGAAGGGAGAAATTCAAAGTTTTGAAGTTCTTGATTGTAGGTACAAAATCGATTTCTTATCACATCTAAAAATTCACAAATGGCGTTCAATTTCTTGAGACTCGAGTGTGCCCTGGATGGAAGCTCAAATTACATAGCCTGGAAGGATCACATAGAAGTGGTATTAGAGGAAAATGGTTTTAAGGACTTTATTGATCAAGAAGTCCCCAAGCCAGTAGTAGCTAATGTTATAGAATTGGCGGAATGGAAGAAATGTGTGGCGAGAGTGAAAAAAATTCTTCTAGACGGAGTTCGAGACCATATTGTCTCGAGTCTCCATGGGAAGGAGACTCCATTTTCAATGTGGAAGACATTGAAGGATAGATATCAGAACAACAGTGACCAGAGGAAGTTGGTGCTGAATGACAAGCTTCAGAAAATCAAGCGTGAAAAGGGCGACACGATATCTAGATATCTGAACAAGCTCTCCACCTGCAGAGATGAGCTTGGAAGTGTAGGGATCATGACAGACGATGATGACATGGTGAGTATTGCTCTCCTCGGTCTTCCTAAGAGCTAGCATAGCTACCAAGACTCAGTGAATGGAAGAGAGAAACTGCCAGATTGGGAATGACTGTGGTCAGATCTGATGCAGGAGGAGATCAGGGGAAGCACCAAAGATGGTTCTTCATCTAAGCATGATGATCAAGAAAATATAGCCTTAGTCAGTAAGGCGAGGAAAGGGAAAGGGAAGGCCTCCCATTCCAAATCGAGTTCTTCTCATGGTGGGAAGAAGATTGACAAATCTAAAGTGAGATGCCTTAATTGTCATGAGGTGGGTCATTATGCAACTAATTGTCAATTGAAGAAATCCTCGAAGGGATCAAATGGTGAGGCACTGGCCTCATAGTTCAAATTGGATTTTACCCTCATCGCATGCATGGTTTCATCGATGGTGGGTTGTGTTTGGTACCTAGATAGTGGAGCCTCATTCCACATGACCAGTGGTAAGAGTTTATTCAGTACCTTGGAGGAGAAGAACCTCCAAATGCGCATAGAGATGAGTGATGATGGAAAGTACCAGGTTTCAAGTGAAGGCATGGTTGTGTTTCAGAGGGAGCATGGAGCTCCTCGCACCCTGATTGATGTAAAGTATGTGCTTGGACTGAAGAAGAACCTGGTATCCATCGCAATGTTGGAAGACAAAGGCTATGATGTAGTCTTAAGTAAGGAAAGGCATTCCTGAGACACATCGCCATGGGTCAGACTAAGAGGATTGGGATTCGAGTGAAGAATCTCTACAAGCTGGAGGTAGATGACTGTGCTGCATTGAATTCCAAAGCAGAGTTGGTGCAAAGCAAAGATATTTGCGAGTTATGGCATAGAAGGTTGGGCCACTTGCATCATGGGGCCTTAAAGATCATGCAACAGTTCTCTACCAAACTTTCCAAAGGTAAACTTGAGCAAATAGATACATGCAAAGGTTGTACCTTGGGTAAGTATGCAAAATCTTCCTTTCATGCTTGAGACAGTCGAGTTGAGGCAATCTTGCAGTGAGTTCATACAGATGTGTGTGGACCATTCTCGACAGCGTCCATTGCGAAACAAAGGTACTATGTTATTTTGATTGATGATTTTTCTCGTAAGTGCTGGATATATTTCATGCGGAAGAAGGATCAAACCTTCTACAAGTTTTGTAAGTTCAAAGCTTTGGTTGAGAAGGAATCATGGAAGAAAATAATGGCCTTGAGAAGTGACAACAGTGGAGAGTATGTCTCTCAAGAGTTTAAGGACTTCTATGCGGCATAAGGAATTAAACAGGAGTTGACGACACCCCATAACCCACAACTGAATGGGGTGGCCGAGAGGAAGAACAAAACAATTGTGGGAGCAGCTTGGGTGATGCTGCATGACCAAGGTCTACCACTTCATTTGCTGGCTGAGGCATGCAATACAATGGTATACTTGCAGAATAGAAGCCTGCATCGCATACTTGGGATGACGACACCAGAGGAAGTGTTCTCTAGGAAGAGACCAGATGTGAGTCACTTCAGCATCTTTGGCGCATCAGTATTTTGCCATGTGACCAATGATGCCCAGAAGAAACTTGAGCCAACAACTAAGTTGAGGATACTTGTGGGGTACACTGATACACCCCACAACTATCGGGTGTTCTTGCCTACCAGTCAGAGGACAGTGATATGTAGAGATCTAAAAACAATGTAAACTTTGAAACGGGAACTGATACTGTTACCCGTTTCGTAGAGATAGCAAAAAAGTGACCTGATTTTGAAAAGGGGTGATGCAGAACAAACATGTTGTTTTTAGAGCATAGTTTTTGGCACTTTAATTTTTTTATGTACATTACGTTTTAGAATCATAGTGATTTTCATGCTGATTTAAAAAAGTGAGTATTCTGCATCACCCCCTTTTTTTAAATGACCTGTTTTTTGGCTTTAAATTTTCTAATGTATAAAATGTAAATAATTATTTTGTAAATTTGATCATTGTTGAAGTGGTCGTTTTCTTCACATTTTCTTGTTTTTTATTTTAATTTTAACTTTTTTTTTAGTGAGGTTTTTATTGTTTTGCATTTTTAAATTAGGAGGTCGATATTTAGAATTTTCGATATTCTACATATTTATACATCCTTAATAAATTTTTCAATCCACATGAAATAATTGTTTCTAAAAAACAATATTTTTTAACAAAGGACATTAAAATAACCATTTTTAACATAAATATAACTAAAAAACTACACGTTTCGATAATTTTTTGCTAGAATTGACATGTCAAAATCGCAATTTTTACATGATAATTTTAACTAAAAATGGTTAAATAATAGCTTTTTTTTATGAATTTCATGTCAAAAAAATAATAATAATCACTTTTTTTTTCAAAAAATAATGATTAACTTAAAAATCAATGCGAAAATCACATATTACAGATATTGAACGTATAACAACCCTAATTGAGTGTTTATTCTTCTCATAAAATGTCAAAGTCAAAACATTGCAAAGCTTGATTTACAAGCATAACTTAAATTTAATCAACAATGTCATGTAATCCAAACTCTTCGTCCTCTAGAGTTTCATCATTGCCTTCTTCCACAATATTTTCTGTTTCCTTTTGCTCATTTTCCTCTTCTAATGGGTCTTTGATGTCTGTGAATCTCGCACACAACCCCCGGCGCCCCAACCCTCTCAACCCCCCCCTCCACCGGCCCGGGCGCCCTCACCCACCCTCACCCGCCCCTCACCCCGGCCCGGGCACCTTGCCAACCCCCCCCCCCCCCCCCACCCGGGAGCCCACACAAACCCCCGCGCCCCAACCCTCTCAACTCCCCCCGGCTCGGGAGCCCTCACCCGCCCCACCAACCGCCCCCCCACCCAGCCCCGGCGCCCTCACCCGCCCCTCGGCCCGGGCGCCCTCACCCACCCTCACCCGCTCCCCCACCCGGCCCGGGCGCCCTCACCCGCCCAACCCGCGCGCCCTCACCCGCCCCCGGTGCCCTCACCCGCCCGCCCTCACCTGGCGCCCTGCCAGGCGGGGGCGCGAGGCACCCGGGTGGCGCGGCCGAGGCAGGCGCCACCCGGGAAGCCCGCGCCCCCGCCCGACAGGTGGCAGGGCGATTACCGGAGTCGCCCTGCCGCTTGCCGGGCCGGGGCGGGGGCCGCCCGGGTGGCGCGGATGAGGCAAGGTGGGTGAGGGCGTCGCGGGGGGGGGGGGGGGGGGGAGGGCGGGTCAGGGCGCCTGGGCAGGGGGGCGGGCGGGTCAGGGCGCCGAGCGGGTGAGGTGGGTGAGGCCGCTGGGCGAGCGGGCAGCCGGGTGAGGGCGTCGGGGCGGGCGGGCGGGGGCGCCCGGGCGGGTGAGGCGGGTGAGGGCGTCGTCGGGCGGGCGGGCGAGGGCGCCTGGGCGGGTGAGGGCGCGGGCGGGCGGGCGAGGGCGCCGAGCGGGGGGGCGGGCAGGTGAGGCGGGTGAGGGTGCCGGGCGAGGGCGCCCGGGTGGGTGAGGCGGGTGAGGGTGTCGAGCGTGCAAGGGCGCCGGACGGGCGGGCGGACGAGGGCGCCTGGGGGGGCAAGGCGGGTGAGGGCGCCGGGCGGGCGGGCGGGTGAGGGCCGCCCCGGCGATTGCCGGAATTGCCCTGTCGCCTGCCGAGGGGGGCGCGACCGAGGCAGGGTGGGTGAGGGTGGCCGGGGGGGCCGGCGGGTCAGGGCGCCCGTGCGGGGGGCGGGCGGGTCAGCGCACCTGGAGGGCAAGCGGGTCAGGGCGTCGGGCGGGCGGGTCAGGGCGCCGGGGCGGGCGGGCGGGTGCGCCCAGGCGGGTGAGGCTGGTGAGGGTGCCGGGCGGGCGGGTGTGGCGAGTAACGGCGCAGGGCGGGCAGGCGAGGGCGGGCGGGCGAGGGTGGGTGAGGGCGGGCGAGGGCGGGTGGGTGAGGGCGGGTGGGTGAGGGCGGGCGAGGGCGGGTGGGCGAGGCGGGCGGGCGAGGGCGCCGGGCGGGCGAGGGCGGGCGGGTGAGGCGAGTGAGGGTGCCGGGCGGGCAGGTGGGCGAGGGCGCACGGGCGGGTGAGGGTGCCGGGCGGGCGGGCGAGGGTGGGTGAGGTGGGTGAGGGCGCCGGGCGGGCAGGCGGGCGAGGGAGCCCAGGCGGGTGAGGTGGGTGAGGGCGCCCGAGCGGGCGGGCGAGGGCGCCCGGGCGGGTGAGGCGGGTGAGGGCGCCGGGCGGGCGAGGGCGCCGTGCGGGCGGGCGGGTGAGGGCACCGGGCCGGCGAGGGCGCCGGGCGGGCGGGCGTGTGAGGGCGCCCCGGCGATTCCCGGAATCGCCTTGCCACCCGGGCGATTCCCGGAATCGCCCTCACCCGCCCGGGCGCCCTCACCCGCCCGCCCACCCGTGCCCTCGCCCGTCTCACCCGCCCGTTGGGCGGGCGGGTGAGGGAGCCGGGCGGGCGGGTGAGGGAGCCGGGCAGGCGAGGGCGCCGGGCGGGCGGGCGGGTGAGGGCGCCCGGGTGATTCCCGGAATCGCCCTACCGCTCGGGCGATTCCCAGAATCGCCCTACTGCCCGGGCGATTCCCGGAAACTCCCTGCCGCCCGGGCGATTCCCGGAATCGCCCTCACCCGCCCGGGCGCCCTCACCCGCCCGCCCGCCCGTGCCCTCGCCCGCCCGGCGCCCTCACCCGCCTCACCTGCCCGGGCACCTTTGCCTGCCCGCCCTCCCGACGACCTCGCCCGACACCCTCACCCGGATCACCCGCCTGGGCGCCCTTGCCCGCCCGGCGCAGGGCGATTCCGGGAATCGCCCAGGCGCCCTCACCCGCCCGCCCGCCCGGCGCCCTCACCCGCCTCACCCGCCCGGGCGCCCTCGCCCGCCCGCCCGCCCGCCGGACGCCCTCGCCCACTCGCCCGACACCCTCACCCGCCTCACCCGCTTGGGCGCCCTTGCCCGCCCGGCGCCCTCCCCCGCCCGGGCGGGCGAGCGGGTGAGGGCGATTCCGGGAATCGCCCGGGCGGTAGGGCGATTCCGGGAATCGCCCGGGTGCCCTCACCCGCCCGCCCGTCCGATGCCCTCACCCGCCAGGGCGCCCTCGCCCGCTCGCCCGGCACCCTCACCGCCTCACCCGCCTGGACGCCCTTGCCCGCCCGGCGCCCTCACCCGCCCGGGCGCCCTCTCCCGCCTGCCCGCCCAGCGCCCTCACCCGCCTCACCCGCCCGGGCGCCCTCGCCCGCCCGCCCGACACCCTCACCGCCTCACCCGCCCGGACGCCCTTGCCCGCCCGGCGCCCTCACCCGCCCAGGCACCCTCTCCCGCCCGCCTGCCCGGCGCCCTCACCCGCCTCACCCGTCCTGGTGCCCTCGCCTGCCCGCCCGCCCGACGCCCTCACCCACCCACCACGCCCGCCCCCTCCCGGGTGCCCTCACCCACCCGCACGGGCGATTCCCGGAATCGCCCTGCCGCCTGCCGGGCGGGTGGCGCCTGCCTCGGTCGCGCCACCCGGGCGGCCCACGCCCCTGCCCGGCAGGCGGCAGGGCGATTCCCGGAATCGCCGTGCCGCCTGCCGGGCGGGGGCGCAGGTGGCCCGGGTGGCACGGCGGAGGCAGGCGTCACCCGGGCGGCCCGCGCTACCGCCCGGTGACTCGAGGGTGTCACACCCTCACCCGGCTCACCCGCCTGGGCGCCCTTGCCCGCCCGGCACAGGGCGATTTTGGGAATCGCCCGGGCGCCCTCACCCGCCCGCCCGCCCGGCGCCCTCGCCCGCCCGGCGCCCTCACCCGCCTCACCTGCCCGGGCGCCCTCGGCTGCCCGACGCCCTCGCCCGCCCGCCCGGCACCCTCACCCGCCTCACCCGCCTGGGCGCCCTTGCCCGCCCGGCGCCCTCACCCGCCCGGGCGCCCTCTCCCGCTCGCCCGCCCGGCGCCCTCACCCGCCTCACCCGCCCTAGCACCCTCGCCCGCCCACCCGCCCGGTGCCCTCGCCCGCCCGCCCAGTCGCCCTCACCCGCTCGCCCGGGCGATTCCCGGAATCGCCCTGCCGCCTGCCGGGAGGGGGCACGGGCCGCCCTGGTGGCGTGACCGAGGCAAGCGCCACCCGGGCGGCCCGCTCCCGCGCCCGCGCCCGACAGGCGGCAGGGCGATTCCCGGAATCGCCCTGCCGCCTGCCTGGCGGGGGCGCAGGCCGCCCGGGTTGCGCCGCTGCGCGGCGGAGCCAGGCGTCACCCGAGCAGCCAGCGCCCCCGCCCGGCAGGCGGCAGGGCGATTCCCGGAATCGCCCTGCCGCCTGCCGGGCGGCCCGCTCCGCCCCCTGGCAGGTGGCAGGGCGATTCTGGGAATCGCCCTGCCGCTTGCCAGGCGGGGGCGCGGTCGAGGCAGGGTGGGTCAGGGCGCCCAGGCTGGTAGGCGGGTGCCAGGCGGGTGAGGGCGCTCGGGCCAGGGGAGGGGGGCGTTGAGAGGGTTTGGGCACGGGGGGTTGTGTGGGCGCCTGGACGGGAGGGTTGCAAGGCGCCCCGGCCGGCGGGGGGGGGGGGTTGGGAGGGTTGGGGGGGGCGGCGGTTGAGAGGGCGCCCGGGCTGGGCAGGGGGAAGGGTGAGGGCGCTCGGGCGGGCGTTGGGTTGGGTTGGTAGGGATTAAATGGGGCAGGGGTGCGGGTTGTGGGTGAAGGTAGTGAGGGTGTCGAGAGGGGGGTTAGAGGTAGGGGACGAGTCGGGCTGTGGCGCCCACCCTAGCATGTTATGGTTGAAAACATGTTAAATTTATACTTAGGAAAGAAAAATGATATTGTACCAAAAACAGTAATGTGTTTTTTTTCCTCATAAACAACTTTGTTTGACACATAAAAATTTGGTTTTATTAGCATTTTTTAAAAATGTTGAAAATTGACCCTAAAAAAAAAAATCATTATTCCAGTATCGTCACTTTCATTTTGAAGCTATATTTTGCAGGTATTCATAGTAAAGTTCGTAGTTACTGCCATTTTTAAAACATGTTCTAAATTAACGCCTAAAAAATAAAAACATCGTTCCAGTATACACACTTTTCGTTTTTAGCACTGTTTTTGATGTTTTTTTGGGGTTTTTTGGCCAGAGTTCCCGTTTTGAGTTTATAGTTCCCGTTTCAAAGTTTACATTGTTTAAAGTTTGACGAACAAAAGGCCTTACGAGTTTCCCTTGAGAGGGAGCTCAAGTTGCATGCAGAGGAGGAACTTTTGGTTCCTAAGGAGGAGGAGCCTCAGTCTGATGCGGAGCAGCCGCATGCAGAGGTTCCAGGAGTGGAGACATCCACTCATGCAGAGTCTTCTAGAGAGGGGCAGAAACGCACAAGGGAAGCTGACAGATTGTTGATGGATGCGAGAGAGAATGTGGGAGAGCCATCTTCTCAGCACAGACAGAGGAGGTCACCTGAGCGGTACACTGGTTACATGGCCCTTGTTGGGGAGTGTGTAGAGACTGAACCATCTTCCTTTGAGGAAGCAATGCAGCAACCAGTTTGGGTTGATGCTATAGTGGAGGAGTATGACTCCATAGTTCGGAACAGTGTTTGGGATGTGGTTCCAAGACCGGAGAACAAGTCAGTTGTGAGTTCTCATTGGATTTACAAGGTAAAGCAAGCTACTGATGGTAGTGTGGAGAAACATAAGGCAAGATTTGTTGCCCGTGGTTTCTCACAAGTCGAGGGGATCGACTATGATGATACTTTTGCTCCAGTAGCAAGATACTCATCTATCATATTGATGTTGGCACTATCAGCACAGATGGGTTGGAAGATCCATCAGATGGATGTGAAGACTTCATTCCTCAATGGCAACATTGAGGAAGAGGTTTACATAGAGCAGTCAAAAGGATTTGAGACCTTCGATTGTGAGTCACATGTGTGCCGACTCAAGAGAGCTTTATATGGGCTGAAGCAAGCACGTCGTGCTTGGTACACTAGGATCGACAACTACTTCACCGGGTTGGGCTTCACAAAGAGTGAAGTAGATGCGAACCTGTACCACATCATGGTAGAAGGTAATCCATTGATCATTGTTCTTTATGTTGATGATCTAATATTAACAGGTGATGATCAGTTGATCAAGTCTTGCAAGGAGGATCTTGCAAGAGAGTTTGAGATGAAAGACATGGGTCTCATGCACTACTTTCTAGGCATGGAAGTGTGGCAGAAGGATGGGGAAGTGTTTGTGTCTCAAGGCAAGTATGCCAATGAGATACTCAGGAGATTCCACATGGAGAAGTGCAAGCCCATTTAGACTCCTCCAACAGGTAACTGGAGGAAGGAGGATGCTACTTCAGGTGAGGTAGTAGCTGCTATTATGTATCAGCAACTTGTGGGTTCATTGACGTATTCAGTGAACACACGACCAGATTGGTGCTTTACGGTGAACCAGCTGAGTCAAGTTATGGTTTAGCCTACCAAGATGTTTTGAAAGCTAGCTAATCATGTGATGAGATAACTCATAGGCACATCTCAGTATGGATTATGGTACATATGGACAGAGGGAGTGAAGCTTTAGGGCTTCACAGATGCAGATTGGGCAGGGAGTCCATCAGATCGGAAGAGCACTTCAAGAGGAATTTTCAACCTTGGTTTAGCTGCAGTTTCTTGGTACAATAGGAAACAGAGGTCAGTTACACTTAGCTCAGCAGAGGTTGAATACATGGCTGCAAGCCAAGCAGCATGTGAGGCCATTTCGATGTGGAAAATTCTAGTTGGGTTGTTTGATCAGAGGATGGATCCAACTATGATCTATTGTGATAATTAGAGTTGTATCAAACTCTCTAAGAATCTAGTATTTCATGACAGGTCCAAGCACATCGATATCTAGTATCATCATCTTCGAGACTGTGTGGTGAAGAGGATCATGTTGTTGCAGTATGTTTCAACCGAGGAGCAAGATGCAAAAATTTTGACTAAGGCATTGTCAAAATCCAAATTCAAGTTCAACAGAGATAGGATCGGGGTGGCAGATAATCCCTTTCTTGTTGAGAGGGAGTGTTGAAAATAGCAACAAGAAATGTTAAAAATAGAAATGCTAAAAATACCATTGCTATAGATAGCATTTCAGGATACATTCCAATTTTAATTAGCCCCTAAATTAAAATTGAGAATTAAAATTAAAATTTAATCTCAGCAGCTATTTGTAAAATAATTAATTAATTCATCTTGAGTTAATTATTTGGATAAAATCAAACATGAAGTCTATGTGAAGACATGCAACAGTTATCCCTTTGATTGAGGAAGTTATCCCTTAATTAAGGAGCTCAGGATGAGTTGTACTTTGAGTTGTAATTAGTTAGCTTAGTTAACTGAGTTAAGTCCAGTTAGATTAGTTCCAATAGTTTGTGGAATTGATTGTGAGTTTAGTTAGTTAATGCATGCATGCATGAAACTAGTGTACTTCAGATAACTAAATATTCTCTCATAAATAACTCATGCATGTCAGTTCAGACAGAGACCCAATTGAGATCAAAGGATGGGACAGTGTACTATCAGTTGCAAGAATATTCCCATGAGGATATCTCTTGCATGCAGAAGGAATTCATTCCTTGAGGATTGTGAAGGTTAGTCAGAGGTCTGAGCAGTGTGTGAGAGGATTATTCACAGAGGTGAAAGCTGGAGGACCTAGGAGAAACTGCGCAAGGAAATAGGAGGCTTGGAGTACTAAAGGAAGGCATATGTGTTGTCTATTCGGTCTATGAGCAACAGTGAGGGATTGTACTGAGAGCTGTATAGCTTGTGAGTTAAATATTTGTGTAACCCTGAGATATTTCCACTTGTATGATAATACAAATATCAGGGGTTTTAGCTGTGGCTTTCCCCATAGTATTCTTCTGTGTTTCATGTGTGATTGATTTCTTCTTCATCTGTTATATGTGTTCTATTTGATCTTTCTCAAAATTGATTAAGCTTCCTCAAGCTGAAGCCATCGACCTCAAGGACTAAGGGGAGATACATGGAAAACAATAAACCCTAGGAGTAGAAATAATAAATAGGAAACCACAGAGTATTAATATGTTGAAACTAATTGGCTAAAATAGAGACTATCCAAGAAATGAACCACTATGCACAAACAAAAAAGGAAAAGTGAGAGAGTTCTAACTAGATGATTAAAAGTATTCCAAAATATTCGGGTAAAGAGTGATGAACCTGAAAGGAGGATAAAGACAACCATCTTCGAAAAGAGATGCTCTTCTTGTCATTAAAGAGGTATTTAACCTAGGCCCAATGATGCCAGGGCGATATTTCCTTAGTCAAATTTTGAAACAACAAAGAAAAATCACCTCCCACTTCCCTCCTTAATAGATAAACTTGCATAGATACTAGAAACGTTGTTAAGCATAAGAGTAGCATTTCCCATTTTTCATACATTTTCTTTCCTTATTAAATCATTTTTTCCTAATTGGTATAGTTAATTCACCCTCTACAACCATGCATACAAAGGTGTATCATAAAGTACCATCATGAGAGAACCAAATATTAGAGCATGTCAAACCATCCACCACCCTTCATTACATAGTGTATTAATGCCTTTTCATGGAGAACCATGCCATACAAACACCAAGTATGTGGGGTGGGTTTCCACCTACCCCCATTATCCCATAGATAATAACCTTTCACTATGTTGAGTATACAACCCTACATGGGGAAAGGGGTTAAATTTTATTGTTATTTCAACTTTTTAACTACTATAATTTCCCACCTTTTATGCAAGTTTTACAACAAACATTGGTAGTTTTTCATTTTGACTACTTTGTAGATTGTTTTGCATTTCATTGTTTCTTGGTAAACCCCCTAGATCTTCCCTAGAATATTACCTCAAACCAAATATGGAATTGACCTTCATTAGCCATATAAACTTTGACTTGATTGATATATCTCACTGGTCATATCTTGGGTAGCTACTTAGGAGACCCTATACTTGATTGTGTCTTTCCTTAGGAGTTGTAAATCCTACCAAGGAAGCCTCCCTTTTTTTATATTTATCCTTTAATAAAATGAGGGAAGTTGTTTCAAAGGTGGAAATGGTAACACTTTTGATGTTCCATGAAGTCTTGGAAACTTGGGAATGATTTCCACTAATATGTTATATTTTTGTAATAAAAAGAGTCATTTTGATCTAGATTGGATCATCATATAATTTTTCATCTATCTTGGCACTTTATACGTGGAAAATTTTGAGGGAATGTCATGAAGAGCCCATTTGAGTGGTAGGTTCTTGTTTGGAAAATTGGGATTTGAAACCTTCCATAAACATTTTAAGGCATCAAATGATTATTTTGGAGTTTCTGTGTTTGAAACATTCGTATAAACCCTTGATGTTGATATGCACATTGAGACCTTTCCAACATTGTGAAAATCACCTCAATCATAGTTTGTATGTGAAAGTTATGTCTCTTGCAATATGACCTACATTGTTAACAACCATGGTATGATTAGATGTCATGTTATTCACCTATTCTAACACATCTAAGGATAGCCACATGTGGACTTTTGAGAAGATTCTAGAAGGTCAAAAAAATTATCACAATTGAGGGTTGAGGAGGTCAAAACCCTATCACTAGATGTCTATTGGGTAATGTTAAATATCGATCCCCTGGGAGGAGAAGGGGGTTCTAGTCTCTAGCATTGTATCTTGTTCCTAGATGAGAAAAAACATATAAGAGTGGTATTTTATGATCATAGTATAGGACAAGGAATATTTTGTACTAAGCATTTAGGTCACGGTGTGAAAATGTTAATCCATGGTGAGTTCCAATGCCTTTGTATCTACATTTTTATAACTAAAGCAAAGAGAGAAGATAATGGGCCTCACCCTATTGTTATATTTTCTTGTATATTGGGTTTTCCAAGATAAATATGGTTTTTATTTGTGTAGATGGTGTATTTGAGTGTCTATTGTTGCCATTTATTATTTCAATTATTTCATATATTTGAGTAAAGCTAATAGTTAATTAATATGCAATCTAAGGAAAATTAACTTGCATCGTCTAAGATTTCAAAAAATTATAAGATTTGTTGTGATGAATTATTCAAGCAAAATATCCATGATAGTTTATAGATCACATTTCAAATATGAAAAAACAACTCATAGTATTAGTATCTTACTTGGATGTTAAAGAATCCCACCCATGGCCTTGAATACTATTCTTGGTGTGGGCTTAAGAAAAAAAAATTGGGACCATTTTTTTTGTTTAATCATGGTGCTTGTATCCCTCTAGTAAGCTAGAGATGCTCTATAAGGTCCCCAAGTGGTGCTCAACAAAATGCTCATGGCACTATAAGATGACAAGCCTCATGGATTGTAGGTGTTTTTCATGGCACTTAAACCCAAGAAGCATCATTTAGAGAACATAAAGCTTATTTTGTTGCCTTGAACTTGGTTATACCTAAAGACACATTCTTAATTCACAACTAAGTTTTTCATGGCACCCATATCCACTTGGAGGTAGATGACACCATATAGAGGTCACATATGGTGTTTAAGGATTCTTTCATGGCACTTGATCCTGAGAAGTAAGGTTTAGGTCTAGAGGCTCTTGTTTCACACTCTCAAATATAGTTAAGGACCTAAGATCCATCCATGATGCCTATGAACTCATAATGGCACCCTTATTTAACTTAAATGCCAATGACTCCATGTGAAGAGCTCATATCATAATATTTTGGTGTTGTTAGTGGTGCTTGAGGTTGAGAAAACTTAGGGCTTAAGGCTCTTGTTTCCCCACTTAACCATGTTTAGGGCGTAAAACCTATTTCTAGTTCATAAATCCTAATCATGCCACATGTATCCCACTCCAAGGGTTGCAAAGGATCTATTCAAAGGAATCATGTGATGGTTCAAGGACTTGTTTGAAACTCTTTAGCTTTAGAAGATTCAAAAATATATGAGACATTTTTTTCCTTCCTAAACAATGGTCAAGGCCTTGTGATTCATCCTCAATACATAAAACCTCCTAATGACACCCATATCCAAATATGTTATCAAAGACTCTTAAGAGAGTACCTTTATTGTTGTTTGCAATAATTCTTCATAAAAATTGATCCTAAGAAGATATTTTAGGACCCAAGGCCCAAGTGTTTTCTTCCCCTAAACTTGGTGTGTAATCTCAAGAAGTTTCATTTAGGGTTTAAGCCCCTTATTCTCCCAAACTATGTTTATGTCTTTAGACCCCTTTTCATTGTACAAAACCTACTAATTGTGATCATATCCCACTTGACTATTAATGAACCTCAACAATGTCCTCAAAAAGCATTCTTGGTGTGAGTACAAGACACATTCCTATTTAGGGTTTGTGTTGTCGTTTAATCATGGTGCTCATATCCCTTTAGTAGGCTAGAGATACCCTATATAGGTTTGATGTATTGGTTTTAGGATAT
Source organism: Pinus tabuliformis (assembly GCA_031772625.1). Taxonomy (NCBI): domain Eukaryota; kingdom Viridiplantae; phylum Streptophyta; class Pinopsida; order Pinales; family Pinaceae; genus Pinus; species Pinus tabuliformis. The sequence continues at coordinate 825,667,043 of CM062807.1, read as the reverse complement.
GATCATGATATTATATAACTTGAGAAGCTTTGTGGGTTGTAGATGTTCTTCATGGTGCTTAGACCCAAAAGAAGCATCATTTAGGGTACAAGGCTCTTATGGTTCTCCCATAACCCTGGTTAAGCCTTGAGACCTATTATTGGTTCATAGCTAACTTGTTCATGGTATCCATATCTCACTTGGAGTTGAACGATTCCATTTGGAGGTCATATGTGATGGTTTGAGGACTCATCCATCGTGCTTGAGCTTGATAGGAAAGTATTAGCATTGACGGTTCCTCTTTCCTCTATTGACTATGGTAAAGAACTCGAGACTTGTCAATAAGATGTGCACGAGGCATGCATAGAGGTTAATATGAATGTGTATACATTTCTATACTATATTCACATTCCTAATATTCTCAACAAGCATGTGCTTCATTACAACAATTTCAAGAATCAATTTCTTACACTTTCTTTATTCTATGAATAATTATGAAAAATATAATTTTAAATTTGTTAAGTTGTACTTGATACATGTTTTCCATGGCATTGATTTAAGTTTAAACTCATCAGTGAATATAAAATTTCAATAATATCTCATATACAATATTGATTTGTTGATTTTACAGTTCTTAGTAGACAAGAACGAATTTCTGCATCTGATAGCTACTTCCAGTTATATATTAACTCCATTAAGTAATTACACAGAAATTTAAACTTCTTAGAAAACTTTGGCCTCTTTGTTAGAGCTGCTTCCATGTGTAAAAGAGAGAGAATAATATGTGAGTGATGTGTATGTTATGATTGTATCAAGTGTATTTTTATAGTGATATTAGGTTGCTCCAAAGAGACGTGTCTCTTTGTAAATTAAATTTAAAAATAATTTTCTTTCTTTTAATTTTAACTTAAATTTATTTTTTCCTTCTTTTGATTTTAACTTGTGTAGCTGGGGAATACCTCTCGCAACTACCCAAAAATCAATGCTCCTTCTTAGCTAGGGAGGTATTCACCTTGAATTCCTTATATGTATCTCTTTGTTGAAAATTTTCATTAAGAATAAGGTTTCATGACTCACATTATCAACATCATAATCACCCAAATCAACACACTTGACCTATAACAATCATAACATCCATTTGTTACCATTATGTTGGTTATCACAACTCACCTATGGTACTAGGTACCATCGTACAGGTTAGTAGACCTAACCTATGGTACATCATCAGTATGTACTAGGTATCATCATCTAGGCTAGAACACCTAGCCTATGGTGCAACAACTAGTCATCATGATTTGATCAATGCCTCAACCTCATGGTATACAAACTAGTATAGGTTTTCCATCACCATGGTCAAGCCATAGGGAACATCCATGTTCCAAATTTATAAGGTTAGATAAACCCTAGAATACATCCACATATTCACACCAAAAGGTTGCAATCACCATAGCCAAACCCTAAAGGACATCCACATCCTTACACCACAAGGTTTCCATCACCACATTCAAACCCTAAAAGACATCCACGTCCTCACTCCATGGACCTCATTCTAGGCCATGATTTTATATGGCTTCACTCTATGAGTTACCGAGCCTGATGTTAAAAAGACACTCACTCTTATAGAGTGGTCGGGCCAAAAACACTAAAAGGCATCCACTCTCATTAGGGAAATTTTGAGGTCTAAAATGGGCCTCCTAAGGAAATTGTAAAATTATAGTGGAAATAATAAAATAAGATTAGATTACATCATCAAATTTTAGAGGGAAAAAAGAAAAAACTTTTTTTTTTCAACTCGTATTTTCAACTTATCTATCTATGGGTTTACTCAAATTTCGAGTGGAAACACTCATTGGATGAAAATTTTGATTCCACATCCAAGGATTACCCATGGTTCATACTTTCAATGGACACTACTACATGAAAAATGAGAAAGACATGAAAAACATGATTGCAATCACTTTTTTTCATGTATTTCTCATTTTTCGTGTAGCCGGGTCCATCGAAAGTATGTACTCCTTGGATGAGGAATTAAATTTTTCATCTAATGAGTACTCACACTCAAAATTTGAGTAAAATCTTAGGGAGATAAGTTTAAAATATGAGTTGAAAAAGTAGTTTTATTATTTTATTATTTTTTAATCTTTTTACTTTTTTACTCCAAAAATGGTGAATCACCCCCCATGGTTGACATCATCTTGAATTATATTGGTTCTTATAAAGTTTATCTTGGTTGTAAATTTTTCTTAGGAGGCCCATTTTAGACCTCAAAATTCCCCTGATGTTCAAGTAGCCTCCACCAAACCATTCTCCCTAATTTCGGTCACAATACTTAACATAGGGATAATGTTTGTCCACCAAACCATCCTTCTTAATTCTGATCAATGTACTTGGTATAAGGATAACATCCCTAATTTTTATCAAAGTACATGATACAGGAAGAATGCTTATCCATGATGTTATCAAATCTATCAACCCATTCTCCCTAATTTTGGTCAATGTACTTAACATGGGGACAACCTCCCTAATTTTGATAAAAGTACATGACACGAGGATAATCCATATCCATGAGGCAATATCATCATCAATATGTACCACAACCCATGTTATCTCTCATAACCAATGGTACTTACTTAACTATTCACTATGATTGGATGGGTGCCTCACCTCATGGTACTTTGACTAGTTCAAGTTTTCCATCCCCCATGGTCAAACCCTAGGGAAACCCATTTCCTAAATTTAAATTCCTCTCTCTAGTCCACGATGCTTAAGAGGCACCCATTGCGCGAGTGTCTAGGCCTTAGAGACCAAACCTTTCAAGAATGTTTTCCCCTCATGCTATCTCACCAACAATCCGGCTCATGCTCCTGTTGTCACTGATAGTATGAGTTATACCCTTGTTTTCCACCAATCAACAGTTTAGGTCAAGCTCCTATTGTTACCAATACTCTGAACCATGCCCCTGTTGATGTCACATAAACACTCCCTCTCATTGATAGAGGAGTTATCCACTAGTCCAATCTCGTATCTAAAGTGTAAAAACTTTGTCTGAGACATATACTTTGTGAGAATGTCAATCATCTACTCATCATTGGAGATATATTAGAGCCTCACTTCTCCCTTCTGTACCATATCACAAATGTAGTGGTACTTGATTTCAATTTTCTTTAACCTTCCACACAGCTTTAATTATCACAAAATATCATGGTCCATTCCAACACTTGGTCAAACGATATTACGAGCAGCTTCTGAAGCCACACGACTTCACAACTCAGAATACTATCTACAATAGACTCAGTATCTATAGTGTTGAGTGTGACAAATGTTTGCTACGTGTGAAGCTCAAACTAAAGCAACAACTTGATGTTCTCTTTCTATCTTCTAAATTTCCTACTCAATCCCATCAGATGTACTTCAACATTTGAGACATATCTCAAACCATATCTAACTGTACCATGTCAGTACCTCGACACATGGAGTGGCTCATGCGTTATCTCAAACATAAATTGATGGCTTCCTTTACTAGATCCATCACTACAACTACTTTCTAATCACCCTGACTGGGTGCTCCCTTTGACACTAAAATAGATCGTACTATGGAAATCCTAGTTGCTCCCTCTGCCACTATTTCCTCTTAGTCACTAAAGCATATATGTTGTCTAGCATGGTCCATTCATAGAAAGGCATAGTGCTCTAAGAGACCTCTCATCTCTGGGCATCAATATTGTAGTCCATCATCTAAAGGATCTCAATAGTATAATTCCCTTGACCAAGGAAGTAATGCATCAAATCTAGATCCTTCATCTTGAATTCTGAGGTCATCTTCCTTTGACATTAAAGTAAGGCTTCTATGGTAATCATGACTGCTCCCTCTATCACGAAAGAAAATATTTCTACCATGGTTTCTTCCTCTGAGTCAGAATAGTCATCAACAAGATTACGGGCTCATCAAAACCCAAGGTACTTGACAACTGGAGTAAATTTCTTGCCATAGTCTTCTCCCTCCTTTTGGGAGAACCTTCTTACCATGGATTTTGATTTGTACTACTCTATGTTGTAATCTGCTACATGCTAGATCATGTAGATCCACTTGGAAGTCACCATTAACTTCCCTTAAGTCTTGGAACACTTTCCACACACATCGTTATTTCAAACTTGCTAGCCTGATTGTTTGCTTCCTCTAAACTAGAATCTCATCTAGTCATCTAGCATGGTTTTAGATTTCATGTTCCATTCCTCCCTCTCGAAAACAAATCTCTCTAGTTGAGTTTGTGCTCCACCTTGGGAGAATCCTCTTGTCATAAACTTTGCTTCATTCTTCCTAATGCTTCCATCTGCTACCAAAGCCTTGACAACCTTCATAATGTACCTATAACCTTCATTAAGAAGTCATTTTAACTAAGGATTGTAGGGAATTTTCAACTCCCTCTTGATCCTTGCCTTTTTGGAGGAAACATTAGAATCTCATTAAGCTAGAAATTATTATCCTTGTCCTCATCATCATGTTTCTTTCATTTCCTTTTGGACACGAGCTAGGGTTTCTTCTTTCAACAAAAACGATCAATCCTAGGGTTTTTTCCATAACCCTAGGGATTTCTTCTATAATCCATGCAACTTGTTAAGGTTTACAAAGTATAAAACCCTAGATTTTCATTTTACATCTTCTTATAAGTCCAAAATTTTTTGCAATGAGTAGAGTTCTCATTTTCATGTCCATTTTCCAAGCATATTGGAGCATTACTAATAATTTTCTCTTGATATTTTCAAACCAAGCATCCTACACACATCAAGTTCTATAATCATTCAATTTTAATGAGAGAAATTACAACTTTAAAAGAGAACTCAACCACTTTTTCATTGTAAGCTTATCATTTTAATGCTTTTCCTTCATCATGGTGAGATATAATACAATGTCTTGCTTCTGAATCACAAGGAAACACAAAACCCTAAAATATATAAGTCCATATTTTTATATATTCTTGCAAGGTTTGGTCCTTATGTTTGAGTAGTTATTCAGGCTTTCTTCATCGAACTACATATCCGAACAATGCAAGATATATCATTGTAGTATATGGAATTACAGACTTTATATCTTTTAATAATTTCTCTTTACACTCACACAAGTTTCTCATACACCACGATGGTTAATATGCTACACATCAACAACTATCCTTGAAGTATTGTTAAAAGATTTCTTTATAATTTCATACAATTTGTAGATCATTCATAGAGTCCTCTAATGTATTTTTCATTATTCAATTCATTGACAAAAAAAATTGGTATATCAAAATATTATGATGCAAGTCTTCAAAATTTTGAGAGAGCTTCTCTTATGATGATAAGATATTATCTAAGAATAATTCAAACAAGATTGTAGTGATGATGCATAGCTCTCATTCCAATGATTCCAGAAGTTCTCACATTATAGTATGTTATGCATGGAAACTTTATTAAGTTAGGAACCAAGAAATATGTCAAGTTGAAAGCTCTTCAATCATCTCACCTCTTTAATGTCAATGCCACTTAAGGTTTATGAAAGAGGGTCTTCACCAATCTTATTTGATGAAACTGATTTCAAAACGAGTTGTCTTTAGTGAGACTTTTTGGAAGCTTTTCCGGTGGGTTTTTCTGGTCTAATTTCTCAAAAATATGGCAGGAATCTATTGAAATCACAAGCTTGATGGGTAGTGGGTTTTTTTGTCTAATTTCTCAAAAATATGGCAAGAATCTATTGAAATCACAAGCTTGATGGGTAACCCCTACACAATCGAAGTGCAAAAACTCATCGGAAAAGCTTCAAAAAAGTCTCACTAAAGACAACTCGTTTGGAAATGAGTTCCCTCAAATAAGATTGGTGAAGACCCTGCTTCATAAACCTTAAGTGGCATTGACATTAAAGACAACTCCATTTGAAAATGCATATGCTTGAATTGCGGACTTTCAATTATGCCTTATTCCATATTGAAAAATATATTCACAATTTATGGAATTTTTTGCATTCTTTATATTTTGGTAATTAGACATATTTAAGGGCCACCATAATTTATGGAATTATTTTCACTCTTTATATTTCGGCAATTAAACATATTTATGAGGAATTACTACCCACCATAATTTATGGACTCTCTGTTAAGAATCTTTATTTATTTAAAAAAACATTTGAAAATTCTTGAGATATCAATAAATATTGACAAGATTAAGGTTATGGTTATTAATTCTACAAAAAAAAATGTTTATTTTAATTTTACAAATGATTAATGGAAAGTGAAAAGCTTATTTTTATCTTGAAAATAATGAATAAAGAATAAGATTTTCTATTCCTTTATGGATATGAAGTTTGTAGTTGCTACATTTTCAAACATAAGTAAAAAATAAAACAATTTCAAATATGATTTATAGTTTATAATATTAACGTTTATAACAATATTTCCTATCGCATTTATTACATTTTCTTTTAAGAGGAAGGACTTCTATCCATTGAGAATATATGATTATAAAGACAATCTTAATATACAAATAAATGATAATTAGTAAAAAGGATAATAAGTTTCCTATCATGATTTTTATTTTCATTTAAGGATTAAGAGGAGGCTTCTATCCAAAATATGGATAACCTCATAATCATAAACAATATGGTGATTAAATTTTCTATAAAAAAGATTATTAACTTCAATTAGGAAGTTGAAAAAATATTTTTTTTCCTCTTGATACTTTTAAAAAGAAAATCAATCTTGATAAAATTATAAAAACAAAATCTCACAAATTTTATAACAAAATTACTGAATTGAATAATGTTATGACAAAATAAATTTATAATCTTTGTAATTTTAAAACTATAAACAACAATAAAACAAATTAATCTGGTAACAAAAATACCTTTAAATAAAATTTATCATGATTCAAAATTTATTTATAATAAAATAATATTTGAAAAACTTTTCTCACTTTTAAATTAATATAAATTAATTAAATTAAAATACTAAAAAATGACACTAAAACTAAAGTGAAAGAACTCAACAAAAAAGGTATAATATTTAAAAAACTTTTCTCACTTTTAAATTAATATAAATTAATTAAATTAAAATACTAAAAAATGACACTAAGACTAAAGTGAAAGAACTCAAAAAAAAATACCTTTTATCCTATGAATATGTTAATTTAATTATAAAATATTAATATTCATAATATAAAACATAAAATTTTAAAACAAACAAATTAATTATAAATTTGTATATAACCTCTATTAGCTGCGCCATGACCTGAATTATTGGCCTTGGCATGGGAGACAGAAAAGGCACGAGTGCCTTAAAACACGACGCTTCATCAAACCCCACACTGTAATGTGGATTCTGATTCATTCCCGAAGTTCACGAATCGGGAAATCACCAGCCTTCATGCTCACATAGAAGGTATTTCCCCAACATAGTGCATTCCTACCTTGGAATTATTCCAATGCTACCCTTTGCTCACGGGTATCACAAGGTCCAAATTGGTGAATCATGTTTTGAGAAAATTGTTTAATTTTATTAAGTTAATTATTAGTTTATTGGTTTTTTATTTTGTTTATTGGATGAGAATAAAATAATATTTTATAGATAAAATGAAAAAGTTATAATATGGAAAGTGTTAATTAGTATTGAAATTTGAATGTAAATAAATCTCGTGAAAATTTAATCATACAATTATTAAAATAATTAATTATTTAAATTAGATTGAATTAATAAATGTTTTTTTTGGTAACTCTATGGATTTCTAGTATCAAATCTTATTGAATCCTTCAAGGTTATCAACTAGCTATGCATGTATGGTAGACCTTCACATATTATGTGGTATCCACAAAGATTCCTGACTGTAAAGTGATCAATGGATCTCCTTGCTTCTCATTATAAAATTCCTGCAGCGTTTCTCCCAACACAACCTGCACAGAGAGCATTGGGGAGCATGTTTGAAGTTATTTTGTGTATCTTATACAACTTCAAATTCTTTCTTATTACATTGTCAACACTGGTTTTAATCTACCTGGAAGGCAATATATATTGTATTACTGGGGGAATTTTTGAGTGGGTTTGTTGTTGCCAAGTTTGCAAGCAAGGATCCCGTGTGAAAGGCAGGATGGCTTTCAGGTGAAGGGTTTCTTCAGAAAGTAACTGGTTCATCTTTATTGAAAACTATCGAAGTTCTGAGTTCTTTTGATAAATAAAACCTTGGTATGCTTATATCTTTCTTTACAGGTTGCAGGTTTACTCAATCAAACTAAACAATATCTTCTTACATGTCTCTTTCTGACCTGGGTAAACTCATTGTTTTACCACTGGGTGCAACTCAACCACAGAGATTTTACCATTTTGTAACTGTCTTTTTTGTTGCATGTATCTGTCTTGATCGTTATGTTTTTTCTTATTGTTTTGTGACTATCATATATCTTGCACGTATCTGTCCAGATTGTTATATAAGTCATGAATGCTCAGAAACAAAACTAAGAGAGTGATATCTTGCACGTATCTGTCCAGATTGTTATATAAGTCATGAATGCTCAGAAACAGAACTAAGAGAGTGATATCCAGATTAAGAATCCTTAAAATTAAGGGAGTGGTATTCATATAAAGTTGGGTGGTGGTTTTGGGATAAGTGTATTGTTTTGTGATTTCAATTTATTTTATTTAGTCATCTAAAATGTTATATTATTGTTTTTTTTGTGATTTTATGTTTTTATGATTTTTATTTTATTTTATGTAATTATTTAGATGTTATATTTTGAATATTTAGAATTTAAATTAAAAAAATGATTTGCATTTTTGTTTAGGTAAACTTGGAAAACCAAAGTATATTTTGATTTGTCTCTATTAAATACAAAGAATTTAAAATCCACAAAATATAAGATCACTTAAAATTAAAATTAAGAGAACAGTGTATATAAAATTCATTGGCTATAGTGTCATAGAGGGGTTCTACAATCCTCATAAAATTAGTTAAAAAATGTGAAAACAAGTTCAAATTATTTAAAATTTTGCTTGTTGTAAGATAAATATTTTCTCTAAAATATTTAGTTATATAATATTATTTTTTATATTTAAATATTTAAAAATATGTTTTTGTTTATATAATTTTCAATAAAATATTTTTAATATTTTATAATTTAAGAAATAAAAAATAAATGGAAAATAAAAAAAATCCCCTTTAAATGTTTGAATCTTTTTCTCCATCTTTTTCTTATACTAAATTTAAAGTAGATAGGTTAAATAAAGTGAGAAGGTCCTCTTGCAATACTTCTATCACCCATATCACCCACTATATGATCATTTTACTATTTCACATCAATTTAATGTGGGAGGATTGTGTCAGGGTAGCATATTTACTTTCCAGTGGAGTCAACTACAAATAAATAATACTTGTTTAGAATAAAAATATAGACTTTAAGCACTGAATACAATTTTATTGAAAAATATATATCATATTCTCAACTTATTTACATTGTCTTTGTTTAATTTTTTTTTTTTTTATATGATATATGTTTATAATAATTGATAAATTAATCTTTTTAACACCATTTTAAAATAATAATAGATGGTGGTGATCCGGTGCTTTGTTAAGGTATTTTTTGATGTGAAGTTATTGGTTCAATTCCCTGCCTTGATCGAGGTGATATATTGGGCATGATGAAAATATAGTCTTACCAAGCTTAATAATAATAATAATAATTCTTATTTTAAAGTTTTCTATTTTTATAACATTATATATATGTTTGTTATAGATTTGATATTCAATTAATATTAATAAAATTATTAATTAATTTTATTTGGTATTTATTGAATGTATGGGATTTGGAATCTATATAACATGTTTTTTTTAGGGATAATCTAATGAGGCTTCAAATTTGTTCAGAAAATTATCGAAAGTTTGGCATGTTTTTAAAAAAATCTAACAAAATTTTTTGTTAATCCAAATTACAACTATCAAATTTCAAAATTTTAAATGTTTCAAAAATTTTGATAATGCTAAATCTATTTCTAATATCAAAACTACAATTTAAAAAATCTCAATTATAAAATCCAAATAAAAATACTTTTTATGCTCTAAAAGATATATAAAATCTAAACTAATTTATTTGGTAATGTTGTTATTCGTGATCTGTCTTTAAAAAAAAGAAAACGTAAACCTCAATTTTCATGGAAAAGGATTTATAGCGAAAAAGGGAAGAGTTTTGTTTTCGAGCAATAATCAAACGGCTAATCTAACATTAAAATGACATTTAAAGATAGCTCACGACTTCGATATATTGAATTTGCAGATTCTTGGAGCGGTGCCCACATCATGCAACTGCTATCATCATGGAGAAACAGAAGACGGGCAGGGGATTCATCATGGATGTTCCCTGCTGCATTCGTTGCTTCGAAGAAGAGAAATTCCATGTCATCATGGCACCCCGCACACTCACCTGCCAGCTTGGACAATGACTGGGACGACAGCAAGGCATTTTCGATCCCTCCACCTTGTGGTGTGCGTGGCGAAGGAACGCCAGCGCTTCGTGATTAAAACAGAGTATGTTAATCACCCCCTGTTTAAAATACTGCTGGAGGAGGCAGAGAAAGAGTATGGATTCCAGAATGAAGGGCCTCTTGCATTGCCATGTCAAGTGGCGTTTTTCCACAGGATTCTGTGAATGCTGCACAGTCATTAGAATCAGAAATGTATTCCTGCTACGGACTCTTCAGTTGATCTTACATACACAGCTTTACGGACTCCTCAGTTGACCTTACATACACAGCTTTCAAAGTTGTTCTGATGCACTTATAACAATGTCATTTTTCCAGATAACTGTCTTGAAATTTTCCCAATTATGTGATGGGTAATCTAAACTTTTGTACTCACAGAATCCTCTATACAGAAATGTCGTTTTTATAAAGATATGTGTATTTTAATGTAGATGGTAAATTTTGAAAATATTTCTGAGCTCAGGAAAGTGATTATATGTTTAATGTCTCATCTAGGTACTGTTCTTCAAAGGATCAAATTCCAAGATATTCTTAAAATTTACAATTAAAATAAATTTAATATATTAAAAATGATTCTGTTTATTAATATAAATAGTTATTTTATTTTATTTTTCACAAGTTTAATTTTGATAATTATTTTAATCCAGAAACAATAACAGAGTAATAAATACTAAAACAGCAAATAATGTGCAAGGTGCGGGATAATATAATGGAAAATTGAGATTTCACTTCTCATTGATATACAAAATATCTTTTTTACCACATATTTTTTCAATTTTTAACTTATTTGTAATCCTCTCTTTATATATATATAATATTCTTGAACCTAATTGAAATCCAATTTGGACATGGAGCCAAATAAATACTTTATATTCATTAAAATTTATTAAAAATATAAAACCGCTTCATATTTCCTGAATTTTATATTTACTAAAATTTATTAAAATTATGAAAATGCATCATATCTTTAAATACTATATTTATAGGAACTTATTAAAGATATGAAAATGCTTCACATTTCTTGATTTTACAAGAGACATACACAAAATTTATAATCTATAAAAGATATTATATGTTTATTACAACACTTGAAATAATGGATTTTGGTTGATCCTATTTTTTAAGAGGTTGTTTCATCTCCATAACTAAATGCATTTGTATAAGATGTGTATTGTTTGTTTCTTCATTCAATGAAAGCCAGGGTTGTGGGGCTCTCACCTGAAGACTGCAAGTTTCATTGAATTTAGTTTTATCTCCTATTTTGAGTTGGTATAGTGAGGGTCGTGAGGTTAGGCACTGAAGCTGATTGGCAAAGTTGTAACAACAAAACTAAAGAAGTGTGTGTGTGAGACAAATGCGCATAGAAGAAGTGTTGTCACTCCGGGAAAGAAAGCCAAGACTTCATTTTTTTTTCACTGTCTTTCGTAGTGAATGTCCAGGAATTTCAAGGGTTGACTCCTATCACTTGGAATACATGTTCATGAGATTGGTTTCTGCATACACATTTTGTATGATTCCAGTTGTGAATAGATGAGCATGGAGTTGTTTACCTTCTGGTAAAGATTTCATATTGGCACAAGCTTGCAATTAAGAAACTCGTGCTTCCAAATCGTCATGGATAGTAATATCGGAAAATTCCATCCCATCCTTGCAGATGAGAATTGTGTCATTGGTTGCAACCATGTTGGTTTTAAGATTACAAATGATGGTGATGTTATCCAAAAAAAACCGCATAACATCATGGAGACATCATAATTTTTGCATTTTGTTAGTAGTTTTTTAATGAACTAATATGACTTTAATTATTGCCATGAAAAGTAATATTGATAGAAGAAGAAGAGATAGGGGTAGAGCTGCAAGTGGATGCAGTATGGTTCCTCTTTCACAAAATACATCCATATCCCCTCCTAGAGATGAAGAGCATGTGTTAGAATAGGAACATATTCATATAAGAGAAGTGTTAAAGATGATGTGAAAAGGTGAACTCAAAAAGAAAAAGCCAAGGTGAACTCAAAAGAAAAAGCCAATATATCAAGCAATCAAGAAGCAAATCCCAAGAAAGAATTACTTCTAATGCAAAAAAGTCTTCTAACCTTAAAGAAATAATTCAAACCTTGGTTAATGACTCAAAAGTAAGAAAATCAAAGAAAATAAACCCAAAACAAATGTTTTTATTTTTCTTCAAAAGATTTAAAGACTAAAAGTTTGAGAAAGTGAAAGCAAGTATCAAATTTAAGACCAACAACAAAAAGAGACTGAAATCTACTAGTCATTAATAATCCCAAAAATTAAAAGACTAATGTGAATAACAGACAAAAACAACTCAAATGATTTGGTTAGGAAGATAAGGAATTCTAGAAATCAGAAATATTTCAGAAAACTAAAATCTCTCACTTACCCAAGAATTGTAAACACTTTTCTCAAACAAGCAATGCAAAGCAAAAAACAAGCCAACTTCAAGAATGTAAAAGGACCAATCAATAAAACTAGGTTCTAAACAAGTTGCAAGAGAAACCAACTGCCCTAACACCACATAATAGACAAGCACGAAACCCAAATTTAAGTACAAAACGCTTCAAAAACTACAAACCCTAGGTTGACATACGCTTTTCACCAAAGAGATGGAGGAAATCGACAACATCAGATAAAAAGATAATTTGAAGCCTCATTCAAGCTAGAAAGAGTCAAGCAGACATGGCCAAACCCTTAGCAAAAGATAGAAATGAAAAAATTCAATTTTTTCAATCTGTACACAACTGTGTAACTCCAAAAACCCATATGTATGCGATTTTTTCTGAAGAAACTAGTGTATACGTGGGTTTCTTTGGAATAAATCACGTATCCATGCTTCTGTATATAACAAAAGAGCGTATAAATGGAAAACTAGGGAAAAATAAAAATACAGTCCTGATCCAAGAGATCAAGCTGACTAACCAGATTGCCTACGAGTCAAAAAGGTTAGAAAAATCGAGAAACAACAAACCAAAATCCATATCAAAGAATTAAAACCCTTCTAGGAAATACTTGATGGTATTCCCCAATGGAGTCACTAATTGTGTTGGCGGGAAAAGTTCCCTAAGGTAAGGGTTGACAACCTCAACATAGCAGAACAAGAAAATAAAAAAGAAGCAGTCAAGCAAGCATGCCAAACATGTGAATTAATAAATGTGAACTTAGAAACTTACTCGAAGGTCCTAAGTTTGATGATGTTCCCATAGGGTCCAAACCCTCTGCTTCCTCCAGAATCGAGTAGGACTTCAAATCAATTCAAAGAAGCATATGCATGATATATAATTCAATGCGCATACATAAAAGATATGCTAGATCATCATATATAAACATACAAATTGCTATTCACGAGACAATAACATATTAGGAACAAGACATGATATTCTTTATTGATAATCAATAATAATTACATGAAAGGTACAACCTGATCCAAGCCAAAGCAGCAATGGAGCCTTCCTTTGAATCCGTCCATGTTAAAATTGGTAATTAGGGCCAAACTCCATGTGGGTCATCTTATTTATGGAAACTAATATTTTTCCTTGATTCCTCTCTTTGAGAGGTGTAGGATTGATCTAACGATCATTCGATTCCGACAAGTATTTATGGAGATATGAATTTATTTGTATTTAATTGACAAATTGTCAAGGTTGGCCAACAACTAAATGTGTGGCACACATGCCCAACATATCATATACATACAAGTGAGGTTGAGTAATTATTCACTTATCTCATCTCATCTTATCTTCTTCTCTCTCACTCTCCTTACTTGATTGGGTTAACAAGGAGCAGCTCTCACGTGGGAGAAGAAGGACATAGCAAGGAAGCAAGGAAGACGCAACAAGGAGGAGGATGCAGGTATGTTCTGTGTTGACTTTCGTTGACCTGGGTGCAGCAAGAAAGGGATGACCGTGTTGACCAGCAAGGGAGACATTTTGTCTATGACCGAGTGTGGGGGGTCTCCTTCAAGCAAGCCGTGATTCTGATTTGCCATCCGAGGACCTGATTTGACCAACAAAGTGACCAATACTGACTGGTTAGGGAAAACCACAGGGCTACCAATTCGTTGACCTGTTTTGACCATTTCTTTTGGATTGTTTTGGGCTACCCTTCATTGTTATTTAAGGCTGAGTTGACCGAGGTTGACTCAAGGTCATTTGTGGACCATTTGATCTACTTTGCAAGTGTTGGTTATAGTTTTTATTACTGTTGTCATTAAAATTACAGATCTATAATTGTACTATTTCTCTCTCTACTGAACTATTGAAGATTAAAGAAGAATTGATCAAAGGGTTTCCCCGCATTAGGGTTTGTCCCTGGCTAGCCATCACATCTGGTGTCTCTTGTCTTGGTTTGTTTTCTGCCGATCTATTAATGTTCTATCTATATTTTACTATATGTTAATGTGATTAATAATCAATGGCTAATAAGACAACATTGAAGTAAACTGCACTAAGCATAGAATATACCATAAATTAACATGGTATCAGAGTTGAAGTGAAGAAAAAGACCAAGCAAGAGCAAGAGCAATCATCGAAGGTTGTTGAAGCAATCTAAAAGACTTCATGGGGTCCTCATCAGACTTCCCCACTGAAGACAAGGTCCACGAGAAGTCTGACTATCATGGATGGAAGACGTCTCTTGATCTGACATTAGAAGAGCAGGAAGTGTTGGACCATGTGAGAGGTAGAATAATTGAGCCTCCATCAAATGCATCAGTTGTTGCTAGGAACAAGTGGACCAGGGGAGAAGTCAAAGCAAAGAAGATCATCCGGGACTCTATCAACAAGTGCCTGGTGGCCTACATTTCCAAAGTGACCACCTCCAAGGAAATCTATGATAGACTGGTAACCCTATTTAAAGTTAGTGATGCAAATCAATTTTTGTTCCTTAGAATAAGCTTAAGGAAATCAAGAAGGGCAAAGATGAAAGTATGCAAGCCTACCTCCTAAGGATCACTGAGGTCAAGAATGATCTCTTATCAATTATGGAAGTCATTCCTGACAGGGAACTCACCATCACAACTCTCGGAGGGCTCCCATCTGAATGGTATATATTCAGAACCACTCTTCTCAACAATAATTTAATCCTAGGATTTGAGGAACTGATGGCGAGATGCATTCAAGAAGAAACAAGGATGGAAGAGTAGGAAATGCTTGCACTTAGAGGCAATCCCGCTGCATTCTCCTCTCATGCCAAAAGGAGAAATAATTTTGGGGCTAAATCTAAGGGAAAGGTTGGACTGAAAAGTGGAAGGAAAGGTAGATGTTACATTTGCAACAAAATTGACCACTATACGAGGGAGTGTCCTGATAAAAAGGACACATCTCATGACAATGATCAAAATCACTCCCAAGGAAATTCCAACAACAATCAAAGGAAGGGAAAATTCAATGGCAAAGGAAAGAGGAATGTCGGAAATCAAGGAAGTGGTCAACCCTCTAAGAAGGCAAGAAACTCCAGGTATGAATCTAACATTGTTAACAATAAGCAAGATGAATATTATCTGATATTGATCCTCTCTACTACTTCTCCTCCAGACTCATTGGGAAATTGGCTTATTGATAGTGGTGCCTCAAGGCACTTCACTGGTTACAAAGAAGCTCTCTCTAATCTAATACAGAAGGAGACCAACCTGGAAATTATTCTTGGAGACAACTCCAAATATCCCACAAAAGGAATAGGGAATGTCTCTCTACAATTGAATTACGGTAATACAATTCATTTGCAAGAAGTACTATATGTACCTGATCTCAGAAAGAACCTAGTGTCCCTTTCAGAAATGGAAGACAAAGGCTAGAAGGTGGCCTTCCTCGATGGCAAGGTACGTGTATGGAAAAAGAATTTCAAAGATGCTTTCACTCTTGGGTTTCAGGTTGACTCTTTATATCAAGTTGGAGGAAGTCCGTTGGGTGTCATGTCTTATGACACATCTCTTCAGTCTGAACTATGGCACCAGGGGTTTGCTCACCTTCATTATAAAGCTCTACCCGATGTGAGAAAAATGGTGATAAGAATGCCTGAGTTTAAAGTACAGCAAGAAGGTGTATGTTTGGGATGTGTTGAAGGAAATCTCAAAAGAGGACCATTCCCCTCAAGCAATAGCAAGACCTCCGATATATTGCAGTTGGTTCACTCCGACATATCTGGTATGATGCATGTGAACTCCTTGGGAGGATATTTATATTAACTCACTTTTAAATATGATTATTCTAGCAAGACTTTCATATACTTCTTGAAAAAGAAGGATGAAGTGTTCTCCTGGTTTCGTCACCTCAAAGCATTGATTGAGAATCAAATCAAAAAGAAGATCAAGATCTTAAGGATTGATAATGGAACTGAATATGAATCCAATGAGTTCCATGACTTTTATAAGGAAACTAGAATTAAGAGGGATACCACAACACCATACACTCCTGAGAAAAATGGTGTGGAGGAAAGGAAAAATCGTACGATTATGGAAGTTGTTCGTTCCATGCTCCATGGTCAAAGGCTTTCGAAGTTTCTGTGGGTCGAAGCTGCAAATACTGCCATATGTGTTCAAAACTGATTCCCTCATCAAGAATTAGATTCCAAGACTCCCAAAGAGATATTCATTGGTAAGAAGCCTGATGTTTCTCATTTTAGATTTTTTGGAAGTCCTGTATATTTTCATGTGCCGAAAGAGAAAAGGAATAAATTGGGTTCATCTAGAAAGAAGGGAATCTCCATGCGCTATAGCGAAAATACTAAGGGCTATAAAATTTATGTGGCTGGTCAAAGGGAAGTTGAGATTAGCCATGATGTCACCTTTGACGAAGATATGGCTCTTAGCAAAGTTGACAATCTTCCTATACTAAGGAAATCTGGAGAAGCTGACACCAGGAAACCAGAGGAAAAGGAAGATGAGACGATGCTCGATGTAGAAGAACCTATGGATCCTATTGATCCCCCTTCGCAAGAGCCTTCCTCTTCTAGGAAGAGGCCTTCATGGCTGAGGGGGACACTTGATGATGACAAAGGACACATTGCACCCAAAGGGACTTTCTGAGAAAGCAAGAAGTTGGCCAGGTATCAGGGATACTTGACCCTCATGAGAACGATCATTCAAAATGAGCCTTCATTGTTCGCAGAAGATGTCAAGAATTAAGTATGGAAGGATGGTATGACTGAGGAATATGATTCCATCATGAGGAACGATGTATTGGATGTGGTACCCATAACCCAGGACAAAGCAATTGTACTATGAAATGGCTTTACAAGATAAAGCATGGAGTTGATGGAAGTGCTGAAAAGTATAAGGCTCGTTTGTCACTCGTGGCTTCTCTTAGAAGGAAGGTATAGCCTATGACGAGATATTTGCAC
Organism: Pinus tabuliformis; assembly: GCA_031772625.1. Lineage (NCBI taxonomy): Eukaryota > Viridiplantae > Streptophyta > Pinopsida > Pinales > Pinaceae > Pinus > Pinus tabuliformis. Next base: position 825,649,224 of record CM062807.1, on the reverse strand, counting down.
CTGTTGCCCAATATACCACCATTCGCTCGATCATAGCCCTTGCTGCTTCGCAAGGATGGAACCTACATCAGGTGGATGTCAAGACAATTTATTTGCATGGTTCGATCAAAGAGGAAGTTTATGTTGAACAACCGAAGGATTTGAGATTCATGATCGGGAATCTCATGTGTGCAGGTTGAAGAAAGCCCTCTATGGGTTGAATCAAGCACCCCAAGCGTGGTATGAGAGGATCGATAGCTACTTGATGAAACTAGGATTCACTAGGAGTGAAGCCGACCCTAACATTTACTTTAAGGTTGAAGATGAAAAACCTCTCATATTGGTGATATACGTTGACAGCCTCTTTCTGACAGGTGCAGACCCTCTCATTCACAAATGTAAGAGGGAGTTGGCTTCTGAGCTTGAGATGAAGGACCTGGGACTGATGTACTATTTCCTAGGACTTGAAGTCTGGTAGAATCTAGGGGAGATTTTCCTATCTCAAGGAAAATATGTGGTGAAGATATTGGAGAGATTCGGTATGGTGGACTATAAGCCCGTGACTACCCCGATGGAGCTTGACTTCAAGAAGTTAAGCAGTAGTGCTGCCGGACTTGTTTTACAAAATGCTATCGAGTATCGTCAACTCATCGAAGAATTGATGTTCTTGGTGAACTCCGGTCTGGATATATGTTTTGCAGTCAACAAGTTGACTCAACATATGGTTGAGACTCACCACACACATTGGATTGGTGCTAAGAAGCTATTGAGATACCTTCGTGGCACAATCACTCATGGGTTGAGATACACTGCCGGAGATGTGAGACTACATGGATATACTGATGCTGATTTGGCAGACAGTGTAGTGGACTGAAAGAGCACTTCTAGGTGTTGTTTCTCTTTGGGATCTGCCTCGATATCTTGGATGAGCAGGAAGCATAAGTCGGTAGCTTTGAGCGCCACTGAGGCAGAGTAAATTGCTCCGAGTGTGGCCTATTGTGAGGCTGTTTGGTTGCGAAAGCTCTTCAATGAGCTGTTTGGATTTACATTGGCTACTACCATGATCGTGTGTGACAACCAGAGTGGGGTTTGTTTATCATAGAATCTCATATTTCATGATCATTCCAAGAATATCGATATCAAGTACCACTATATCTGGGATATGGTGTAGCGGGGAGCAATAAGGCTCCAACATATTGGTACAAATGAGCAGGTTGCCAACATTTTGACGAAGCACCTGGGAAAGGTCAAATTCTTGAATTTTCGAGAACAAATTGGTGTCATTGAGAGACCCACTTATGAGGGTCATGTATGATGCATACATTGAAATCTGGGACCTCCGAGGGGGTTGGGGTACTTCTTGGAGTGACATGCGACCACAGGGCAACTTACCCTCCCCTAGTGGTGCACTATGTACAGGGTGAAAAGTTAAACCTTCCCCCGTGATACCCCGTGGCGACTTAGGGACAAGATGATTAGTTCTCCTATCGAGGCATCCTACCCATGCACTCTGGGACTCATGGGAAGTACCTCTTATCTGATCAATGAGTAGGGAAATGGATTAGGGACCATAGTAGTACTATCGATGGACGCAACATTGTATCTACTGTACTCTGTATGCTAGGATGACCTCGACTAATTTGGGATCAATGAAACTAATCTGGGATCAGTGAGAGTGGTATGACACACTCTCGAGGACTGACTTCAGGTCAGTGGAGGATGGTATGATACATCCTCGATCATTTCTTCTTCTTCATAGTTCAACAAAGCAGAGCAGATCTAAGCAGTGCAGGGCAATGCATTTGATGGCAGAGATAGTACCGACGGTCAGACGAATTAGCAGATCGAGTTCTCCCTAGTTGAGAGGGAGTGTTAAAATTGGAAAATAGGGCCAAACTCCATGTGGGTCATCTTATTTATGGCAGCTGATATTTTTCCTTGATTCCTCTCGTCGAGAGGTGTAGGATTGATCTAACGATCATTCGATTCCGACAAGTATTTATGGATATATGAATTTATTTGTATTTACTTGACAAATTGTCAAGGTCGACCAACAGCTAAATGTGTGGCACACATGCCCAACATATTATATACATACAAGTGAGGTTTTGTAATTATTCACTCATGTCATCTCATATTATCTTCTTCTCTCTCACTCTCCTTACTTGATTGGGTTAACAAGGAGAAGCTCTCATGTGGAAGAAGAAGGACGCAACAAGGAAGCAAGGAAGACATAGCAAGGAGGAAGACGCAGGTCTATTCTGCGTTGAATTTTGTTGACCTGGGTGCAACAAGAAAGGGATGACTGTGTTGACCAGCGAGGGAGGCATTTTGTCTACGACCTAGTGTGGGGAGTCTCCTTCAAGCAAGTCGCAATCCTGATTTGCCATCCGAGGACTTGATTTGACCAACAAAGTGACCAACACTAACTGGTTAGGGCAAACCACAGAGCGGTCAATTCATTGACCTATTTTGACCATTTCTTTTGGGTTGTTTGGGCTACCCTTCATTGTTGTTTAAGGCTGAGTTGACCAAGGATTGACTCAAGGTCATTTGTGGACCATTTTATCTACTTTGCAAGTGTTGGTTAGGGTTTCTATTACTACTGTCATAAAAATTACAGATCTGTACAATTGTACTATTTCTCTCTCTGCTGAACTATTGAGGAATAAAGAAGAATTGAGAAAAGGGTTTCCCAGCATTGGGGTTTGTGCCTGGCTAGCCACCACATCTGGTGTCTCCTGTCTTGGTTCGATTTATGTTGATCTATTAATGTTCAATCTACATTTTACTATATGTTAAGTAAACTGCACTAAGCATAGAACATACCATAAATCAACAGTCCAACCAGAGCGACGAAGACAAACTCTCTAACAAATGGAAGGAGATGCTATAAATATGATGAACATCTCTGTAAAGGAAACCAGGGTTTCCATAGAGACTGGGAGTGCAAGAGGCACGGAAAATCAGACTTGATCTGGGAGAAAAATGGGTATAATGTTGATAGCCCTTTTCTTATGTCCTTATGGCTACCGAAGGTGTGTATATATACCACCCGAAATTAGTTAATTTAGTTGTGCTACGGGCTCTTGTATGTGGCCTCTTGATAAAACCCATGAACCTTGCCCGAAAGATAGCATATTATTTTATTTTTTCATATTTAAAAAGGTATATGCTGGTATGTAGTTATAGAACCTCCATATATACGCGCTTTTGAATAGGCAGAGTCACGTATGGAATTTGAATTTTTTTTTTTAATATAAAATCAATTTTGTGTGGGAAAAGGTTGCCCAAGGCCATACAAGAGCATCAAGTCTACCAGAGTGCTAAATGATGTTATAACATAAGGGCACAAGACTCTTATGGTCCTCCCATAACCTTGGTAAAACCTTGAGACCTAACATTGGTTCATATCTAACTTGTTCATAGTAGCCATGTCTCGCTTGGAGTTAAATGATACCCTTTAGAGGTCATATGTGATGGTTTGAGGACTCATCCATGATGCTTGAGCTTGATAGGAAAGTATTAGCATTGGGAGCTCCTTTTCCCTCCGTTGACTATGGTCAAGAACTCAAGACCAGTGAATACGATGTGCACGGGGCATGCATAAAGGTTAATAAGAATGTTTATACATTTCTATACTACATGCACATTCCTAAAAATTTTAGCAAACATGTACTTCATTACAACAATTTCAAGAATCAACTTCTTAAACTTTCTTTATTCTCTGAATAATTATGAAAATGCAATTTTAAATTTATTAGGTGTACTTGAGACATGTTTGTAGTGGCATTGATTTAAATTTAAATTCATCAGTAAATATAAAATTTCAGTAATATCTTATATACAATATTGATTTGTTGATTTTATAGTGCTTAGTAGACAAGCATGAATTTTTGCATCTAGTAGTTACTTCAAATGATATATGAACATCATTAAGTAATTACACATAGAAATTTCAACTTCTTAGAAAACTTTGGCCTCTTCCTTAGAGTTGCTTCCATGTGTAAGAGAGAGAAAATAATATATGAGTGATGTGTGTTGTGATTGTATCAAGTATCTTTTTATAGCTATATTAGGTTTCCCAAAAGAGACACGTCTCTTTGTAAAATAGATTTAAATTTTTTTGTTTCTTTTAATTTTAACTTAAATTGAATTGAATTTTTACTTCTTTTGATTTTAACTTGTGTAGCTGGGGAATACCTTCAGCAACTACCCAAAAATCAACACTCCCTCTTAGCTAGGGAGGTATTTATCTTGAGTTCCTTAGATGTATCTCTTTGTTGAAATTTTTCATTAAGAATAAGGTTTCTCAACTCACATTATCAACATCATAATTATCTAGTTCAATACACTTCACCTATAACAATCATAGCATCCACTCAGTATCCTTATCCAGGTTAGCACACTTAACCTATGGTACTAGGTACCATCATCCAAGTTAGTACACCTAACCTATGGTACATCATTGGTATATACTAGGTACCATCATCTGAGCTAGTACACCTAACCTATGGTACATCATCAATATGTACTGAGTAACATCATCCAGGCTAACACACCTAGCCTATGGTACAAACACTAGTCACCATGATTTGGTCAGTACGTCAACCCCATGGTGTGTTACACTAAAAAATGTCACCATGGCTCTTTACAGTTGGTATGGCTCTATCAACAGTCATACTACCCTCTTAAGCAAGTCTTATGCCTCTACTATCCATGTCAAACTCCAAGAAAGAGAGAAAGTCTTTATAAATGTGTTTATCTCTGGGTACGCAGGTTCTCTCAACCTTGCCTGCGGGTACGCACCTAATGTTCATGATGTCTGCGTCCAAAGATGCTCTGTATCTAAAGGGGCAGGTGCGTCCCTCTGAAAAGGTTAAAATGTGCAAGTTTTATCTTCAAAAACTTACTTGTGGTCATTTCTAGAGCATTCTAGAAGGTTGTTTGACGTGTATGAAGCGCCTCCAGATGGTTCATGTACCCCTAACAAAGAGGAACTTATCCCATCAATAAGGGAGCTATCCCACCCAAAGAGGGGATTATCCCATTGATGTTGGACCTGAATAACTTCCTTTTGAGCACTATAAATACAGGCATTGGGCCAGAGGGAAGAGGGGGCTGAAAGCTAATAATTCCTAAGGGTAAATGCTGCTGGAATTGGGACCTCTTTGTGAGAACTAGTGAGGAGAGATTGTCATCTTTACTTGTTTCCATTGGGAGGAGGGTGAGCTTTGTCAAAGTAAAGGAAGACTCTTGTGGACCCTGGAAGGAGCTTGCACAACACCAAGGCTCAGGTTGTAATGGTTCCTTTTTTGTTACCTTTAATGCAAATTAGTCCATTCTTCTCAATAACTTGTTGTTTATGGGTAATTTCATGTACTCCTTGGTCTACATGTTGAATATGCTTTGTTTTATGTTATAATCAGGTGCTATTTAATGGTTTGACTGTTGGTGGTTGCAGGTTTTGGAGAAAAGGAGCTCATCCAGATCAACAAAGCTTGGACTTCTACAACAGCGTTTGGACAAAGGTAAGAGTCACGTACTTGATTTCTCATATAATAATGCATGTTTAGAGAAGGATAGTTCTACTTTGTTTTGTTTGTCATTAGAATGTCTTAGACTTCTAGGAAGGTCGGTTGTGTCCGCACTATTGACTGATTCCGTGTGACATGGTGTATGAACTAGTATAGGTTTTCCATCACCATGGTCAAACCTTAGGGAACATCCACATTCCAACTTCATAGGGTTGGCCAAACCCTATAAGACATCCACATATTCACACCATAGGGTTTTCGTCACCATGGTCAAACCTTAAAGGACATCTTCATCCTTACACCATAGTGTTTCCATCAACATGCTAAATCCTAAATGGAATCCATGTCCTAATTCCACAAACCTCATTCCAGGCCATGATGTTATATGTGCTCACTCAATGAGTAACTAAGCCTGATGCTAAAAAGGAACTCACATTTATAGAGTGGTTGGGCCAAAAACAATAAAATGCATCCACTCTTTCTAGTAACCTCTACTAGACCATTCTCCCTAATTCCAATCACAATACTTAACATAGGGAGAATTTCTATCCACTGAACCATTCTTCCTAATTCCGATCAATGTACTTGATACAGGGATAACATCCCTAATTTCAATTTGAGTACATGAGATGGGAAGACTGTTTATCTATGATGTTATCGTATTTATCAACACATTATCCCTAATTTATGGTCAGTGTATTTGACACGAGGATAACCACCCTAACTCCGATCAAAGTACATGAAATAGGGGGAATCCATATCCATGATGCAATATCATCATCACTAACATCATCATCAATATGTACCAAAACCTAAGTTAGCTCTCCTAACTGATGGTACTTACTCAAATAGTCACCTTGATTTGGTGGGTGCCTCACCTCATGGTACTCTAACTATTTCAGGGTTTCCATCCCCCATGGTCAAACCCTAGGTAAACCCATGTCCCAAGTCAAAAGGAGTTTCTCTAGGCCATGATACTTAAGAGTCACCCACTCCACGAGTTTCTGGGCCTTAAAGACTATTCCTTTCAAGAATGTTTGTCCCTCATGCTATATCACCAATAGTCTTGGTCATGCTCATTTTGTCACCAATAGGCCAAGATATAACCCTATTTTCCACCCATCAAAAATCTAGGCCAAGCTCCTGTTATTACCAACAGTCTGATCCATGACCTTGTTGATGTCACATCAATGCTCCCTCTCACTAATAGAGGGGTTCTCCACTAGTCCAAGATTGTATATGAAGTATAAAAAATTTAGTTGAGACAAATTCTTTGCGACGATGTAATCCATCTACTCATCAGCGGAGATATACTAGAGCCTCAACTCTCCCCTTTGTACCATGTCACAAATGTAGTGGTACTTGATCTCAATTTTCTTCGACCTACCATACAACTTTAACTGAAATAAAATATCATGGTTGATTTCAACACCTAGTCAAATGATCCTATGAGAAACTTCTGAAGCCACACTACTTCACAACTCGCCAAACTAGATGCAATATACTCAGTCTCTATAGTGTTGAGTGTGACAGATGCTTGCTACCTGCAAAGCCCAAACTAAAGCAACAACATGATGTGATCTTTTTGTCTTCTAAACTCCTTGCTTAATCCCAACATATGTACTTCATCATTTGAGACATATCTTAATCCATATCTAACTGTACCATGACAATACCTCGACACATGGTGTGTCACATGCCTTAGCTCAACTATAAACTAATGGATCCCTTTATTGTATCCATCACCACAACTACTTTCCAGTCACCCTGCCTAGGTGCTCCCTTTCACACTGAAATAGATCCTACTCTTGCAATCATGGATGCTCCCTCTATCTGTTGCCTCTTAATCACTAAAGCATATATGTTGTTTGGCATGGTCCATTCGTATAAAGGGATAGTTCTTTGAGAGATCTCTCATCTCTAGGAATCAATCTTTTATTCCATCATCTAAAGGATCTTAATAGTATAATTACGTTGAACAAGGAAGTAATGCATCAAATTTAGATCCATCGTCTAAAATTCTAAGGCCATATTCCTCTAACACTGAAGTAAAGATTCATATGGTAATCATGAATACTCCCTCTATCACGGAATAAAATATTCCTTCCATCATCACTTCCTCTATGTCAGAATAAGTCATCTACAAGATTACAATCTCATCAAAACCCAAGGTACCTGACGATTAGAGAAAACGTCTTACAATAGTCTTCTCTGTCTTTCTAGGAGAACCTTCTTTCCATGGATTTTTCTTTGTAATACTCTATGTTGTCATATGTTGCATGCTAGATCTTGTAGATCCACTTGGACGTCACCATTGACTTCCCTTAGGCCTTGGTACAATTTTCACACACATCTCTCTTTCAAACTCTCTAGCCTCATTGTCTACCTCCTCTAAACTAGAAGCTCTTCTAGTCATCTAACATGGTTCTAGATGCCTTGTTCCATTTCTCCCTCTCGAGCACAAATATATCTGGTTGAGTTTGTGTTCCACCTTTGGAGAATCCTTTTATCATGAACTTTTCTTCATTCTTTCTAATGCTTTCATTTTCTACGAGAACCTTGGAAGCCTTCACAATGTACACACAACCTTCATTAAGAGGTCCTTTTAATCTAAGGATTGTAGGGAATTTTCAACTTCCTCTCGATCCTTCCTTCTTTGAGGAAGCACTGAAATCTCATCAAGTTAGAAATGCTCATCCTTGTCATCATCATCAACATGTTTCATTCCTTTCCTTTCGAGCATGAGATAGGGTTTCTTCTTTTAGTGGAAATGATCAATCCTAGGGATTTTTTGATAAACCCTCATGATTTCTTATCTAAGCCTTGTAGCTTTCTAGGGTCTACAAAGTATGAAACCTTCAATTTTAGTTTTACATCTTCTTATAAGTCCAATAGTTTTTGCAATGTGTAGAATTCTCATTTTCATGTCCATTTCCCAAGCATATTTGAGAATTAATAATAATTGTTTCTTGAGCTTTTCAACCCAATAAATCTACACACATCAAGTCCTACAAATGATCCAATTTTATTGAGATAACTTTCAACTTTTAAAGAGAGCTCAACCACTTTTTCATTGTGAGATTATTATCATAATTTTTTTCCTTCATCAAGGTGGGATATAATACAATATCCTGCTTCTGAATCACAAGGAAACACAAAAACTTGAAATATATAAGTCCCTTTAGATTTTTATATATTCTTACAAGGTTTGATCGTTTTGATTGAGTATTTATTCAAGCTTTCTTCATTGAACTGCAGATCCAAACTTATCTTGTTAATGCAAGACATATCACTATAGTATATGAAATTATAGAATTTGCATCTTCTAATCATTTCTTTTAACATTCACATAGGCTGCACATACCATTATATACCACGATGTTTAAGATGGTACAAATCAACAACTTCCCTTGAAGGATTCTTAAAGGATTTATTTATAGCTGCATACAATTTGTAGATCATTGACATGGTCCTCTAATGTACTTTTCATTCTTCTAGATTTTGATACTAAACATTACTATATCAAAATATTATGATGAAAGTCTTTATACTTTTGATAGAGCTTGTCCTATGATGATACGAGATGATCTAGAAATACTTCAAACAAGATTGTAGTGATGATGCATAACTCTCATTCCAATTATTCAAAAAGTCATCGATCTTTAAACTTATTTATCACATTATAGTATGTTATACATGGAAACATTTATCAATCTAGCAAGCAAGCAATATGTCAAGTTGAAATATGTTCAATCTATTCACCTCTTTAATGTCAATGCCACTTAATGTTTATGAAATAGGGTGTTCACCAATCTTGTTTGAGGAAACTAATTTCAAAATACATATGCTTGAATCATAGACTTTCAATTATTCCTTATTCCATATTGACATATATAGTAATAATTTATGGAATTATTTGCATTCTTTATATTTTTCTAATTAGACATATTTACCATGAATTACTGTCCACCATAATTTATGGAATTTTCTTTGCATTATTTATATTTTGGTAGTTAGACATATTTATCATGAATTATTACACACCATAATTTATGGAATTCTTTTCATTCTTTAGGTAGGAGTAAAAAATATATATGTTGTAATTAATTCCAATGATATATGAACATCATTAAGTAATTACACACAAAAAATTCAACTTCTTAGAAAATTTTAGCATCTTCTTCTTAGAAATCTTTGGCATCTTCTTCTTAGAAATCTTTGGCATCTTCCTTAGATATGCTTCCACTTGCTTGAGAGAATAATATGTGAGTGATGTGTATGTTATGATTGTATCAAGTCTCTTTTTATAGTGACATTAGGTTGCCTTTGTAAATTAAATTTTAAATTAATTTTCTTTCTTTTAATTTTAACTTAAATTAAATTTCTTTTTTCTTTCTTTTGATTTTGACTTGTGTAGTTGAGGAAAACATCCCGCAACTACCCAAAAATCAACATTGATTTAGTAAATAATTTTTTTTTATATATAATAATAATTGAGTAAAAAAAATAAAAGAGTAAATTGTTAGATCCTTTATTTCTATAAAACATTTCTTTCCTCTACTGTGAGCCCTCGCCTACAAAAACCCTATCTTCCCTAATGGCCACCACAGAGGGAGCCCCTCACAGTCTCCCCCCTGCTCCCCCTCCTCCTCTGCAATCAACTCCATCACCTATGGAAGAAGCATCTTCCTTTCAAGCATTGGTGGCCTCACTGCCAAAGCATATCAAGATTGTAGAAACGAAGTTGAGATTCATCAAAATAAATGATGAGATCTGTGATATTTATCTATAGATTGGAGCTCGAAGAACTTCCATGACATACTATGATAGAGAGTTGATAATAAAATTCATAGGTATGTGGTCATCCCCAAGATCCATGGAAATATGGATAGAAAAACAATGGAGGTCAATGATGAAAGGAAATATTGCCCTATATGAAGTATGAAATGGTTTTTTTGTATTCTTATTTGAGTTAAAAGAGGATAGGTATGTGGTTTTTCATAATGGGTTATATTTCTTCGACTTGTGGGGAATTTATTTCAACAAATGGACGTTGGATTTTGGATTTTAACCTAGATGAGGATGTCCCAACAACAATCATGGTCTGGGTTAAGCTAGCAAGGCTCCCAATGTCCTGTTGGAGAGAAAGTTGTATTAGGTAAATTGAAAATGGAGTAGGTCGCAACATTGATAAGGTAGATCCCAGAGGTTCCCAATTTTCTTGTGCCAAAATATTGGTGGAGGTAGATCTCAAAAATGGGGCACCTGCAGAAATAAATCTAACCCTAGGATACTGGAAGCATTGACAGATCATGGATTACAAGAAGATCGCCTTGAAATGTCGATATTGTCATGAGTATGGTCACTTCACTCATGACTCTAGTAAGATTACAAGAAATAAGGGATCAGATCCATCTGCTTCTCCAAAGGATCAATGGCAGACACAGAATAAAAGTGGAAAAGGAAAAAATGCTATTGTAAAACCCCAACCTAAACAAAGAAACAATGTGGCTTCTTCCTCATCAAACCCTTTCAACACTAATAAACCAAAATGAGGAAGGTGTTAGTGAGCCAACAGTTGCAGAAGAAAATGAAGAGAAAGGGAATGAAGAGGAGAACGAGGAAGTTGAAGAAGGGGAGATTAATGAAGGAAGCCCTCCTTAGGCATCAGATCTGCCCAAGGAAAACTTTAGGGGCTAATATTCGCAAGTGGTCTTATTTTCCATTTTTTCTAAAAATGATTCGCCCAAATTTTATAGTACAAAATTACTTTACCTCAAAAATTGTCAAAAGTTTATATAAATTAATATAAAATCATTAGATATCTAAATATTTTAACAAAAATATTACCAAATATTTTATAATTTTCATATTATTGACAAGGAATATTCGCCAAGCATTAGGGGAACTTTGAGAACTAAAATGGGCCTCCTAAGAAAAATTTACAACCAAAATAGACTTTATTAGAACCAATAGGATTCAAGATGATGATGTCAACCATGGGGAATGATTCACCATTTTTGGAGTAAAAATGTAAAAAGATTAAGAAATTATAAAATAATAAAACTACTTTTTCAACTTATCTCCCTAAAGTTTTACTCACATTTCGAGTGGGAGTACTTGTTAGATGAAATATTTAATTCCTCATCCAAGGAGTACCCACGTTGCATATTTTCGATGGACAATCACATTTTTCATGTATTTCTCATTTTTTGTGTAGTAGGGTCCATCAAAAGTATGCAACATGGGTATTCCTTGGATGAGGAACCAAATTTTACATCCAACAAGTGTTTCCACTCAAAATTTGAGTAAACGCATAGGGATATAGGTTGAAAATACGAGTTGATTTTTTTTTTTCCTTTTTTCCCTCTAAAGTTTGATGATGTAATCTAATATTATTTTATTATTTCCACTATTACTTATAATTTCCTTGGGAAGCCCATTTTGGACCTCAAAACTCCCCTAATTGTTTCGAAACTTTAATATAAAATTCCATCCATTAAGTTTTCCCTAGATCCACCAAGATTGGTTTCCCCAAAACAGGTCCACTCCAAGCCCCACGCAACCTAGAATGCCTTCAAAATATCACAGTGTCAGTGTTGCAGAAGAAATAGATGGAGTGATCACGCCCCATATGGCCCAAAATTTATTATGGGTTGATGAAGGCAGCATCCATGAAACAAAAAGCACTAAAAGAAATCAGGATGGCTACAAAGGAAATCGTTCGAGAAGGAGAAGAAGAACAAACATGAAACTGGGTAGCAAACCAATAATTTTAGATATTACTAAAGGAAAATGGGGTAAAGGAACAAATGGACCAGATGGTGGAGGGCCACAAAACCCTACATCCAAATGAAAGTACTATCATGGAATGTAAGGGGCTTGGGGAGTCTCGTAAAATCCTTGGTAGTAAAATATCTTGTTACACAGGAAAATCCATGGTTGTTTTTTATTCAAGAAACAAAGTTGGAAGAAAAGGAAGTGCTAAAGACGATGGAAATGATATGAAAAGGAAGTGTTGGAATAACCTGAAGCTCAAGAAGTGCATCAGGGGGATTATGTACCTTATGGATGGAGAAACATTTATCTTATATCGATAGTATTAAAACTCAAGATTGGATAATGGTCCTCTTGGAATCTAAGGAAACAAGAGATCACATCCCTGTGATAAAAGTTTATGCCTTATTTTTCTACAGTCAGAAGATAGATTTTTGGGACTGTATGGATGAAATCAAGAACAAAGTACTGTAGCAAAATGATATGATCGAGGGCGACTTCAATACGATTTTCAGTATGGATGAAAAAAGAGGAGCAATCATAGTAGGAGACACATGCCTAGAACGAATGGAGGACGTAATAATTGAATGGTATATGTTTGATGTAGTTCCAAAAGTTTCAAAATATACATGGACTAACCATTGAATAAGGGATAATCACAACATTGCTTGATTAGAAAGATTCTTAGTTCATAACTGGTGGATTTTAATAGGATTAGAGTTCTTGTCATTCATTAAATCCCAAGGTGAATATGACCATCATCCAATCATGCTGCAAATGGAGAAAATAGAAAATTTGGGCCCAATCCCCTTCATATTTAGCCCAATGTTGATTCAAGAGGAAGGAGTGGTGGATTCAATAAAGAAAGTATGGCTTTCAATAGTAAGGGGCTCATCGGCCTAAGTATGGGAAAGAAAAAATTTCTCAGTCAAAGAAGCCCTCCAAAAATCACTGAAGGAAAAGTTCAAACCTCTTGGGTAGTCAAGAAGAGAGATAGTGAGCCAGCTTGAAGAGCATCACAGGTCGATGGAATTAGTAAAGGTGGAAGAGGAGCATCTAAAAAAAGAGATCTAACCAACAAGATATTCTCAGCAAGCACGAAAGAGGAATAATTATGGTAGCTTAAGTCAAGAAGTTTATGATTGAAGGTTGGAGACTTGAATACCATCTTCTTCCATAAGCAAGCTCGGGTTCGAGAAATAATAAATTGAGTCAAGGACATCAAGGTGGAGGCCTATAATCATTTTTATTCCTTGTATAGTGTTGATTCAATCCCTATGGACCATGAAAATGAATTCTTCTATGTTATCCCTAGGTACTTACTCATTATGTTAGTGTGAAAATTCTTGTAAGGTGTACCAAAAATACTTCACTTAATTCACGAGGTGAAAAGTGACCCTAACAACAAGTTGATGGTTGTTGTCATCTTAGATCTGCAACACAAATAGAAAACCTACAATAAAAGAAGAAAAGATCCAAAACAAAAAGCAACAATATAAAGTATCCAGTATAAAAACCCAACTGGAAAAACTATTTTAAATGAATAAATCTTTTATTGATAACACCTGGCAGAGGAGATCTATAGATTGTTCTATAATTCCCCCTCCGTGGGATGGGTCCTTTGATATCCTTGATGCTTCAGAAACTGATTCTCTCTCTCAATATGTGAAAAACCCAAAAAAAAAGTGGAGAACTCAAATTGGGAGCTCAATAAAAATGATGATAATGTTGATGATGATTATGATCATGGTGAAGAATGAATGAAAAACGCTCCTTTTTATTGCAAAGTATGCAGTTAATCTCGAAAAGGGAGAATAATAAATTATTTTTAACCAAATTCAGATCTAACTGCCTAGAATACTTTATTATATTTATTCGAGAGGGAAAAGATATTTAAAATGGTTAACTACCTTTATTTAGAAATAATTAAAAACTAAAATGACTGATTAATTATTTTGTGAGAATTAACAATGGTGTGAAATCAAAATAATTATTAAATAGTGATTTAAAAATTATTCTATTAACAAAAATAAGAAAATTTAAATAAATAGTGATTTATTTAAATATCCTAATGGATTTAGTCAAATCTGACAAGGGATAATTATTAAATAATGATTTAATAATCATTCCTAGAGAAAATTAAATAAATAATGATTTATCTAATTATTCTCAGGGTTTTTTTATTTAAATCCGAAAATAATTCAATAAAACTGGTTTACTAAATTATTTTCCACAGTGAAAGTGATTTTACTATGGTAAAATTAAATGTACATGGTGTATTTCAATCCACCTAGTTAGAAATGGCTAGGTGATCATTTTTTCTTGATAACACATTAGGAGAATATGGATCTAATCAAGCCGATAGAAGAAGAATAAGTGTTGGAAGTAATCTAGGCATTATGCCTAGACAAAGCTCCCGACCTTGATGGATTCACAATTAGTTTTTATTGATCCTTCTAGTTCCTGATAAAAAAAGATCTCCTTCGAATGTTAAATAACTCTATAATGAAAAATAAACTACGTGGCACTATAAATTCCTATTTTCTCATTCAAATCCTATTAATTACTATGTTTTCATCGTATTTCCTTATGTTATGAAATATACAATATTTTAACAAAGTTGATGGCAAATCACTTGAAGAAATGGCTTCCCTCCTTCATTGTTGAGAATCAAGGAGGATTTATGCAGCAAAGGAATTTATTAAACAACATTGTTCTAGTGCAAGAGGCAATTTATTCAAGTAAAGAAGTAAGGGAAGAAGGAATGGCAATAAAACTTGACGTGGCCAATGCCTTCAACATAGTAAATCGCTCCTTTCGTTTTCTCATTCTTGAGAAGTTGGGATTTTGTCAAGATTTTATTCAATGGATTTGAGCATGTATTGGTGCCCCTTAGATAGCACCGCTTGTCAATGGAAGGTCCATCCCTTTCTTCTCTACATCATTAGGTTTGAGGCAGGGTTGTCCCCTTCTCTCCAATATATTATAATGGCAAAAAGTTTCATCAGAAACATGGAGCAACAAGGAATGAAGGATGTCTTTCATGCTTGAGCATAGTAAGGAATGTTAAAGAAATAAATCATTCACAATTTATGAATGATACATTATTGCTTGGTGGGGCCTCAAAAAGTATAGAAAAAAGGTTTAAAAAGATTTTGGTTTCTTACTTATTTCTATCTGGAGGGCTAGTTAGTAAAATAAAGAGTTAGTTGTATGGATGGAACTAATATGAAGCCGTTTTGTAGGAGATCTCATGAATTTTTGGTTTCCCTGTGGCCAGGAATTGGAATTCATTCTCATATTTAGGTATCCCAATATCATTGGGATTGATGAGTGGTGAAGATTAGGAGTCAATCATCCAAAAGATCAAGAAAATAATCTTCTCATGGGGTGAACAATGGTTGAATGTGGCAGGAAAAATATTCCTCATCAAATCAGCTTTATCCTCACTCCCAGTATATATTGGATTTGATTTGTTAGCCCCAAAAGGAATCTCTCAACAAATAAGCAGTATGATTCAAAAGTTTTTACGGCAAGGTTAGAAGGGGAATAAGAACACGGGGCTTCACTGAGGGAGAAATACCATATCACGTGCATTCATATTGGGGGATATTTATTGAGGAAAAAATGACATAATATATTGGGGGATATATAGGGGGTAAAGGGTTTTTATATAGGTAGGTATAAAAAATGGAGCTCAAATTTAATGAAAAAACATAAAGGGTTATAAAAAATGTTACTAAAAAAATGGATACCTACAATATCTTATGAAAGTAGGGGTTTTTTAAATTGGGAAGGTGTATTGGGTTCATAGTAGTAGGGGGTTAATTAATGTTATTTTTAGAGGTATCTTCCAATAATTAGTCAAATTAAGGGTATAGTTTAATATGCCACAAACGCACATGATATGTCAGAGGTTCATTGAGTGAATCCCCCATGAATGAGAAACACTTTCATTTAGTCAATTGGAATATGGTGAGGCTTCCAAAAAAATATGGAGGGTTGCTGATAAAAGTTCCAAAATATATGAATTTGGAATTAGGAGCAAAGGTAGTATGGAGACTTCTTTTTGAATCCAAAGAGTGGTGGAAGCTTTTGTTTCTACAAAAATACTTTCAAAAAGTTAGACTTCTCATACTGGAGGATGAATCCTGGGAGTCTAGTGGCTCCAAAATTTGTAAGTTTTATAAAGCAACAACTCTAATCATTTTGCAGTGTTTGTGATGGAAATCAGGTAATGGAAGGTGCATCCAATCATGGAAGGATCAGATTCCATCCTCCACATATATTTGCGATTAAACTAATTGTTGAGATCTGACAATCTAGCTGGAGGAGAATGGAATACAAAGGCTAGCAAATATTTCAGAATGGGTTCATGAAGGTTCATGGATAGCATGGTAGCGTCCTAACTTTCTGACTCATTTATCTACTCAATGGAAGGCTTTGACCAAATTTCTAACAACTCCAGGTTAAAAGATACTGTAATAAAGTTAATAAAGGTAAAAATAACACCATGGTCATGGGACACTATTCCAAGCTGAATGTTGGGCAAAGTATCCTAGTGGGAATCACTTGTTGTTTATTATGGCTAAAGGGAAATTGGAAAGGATTTGAAAATGAAAAAAGGCATTGTTGGTATTTTATTTATGAAAATAAAGGAAATTAGGAGAATAAGAAGGTGAAATGTCACATGTTTCATTTGAGGAGGAAATTGAAGGAAAATAGAGGAAAAACAAAGAAATTAGAGGCATTAATAATAAAAAGGATTCAGAGCATCAATTTATAGCCTTTTTTCAGTTTTGTTTTAGAATTACTCTTAGAGAGGAGAAGAGCACCAAGAGGAGAAGGAAAGCAAGCAAGTAAAGGAAGGACAAGGAAAACAAAGGAAAGAAAAGAAAAGAAAGGATCAAGCAAATAAAGGTTGAATCAAGTGGCTTCAATGGGAATACTTGCAGGTAACACGTTGCATGTATGATTTCCTAGCTAGTTTTAACATGCATGGTATATGCATGTGTGTATTTGGTTCATTTGTTGTCATTGGCATGGGTTTTGTTGGGTTTCAATAGTTGTTTTAGCCTTTCCTTTCCATTTATGAATAGCCATGGTGTGATGAGATTCATTCTTGGTTGAGATTTGGATTTCTGGAAGGTTTTGAATCTGGGTGAGGTGGTCTAAGGAAAATCCTAAGGGTTGTGGGTGGAGATGGTTTTCTTTGAGAAGCCATCAACAAGTGGGTAGAGACAGAAAATTTCGTCAAGGGATGGTGAAGTAATTCTGAGGCATCTAATCCCTGTTTGGTTTTGTGATCTTGGGACTCGTTTAGGTGAGATCACGGTACTATGAGGGTGGAGGTGGTTTAACCTCTGGATTCCCTTGGTTGTTTATGGATTGGTTTATCCCATGAGATCCCACATTCATGCTTGGAATATGGCATGGGTGTGATTGGCTGAAAGAAATATTTTCTTCAACCCAATCTATGGTTGGGTGGTATGTGGAAGTCCCTGATTTGGTTTCCTTTTGCTTATGTCAATAAGAGCTAAGTTCCTCTCGTATTTCATGAGTAAATTTACTAGTTATTATGTGGCTTTAATGGTTTTGTATCATTGTTATTTATCCAGTTATATGCTGGTTATAAGCATGGTTTTATGACATATTCAAGTTACGTCTCTTATCATGTTTTATTGATAAATGAATGCTTAATGAATATATGACCTAATATATGTTTTTTCATATATTTAGAGAGGGAATTAGTCCTTAGTAAACCTCGGATAAGTTTCATATCCCTATGTTCAGATATGCATTCATGACCTATAAATATCATGTTCTCAATGTGTTTGACAGACTGATTGTCATGGTTAGACAAGGATAGGTCAAGTCTTTGATTAAGTTTTATGTGAGATTCTTTTTCTCTATGTTATTTATCATTTCTCGGAGTTTCATTAAGTTCTGGGTAGAGGTTTGGATCCTAGCCTTGAAAAATTGGCTCAGATCTCAAGGTCACTCGCATAGATCTGAGTGAAAAATACTGCAGTTGCTGGGAAGTAGGCTTGTGGGAGCGACTGTGGTAGGCTCCAGTATTGTAGCAATAATGCTGCAACTCCTGGGACTCCCTTCTTTACTTTTATCAACCTAGTAGTTCGTAACAAACTTGGAAGCAACGGTGCTATATGCACAAGTACTAGCTCTTGCAGCAGGCTGTCACTTGATCAGCTGGCACAAGTCCGCTAGGAGCTTAAGCCAACTTCTATGAGATCTTAGAAGAAGCTTTTAACTATGATGGATGAAAGCTAACTCAAAGGAGGCTAATCTACTTTCAGAAAGGAGTCGAAAGCTTAAAGGGAATGCAACACCCTAGCAAACCCTAGTTTTACCGACTAACCCTACTGGTACAAGGAAAAGGATGAAAGCTACAAAAAGAGATGCCATTGAATCTTGGGAAGGTTAAGTGCATGTGTCTAGGCTATCCCTGAAGTGAAATCTGAAAAGGAACATCTTTTTGTATTTTTGAATAATCTTGTAGAATTACTTTGCATGTGTTTTGACTACTGTTGACTGTGCAGAGGTTAGTTGATGAATGGAACTGGTGAGGTGCTTGTAGGAGGTTGGGAAGGTGAGAAGAGGGCCTAAGGGGTCCCTAGCACCCTTCCAGAGAGTTTCACAGTGTTCGGATCTCAGGAAACCGCTTTCGTGAGCTTCTACAGGAAGTCTGCAGGGGTTCTACAGGATGTTCTGTAGCTTCTATAGGATGTTTCGAAAGGGAATGTTGAAGGGCTGATGGTGGAAGAAAGGTGGAGAAGTGGAGATGGAGGTTGGATGAGGATGCGGAGGGGTATAGGACTGGCAAATGAAGCTGCAGAGCGATGAATATGGTTGGATTTTTTCAAGGATGGCGAGAGAGCAAAGTTGCACGAAGGTATGGAAATTAGGGCAAGGTGAGAAAGTGTGGAAAATGAAGGGCAAGGATTTGTGTCAGGGGATGGAACAGGTTGCATTGATGGAGCAAGGGTAGGCAGGGAGTTTTCACAGGTGATCTGCACACTTTTTCCAAAACTGACCGAACAAAGACCATGCAAACCAAATATCCAGCTATTCTGTCCTAATTTGACCTAGACATCAGCAAAAATAATGAACAGAAGTTTATTGGCAGAAAATCATGTGAAATAGATATGAAAACTAAGAAATAATGGATCTGAGCATGTAATCACAACTAGTATTGACTTTTGCAACTGAGAATCTAACACTAGCAATTGCATGATGAAGCAAAAACAATGTTTTTGTGGCGGCAAGGACACCTTGGTCTCAGCTCATGGTCCCACGGAGGAAGAGGTGAGATCAGGGGTGCTTAATATCATTTTTCAAAGATCTTCTCTGTTATCAACCTATCAAATCAATCTGACCATGAAAAGCCTTTCTAATCATCAACAATGACCTAGGTAACCAAGCAAGAGTTTAATCTACTTAGCAGAAATTATTTTATGAAGACATCAAAAACATATAAAAGTACACAGAGGAGGTCCTGGCACATGGGTTGGGCCCAACCCCAAGAGCTACAGGCTCCTAAGAAGAAGCTCAGAACTGATGCCAAATGAAACTAATTTCCATTACTAAAAAATAACCATGTCACAAAAAGGTTTTACAGCAGAAGCTCCAAAATGAGCTGAGAAACTAAGCAGCACTAAAGTACGAAATACAAATGTTCCAAAAGTAAACTATGAAGGCTAGAAGTCTTCCTATTTATGCACTACAAAGACCTCCAACAGTCCTCCTTAATTCAAGGGGTTTGGCTGCTCAAAACTGCAAGTACTCGACCACTTCACAAAAGCTGCTCGGTTGCCCTTGGGAATCAACTTTGGTGAGTTGCTGAACTCCGAGCTGATGGTGGAGAACTTGAGGAAGAGGCCATTTAGTGCAGGAGTTACCCTTCCTATGAATCCTCAGCCATGTCCCCTCGTATGGATGTCAAATGGCTCATAAATGCTTGACCTTGGTCCAAAAGTTGTCCAAAAATCTGCAATAAACAAATATTAGTATTCATGGTCAAGTGACTATTCTCATTCATTCAATTAACATAAATATACCCAAAAACATGCATAAAATATGAAGAATGGTGGATTAATGGAGAGAAATAGGCAAAACGAGCCTAATAAGTTACCCATTTTTGGGGCTCATCATCACCCCCCTGCTAAATGGGTTGCTCATCCTCTGAGCAACTAATCCAGCTCATCATCTTTGATTGCTTTGACTACCTCTCTCACATCCCAGGCCTCCGAGGTGATGTCTTCTTCACGGTCATGAAATCTTGCTTTTCTTTCCACTTCCTCCCACTGCCTGTGTTCCTCTTCTTCTTTGACTCCTTCCAGCAGCCCTATAAGCAAGGGAGGACTGAACTTTAGGCCGATCCATTTGGCCTGCAGATTCTTCATTGACTGTTTATAGAGGGCTACTCTTCTACCAGTGCAAAGAAAAGTGGCACTGCGAATTTCTGGGGAATTATCTTCCCAGCTTCTAACAGGTTATAATAGGAGCCCAAGCTAGGCTGAGGGCTTGGTTCCAATATTTTTTCATCATTTTCTTCTTCTTGTGATGGTTTAGCTGCCTTCTCCTCCAGTTTCTTGGTCTCTTTAAGCTTAGCCAGAGTTTCCTATAGAACTGTCTCAGCTTCCTGTAGAGCTGTCTTTGAGTCCATCATCCTAATTCTCTCTCTCCAGGTGGATGTTTTTGGGCTTCCTCATTCATAGGTGATGGATATCTTTGGAGGAGACTCCTCTTTTTGTTTAGTTGTGGTGTCCTCAATGATAATTGGCTCTTTTGACTGTGGCTGGGGTCTGCCCACTTTGATCCATGTGCTCCTCCTTGCTTTAAAGTACATGGAGGTTTGCCTCTTTCGATTCCATTTTTGTTTTGGGGATGTGCTTAAGGCAGAAAGCATAGCTGCTGCCTCCCTGACCAATATCTCAGGTGATTTCTCCTCTTGCTACTCTTTTTCCGTACTTCTTGTAGAAATCCCTGTGTCCACAGTTTCTGTCTGTTTTGCTAGATGTGTCTTTCCTTTTTGTTTTTGTGTGTCTGCTTTGGCTGTGACACCTTTCATTTGGACTTTTTCAGCCCTCTCTGCTCTACTCTGCATTCTCTTTTCCCTGGGTGTTTGTGCTGTTGTTTCTCCTGCTGTTTTAGTCTCAACAATCTGGCCCTTTCCCCCTTTTTTTTTATCCCTTTTATGCTTGACTGTCCCGTGTTCCTTCACCAGTGGTTTTCTCTCTTGCTTCAATGTGTTCTCCTTCTTCACTACTGGATGAGGTGATATCTTCGGCCAAAATTCTAATATCGTCATCCTGGGACATGTTTCGGAAAATTTCCCAAGAGATGGGTACAATGTAGGTGTGCAGGGCATCTTCCACTAGTAGTTTGATGAGCCCATGATGGGCCAACTGATTTGGGGTCCCTTCATTTAATTTCGTACCACATTCAATTAGTGACTGAAGAAGAAAATAGAGGATGCTCAGCTTCTTCTCCAGAGGTAAATCAATTCCATGTCTTAGTTCACACAACAGCCTGCTGGGGTCCGAGGGTTATTTCCTTATGAACCCCCCTGGCATGGTGAGAGTGCTCTGTTTTATGCTCTGATCAGAAAAGGGAATGCTATTTATGGATTTCCCCCCTTGAACTTCAAGAAGGGATTTCTCGGGTGTTCAATTATCAATTAGCACCAATTCCCTGGTTTTAAGGTTGTTGTTGCCCAGAACTCGGTTGTCCGTTTATGAAAGGAAGAATTGGGTTTCCACAGACAGAGTACAAAGCTCAATTTTTCTTCTCAGCATACATACAAAAATGCAAATTCAAAATTCTTCATACACAGGCTGGCCCTCACAGTTGCATATCTTCCCTCCAGGAGAATTTTTAAAGTACGAAACATGGAGGAGAATCTTGATGCAGAAACAACTGAGAAATTCCATGCAATACACAGGAAAACTGCTATTTCCAACTCACAGGCAGATTTTTCTCTGATTCCCCAATCTAAGATAGTTCAATTCACCACCTTTTCGAAACATACGATGCATGGAAGAGTGTTTCGAGCCTACCTTGCTTGGAAATCCAAATTCGATGAAGAAAAATCCCAGGTTTTGCTGTGAAGTATTTCCTGTAGAGCTCTTCCTGTAGAAGACCTGTCGGTTTCTGTAGAATGTCATTGTGCCTCTGAGCAAGCCCGGTACGTGGGAGATTTTTTAAAACAGGCCGAAAAACCGATGGAGGACGATGGATAACAGTTTTTTGGAAGCGGAGGACGTGTACTTTGGCCGAGGACGTTGCAAGTGAAAATGAACAAAAGGTGGTGTGAGTCTCAACCGAGCATCTTTTAACTGCGGCGTAATTCGTGGTGAGGGGATGAGGTGGCCAGATCGAACCGTTGATCCAATGTCATGGCCATAATTTCTCTGCGTGTTTCTGACCACCATCACCTCCCCTCTGCCGTTAACTGCCGCCACGACCGCCAGTCCTGACGATTTCTCCCTAAATGGACACTCCACACGTGTTGGCTACACATCTCGTCAGCAATTTTGAACGTAACTGAGCTTATTCGGATCCCACGAAGCTATGTAACTGGCTGAGGGTGGCCAGTTGACTGGCCACTGATCCCATTCAACCCAAACCATTTCCATAGGTATGCAGCTTTTAAAATATAGTTTATGCAATTGACGAATGAGTTTAGACACTTATCTGCGTGGTCATGGCCGCGTTATGCAGACTTCAGATTTTGGAGCCATTCCTTCGTTCACTGCTGCCTCGTGCACGGGTGTTAGAACCCATTCCTTCATTCATTGATGTTGTATGCACAGGTTTCAGAACCCAATCCTTCGATTGTTATCGCTGCATGCACAGGTTTTGCTTGGTTTCGGCTGCCGAGGATATTTTCACGTTCAAGAGGAGCCCTTTGCATGTTCCCTTTGTCATTTTCGGTTGTCCCTATCTCCAGAGTATGTCTTCCAGAGGGATCAGCTACTACAAGATTCCTGTAGGATGTCCTGTAGCTGCTTCTCCTCCTGGGATGCAAGCTAAAGGAGCAGGGCTATACTGCTGACGAGGGATTCGACTGATGAAGCTTCCAGATGGAGATTGATAGGTAGGGTGAGCGAGACATTACTACTTGATTTGTCACTAAAAATTCTTGCTGGCAATCTGAGGAAAAGAGGTTTTCTTGTGTGACTGCGTAGGAAAAAATAACCAGGTGGGTGCAATGGAGGTGTAAAGAGATGAAACAGGGTGACATATGGTGATGGATGTAAACAGGGGTGGTTGCAGGCCTAACAAGCAGATTCCAACCTTCGAATTCCCCTCCAAGATCGATTTTGGCTTGTATGAAGGTTCTACAGGATCTTTCCTGTAGAAGACATAGACTTCCTGTAGAAGATACAGAGCTTCTTGTAGAAGGTGAAATCTGAACCCGAAGGTGATCAAATCCTAGGAAAGGCGAGTGGTCATGGAGGAAGTGTCTGTGAGGGATGCTTGTAGCCTGGTGCTGACCTCCGTCCTTTGCGCGATCCTCTCAACCTACAATATCTTGCCCTGCAACCTACAATTATTCCACAGAGATTAGGCCTGTTTTTTTTTTTTTGTGTGAGGTAGCTGGGGCACCTCCATGAGATTTTCACCCTCACTGTCTACCCCGGGTGCTTCTAAGAAGTTTTCACCCAAGGATCTTTTTATTCCATTTTTTTTTTTTTTGATGCTCAAGGTGTGGGTGGAGTAGAGACAAGGCCCTGCTCCACTACCAGCACTAATTTGTCCAAAGTTTCAATGAAATCCTGCCTTGAAAGGGGTTTCCTGTAGATTTTCAATAAATGCCCATTGACGAGCATGGGGATGGATTCTGCATCAATGGTCCTGATAAGGACTGAACCATTGTCATTGCATTTCTCCACTGTACATGGTCCTAACCACCTTGTCCTCAGCTTCCCTTTGAAATCCTTATATCTTGAGTCATACAAAAATTCCCAATCCCCTGGCTAGAATTGCTTTTTGTTAAGGTGTCGGTCATGCCATATCTTTCTCTGGAGTTGAACTTCTTCTGAGTGGAGGAGGGCTTGCATTCTTTTTTCATCTAATCCATTCAGTTGCAGTAATATTTCCCGTTGCACATGGCTAAGATCTAGGTACAGCTGAGCTGGCACCCTCAATGTGTTGTACTCGAATTCTATGGACAACAGAGCCTTCTTCCCGTAGACCAGCTCATAAGGTGTGAAACCTATTGTAGTTTCCCAAGTGGTGTTGTACGCCCAGGTGGCCTCAACCAAGCGATCTGCCCAATCCTTTCTGCTGTTGTTCATCACTTTAGTCAAAATCTCTTCCAACTCTCTATTAGTGACTTCCACCTGGCCATTTTCTTGCAGATGATAAGGGGTGGAAGTTCTGTGCTTGATCTTGTGATGAGCGAGCAGGTCTTCAATCAGGTTAGAGGTGAACTGACTTCCTTGATCGGTGACTAATTCTCTTAGGTAGCCAAATTTGTAGAAGATATTTTCCCTTAAAAACCCAGCCACTTTTTCTTCCGTCGCTGCCTTGATTGCCTTTGTTTCTGCCCACTTTGTTAGGTAGTCTGTGCACACAATGATGTAAGACCTTTGCTTTGAGGTAGGGTTGATAGGACCCACAAAATCCATGCCCCACTTCTCAAATGGCTCGAAGGTCACTTGAGGTTGGAGGGGCATTTCATCCCTTGGAGTCAGTTTCCCCATCCTTTGACATCGGTCACATTGGCTGATGTATCTTCTGACATCTTGATGAAGAGTGGGCCAATAGTAGCCTGCCTATAGAATTTTGAAGGCAGTCCTTTTTGTTGCAAAATGGCCTCCACAGGGCCCATCGTGACAGGTTAGGAGGATGTCAAAAACTTCCTCCTCCCTAACACAACGCTTCAATATCTAATCCGGGCCAAGTTTAAATAGGTTTCCCCCGATCCAAGTGAATGGGGCACTTTTCCTCACAATTTTTCTCTTCTCTCTTGAGGATAGGTGTGGAGGGAAATGTGCTGAGACTAAGTAATTTTCTATATCAGCAAACCATGGAGAGAGTACTAAAATAGCAAACATGTGTTCGTCTGACATCTGGTCATCCACCGTCCCTTCTTCACCTGCAGGCAAATCCAATCTAGACAGAAAGTCAGCAACAACATTTTCCTTACCTGGCTTGTCAACAATGGTCAAATCAAATTGCTGCAACAAAAGTAACCATCTAATGATACGAGCATTTACATCAAGCTTATTCATTAAATATCTAATCGCAGCATGATCAGTGTGTACGAATGTTTGATAACCAGTGATGTAGTGTCTAAACTTGTTTAGGGAATGGACTATAGCTAGGAACTTTTTTTTGGTTACAGTATAGTTCATCTCTGCCTTGGACAGGTTTTTGCTGACAAAGTATATGGCATATGGTAGTTTCTCCTCAACTTGTGCTAAGGCTGCCCCTATGGCTTTGTTCGAGGCATCAGTGTGGATGTGGAAAGGTAGGGCCCAGTTTGGACCTCTCAAGATTGGGGCGGACACAAGCTTATCTTTCAACTCATCCTGAGCCCCTTGACAGTCGTCAGTCCATTTAAACTCAACATCTTTCCCCAAGAGGCCAAACAATGGCGAGGATAGCTTACTGAAATCTTTAATGAATCTTCTATAATACCCTGCTAAGCCTAGAAAACTCTGAACATCTCTTACCTTTTGAGGAGGTGGAACGTTTTGGATGATAGCAATTTTGTTGGGATCCACATGTAATCCTTGCTGAGAAATTTTATGACCTAGCACGGTCCCTTCAGTCATTAGGAATTCACATTTTTTGGGATTGAGGGACAGGTTCATCTCAATACACTTGGTTAAAACTTTTCCCAGGTTAGCCAATGCTTCTTGGAAGTTGGGCCCATAAGGAGTAAAGTCATCCATATAGATTTCCACCGAATCATGAACTAGCGCAACAAATATGCTCAATACTGCTCTCTGGAAAGTGGCAAGAGCGTTGCATAGCCCAAAGGGAAGGACCTGGTAGACAAAGGTACCCCATGGACAAGTGAAGGTGGTCTTATCTTGGTCCTCCGGGCTAATTTGGATCTGATTATACCCGCTGAACCCATCTAGGAAAGAGAAGAACTTCTTCCCTACCTAACCATCCAACACTTGATCTATGAAAGGCAAAGGGAAATGGTCCTTCTTGGTGGCTTTGTTAAGTTCTCGGTAATCTACACAGATTCTCCACTTCCCATTTTTCTTGGGCACAAGCACCAGAGGTGAGACCCACTCACTGTCGGAGATGCGGTAGATGAATCCTACATCCAACAACTTTTGCAATTCTTCTTTGACAATGTCTTTAAGGGCTGATTCATTCTCCGCTGAGGCTGCCTGACTGGTTTTCAATCCTCTTTGATGTAAATGTGATGGGTACAGACCGAAGGGTGGACCCCTTTCATCTCCTTATAGCTCCAAGTGAAAGCATCCAAATGGTGGTTCAATAAGCTACACAGCTCCTTCTCCCGGGGGGGAGATAGGGATTAGCTAATTTTTAAGGTTCTTTCATGGCCAAATTCCACATTCTTAACTCTAGGTGAGGTTGGATTATCCACACAGAGGTCCACTAAAGCGCTGGCTTGGGTACCTTCCACTAACTCCTCTAATGACAGTGCGCTGGGAGGTGGATTTTGAATCAAATTCTCAATCAAGTCATCCTCGATTAGAGGACCTCCCCTGGTGGCTTCTACAGTGCACAATGGTGTAGAGTAGACTTCATCCTCATCTCCCTCCTCCAACCAGAGCGGTACGTCATGCTCTAATAAAGGTTGGGCAGGAGGATATAGGACTAGCTGTTTGGACATAGACCCATTCTTGATAGTCATGCTCCCAGCTCGACAACTAATGTAAGCATCCGCAGTAGCTAACCAAGGCCTTCCAAAAATGAGGGGGTATCCAGTGAGTTTTGCCTTTGGCTAAAGGACCAAGAAGTCTGTAGGGTACTCCCAAGAGTCCACAGAGACCAGGACATCCTCCATAATCCCTTCGGGAGTCACGGTGGAGCGGTTTGCTAACTGTAGTACTATCGAGGTCTTTCTTAAGGAACTTTGAAGGTTAAGTTTGAGCATAGTGTCCCTGGTCATCACATTAATGGCATCTCCTAGATCAATCAAGGTGTGGGGGATTATGGTGCCATTGATGTGGACATCAACTACAGGACTCCCAGGGTCCAAATATGGACAGATTACTTGCCCCAACATTAGATCGGACAGTTGTCCTATGACATTGATATTTGGGGCATCTCTCTTGCGCCTGCCTGGGTGCCTGAAACACTTCTCCTTGATCAATTTGTTGTAGATTGGTACATCTTTTATGGCCTGGAGAAGTGGTATTTTCACACACAACTATTTAAGTTCTCCCAAAAGTTCAGTCTCCTCTGGATTTGGTTGCGTGGTTGCTGTTAGTCACTTAGGAAAGGGTGGAATGGCTTTGGGTTCACTTTCCTATTTCTCTTCCTCATCCTCCAGGGGAGGAGGTTGGCAATTTGGAAGGACCTTCTCAGATTGTAGGTTGATCTCCTGAATCTCCACAGCATAGGTAGGGCATGTTGTCTCTCTAGTGTATACCTGCTGGGCCTGTCTATTGTTAGGGTTCAGGTTCGGTTGAGCAGGCATTTGGGGTTGTCCTGGAGGAGTAGGAGGTAATGGTTGTGGTTGAGCAGGTGGTGGAGGCAAAATAGTGGGAGGAGAGTTGTATTGGGGCCTCCACCCCTATTGAGGTGCATTCCACTGAGGTTGCGGCTGGACATGAGAGTGAAATGAATGAGCAGGAGGTTGAGTATGGTATTGATATGGATAAGACTATGGAGGAGGTACAAACCAGGGAGGATGAGCAGGGGGCCCCAAGAAGGTATATGAGTGGATTGGTTGGGGTTATAATAAGCTTGGGATGTCCGTTGCATCCCCTGCTAGTAAGGTCTGGATCCATGCGGCCTCCTTTGGTTGAGGAAGTAGAGTGGTTCAGTGGCTCCCTCAGTCCCTTGGTACATGGCTTTATGTCCGAGTAAGGTTGGGCACTGGTTTGTGGGGTGGTCTTCCTCACAAATGAAACATACCTCTACTGAGTGCAATGGACACTCATTCTTAGGATGCTTCCTTGTACATCTGGGACAACAGATGGCCAAAGCCCTCTCATCTTCCTCTTCCTTCTATTGGATTCAGAAAGTATCCAGTTGCATGGCAATGCTCTACCTCATCTCACTTTTGAGGTCTTCCATCTGATTAGCAAACTCCTGCTTGGAGAAGGTGGCACTAGCTGAAAGTGGATTCCCCCTACCTCTTTTTCGGGCTACCCTAGAGTGGTTTCTAAACACAGTCTTAATGTCCTCATAAGGTAGTTGGTAGATGTCTCCTATAGCTAGCAAATGGAGGGTATCTAGAAGGTCTTCAGGGACTCCTCAGAGTAGAACCAGCTTCATAGATTGAGGGTCGAGTGTGCACCTAGCCCGTTTATAACTAAGTTGGAACCTTTCTTCGTAGTCTTCTAAAGACTCATCACTTCCCATGGTCATTCGAAAGATCTATCCCTTCGTTTCCTTTGAACTACAGTAGTCCCGGTATTTGTTGTTAAAGGCTTGCTGCATCTGAGCCCAAGTTGTGATACTGTTTCCAGGTAACCCCATGAACCAGTGTAGTGCTCCATCCTTGAGGGTAGAAGGAAAGAGTTTCAACTTTTGCTCATCCTCTGCATAGTCATAAGTTCGACAAAGGACAACAAACTCAAACATGAATGTATTAGGGTCTTCAGTGGTCAATCCATGGAAGTGAGGTAAGGCTGAGGGACTTATGTTTTTCATTTTCATGCCCTCGCACCTTCTATTCTCTCATCATCTCCTATACCGTTTCTGTGTTTAGCCATGGTCTCAAGAGGGATGTTCTCTCGCTCTTCTTCTGTCATAGGATCTTCGTATATCTCTGGAGGTTCACCTATAAGTTCTTCTGGATCACTGCCATCGAAGAAGAGAGAAGGGTGACTCAGTGATGTGGTGGGGGTGTTGGGTAAGAATTTTTCGGTATTGTCTCTGTTCCTACGAGGCATGAAATGAAATATTTTTGGTTGCTTTTGTTTTGTTTTGTTTTGTTTTGTTTTTGTTTTTGTTTTTGTTTTTGTTTTGTTTTTTTTTGTTTTTTTTTTTTTTTTTTTTTTTCTTCTGCTTGTACCTGCAAAACTGAAATAGATTGACTGCAATTAACTAAAATCTATCTTGCTGAAATGAAAATGCAGAACTGAAATGGAAAAATTGAAATGCTAAGCTAGGAAAGCAAGAAATGTCTAATCTAATTTTGCAGAAATAAAATTTGCAGAATGGAAATGAAACAACTACTCTACTCTTGCTGAAATAAACTAGTTAGTAGAAGATTGAATTGGAAAATAGAAGAAAAGTAGCAATCACAAATACTATGACGCTTCCCCGGCAACAGCGCCAAAAATATGGTGGGCTCAAATATTGCATAAATAATGTTGCAACTCCTGGGACTCCCTTCTTTACTTTTATCAACCCGGTAGTTCGTAACAAACTTGGAAGCGACGGTGCTATATGCACAAGTACTAACTCTTGCCACAGGCTGTCACTTGATCAGTTGGCACAAGTCTGCTAGGAGCTTAAGCCAACTTCTATGAGCTCTTAGAAGAAGCTTTTAACTGTGATGGATAAAAGCTAACTCAAAGGAGGCTAATCTACTTGCAGAAAGAAGCCGAAAGCTGAAAGGAAATGCAACACCCTAGCAAACCCTAGTTTTACCGACTAACCCTATTGGTACACGGAAAAGGATGAAAGCTATAGAAAGAGATGCCATTGAATCTTGGGAAGGTTAAGTGCATGTGTCTAGGCTATCCCTGAAGTGAAATCTAAAAAGGAACATCTTTTTGTTTTTTTGAATAATCTTGTAGAATTACTTTGCATGTGTTTTGACTACTGTTGACTGTGTAGAGGTTGGTTGATGAACGGAACTGGTGAGGTGCTTGAAAGATGTTGGGAAGGTGAGAAGAGGGCCTAAGGGGTCCCTAGCACCCTTCCAGAGAGTTTCACAGTGTTTGAATCTCAAGAAACCACTTTCGTGAGTTTCTACAGGAAGTCTGCAGGGGTTCTACAGGATGTTTTGTAGCTTCTATAGGATGTTCTACATGATGTTCCGAAAGGGAATTTTGAAGGGATGATGGTGGAAGAAAGGTGGAGAAGTGGAGATGGAGGTTGGATGAGGATGCGTAGGGGTCTAGGACTTGGCGAATGAAGCTATGGAGCGATGAATATGGTTGGATTTGTTCAAGGATGGCGAGAGAGAAAATTTGCATGAAGGTATGGAAATTAGGGCAAGGTGAGAAAGTGTGGGAAATGAAGGGCAAGGATCTGTGTCAGGGGATGGAACAAGTTGCACTGATGGAGCAAGGGTAGGCTGGGAGTTTTCATAGGTAATCTGCACACTTTTTCCAAAACTGACCGAAAAAAGACCATGCAAACCAAATATCCAGCTATTCTGTCCTAATTTGACCTAGACATTAGCAAAAATAATGAACAGAAGTTTATTGGCAGAAAATCATGTGAAATAGCTATGCAAACTAAGCAATAATGGATCTGAGCATGTAATCACAACTGGTATCGACTTCTGCAGCTGAGAATCTAACACTAGCGATTGCATGATGAAGCAAAAACAATGTTTTTGTGGCGGCAAGGACACCTTGGTCTCAGCTCATGGTCCCACGGAGGGAGAGGTGAGATCAGGGGTGCTTGATAGCATTTTTCGAGGATCTTCTCTGTTATCAACCTATCAAATCAATCTGACCATGAAAATCCTTTCTAATCATCAACAATGACCTAGGTAACCAAGCAAGATTTTAATCTACTTAGCAGAAATTATTTTATGAAGACATCAAAAACATATAACAGTACACAGAGGAGGTCCTGGCACTTGGGTTGGGCCCAACCCTAAGGGCTACAGGCTCCTAAGAGGAAGCTCAGAACTGATGCCAAATGAAATTGATTTCCATTACTAAAAAATAACCATGTCACAAAAAGGTTTTACATTAGAAGCTCCAAAATGAGCTGAGAAACTAAGCAGCAGTAAAGTGCGAATTACAAATGTTCCAAAAGTAAACTATGAAGGCTAGAAGCCTTCCTATTTATGCACTACGAGGACCTCCAACAGTCCTCCTTAATTCAAGGGGCTTGGCTGCTCAAAACTGCAAGTACTCGACCACTTCACAAAAGCTGCTCGGCTGCCCTTGGGAATCAACTTTGGTGGGATGCTGAACTCTGAGCTGATGGTGGATAACTTGAGGAAGAGGCCATTTAGTGCAGGAGGCACCCTTCCTACGAATCCTCAGCCTTGTCCCCTCGTATGGCTGGCAAATGGCTCATAAATGCTTGACCTTGGTCCAAAAGTTGTCTAAAAATCTGCAATAAACATGTATTAGTCTTCATGGTCAAGTGACTATTCTCATTCATTCAATTAACATAAATATACCCAAAAGCATGCATAAACTATGAAGAATGGTGGATTAATGGAGAGCAATAGGCAAAATGAGCCCAATAAGTTACCCATTTTTGGGGCTTATCAGACTATAGGGTTAAAATCACTTGGAGGTCTTTTCATGGGAGCAACTCGGGGTCTAGCTCGCTAAGAAAGAAAATTAACTTAGGGGTTGGGAACTTGGATTTGTTGGTTAGCTCTTGGTGGTCGTGTAGCACCTGAGGGAAGTAAATAAGGTCTTGTTTTGTTGGCTCCATTTCCTTAAGGTTATCTAGGAGGTTGAGTCATGTCATAGTATCCCTCTGCTGATGTTTACCCTAGGCAGGCCAGTGAAAGTGGGTAGATATGGGAGGAGGTAGTTGCAAAGTCTTTAAAAGGATTAGTGTCAACGCTACTAATAGAAATGATCTTAGAGTATCGACAGGGGGAAAGAATCCATACTACTTGATGAAGGAAGGATATGAAATTCCAATCTCACATCTTCCTCATCCACCCTCATTCAAGATCTGGGGAAAGATATGGAATAAGGATGGATTTCCCAAAGTAAACCCCTTTTGTTGGGATCTAATTCATGGGAATATATTGATGGCGGAAAACATAAAATCAAGGAAGATACACGACCTCTTAAGATGTGTGACGTGTAAAGGGAAAGAGGACGACATATAACATGTCTTCTTCAGGCTTCCTTTCTATTTGGATGTATGAAATTATGCATTCAAGGAAATTAAATATCTTCAATCCATCCCACATAATTGGATAGACATGTTTGAAAATTGGAGGCATCAATATCTATTGAAATGCAAGGTTTATTTATTAATGGTTCAAAGTTTGGTTTCTTTTCCAATGTATACATGTTGGTCCATTTGGCTCAAACATAATCTAGCCATATTCCATAATATAAATCTTCATATCCTATCATCAACTATGAAGGCATCATAGTTTCTCTTTGAGGTTATTTCATCCAGAGGTTTTGACCTCACTGATTTGGAAGAACTATCTTGTAAAGAAAAAGAATTGTTACAATCCATTAAGCCCATCTATCATGCTAACATATTCAATTCACAAAATTCCATTCCCTCGTTTACAATCAGGTTAGAGGAAGATCAGTTTAGAAAATAGCGAAGTACTCTAGGAAGGCATCAATTATTTTTTGATGGAGCATCAAAAGGAAATCCAAGGGAGGTAGGAGCGGGAGGGCTAATTTATTTCCTCGACGAAAAAATCGAGATTAAAATTGCATGGGGGTTGGGGAATTGTTCTAATAACTGGGCAGAAGCATTAGCACTTTGAAAAGGTCTGTAGTTAGGTTTTGCAAGAGGAATTTTTCACATAACCATGTTAGGTGATCCAATGCTAATCATTAAAAAATTTCACAAAGCCAAAAATCACAGTGAGAAAGATTTGCTTCCCTTAGTCACTCGGATCAGGAAACAAATTCAAAAATTTGAATCCATATCCTTTTTCCACATTAAAAGAGAGAATAATAAAATTACAGATGAGCAAGTCAACAAAGGGGCATGTCTTGAACAAGGTGTTCTTCTCCTGGATCAAGGAGATCCATCATTTCATATATCCATGAAGCTTGGATGGTATATTAAAATGGAGGAAGGGGATAGTTTAATACACAAGACAAGTCAGAACGAATGGGTCCCGATGCACATCCTAGTATTAATTAATAATATAGTTAATAAAATAACGATAGCCTTGGAGCAACGATTATCGATCTCAGAAATAGGGATAGATTTCCCCTCCATGTGGTTAATGGTGGAATATTTCATCATTATCAAGAACAGTTGTTTCCATTTAACATGTGATTTCACCTTGGGATATAACATACCACTGGCCAATACTTCATTCCCCTACTTGTGGAGTAAATGTGGAATTCCTGAACATTGGGTGAAGGACAGGTTGTAGGACAAAGGTAAAATCAACAAGAAAATGTGGTTCATAGACATTCAATGCAATGCAATGATGGTTGGGAAAGGAAATGGGAACATTCCTGGCTATAAATGGCAAGTGATAAGGATGGAATTGCTCAAATTTCCAGAGAAATGTCATGCATTATCAAGTATGGCTTCTTCAAATGATGTAGGTGGAGAAAAATTCGATTCGGTCGAGGTAGAGGTTTCGCTAGAGGATAGCCTGGCCAAACTAGATAAATTTAGGGAGAAGATCATGGTGGAAGCGAGATCACACTTTTCTCTAGTAATGTGGGAAGTGGAAGCTTTAACAGAGGATGTGGAGTGATTCTGATTAAGAGTGGTCAACCTAGCCACCAAATTCGACAATGTCATCTCAAAGGTAGATGGAATAGAGGTGATAGTTGAAGCAACAGTTGTAGGCATCCTTAAGGAGGTCTTTGGACTCCAGGACCCTTCCTCTCCTGGAGCAGAATTTCCAGCTGAGTTTGAGGAGAAGTTGAATCCATAGATTCCTATGCAACCAATGGAGGAAAATGTCAATGCGTCAGCAGACACCGAACCTCCAAGAATGTAGATCTTTTTAGAAACTTTCTTTTTGATAAATGATATGTAAAAAAATTACATGGTGGCATATTTTGGAGATTATATAAGATAAATCTGGTTAGAGGCATAATTGAGCATGCATAATCGGGCATAAGCAAGGTAGCAGTAGAATTCATTTTGACCAATTTTAGAAAACAATAGATGATGAACTGTCCATGTACGAAAGGGTATTGGTCCGTTTACCAGATTGATTAATACAAGTTACCCATTTCTTAAAAAAAGAAAATTGAATAAATAAAACATAATTATAAAATATTTTAATTTAAAATTGTAATAATTTTTGTGAATGTGAAATTTTGTGACAGCATTAACATGGGTATACTCATCAATCATTTTTATGGACTCTTTGCTAAAAAACCCCTATTTATTTGAAAAACATTTAAAAATTCTAAACATTTATGCTTGAATATTGAAATATCAATAAATATTGATAAGATTAAGGTTATGGTTATTAATTCTACAAAAAATTGTTTGTTTTAATTTTACATATGATTAATAGAAAGTGAAAAACTTTTTTTTATTTTGAAAGTAATGAATAAAGAATAAGATTCTCTTATATTTATAGATATAAAATTTCGAGTTGCAACATTCTCAAAAACAAGTAAAAAATGAAAGCAACTTCAAAAATAATTTATAGTTTATAATATTAACATTTAAAACAATACTTCCTATAACATTTTCCTTTTATAGGAATACTTTTATCCATCGAAAATATTTGATAATAAATATGATCTTAACATATAAGTAAATGATAATTAATAAGAAGAATAATACGTTTCTTAACATTGTTTTTAATTTTAGTAAACCTCAGTTGAGGATTCACGAGTCCCCTCTAAGTAATATGGTGACTAGAATTGCTACAAAACGGATTCTTAACTTTAAATACGAAGTTCAAAACTATTTTTTGTCTTTTTATTGATATTTTAAAGAAGAAAATCAATCTTGATAAATTTATAAAAACAAAATCTCAACAAGTTTTATAGGAAAATTAGTGAGTCGGATAATGTTATGACAATTGTAATGGTAAGGCCATGAAAAATCATAAAGCAATTTAATGTGATAACAACTAGATTTTTTTTTAATTAAAAATATATATCAAAATCATATAAAAATTTAAAACATAAATCAAATTTATTATGATTCAAAATCTATTTATAATAAAAAAGATATTTTGAAAGAAATTTCTCACTTCTAAATTAATTTAATTAATCAAATTAAAATCTTCAATAATGAAATTAAATTGAAGCAATTAATTTTCAAAAATACTCTTTATGTTATTAAGCAAAGTCTTTCAATAGAAATCATATAAGAGAATTTTTTGGCCAACATGTTTCGAACCAAAAAATGCAACAAGTGTGGTTCATCATGAGGACCAGATGAAGAGACAGACCATGGCATAGGCTTAAATAGAAAGCAATGTAGAGACATAATTTCAAGTAATGGCTATATTTGAACAAAAGAGTCTACACATCGTTTTAGAAAAGCCAGATCTGTCTTCAACTTGGAAACCCTTACGGGAGATCGTTCAAAGTGATGAACTTTAATAGTAGTGGCCCTTCGGTATAGGGTAGTAATTTATGTATTCAAGCTTCTGTGATCCATAATGAATTAAGTCTCGGTAGAAATCACATATGAATCAAGCAAAGTCTTTCCGTAGAAATCAGATAAGAGAATTTTTTGGTCGACGCCTTTCGAACCAACAAGTGTGGTTCATCATTAGGACCAGATGAAGAGACAGTGCTAGGCTTAAATAGAGAGCAATGTAGAGATATAATTTCAAGTAATGGCTATATTTGAACAAAAGAGTCTCTATGTTATCAGTGTATCAAAATTTAAATATACAATATTAATACCACTAACCATATTTATAATTGTCTTTGGAAATAGTTTCAAACCAACCAATGTAGTTCATCATCAAAATAAGGTGAAAAAAATCGTATAACTATCAACAATAAATAGTAATGATGCATCAACCATTGAAAACTAACGATTAGAAAAAAATCAAACAAATAAATAAAATATTATTTTTATTTAAAAATTAATTTTAATATTTTAATATTACTTAAAAACCCATTCTTTTAAATTCTTAGTCAAACACAAACTACTAAACAGCAAAATTGAATATTTAATACCATACCTGCCACTGCCACAAGTATAATACTAGCAATTGTCCCAAAAGGTACAAAGAGAGGCCGATAGGATTATTAAATCGAAATTGTTGAATTTTCTAGAAGAGATGTTGGTTCAAGCACGAATGAGCAATTTGAGTTGGCTAAAGGCTTTCTAATTGTTTTGTATTATGTTAAAATTATATTGATAATTCATTGGTTTTACTTTACTTTCAAAAGCTTGAAGGAATTTGAAAAGCAAGTATAGGATTGCTTTGTGGGATTTGATCCCAAAATCATTGCTTTGTAAATACATACTCAATGAAATGTTAATTGGTTGAAACCTGCAAATGTTTGATATAAGCAAATAAGCCGAAAAGGTTGAAAAGGGCCTGGATCATTGTGCAATTACTTTTCTGTAGATGTTTTATTTATATCTATATTACAAAGAACACACTGAATGTCTTATTTCATTTTAGAGTAAATTAATTACCAACAGTCCCAACGAATTGGGCCAAGATTTCAATTCTGCACAATCACAAACCCACAACTTCTTCAAGCTGCTCAAGTGACCTAGAGAACAGGGAGCATTTCCAACAAAGCATTTCCCAAAGAAAATTGTTCCAAACTGCTTAGGTTTCCAATATCCTAACAATTCTTTTTATGTAATTCTGAATTTTCTAATTTTTTTAATATAATTATCTGATCATTAACTTGCAATTTCTAAATCTGTTCACATACTTTTCAATTACTAAAATGATTAATTTGTCAATCAAGTGAATTACAAAAATCTACTTTTTAATCTAAAAGGATTTCTTTCCTTTTATTGATATTGAAAAGTTTTAAAACAAAATTAATGCATTGCTTATTATGCCCTTTGGTTATTAACTTGTTCTTATAAAACCAAAATGATCATTGATAACCCTACTCCTACTAATAAATTTGAGAAGATTGGTTATGTTTTGTATGACCAAAATGATAACCCTACTAATAAATTTGAGAAGATAGGTTATGCTTTGTAAGATAGGTTATGCTTTGTAAGACCAAAATGATAACTCATCATTCCACTAATAAATTTGAGAAGGACGAGCAGCAGAACATTGAAACGAGTCATCCGTAAGTTGTAACAAAAGGATTTAGGATTTCCAACCTGCCTAAAACGCTGGGAAGCCTAAACAAAGTTCAACCCGGTTAAGAGGCTGGAAGCCTAGACAAGTTTAGTCAAACCCGCAAGGGTAAAATGACCCTATACAGTGAACAAGGGTGTTAACACCCATGCTGGGGAAGAGGCAAAATGAAGCAGTCTCCAGGTCCTCCCTCATGACACATGATGTAATCTACTTATTTTGCAAAGTAATATAAGATGTATTCTCTTTCTAGAAATGGAAAATAAACAGATCAAAAGAACAAATCCGGTTGAGAAGATTGGTTATGCTTTGTATGACCAAAATGATAACCCTACTTATAAATTTGAGAAGATAGGTTATGCTTTGTAAGACCAAAATGATAACTCCACTAATAAATTTGAGAAGGACGAGCAGCAGAACATTTAAACGAGTCATCCGTAAGTTGTAACAAAAGGATTTAGGATTTCCAACCTGCCTAAAACGTTGGGAAGCCTAAACAAAGTTCAACCCGGTTAAGAGGCTGGAAGCCTAGACAAGTTTAGTCAAACCCATAAGGGTAAAATGACCCTATACACCGAACAAGGGTGTTAACACCCATGCTGGGGAAGAGGCAAAATGAAGCAGTCTCCAGGTCCTCCCTCATGACACATGATGTAATCTACCTATTTTGCAAAGTAATATAAGATGTATTCTCTTGCTACAAATGGAAAATAAACCGATCAAAAGAAAAAATCCGGTCTAACTTCATTTGTAAAAGCTACAGTTTTTAAAGGTGTCTCTGCAAGAAAGATATCATGGGATACAATTCACATTTAGGGATAGACTATTATACCAAAATGCATATATGTATCCTACAAGTAACCTGTGCAACCAAAAGTACAGGAAAAGGATAACGTCAAACCTATTTACTTAACATTCTCGGCAATAGAAAACTCAGTGGAGAATATAGCCACTGTAAATTATGAAGAGAAATTTTAACACTGTAATTTGGTTTCGGCTAGAGCTAAAATGCTCAACATCCATAATAAATTTAAAACCCTCAAGTCGACAGAGAAAAGACGCTCTTCTCGAAAAACCATAACAGAATTTAATAATATCCGTAAATGTGAATTGTATCCCATGATATCTTTCTTGCAGAGACACCTTTAAGGACTGTAGCTTTTACAAATGAAGTTAGACCGGATTTGTTCTTTTGATCGGTTTATTTTCCATTTGTAGCAAGAGAATACATCTTATATTACTTTGCAAAATAAGTAGATTACATCATGTGTCATGAGGGAGGACCTGGAGACTGCTTCATTTTGCCTCTTCCCCAACATGGGTGTTAACACCCTTGTTCGGTGTATAGGGTCATTTTACCCTTATGGGTTTGACTAAACTTGTCTAGGCTTCCAGCCTCTTAACCGGGTTGAACTTTGTTTAGGCTTCCCAACGTTTTAGGCAGGTTGGAAATCCTAAATCCTTTTGTTACAACTTACGGATGACTTGTTTAAATGTTCTGTTGCTCGTCCTTCTCAAATTTATTAGTGGAGTTATCATTTTGGTCTTACAAAGCATAACCTATCTTCTCAAATTTATAAGTAGGGTTATCATTTTGGTCATACAAAGCATAACCAATCTTCTCAACCGGATTTGTTCTTTTGATCTGTTTATTTTCCATTTATAGAAAGAGAATACATCTTATATTACTTTGCAAAATAAGTAGATTACATCATGTGTCATGAGGGAGGACCTGGAGACTGCTTCATTTTGCCTCTTCCCCGGCATGGGTGTTAACACCCTTGTTCACTGTATAGGGTCATTTTACCCTTGCGGGTTTGACTAAACTTGTCTAGGCTTCCAACCTCTTAACCAGGTTGAACTTTGTTTAGGCTTCCCAGCGTTTTAGGCAGGTTGGAAATCCTAAATCCTTTTGTTACAACTTACAGATGACTCGTTTCAATGTTCTGCTGCTCATCCTTCTCAAATTTATTAGTGGAATGATGAGTTATCATTTTGGTCTTACAAAGCATAACCTATCTTCTCAAATTTATTAGTAGGGTTATCATTTTGGTCATACAAAACATAACCAATCTTCTCAAATTTATTAGTACTTCTCAAATTTATTAGTAGGAGTAGGGTTATCAATGATCATTTTGGTTTTATAAGAATAAGGTAATAACCAAAGGGCATAATAAGCAATGCATTAATTTTGTTTTAAAACTTTTCAATATCAATAAAAGGAAAGAAATACTTTTAGATTAAAAAGTAGATTTTTGTAATTCACTTGATTGACAAATTAATCATTTTAGTAATTGAAAATTATGTGAACAGATTTAGAAATTGCAAGTTAATGATCAGATAATTATATTAAAAAAATTAGAAAATTCAGAATTACATAAAAAGAATTGTTAGGATATTGGAAACCTAAGCAGTTTGGAACAATTTTCTTTGGGAAATGCTTTGTTGGAAATGCTGCCCTGTTCTCTAGGTCACTTGAGCAGCTTGAAGAAGTTGTGGGTTTGTGATTGTGCAGAATTGAAATCTTGGCCCAATTCGTTGGGACTGTTGACTCAGCTGTCAACGTTGTGGGTTGGAGGCTGTGGAATACAGCCCTTACGATCAACAAATTCAGCCTCAGTCTTGATGGATCTGAGGCATCCGATAATATCATGGTTTCTAATGGAATCAACTTTTTCATAGCAATATATCAATATGTTTTGTAATATTATGTTTTGACTTTCTAAAGGCAATTATGGTTTTCAATGAAATATATTGGTAGGGGATAGTCATGGTGGTTATTGCCTTGGTCACTAGCAAGCTTCGTATATGCTTGGCCATCTATAGAGATTTTTTGATTTTGGGTAATTAATTTACTCTAAAATGAAATAAGACATTCAGTGTGTTCTTTGTAATATAGATATAAATAAAACATCTACAGAAAAGTAGTTGCACAAAGATCCAGGCCCCTTTCAACCTTTTTCGGCTTATTTTCTTATATCAAACATTCAACCTTTTTCGGCTTATTTTCTTATATCAAACATTTGCAGGTTTCAACCAATTAACATTTCATTGAGTATGTATTTACAAAGCAATGATTTTGGGATCAAATCCCACAAAGCAATCCTATACTTGCTCAAGCTTTTGAAAGTAAAGTAAAACCAATGAATTATCAATATAATTTTAACATAATAAAAAACAATTAGAAAGCCTTTAGCCAACTCAAATTGCTCATTCGTGCTTGAACCAACATCTCTTCTAGAAAATTCAAATACAACTTAAACCAAAAACTTAGAGCCTTCGCACACTACTACAAACTCAATACAAAAGCTCCTTCACCAAACCTATCATCATTCACCCTTAATTTCTCTTCTCCATGCACTTGCCTAACCTCTTTTTCACTATATTTCAGCCCCAACTGATCCATACATTCACTTAACCTTCTAACACTATTTGCACCTCCCAAATCCACCTAATTTCTCATCAACATAATTCTCAAAATATATCTAATTTTTTCTTATTTTATAGGAAGCACCTACCAAATCCACCTAATTTCTCATCAACAGAATTCTCAAAATATATCTTATTTTTTCTTATTTTAGAGGAAGCTTTGATAAAA
Organism: Pinus tabuliformis; assembly: GCA_031772625.1. Lineage (NCBI taxonomy): Eukaryota > Viridiplantae > Streptophyta > Pinopsida > Pinales > Pinaceae > Pinus > Pinus tabuliformis. Next base: position 825,608,060 of record CM062807.1, on the reverse strand, counting down.
TAATAATAATAAATATTTTGAGGATAACAAACATGGCAAAACGCTTTTCATATTATTATTTTTCAATTTATTTATTCAAAAAAATACAATATTTATTAAGTTAAAAGACTTTTGTAGCTAATCTAAAAGATATAATGTCTTCTCTACTTAATTGTGAGTTCACAGAACATTTTTAAAAACACATTAATAATTTAAAAAATCATTATGGAATATAAATAGAATAGTTTAATATTTATTTTTAATTTAAAATTTATCACTTTAATATATAATTTCACATAACATTTTTAAAAATACTAATATAATAAAAAAATTAATATTAAATATAGCTAAAATATTTTAATATTTATTTTTAATTACAAGATGATTATGATTAATGTATATTAAAATTAAAAAGATAAAAAAATATTTTTAAAAATATGGAATTTTATTTATTTTTATATTTTAAAAGTACTAATATAAACTTCCTAGAATCATTATAGTTTTAAAGTGTGGTATATATTTTAAAAATTAAATTTTAATTTAAATATGTTTTGAATAATTTGAGTGTTTTTTATTTTATATTTTTTTTAATATTATAGTTTTAATTTTTTTATCCTATGGTGTTTTGAAAATTGATCAATTTTTTTTATTATGAAATTAATGAAACTGTATTTTTATTTTAAACATATTTATCTTATTCTTTACATTAATTAAAAAGAAAGATATTTTTGATTTTAGAAAATCAATTTCTAAATTTAAAAATATATTTTCAATTTCAAAATTCAAAATATTGAATTAAAAGTATTAATGATTTTGATACAAGAAAAAACACAAACATTTTTAAAATAAGAATAAATTCTCAAAAACTTTAAACGTCAGTAAATTCTCAAAACATAATAAAATAAAATGAATTTTTAAAACAACATGAAATAATATAGGATTGAACATAAAAATAAAGACATTTTTTCTTCCGTTAACAAGATAATCATCACTTTAACGCTACCATCATGAACACATTTTTTAAATTACAAAATAAAAACAATAGTAAATAAATAAATTTAGAGTACCTGTGGTTAAATAAATAAATTTAGAGTACCTGTGGTTACATTTTACATAGGTTTTTAAAAACCGATGTTTAAAATGAATTCTGTTTTTCACTGCGTGAGTAAAATAAGTTTAAGGGATTTTAAAATATTATTTTTTATTTTTTTTATATATAAAATAATATAATGTTTTAATATGTTTGGTTTTTTTAAATATGTTAGAATATATATGTTTTTAATTTTTTGGGTTTGGAGAAGGTTTTAAGACTGTTTTTGTTTGGTTAAAAATATATCTTTTTTTTGGATGTAAGGCTACAGGTTAACCCACCTAAGACTCAAAAGCATCTTATAAGAATGAAAACTTATCCTTTTTATGAACCAACAATAAAGTCATTCCAGGTGGCATGGCTTTTTTTTAATAATAGTGATAAGTTATCCCTAGAGATAACAACTACATATAACTGCCATCACTAATTATTTAACAACTAAATGATGCTAAAATAACTTACTACAAAAATAAAAATAAAAAGCTTTAACTTCTTCTTTTTTAAATATACTTTAAAATAAAATCTTCCCATTCCTTGAACCAACCAACAAGATCATGGTAACTCTATGACCATACTTGAAAAAGATGCATAATAATGTAAAACCAACCAACAAAAACAAAGATCATGGTAACTCTATGACCATACTTGAATTTTTGCATAACAATGTAAAGAAACTATCTAACCTACCTATTATATATCTGAAAGGTGAGCAGTTTCTCTGATTTGTTTGACCCAACATATAATTTGGTCCAGAGATTTTTACCAGCACAATATCACATCATTCTGAAAAACAAAGCCATACATTTGAGAGGTTTTCCCATGAAAGAAGGCATTAATAATCCTATTAACGAGCAACACATCAGATAGGATGAGACAGTAAACCAGTAATGCATGGCTGATGGTTGTTCAAAAAAACACCTCTTTGTTCAGAAACACAAGAGAACGGAAATTCTCTATCCAAGGAGATCATTATATACCCGCGGGGAAGAAAAGGAGATAAATAAATAAGTAATTTTACACCAACAAAGCAGGCTAGCTAGTTTTTGGAGAGCCAGAAAAGGTCCAAAACTGCAGAGCCTCCCAGAAGGAGAGAGCTGGTGAATGCAAAAACGATGGAGATGGCGGCCTTGTCACAGAAGCGATGAAGGGGCTTGCAGAAGTTTGGAAGGTCAGAGTGGCGGAATCCAGTGCGGTTGAGGTTCGTCACTCCTGCAGCTGCCGATGCTGCTGCCAGCATCCCTAATGCAAAAACCTGAAGACACAGAAACACACAATATGTTCATATGATTCTTTTCTGGTAAAATGCAGAATTCGTTTAAACAATCTAATGCAGATTTCATCCAGAGTGGCACACAGGGATTTTTCCAGACAGTATTTCATTGACACCATGGAATTTTAACAACCCATACTGATTATCAAGTTTCAACACTTCACACCCAATATGTATTATCAACCCAATGGACCCAGGTCTAAATATCATAGAATAAATGACAGGCATTAAACTGGGGAATGCTTCCCTGCCTCTCCCATAAAAACTGATAAAACCATTTGCCTATTGAAAATAATTGAAATGCAATTTCTTTGGCCATTCCTGATAACGACTTCCAGCTACTTCTCTGATCCCTTCCCACTGTGTTGTAGATGGTAAAATTTACATTCTCCAATTAAAATGCTATATGCAGAACAGAAATGGAACTGAAAAGGAACTCCAGCAACTTCTCTGATCCCTTCTCATTGTGTTGTAGGTGGTAAAGTTTTCATTCCCTAATGCTATATGCAGAATAGAAATGGAACTAAAATGCACTAAAAAAGTCTGGTCAATCCCAGTCCCGGTCCCAAAACCAGTTTCCCATAGACCACCAGTACAAAGAAATAATCTATAACACATTAGCTTGAAAGAAACGTTGGCAATACCAGTTCACTAACGTAATATGGAAATAAGAATGGTTTGTAACAATTTTAAGACAGAAATAGTCTCTGACACATCAGTCACACCAAAAACTTGTCATTTCCAATCTGGAAACACATTATTTACACCAAAAACTTGTCAATTCCAAGAGACTTATTGCATTGATATTTTAAATCTCTGAAAGGAAATAGTCCAAAAATAATATTTGTTTTTAACCATTCAAATCTCTAACACATAAACTCACACTAGAAACTTATTAATTCCAGAAGAAAAGACTTATTGCATTGATATTTTATCTATCCGGAAAGAATAAGTCCAGAAATAACCATTGTTTTTAACCATTCTAAAACAGCAATAGTCTTTAACACAACTCACATCAAAAACTTGTCGATTCCAAAGTAGAAACACATTACTCACACCAAAAACTCGACAATTCCAAGGCAGAAGAAGAAACTATATTTTGATATTTTACCTATCTGGAGAAAATAAATCCATCCTCTCGCTCAAAAGTTTAGGTAGCCAAATTACTGAAAAAAGGTTGTCTTTCCTTGCTCGCAACAGGCCTTGAATGACACATATATGTGTGAAGGAAGGTTATCCCTTTCCTTGCTAAGGGAGAGACCTTCAATGATATACATCTGTGTCTGTGACTATGTTTAAACCGTGTCTCTAATCACATCAATTTTCAAAACTAAAAACACAGTTCTGGAGGGTGAAGAAGATGCGAGTCCTCATTGAAACTAAGCCAATTTATCATAACACTTACATGAAATTTGAGAAACAACAGAGCACCTGATCGCCTGCAAACAACAACCAGGCATGATTCCTGCTGGGAATAGTAGATGTCCTTTTCACCATCTTCATCCCACATAGCAGAAGTTGAAGCAATGAATGAGCAGCAGCAGCTGCTGAAGCTCCCACCAAGAATCTGCACACAAACATTGTGATCAAAACTGCAATAAACATACAAACGATGAAAACTACTGAAACAACAAAACGCTCTCCATGTGACTAAATATGCATACACACTGCAACCACACAAAATACCAAACACTCACTTGCTCAAATGTCAAAGACAAGCCATGAAAGACTGCAAAAACAGCTTGAACCTCACTGAAATGATAAGAATAGGATCGCTTCAACAAGAATTTTCAATGTTTGTTACTTCTACTTCACACCTCATTATCAATAGGGATCCGATCCAAATGGAATTCAAGAGCGTGCAAGAGTCCAGAGAAGGACAACCTCTTTCTACATATGAAGCAGAAGAGTCAACACGACCGCTCCCCAAAGATGAAACAAAAGTTTCCGTAGATGAAGCACAAGAGTCAGGGCGACCTCCCTCTAGAGATGAAGCAGAAATCTCTACATATAAAGCAAAAGCGTCTATGGATGAAGCAGAAGCCTCTAGGGATGAAAGAGAAGGGTGTACAAATGAAGCAGAACAGCTAGAACAACCACTCTCTAACGATGAAGCATGGATGTTATTCAGAAGAATTGCTTTCAAAGACAACCCTGCTCCTCCTATGGATATACAGGAGTGTGCTAAGAATATTGCAGACAAGTGTAAAGGTTTTGGTTTGGCCATAACCTTAGTGGCCGCAGCAATGAGGGGAAAAAGCAGAGTAGATGAATGGGAGACTTCTTTATCTTCCATTAAAATGCAGATTCTTCTTCTTCTGCAGATACTCTGCATCCTCGCATTGAACCACAACTCTATCCACTATTAAGATGGTGTTATGATGCATTGTCCAATTCAGACATCAAAAATTGCTTCCTATATCGTGCCATGTATGCGGAAAATGAAAAAATCTCTGTGCAGGAATTAGTGCAGATGTGATTTGCAGAGAGTCTTGTGAGAAGCAAACAGGGGAACCATTTAATGGACATGGCCATTGGGCAAAGCTACGTGAACCTTCTTCTAGATCGTTGCCTCTTCCAAAATGCTACCGCTGACAAGGGTATCATGTTTGCTTGGCTGAATCCAGAGCATCCATGTATAAGAGTTCACCATGTTGTTGGCGAGATGGCAATATATATTGGCGAGAAGGAGAATTGTTTACTCATGGCAGTCTGCAAATTTTTCTTTATTAATTATGAATTTGTTTCAGTGTGATGGTATACAGTAGTGCCGCCCTAAAAGTCAAGCAATTTTATTCAACAACAAAAATCCGTAGCCACAAAAGATTCATAGGCAATAACCAAAACATTCGCTGTGAAAACGTAAATCACTGTCTCTATGCCTATGGATTTGCAGCGAGTTGTAAGCAAAATCTCAATATCCTTCTAAATGGCAAAATTCAAATTCCAATTAGCAGATTATTAATTAATCACATCAAAACTTTATAATTTATCTCTGCACATAGTACTGTATACAATACCATAACAAACCAAATTGGTACGGATATTGGCTTGTATAGTTTCACCCAAATAAGCAAATGAATTCCAGACAAGCAAAGTGAACTTACACAGAAGCCGAACTGCAAGGGCCCCATTGCGACAACCGCAGTACAAAATAGAGCAGTTGCAACGCTTCCTTGGAAGGCTTCGGAACTCTTGCCCTTGCCCTTTTTATGACTTCTTCTGTAGTACTCTTTCCCATGTTCCTTACGCAATAGAGGCAGCTTCACATCGCCATTCACCCCCACAGCTCCCTTTTCCAGGTCCTCCTTGAAACCCATGACTGGTTTTGATTTTGATAATCAAACCTAGACAAATCTTCAAAATTGGGGGAGATATTGCACTGAATTTTTTTTATCAAACTGAGAAGGCGAGGTTAAATTTGTTCACAATTTTAATATGGGCAGCCTGCAAATCAGGCTCAATGTAGGCCTTATACATAGGATAAACTGTCTCTGATATTTGATAAATGATGTCCGCCGGTGCCTGACCAGACCAATTTATATCCCTCAAAACCCTCTTGACAAGATCAAAGTGAACTCCTCCAGTGACAGACACGCGGAGATCCAAGAAAGGGCGTAACCGTTCGCTCAAAGCATAGATACCTTCAATAATCACAATCCTAGATGATGCAATGTCAATATCCCTGTACCCAGTGCGTTTGCTGAGTTTAAAATCATAGACCGGAACCTTCACAGATTTTCCAGCCTTTAAATCATGAATATTTTGAAGCAGAGTATCATAGTCTGTTAACATGGGATCATCATAATTTCCGTCGATTACTCGGCTGGAATCGTTGTAATTATCCATGGAAATAGAGATGATGTTCGGCATGAAATTCAAAACCCTCTCAGAGAAGACCGTTTTCCTTGCACCAGAAGGCCCGGCCAATCCCACCAATATAACCCCCCATTCCTCTGTGTCAGGAGCTGGCACGCCCTGATAAAAATATAGAAACCCTTCTCAAACGACAGACTATCAGGAATCATCGCAATTTCTTATCTGTCGCAGTCCTTCCTCTTCACAAGCTCAACCTGGTTCTTCAAGAGGCCTCCGCCCTTCCTATGGCTCGAACGAATTGAAATATGCGGCGAAGACGATGGTTCTAGAGCTCTCCGCCCATAACAACCTCTGATTAGGTAACCGCAGAACCGCCTTCATAATGAATATCCATGATTTCCTGAACAAGAAAGTTTGCCAGGTGTCACCGTCAGAAGGAATAGGACGACGAAAGGTCCCTTTCAAAGGAAGGCCTATCGGCCTAAAAATATTATATTAAATCCGCGTTGCTTTTTAATAGAGAACACACGCATGAATGCATGAATCTATATTAGATATAAAAACCACCTCCTTTGTGAGCTATGAATCAGTGTGATCTATAAAATATGAACTCTACCTACACCACCTAGAGAGTTGTAATGGGCCGACAGCCTGACTTGAAATTTGGTATATAACCTCTATTACCTGCGCCATGACATAAATTATTGGGGACACAGAAAAAGCACGCGTGCCTTAAAACACAGCGCTTCATCAAACCCCGCGCTGTAATGTGGATTCTGATTGATTCCCAAAGTTAACGAATCGGGAAATGACCAGCCTTCATGCCCACAGTCATGTGCTCCCTGTAGAGGTAGCCGGTTGCATGTCAAGTGAAAGTGGTTAAATATTTCAAGTATTTTTTTTTTTTTTTTTCATTTTTAAGTAATTATTTGGATGTTATATTTTGAATGTAAATTAAAAAAATGATTTGTATTTTTGTTTTGGGGTAGATTTGGCAAACTAAAATATATTTAGCTTTGTTTTCATTAGATAAAAAAAAATTAAAATCCAAACAAATATAAAATTATTTAAAATTAAAATTAAGAAAACAATATATACAAAGTTCATTGGTTAGAGTGTTATATAAAGGTTTTACAATTTTCATAAAAATATTTCAAAAATGTAAAAACACGTTAAGAGAACAGTCTCTATAAAATATATTGGTTGAAAGATAAATATATTTTATAAAAAAAATTAGTTATATAATATTATTTTTTTATATTTAAAAATTTAAAATTACTTTATTATTTAAATATTTTATAACTTAAAGTGGATAAGTTAGATGAACAAAATAAAAAGATATGGAAAAAAAATCCTCTTTAAATGTTTGAATTTTTTCTTATATTGAGTTTAAAGTGGATACATTATATAAAATGAATCTTTTTCTTATATTGAATTTAAAGCGGATTAGTTAGATAAAGTGAAAAGATCTTCGGGTAATACTTCTATCATCCACTATATGCTCATTTCACTATTTCACATTAATTTAAGAGCATATTTACCTTTAAGTGGAGTCAACTACAAAGAAATTGTTGTGCTTCCTGTTAATGAGTGTATAAGGATAATCCAATGGCGGTGTAGAAGGATAATCCAACGCTCTCCATGTGTTTCATAGCATGTGCTTAAATATAGCGATGTGTCTGTTTACTAACACTTGCGGGTTTTGGTGTAACGACAATCGTGACTCCAACAAGTGGTATCGGAGCCAAAGGTCTCGGGTTCGAAAAACACCTGACTCGCCTAATAATCTAACGCTCTGCGATGTGTCAACAAAAATAATAGCCGTTCAGAAATTAAAAAAATAACTTCACCCGATGTGTCTGTTTACTCTCCAACAAAGATAGTCTGTTTACTAACACCGTGTGTCTATTTACTAACATTTGCGGATAATAGAAATATTAGTCTGTTTACTAACACCGTGGGTCTATTTACTAACATTTGCTGATAACAGAAATAATAGCCATTCAGAAATTACAAAATAGCTATTCACAAATTACAAAATAGCCGTGTCTGTTTACTAACACCTAGCCGTTCAGAAATTACAAAAATAATAGCCGTGTGTCTGTTTGCTAACACCTCCAACAGAAATAATAACCATTCAGAAATTACAAAATAGCCCTTGTCTGTTTATAGCCGTTCAAAAATTACAAAAATAATGGCCATTCAGAAATTACAAAAAAATAATACTCGTTCAGAATCAAAGTAGACTTTAAACACAGAATACAATTTTATTGATAAACTAATTTTTTTAATATCATTTTAAAATAATAATATTATCAATTTTTATTTTAAAGTTATCATAGATTTATATTTAATTAATATTAATAAAATTATTAATTAATTTTATTTCTGGATTTGAAATTATAATATGTTTTTTTAACTATAGTTTAATGAAGCTTCAAATTTCTCAAAAAAAAAAAAAAAAAACGGAAATTTCAACATGATTTTAAAAAATCTAACAATTTTTTTTGTAATTCTGAATAAAATTTTATAGGTCTAAATCTATTTCTAACATCCAAAACCCAATTTAAACATTTCTCCGGCAGATTTTTTTTGTAAAAAAATAACCCAGATTTTGGGTATCGGGCAAATTTGTTGCAACGACCGCTCTTCATGTTATAAAGTCGACAATCTCAATTGTAAAATCCAGACCAGTATACCTTTTTATGCTTAAAAGAAATACTAAATATATATTTTTATGCTCTAAAAGAAATATAAAATCTAAACTAATTTATTTAGTAATGTTGTTATTGGTGGTCTATCTAAAAATAAGAAAACTTAAACCTTAATTTTCATGGAAAAAGATTTAGAGTGAGAAAGCGAAGAGTTCTGTTTTCTCTGCACATTCTTGGAGCGATGCCCACATCATGCAACTGTTGGCATCATCGAAAAACAGAAGACAGGGGATTCATCATGAATGTTTCCTGCCTGCATTCGTTGCTTTGAAGAAGAGAAATACCATGTCATCATGGCACCCCGTTCACTCACCTGCCAGCTTGGACAATGATTGGGACCACAGCAAGGCATCTCCGATCCCTCCACCGAGTTGATCCTACATACACAACTTTTTAAGTTTTTCTGAAGCAGTTAGAATAATGTCATCTTTTAGATAACTGGCTTGTAATTTGATCTTACATACACAGTTTTTAAAGTTTTTTTTAAGCAGTTAGAATACTGTCATTGTTTTAGATAATTGTCGTGCAATTTTTTCAATAGATTCAAAGACAGTTATCTATACAAAAGTCTCTATTCAGAAATATCTTTTTTCTTTTTCTTTCTTTCTTAAAGGTATGGATATTTTTTTATGTAGATTGCAAATTTTGAGAATATTTCTGAGCTTAGCAAAATGGTCATATATTTGATGTCATTTCTAGCCACTGTTCTCCCCATAGTGGGATTCCAATATATTCCCAAAATCTACAATCAAAATAAGTTTAATATATTGGAAATGACTCTGTCCATTAATGTAAACCACCATTTTATCATGCTTTTTACAAGTTTAACTCAAAAAACTCAATAGATGCCTTGATAATCATTTTAATCCAGAAACAATAAATAATGTGTAAAGTGTAGTTGATTGCAGGTTGATATAATGGGAATATTGAGATTTCATTTCCGGTTGATATACAAAAATATCTTTTTTTACCATAATTTTTCAATTTTTAACTTGCTATATATAAATTGAATATTCTTGAACTTAATTGAAATCCAATTTCAATGAATATGAAGCAAAATAAAACTTTTATATTCATTAAAATTTATTAAAAATATAAAATTCTTTATTTCTTCTAAATTTTATTTATATTAAAATTTATTAAAAATACAACAATGTTTGATATCTTTAAATTTTACATTTATTAAAACTTTTTAAAAATATAAAAATGCTTCACATTTTTTAAATTCACAAAATAAATACACAATTTACAATCTATAAAAAAAAAATGCTTTAAATTCATGAAAACTCAAAAATGTTCCATATCTATTAGATTCACATAAAATAAATACAAATGATATCAAATTTACATAAAATGAATACATAAATAATACTCTATATTTATTCAAATTCAGAAATACTTCACATCTATCAAATTCATATAAAATATATAAAAATAATATTACATTTACATACAATGAATACATAAAATTTACAATCTATATGAAAATAATTACACTTAAATTTAAAATAAGTACAGATATTATCACAGTTTATTATAGATAATATTTACAATTTATATGTACGCTTAAATTTAAACCAAATTATTACAAAAAGACCACATGTAAAACAATACTTTGTAAATACTTTTGACCATCACATTTAAATATGGATTGTATTTGAGGATGTTTTTCATCATCCTTGAATATCTTTTTCTAACAAATTGTAACTGTACAATTAAATGAGACAGTGTTGGTTGCGATTAACTCGCATTAAGCCATATCTCCTTCTACCATTATAATAAGCGTTAACCTTGGTAAATGATGAGCATGCGAAGCATATGTGAGTCTAAATTTAACTATGGTTAAGAATGATTTGTTAGATATTTTCCTAAACAATCTACAACATCAACCTAGATACACCAATCCATTTGCTCCATGTTTGCTTCCTATTTTCCTTTTAAATAATCATTTATATCCCATGCGAATATGATGATAGGATTCTTTTGGTATTAGGAGTAGGATTTTCTCAGGAAGAGACTACCTTTGCTCACATATTGTTAATTATAGAATTTTTCTTCATAGTAAAATTAAATCAATTTACTTACTAGCAAGTTAGTAAGTGATATTTTATAAATTATTTATCTAAAATTTTAGTTTTAGATTAATTTATAACATAAAGTATTTATGGATATTTCCGTGTCTAATTTATAAATATTTTTTTGGAAATTATAAAGTAGAATAAATCTCATATAATGAAGTGATTTATCTATTAGAGTGGATGGATGCTTTCTCAAAATTCATGTAGTTTTTTTAATAATTTTTTTCAAAATTTTATCTATTCTATTTTTTTTTCTTAATTTTACTATGTTAATAATGTATGATTATAAGAGATTGTATGTTTGTTTAATCTTTCTTTTTTATGTTTTATAACATGGTTACATTAAAACATGTTTTTCTAAAGTGGTATCATAAAATCTTATAATCTACTATCATTGATTTAATATTTTAATGTGGTGTAACCTTTGTATGGAAGTATTCTGATTCCTTTTAGGGTTTGATACATTTATAGGTGGTTCTTTTTAAAATAAGACTCATTTTTTAAAGTATAGACAAAGTTCCAAAAGTTTTGATGCTATTTTTTGCAAAGCTTCAAGAGTTTTGCACTTCTTGTGATGTATGAGCTCTCTCCACTCAAGCTTTTTCTCTTTCATTTGGTTTATAGGTTATATTTAGCACTACAAAATTTGTGTTGGCTTTAGTAAGACTATTGTTTAAAATACTACAAAATTTGGACTTTGAGTGTGGTTGAAGTTGCCTCTTGAAGATGAAATAAAAAATGTTGTTCTTTTGACAAATTATATCTATGACCAAAGAAAAAATGGATATTGTAACATACATTTTGTTGCACCCTGTAATTGTAGATATTTTTGTGTGAATTTTTGGGACATTTGTAAATTTATATGAAAATGAATTGATAGTTGGTTGAAGGGAGGGACATGGATCCAATGCTCTAGCAAGGGTGGTGTTGCTTGGATTGCTTGAATTTTCTATGGTGCCATGAGCAGGCCAATGCCAACCTCATTCATCTTCATTAACTATCACCATAACCACTAGCGGTCAATGTTGATAGATTATGAAGTTTTGGAATGGGAAACATGGGTATAAAACACTGCTCCCCTCCTCATGGATTGAGACAGGGAGCAGTTGTCTGGAGAGGAAAAAGAGAGGGGTCAATGGTTGCTAAGAAGAGACGACACAAGAAAAATAAGACAACACACAATAGGTAGAGAGGGAGAGACGAGACCATGCAAATGCAAGTAGAAGACACATATGAACACACACACCAAACAATAGATAAAGAAAATGCCTTATAGAGAAGAAACATCTAGGAGGAATTCGAAATGTTGAACTAGACTGGATTGCCCTTGAGTTTGTGCTTAGATATTTGAGGTGTCATCCCCTGTATTGTTATGTGGAGGCCAATGCACTATGAGTCTAAGCTAGAATGGTCAATGAAAGGCTTAATGGATGAAAGATCATTGTGGTGCTTGTTGTATAATTGATAAGCCACTTGGACAAGGCAATATGAACCACTATGGGGCTTGTTGTATTGTTGATAAACCACTTAAATAGAGAAATTTGAGCCCTTGTAGTGCTTTCTATGAAAAGAAAGTTGTGAAACTACTTAGATAGTGGATTACAAACCCCTATATTGCTTGCTATAAAAAGATAGTTTTTAAACCACCAGAATAATGGATTCAATCTCTTGGAGATGAGCATAATCCCATCATGGCCCTGGGTGAAATATTGTGATAGAACTCAAAGAGTAAATGGGTCACTATGGTGCTTGTTGTATAGTTGTTAAACCACTTGGAAAAGGAAATTTGAGCCACTGTCGTGCTTTTTGGAGAATTGTTAAACCACCTAGACAATGGGTTATAGACCCCTGTATGTCTTCCTATGAAAAGAGAGTTGTTAAACCACCTGGACATTGGACTTCATATCCTGAGTGTTTGACCAATCCTTGGTGTGAAATTTTTGTATGCAAGCATCCCCTCAGAAATTGCATCCGACTTGATGGTGGTCAACTGCAAGAGAGATTGCAGTGTACTTTGCCTATGATTGGGTGGAGAGTTGAAGTCCCTCCTTCAATTGCCATCCATTTCAATTTATTCATATAAGTATAATGGTTTATGCATATTTAAATTATGAATTACAACAATCTTTAATATGTTAATGACCAATGTGTGGTTCTGCATTACTCATGTAAGAATGCTTGAAATCATTTCCATATTAATGATTAAAAGCTATCTTATGTATCTATGGGGATAATGAATGCTTGAATTGTGTGGTTATTGCCATCTTCATGAATTGTAGGATATTTTGTATGTTTATGACTCGTGGTCTAATGTTTACTCGAAATTAACCATGTATCTTGTAAGCTCTCAGTTATATTAAATGTTGCAATTGGGCAGGTCATTGTCTTACTCATGATTGTGTTGGCAAGTTCTTACCATGTGAAAGTTATTATAAACCTTGAATCTCTACTAGTTTGTTGTTGTTGTTTAGATTAAACTCTAGTATTCAGTAAAAAAATCACCATGTAAGGAAATGCATGATAACCTTCTTAATAATTGAGTTGCAGACTCGTATTATTAGCTGGAGGTCAAGGATTAGCCTCAAAAAACACTTCTAAGAAATTTGGTGTCCAGGTTCTTGCCCCTTGCCTTAAGGACTTCCTCAAATTCTCTTATTTCCTTTTCCCTTACTGTTCTACAACAAATCTAGTGATCCAAGATCCAGGGTCGGCAAGGATTGGTTATAACATAAGTAGGTTGGACCTCATCTCGATCAGAGATCTCCTTTCAAGCACCTTCCGCATACGAGATCTGAGAATCTGGAGGTTGGCAGGGTCAACACCATACGTGCATGACTGGATGGGAACCAACCAAATTACCTTCGCATATAATTTTGGGTTTGTATATCCTAGGGTTTGCGGTGGTATACAGTGGCCCTTGTGTAATGCCCCCTAATAATAATAACAATAAATAAATAGTAAACAAAAAGAAAAGATAATAATAGTAAATAAATAATAAATAATGTAGAGAATATAATAATAATAATAAATAAAATAGTAAATAATAAATTGGAGTTATATATATATATATATATATATAGAGAGAGAGAGAGAGAGAGAGAGAGAGAGAGAGAGAGAGAGAGAAGTAAACTATAAAAATAGTAAGAATAAGTAAAGCTAACAAAAAGTAAGATAAAATAAAATAAGAATGAGCAAAATTAAAAGAAATATTGAATTAAATAAAAACTAAAATAAAAAATGAAAGATGGCACCGATTCCTTTGTTAAAGACTCTGCTTCCTTTGTTAAAGGGTTCAAAGATTAAGGCTAGAGCCTGGGGATCTGTTAGTAAGATTTGACATTTCCCTTTATACTAATATATTTTCTCTTTTCTATTGTCCTGATGATGAACCACATTAGATAGTTTGAAACGTCAACCAAAATCTCATGATGTGATTAATCCGAAAGAATTTATCAAAATCAATATGGATCACAAAAGTCTAAAATCAAGCAAAAGATGGCATGTTGACACATGTAATGTGTGCATGCAGATCCCCTTTCCATTTTTAGAACCATTTTGTCTATTTAATTGATGATAAGGAGGATCAGGTTCATCCATTCCTTCATCCATTCTCTTGGGAGAAAAGTGTTGTGAGACAAATGATTTGAGGGCTCGAGGGTGGCTAGTTGTAGAAAGATTTTGTGCAAGTGAGCCTACGGTTGGGTGGAGAGTCGTCCCCAAAACTTTGTTGCGATTAGCGGGATTCAAGTAGTGTTCGACTCCGAAATCACAAGTAAGGAATATCATCGCTACAGATAAGTTGCCTCTGCTCATATTTTTCCAAATTCTATGCTAATTAGTTGAATAGTTATGTATTGATTATTAATCGAATAAATTAATGTAATTAATTGCATATTTAATTCTGAGTTATTATATATGATATCAAAGCGGATTCAAACACTAGAGACCTAAGATTTGAAGAGAAATATATACGACTACTATTAAAATCAATTTTATCAAAAACTTTCAATTATATATATATATATATATATATCTATATATATATATATATATATATATATATATATATATATATATATATATATATATATATATATTTCTTCTCTTTATATATTTGCATAATATTAAATTATTTTTCACAAAATAATCCTTTTACTTATATTTAATTAGATAAACTAGTTTTATAATATTTCAATAAGATTTAATTATTTATCAATAATAGTGTCCCAAATTGTTACAAATTCCCAATGCTGATTTTAGAGCCAACACACTGCTAAAGAAGTAATTTTGTGAGTAATGGAAACCCTTCCCTCACTTCTTGGAGGTGATGAAACAAAACCCAAAAAGAGGGAGCTTCTCAAGATCCCTTCAAATCCCTCGACAAAAAGGGCACCAACTAGATTTCTACCAAAATTAATTATCATATATTTTAATACTACCAGAACATCCAATAGTGTGTAATACCCAATAATACTACATTAAATATGTATATGTAAACAAAAGTTAGTTGACATAATGAATGGTAGTAAAACATTTAAATCTACATGGAAAAGTCTTTACAAATATTACAAAGATTGGAACCTCAGTAGAACAAAATTACGTTCCCTTGGGAAAACGACAACCTTCTTTAGGGATTAGGTAACCAACCAAGTCCAAGGTCAAAGAAATGATCAAAACCAAGAAAGGGAGTTGGAACAAAAACAAAGACAACTGTTAAATTTTCAGTTCAATGCCAAGGATAGACGAATAACCCTTGATATTATGAAAGAAGTCCAAAAATCCACATTATTAGAGTTCACAGGCCAATATGGGGGGTTTTGTAGTAGAAGCCTCGGTGATGAGTGTCAAGAGAGCACTTAGATTTAAGGCATACTCTTCAGGGTAAAAGGCTCAAATAGCATTGAGTTTACTAAAGGGATAAGTTTTATTATGGTAGGTAAATGAAGAGACTAAGATGCAAGTCACCACATTGCAAGTTACTTGGGAAATATTTGAGGAAGCCTTTAGAACCAGATACTTATTAGAGGAATACAAACACTGACAAATATGGGCCTTCCATGCAATACGATAGAATGGTAGCCAATCAAAGACTATGAAGTTGAATTCTATGCATTGGACCATCATGTGAACTATATGGAAGATGATAAACATCAAGTTGAAAGATTCATGCATGGGCTTGATCCTTTGGTTCGAGCAGAAGTTTCCATGTGGAAACCTACCACTATGGAAACAACCACTATTTTGGCCAAACAAGTCCAGAGGATGATAACTATGAAAATGCAAATGGTGATTGATGAAAATATAGAGAAGGAATCATCCAAGGAGGGTGTAAGTAGAAAAGGCGGACACCAATAGGAATATTAGGGAAGGTAAACCAATGTTGCTAGGATTTCTAGTGCAACCTTTGGGTTTCCTACAGAAGAATGTAAGGCTCAACCCTACTTAAAAAGAACTAGTAGTAGAGCTAGAGGAGTTGGTGGCCAAGGACAAGGACATATAAGGGATCAAGGTAAATTAGAATGTTGGGAATGTGGGGGTCCACATTACAAAATGGACTGTAAGAAGTATCAAGCTGGGCTGAGACACCAAGGACACTAAGAAAAAAGAGAAAAACCATAGACCCAACATCAAATTCATGCCATTGTAAACCATCGGCAGGGTGAGCACCAATCCACCATTTTCGATTCCATGAATTTAAAAGGAGGAAGTCCTTGCGATCGAACCATTTTGTATACTGGACCTTCGGTTTTGTTAACTCAGGAATCATGAGTTTGAGCAAGTCAAGGTCCAATGGGACCAATATAGCCCAAGGTCAGCTACTTGGGAAGGTGTAGATGTTATTTTTCACGACTTTTCCTTATCTATTTGATTAAATGTGTCATGAATTAGATATGATTGCATAACTTAGCTTAAATAGATACTTTTATGGAGTGTCTAAATCATGTCTTATTGTTTAATTTTTTTTTATACATCTAAATCATACACTATGATTTCAGTTAATTTTTATGTCAACATAGGACTGTTGACATATAATCTTGAGAAGAGGGTTCATGATATGATGGTGGGTGGTAATTGGACATAGTTCTAATGAGGTGATAATGATGCACATGTGGTTCTTATTTATTTATTTTGTTATGATAATGATGTTGTATGCTCATGATGGATATGATATGCATAGGAATTATGATTCTATGATATGAGGTTATATTGACACGTGGTTATTTTATTATGTGATGTCATTATATGTCTTTGATGATGATATGTTGATTTTATAACTTATGAGGGTATTTGATGTGGTAATTGTATGCAAATTTTATGGCATGCATGAACATGCAATTTTTTATTATTCAGAATGTTGTGATTAACGATGATGTCATGTTCTCATGATGACATGCAAGACTTGGCATGTGGATTATTTGCTATGATACTATGATATTATAACTAATGTGTTGGTTGTATGTTGAGATGTGGTGCTTGATAGGAAATCCACAAATGGGTCGAGAGGGCTAGTTATTTGATGATCTTGTGGGAGCCCATACCTACAAGGGAGAATATGGAATACCATATGGGCTAGGGAGATACTCAATCAACACTAAATATGCCAGTGGTTCCTTTGTCTTGTATATCTCTTGATGGATAGCGCTTGAGGGGCTATTGGACCATCTTGAGGAGGCCAAGTGCCTGATATTGTAGGCCAAGTGTCTAATATTGTAGGCCAAGTGCTCGATAATGGATTGGGATGTCAAATTCTAGTGGGGGTGTAAGGATTTCAGTGCTTGGGGTTGCGTACCTTAGTGAGTGTGCAGGGAGTGGGCCAGCCTTTCGAGATGCCTTCGGTAGATGAGGTCTGAGTCGAGCGCAAGCCTTGGGGCTAACCATGGGCTATGGTACAAACCGATGAGGCTTTATGCCTAGTTCTAAAAGTTGAGAAAAAGGAAAAATATTCCTTGGTATTTCCTAGGTATTGTGGAAAATTTTGATGTCTGCTAGTTATACTAGTTTAGTAGAGGGTGTAGGGAAAATGCGAAGCAATAAATAACTAAATAAAATAAAATGTTAAATGATTCAAATTAACTCTGGGACAAAGTTCCTTAAAGATGGGGAGTATGTAATTCCCCTAATAATAATATAAATAAATAATATAATATAATATAATATTAAAATATAAGTAAATAAATAATAAACAATAAAAATATAATAATAGTAAATAAATAGTAAACAATAAAGAAAAAATAATAATAGTAAATAATAAAGAAAAGATAATAATAGTAAATAAATAATAAATAATGAAGAGAATATAATAATAATAAATAAATAAAATAGTAAATAATAAACTAGAGCTCTAAATAAATATATATAAAAGTAGATTATAAAAATAGTAAGAATAAGTAAAGTTAATAAAAGGTAAAATAAGAATAAAATAATAAAGAGTTAATTTAGGAGAAATGTTGAATTAAATAAAACTTAAAATAAAGAAATACAATTTGGCATGTTGACACATGGAATGTGTGCATGCGAAATTATACCCTTTCCATTTTTGGAACTGTTTTGTCTATTTAATGGATGATGAGGAGGATGAGGTTCATTCATTCCTTCATCCATTCTCTTGGGAGAAAAGTGTTGTCAGACAAAGGATTCCTTGGTAGTAATACATTGATTGAGGGCTTGGGGGTGGCTAGCTGTAGAAATATTATGTGCAGCTAGGCCTACGGTTGGGTGGATAGTCATCCCAAAACATTGTTGAAGTTATCGGGATTCAAATAGCGTTCAACTTTGAAATAACAAGTAAGGAATATCATCGCTACAGGTAAGTTGTCTTTGCTCATATTTTTTGAAATTCTATGTTAATTATTTTAATAGTTGTGTGTTCATTATTAATCACATAAATTGATGTAACTAGTTGCATATTTAATTTCAGGTTGTTACACTTTGCACCATATTATCCCTCAAGTGTAGAAGGATTTGGAGATACGACCCATCCAAGAGTGTGAAGTGGCAACATAACGTTGCTAGGATGGATAAGTTATGGGTTAAATATAATGGTGATGTGTAGCAAAACACCATGGGTGAGGACTTAGTGGGCCTTGTGCCTCCGTTGATGTGGCAGTGCCATGTGGGCCATGTAGGGACCATGTGGATGCCACATGGAAATTCAATGTTCACATAACCTAATATGATTGGCTAAATTTATGATGGGCATAAGTCTCAATATGGGAGTCAGATTGAGGTAAAATTTGTATCACCGGAAAGCTCTTAATGAGTTGTATGTGAGGGTGGTGTTTGTTTTGAGATTTGAAGATTTAGAAAAGGAGGTTTTTGTAACCCCATATCCATAACATACCTTGGGGGTCGAGTAAATAAAATAGGTAATAACTCCCATAGCTCGAGACAATTAAGGGGATGGGAGGTAGTGTTACAAATGCCTCATATGGATTCCACAAAAAAAAGATAAGGAATAGGTCTATGCAGTGCATTTTTTTATATTTAGTGGTTTTCGTCTCTATGTTTTAGTTCATAATTTTTATTTTTGGAAAGTTTATTTTCTATGCCCTCCACCTTAATATCCTCTAAGTAAAGAGTGGGTCATCCTCCCATTTTTTAGATTCCAGATCAAGGCTCTAACTACCTTACCATTACCTCTAGGGACTCACCCTCAATGAACTAACTAATCATACTTAAGCATGTAGATACTAAATTTCGATTTTAATCACCAAGTTCATTATGATAATTGTTATGAATGGTCTGATTACCCAAGTATTGATTCTTGATAGTGTGAAGGATATAGAGGCTCATTGAAATTCTCATAGTCAACTTAATCAACAATCGATACAACCAAAACCCTCTTGTATTAATCTTCTTTCTCTATTGATTGTTGTATTGGAGGTAAATGGAAGGAAGAGGCAACACAATTGTTTCTATAATTGAAATTGCAAGTGCTTGGTGCATGCGTTGTTGCAAAATAGGGTATGACAATTTTTTTATAATATTCTTAGACAACCATCTCTTTATGATGCATTTCTTTGAATGTAGAACTTAAATCTTGATCCCCAATAGGTGGGGATGGACACCAAGGAGTAAAATAAGAAAAGTTGTATTGAAAAACACGTTTACATGATATTGTAATTTTGTATTAGTAGAAGATGTTACATTCTTCTCATTCCCTCTTTATTTAGATTATTGTTTTGTAAGTTATTTTTCATGATACCCATGAGAAATGATGGTTTCTAGCAGCCACGTTCATCCAAATTGATGCAGGAATGAAATGAAATGTAGATTTAAACAAGAACACAGAGATACAATGAAACAAAACTTCAATTAATAAACAGAAAGTGCTAGAAATTGTTTACATACATAAGAGAAACAAACTAGCTTAGGCGATGGTACCTTATCTATGAGAAGACATGTGATGCTTACATGCCTTCTGAATTGTGTTACAGAGGCTTGTAGGCCTTTTTATCATCAAGAAATAATGGAAAACCCTAAACATCCAAAAACATTACCCTAGGAGATGAAGTGCCAAAATTTTGTGGGCCCCGTTGGGGTTATTTGGAACGTCAACTTCTCGGTGTTGTAACTTTGGCATACGATCATTGTTTTGCACATACGATACCTCATTAGAAAGATCTATCCGAGGAAAAAAAATGAAAATGGACCCTTGTCATAAGTTATGAGTCTACCCATTTTCCAAAATAGCGTCGTTTAGGTCCTCAAAACGACTCTGGAAGTTCATGACACAAAAAAACTACCAAAAATAGAAAGGTGTGTTGGAAATTAGGAAATTGAAAGGAAACAATGTTGGGGGTCCAAGTTGAATAGGAAGGTGGACACCACTATCCACCTAGATTAGTCCTCACCCCTTAGGAAGCAACGGTCCCAATTGCATTAAGTACCTCCATGAGATGGGGAAAGTTTTACTAACTTTGATCATTGGTGAGCCAGTTTCCTTGGTGCAAGAGCTAGCCAGCTTTGACAACTTGATATAGTTGGATTCTCTATTGGTGAGTGTTTTCAATCTGCGTGTCCATGATCCGATCAATTTTGGCCAACTCGATGCAATCTGGATTGAGTTTTTTTAGTGTCAGCTGCTCAACAATGTCTAATGTGTCCAACAATGGTGGAAAGTATGGTCGAAGGCAATCCACATTGAATACGGGGTGTAGGCCAAGGAATGGATGGATACTTAGCTTGAAATAATTATCACCCATGGCCTTGGTGATGGTGTAAGTCTTGTATCGAAGTGGTCAAATCTTTTTATGGGCTTCGGAAAGGCATTCCTTTTGTAGGTCCAACCATACCTTTTTGCCCACTTGAAACTTATGTGGCACTGGACGTTGATCATGACGTTGTTTATACTTGGCATTGGATTTATCTAGGATATCATTAACCTTTTGGTATATGTGCTGGGTGTGTTCAATAAACCTGGTGGATTTATTAGCCTTAGACTATACATGTGCATATTCTTCATGTGTAGTCGCAAGAGGCATGACAACATCAATCAGGTACAACGGTTAAAATCTCACGCCCACTTGAAAGGAGTTATGGCTAGTAGATATATGAATAGCTCTATTATATCTATGATGCAGATAGGTAAGACTCTCATCCCATGACCATTGATGCTTGGATTTATACATGTGTAGTATGTGCACTATCATCCTATTAATGACCTCTGTCTGGCCATCAGTCTGAGGATGGAATGTGGTCAACTTGGTAAGCTCGGTATCCAACAACGACCAAAGGCCTAACTAGAATTCGCTCAGGAACCTATTGTCCCAATCTGATACAATGGTTTAGGGGATCCCAAAACATACCCATACTCATTTGAAGAAGAGATTGGTAGTGTCTTCTATGGTGATACTATTCTTGCAAGCATCCAATATAGCCATCTTGGAAAATTCATCAATGACCACATACATACAGTCATTGCTTTGCTTGGTAGAAGGAAGGCCAAACACATAATCCATGGAGATGGATTCCCAAGGATTGCTAGGAGTAGGCAAATGAGTGTACAAGCCTTGCTTCTTAATGGTTGCCTTGGTGATGGCATAGGCAGTGCAAGGTTTGATATATTTTCCAATGTATTTTCGAAGTTTCGGCCAATAAAAATACTTCTATAGTACTACCACTATTTTTTCGAAACCAAAGTGTCATGCAACACCATTGTATTGTTCCTCCAAAATCACCTTGGCACGTAGGCTTGAAGGAACACAAAGGTGTCCTGGGTAGCA
This sequence comes from Pinus tabuliformis, assembly GCA_031772625.1. Taxonomy (NCBI): domain Eukaryota; kingdom Viridiplantae; phylum Streptophyta; class Pinopsida; order Pinales; family Pinaceae; genus Pinus; species Pinus tabuliformis. The sequence goes on along the minus strand of CM062807.1, from coordinate 825,585,885 downwards.
TAACAGTGCATCCCGGAGGTGGAATTCTGGTACTTACTTTCCATCCATCAACATCTTGTATGTGGTAGCGAATTCTCGATCATTTTTGTATAGTTGCGGCCATCCAAAAGTATCATGCCTTCAAGTGTTGAGAACAATGGTCAGTGCCACAGCTGGGGGCCAACTGACATAATCTACAACGTTATTGGTTCTAACATTCTTATATTTAGTTTCCAAATGAAATCTTTGTAGATATGTGGAGAATTTATAATGGAAACCATTCTGCAACTTTCCTTGTGCTATATAACTAGAAAGGTCGATGATTTATGTGGGTGATTCGTCTCCTTCCCCATAATGTAATGTTTCCATTGTAGGTAAGCCTGCATGATGAAATACATCTCCTTATCATAGGTGGGGTATTTCTGAATTATATTGGAGAGTGTCTCACTATGGTAGGCCACTGGATGCCCTTGTTAGGTGAGAATTACATCAATAGCATCATCAAAGGCATTTGTCTCAATTTCAAATGGTTATTGCAGGTTTGGGAATGTGAGTATTGGCATAGAGAAAAGGCGGTGTTTCAATTCAATGAATTCCTTCTGTTGGGACTCGAACTATAAAAAAATTTCTTTCGCTCTACCCTTGGTAAATGTACTCAACAACCAAGTGATATGGGCGAATAGTAACAGGAACCTTCGATAGAAATTTTCAAGGCCCAAAAATATGTGAAGCTTTGTCAAAGTTGTTGGGGCTGGCCAATCCTTAATGACTTGGATATTATCCAGATCGGAATGTATACCTTGATCATCAATGATGTAGCCTAGATATTATAATTGGTTCATACCAAAGGTGCATTTCTCCAAGTTAGCACATAGCTTATTTTGTCACAGGGTTTAAAGAACATGTTGAATATGTTGCAAGTGCTCTGCCCAACTCTTTTTGAAGATGAGGATGTCATCCATATATTCAACTATGAATGAGTTGGTGAAAGGCCGCAAGTCGTTATCCATCAGCCTCATAAAATTCACATGGGAATTCATCAATATGAAGGGAATGATCAACCACTCAAAAAGGCCCTCCTTTTATTTTAATGTATTCTTCCATTCATCTTTGGTTTCTATTGGAACTTGGTGATGACACGATTTAAAAAAATTCTTGTTGAAGTATTTGGGCCCCCTCAGCTGGTCCAAAAGATCATGAATCTGTATGATTGGCTGGTTATTCCTGAGAATGACTTTATTATGAAAAGTCTCTAGGTCCCATACTTATTCTATATGAGTACAATTGAGATCCCACAAGGTGATGAACTTGGTTGGATGTGCCCTTTTTGTAGGAGCTCTTGGATCTGTCACTTGATTTCCTCATTTTCCAAAGCAGAGTGGTGATATATTGGCTCATTGGGTAGAGGTGCTCCAGAAGTTAGATCGATTAAATGCTTGACCTAATAGTGAAAAGGTACTCCTATGGGTGAGGATAAGATGTCCCTGTACTCTTCCACGACCTTATCCACTTGCTTTTTCTGCACAAGGAACCCTTTTTGGGGGACAGAGATGTGGCTATGATCTTCTCGTTACTTTGAGAGGGAATCAGAAAGAAAAAAAATTCTTGGTTTAGAAGATGTGGCCATGATCTTCCCCTTACTCTAAGGGAAAATTCGAAAGAAAACAAATTTCCTATATAGGAGATGATCTTACTTCATTTCTTAGAAGATATCACAGAAATGGTGGTAAGTGGGGCTACCTTCGGTATCCTGTATAGTTTTCTGCCCAAATAAATAATAACAGTGCGAGGTTTGGACTCATACATAGCATGATGCTTCCACAAGTATGGTTGGACTAAGAAAACATCAAAAACTTCAAGAGGAGAAACATCACATAGTACCTCATCCATAAAGGCCTTGATGTTGTAGGGAAGGTGGCATTGTTGGCTAACAGGAAGACTCTCATCCTTAGTGAAGCCACCTGATGGTGTATGGTTGCGGGTGTGGTGTGTTTAGTAGGCCTAACCACTTAATGACCTCTGCTAAGATGAGGTTCTTTTGGCTCTCGTTGTTGACAATGAATTGTAGCAGAGAACCATTTACCCACATTTGTGAGTGGAAGAAGTGCTCCCATTCCTCTAGATCTTCAGGCTCAATCTTTTATACTGTGGTGGTGGAAATGGTGGCATTGGGCTCTCTATCAATAATCAGCTTCCCCTTTTCATTCCAATTGTTAGGTTCTAGGTTAGAGTCTGAAAATGCATCTCACTCTAAATCTTTTAGCTCAGGCACCAATGACTACTTGGTGCGACACTCATTTCTATTTTCACACGGGGGGGGGGGGGCTCTTATAGAAGTCACACCATTTTCTTGTGTCCTTATTCGTCTTCATGGTGTTATTATTTACTTATGGATTCGATGGATTATCAAGGGTCACTCCACCTTAGATCTTTCCTTTGTTTTGTAGTTTGGAGGTGCCTTTTACTTTCTTTAGATTTGCAAATCCAAAATCTCACTTCTTCTGTTTAAATTTCTGCTTGATCTTGACAACATATTAGTATGCGATATCAAGCAAGGATATGTCGAGGAAGTATATTTTTTTCTAGATGTATTTGTGGAGACAGTCACGGTACTTGAGTACTAGGTGCCACTCTGGCACATCTTGGTCCCTTTCCTATCATAAAATGGTCAATTTTATGTACATATCTTCATAGCTCCCAATAGGATAATATTTTTCCTTGAAGACATATGTTGGCTTGATGGGCCTTGACCCAGGTTCAGCGTTATTCAGCTAAGAAAATCCCTTCACTACTGGACCTTTCGACATCAGTTCACGGAGCAAGGACCGAAGTCTCACTCAAAGCAGTATGGGGGGATGCAGGAACCAAGTTTCTGCGCACTGAGATGGTCAAGTTGTTGGTTTTATACCTTAAACCCTTCCTCCGTGCAAATCAATAAGCCTTTAGAGCTTATCGATGTACTTTCTCTCCTTCGCTTAAAACCCTTGCGAAGGTATACGATCATCCTTTGCACAACCCTACCCAGTGGCTCAGGTACTTATGCACCTTTGTTACTGTGTTAGTGTATAATTTCCTGAATTATCTTAATTGTTTGCCAACTTTACCATGCAATTAAGATTATCTTTGTGTAAAAATATATCCTTATTTGCGTTCATATAATAGATAGAAACATATACATTCATGCATCAAATTAGCATTATAACATAAACCCAGAACTTAACATAACATAATCGCATGCGATCCACAGAGGTAAAATACATAGTAATTTTAGAATACTTCTCTTTATTGATGATTCAAATTTTCAATACAGACTCTATTTGCACTATGGACATAGCTAGAGGGGTCCGCACACTCAGCTACAGACTTCTACCCTAGGCCTCTGCACACTTAGCCATAGAGCCTCTTCCTACGCTAAGAATCTCACTCTTAGCTTGTCATAGATTCCTCAATGACTCCAACTTACTTTGAACTACTAAAAGACTCTTCTAACACTTCTTTTTATACAATCCCATGGTTCGTGGACAATGGGTAGATCCTCTACAGCTGAGATGACTTTTAAAAAAGAAGGGTGAAGAACCCTTAGTGACTCTTTACATCTTCACGCCTCGCGACCACAAAATGCAGAGACTTTACATTCTTTATACAAAATTTGGGCTTTCTGCCAAAAAAATTAGGCTTTTAGCCCAAAAATGGATCTTAGGGGAACCCATTCCCAACAAGCCCCCAACATAAACATGGTGACTCGCTCTCGAGTCACTCTGCTAGCATGGAGATCTTGTCGCGGAGACCTCCCAGCTTGACTTGGACAACTGCTACCTTAGCGGCGCACTGTGTTTCTGCCTACTTCATCTCCTCGACCAACTGCTTTGTCATTGGCCCTATGTTGTCTGACTGAATCTTCTGTTGAGTCTCCTGCAGACCAGCCAGCTTGCCTTCAATAGTGGTCATGATCAATTAGGCCTCGACCAACAAGGCTGCAAGCAAGCCTTCAGCATGGCTTCCTTGTGTTGAGTTGCATCTACCTACTCTTTCAATGCCTTAGCCTCCTGCAGCTTAGCTAAACTCTGCGTGATGGCATCAGTGCGCGCTGTCACTTTGAATTCATCGTAGCACTGCTGCAGCTCTTGCGCTTCTATTTCTAGCCATTGTACAGTAGTATCTTCTTGCAAGCAAGTGGCTATCTCGAGCGACTGCTTGAAGAGTGTGGTACAATCCTTCACTGTGCTCTCTACTACTACTACCGCGTCTTTCATAGTGGTCTCCCGCTACTCTCTGATCTATGGTGGAGTCGAAGGTTGAGCCTTAAATTGCAACTCTGAAATTTTGAGGTTTAGCTCCAGCTGAACCATTGCCAATTTAGTTCATGCGTCGCACACTCTAGTAGCGAGCTTCCAAACCCTCACATCTATCGGCTCAGCCTCAAGAATGCCCAGCTTCGGGACAGTCCTGCATGCCTCAGCCATGGCTATGGAAATGCACTGGTTATTGTCTATAATGTCTTTTACAAGGGTAAGGGAGGAGTCTCTCTGCACGGTTAGCTGGGCGTTGTTGACCTTCTGTTCACTGATCACCTGCAACACGCGCTGTTCACGGGCCCGAATTTCTACGATCATGTCGTCTTGCAAAAGGTGAAGCACCTCATTAGGAAGCGTGGCTAGGTTGAATCCAACTCTCTTAAGGGCATTGACAGTGGGTCTATCAGCTTCAGTCTCTGTTGTTAGTGCTCCATCGGCAGCACTATTACTCAGGGATCACTTGTGCATAGCATCCCTGTGGCTTCTGAGGTGCCATGTGCCAAACTAGTTGACGACGTGCTCATCTATATCTGTGATGCGTGGATCTGTAGCTCTCACAGACCCATATGTATAACACCCAATGCCTATTGTTGTTGCTACTTGAACTACTGCAACAGTTTCGTGGTGGCATCCCACACCGTATCACCTATGTCATTTAAGTCCCCCTCTGTTAGGGTGATTGAGTCTAGAGACGTCTTGCTAGCCTTGGACTTCTTCCGTGGCCCTACTTTCTATAGGTCTTTGGTGCACTTGATGTATAATGGAGTCATCTCCGAGTCCTCTCCTCCCTGCTCCATCTGATCATCTTCATCCTCAATCTCTAGGGAAGGTGACTTCTGACTCTGGTCAGAGCTGTGCTCCCCTTCGTCTGCCTGTCCACCCAACTGCTGCGTGTAAATGTGCTCTGCCTTGGCCTTGTTGTCGACCTCCTTTCTCCTCTTCATGGCCAGTTGTTCCATCTTCAGCTTGGCTTCTTCCTTCTTCCTCTATGCGGTGGACTTGCTAGATCCCGCTATCAAGTTCGTGGCATTGTTCCAATCTGCCAACCAATGGTCGAGGACTGCTACAATTGCATCATTTGTGGCCAAGTATGGAAGGTCATGCCACTTCTACTCAGGGTCCTTCCATGCCCGTATTGAGACATGGTGGAAGTCAGCCTTGAATTCCATGTACTCCTACAACTTCTCAAAATTTGTAGGTGTCAGTCACGGCTTGCGGTTGATGGCCATATGGATGCTCATTCCCATCAAGATCCAGAAGATATTTGCTATAGACATATTTGGGAACTGCAACAGCAATCACATATGTCGGTAAATCAAGGGCTTCTAAACCCCTAAAAGTGTTGTTTCATCCCTAAAGGATCAAGGTCAACTGATTACATCATTTCCCAGAAGTTCTCCCTGAAAAACTGCTCAAAACTAGTCAAAACTGGACCATATAGACTGCTCCATGCTGAGGGTGTGATGCATACTGAAAAGCTCTTCTGTAGGGTGTGATGAGTGAGAGCAGACAAATGGCAGAGGAGGTTTTCTAGGTGGAAACCCAGAGAATCTTCTAGAAAGTGCTCATATGACACTTTCCTCTCTAAATTCGCCCAGGGATGAGTAAGAGATCATGAAATCTCCAAGTGGAACCACGAACTATCAGTGAAATGACACTGATCAAAATCCCAGAAGCTGACTCACCCCCCTGCAAATATCTATATATGGATCCCTCATCCTAGAGATCCAGAGGCTGGAATTTTGTATTTTGTAAGGAAATGTTGTTGGTTTCTCTGCGAAACATTGCATTGTTGGGTGATCTAGCTTTTTCATGAGGTGAAGAGGGCTTTCATGTTGGGAGGATGGCGCTGGATCAGACAGCTTGGTTGTAATCCTCTCTTCTACTACTTCTATCAATAAAGCTATTTGAGTTTTCCTCCATATACTTGTATATCTTTGAATCTTGTATTTGTGTATGCATTTGTATGGTTAATATACATCTGATCCTATATTTTTTATGGTTATAGATCTCTATGCTTTGATGGTATTATGCTGCTTTGACTCTACAGGTGTTCTTTGAAGCGGGACAAGTGAGGAAGGAGTGGCGAAGCTCTATCAAAGGAGGGAGGAAACAAGCAAGGAGACAAGCGAAAGACTGAGGTTGGTACTCTCTGCTTCTCTCTCATATATCTCTCATAAAGGAAAACACAAGTGACTTTAAATGGTTTGTTTCTAAGATAGCTACCCGTCTTAGTGGGACTAGCAGCTCTGAATAGACACTAGTTTTCTCGATAACAAATTGGTGACTCCATTGGGAAGTGAATAGTTTGTTTGTTTGTCCTTGTTGTTTCCTTTATAAACTACAGACAGAGCCTGAAGTTAAGCCAGCTAGCATTCGAATTGCTTTTGCTATGCAACTGCAAAGTAGATCAACGCTGCTTCAGTCAATCTCTGGGTTAGTTTATTTACTGAACATCTGAATAGCAAACATCCTAAGTGCCCTGGTGGTAGCTCAAATAACCTCATTATATCAGACCCTATACTTTGTGTTTACTGCCAATCATTAGCTTAGCCTAAATCCCTGAACTTAGCTGCAAACTGTGAGTGAAAACCAAGCTCAGTCTCGTCCTTGGTCCATCGCACTGTCTGTAACTATGCAACCTGGATGCATCGCACCTCCCATGCGTTGTAGGTGAGATGCATACCTATTTCCCTGTGTTACAGGTGTGATGATTGAGTGAGACTGTTTCTGCTTCCAGATTTTGATTTTTTCTTCATTGTTTTCAGCTCTATTCAGTAATTTTGCTATCTATGATCAGTATATCACTGTTGAAACTCTCTTCCTTTGCATTATTCAGCCTCCATTGATAAGGAATTGTGAATGTTTTTTATGTATTTTTCATCATTTACAATCCTTCTTTGCAAAAAGTAGCTTAATCGAGCTGTCGTCTTTTGATTCGAAAGTGTCACAATTGTTGTTTTCAGTCAAGAAAAAGAGTGTCGTAAAGTCTTCCTCTTTTATATAGTCATTACACTTTTGCCATTATATTTGATTTGGATTATCAGTATTTCAAGTGTCGAAAATAGTTTTCAATTCGAAATCATAGAGTGTCGTCTTAGTCTTCCTTTCGTTTTGAAAAGAGAAAATTGTTAGTATTGTCACTTTGAGGAAAGATATTTCAGATTTGTACTTAGTTTTCTTTTTGTCATTCTCACATTAAGGAAACTTAAAAACAAATACATGCATGTACATTTGCATTTATATTGCATGTGGAAATTGATTTAGGAAAAGTGCATTTAGTGTGTGCTCTCTACTCTATGTTGAAAGAATTGTATTTTTTTTTCCTTAGTAGCTAGGATTTTCATTGCTAAAAGAAAAGAAATGACTGTTTATCATTTTAGATTGCATATTTAGGAGTTGTATATCTACATCACGTGGTGAACCTTAAAGGAAAACTTCTTAAAAAATATCAACTGTAAAATAAACCTCAATGAACATAAAAATGCTTTGGAACCTAATGCATAACATCTAGAAGTCTAGGCTAGAGATGTATTCCAGCATCGTAAAGCTTGGTAACTATCATTTTCATCGTAGGTTGAGTGATTCCTCCTGTTTGATACAACAAGTGCTAGTACGGACTTTTGCTCCCACGTACCATTGAGTATATATTGGGATACCACAATAGGCTATATCCTTTATCCTTAGGAAGCCGTGTCTGCCACCCTATCGATCGCAATGCACTGAACACAACATTCGGGAAGATTGACTATCGTACGTAAAAAGTATTCTGCACTTTTGCGATTGGTTTGGTAATCCCTCTGTCTAGATTTCCAGAGTAGTCACTTTCGTTCCTTTTCATACTCCTTAAAAGAAAAGGTCCATCTGAGCACTTGTCACTTCAGGCTCATTAAAAATCGAAGGCGACTAGAGTAATCTTTAGCTTTTTCTCGACTCTTTAAAATTGAAAAAGAAAGTTGTGTCAAAGCGTCATAAAATTTATTTTAATCGGAATAACATCATTGTTCCCTCGTTGGTCTTAGGTTGAGAAAATGGAGTCCACCAATCAAGGATTTCCCCTTGGGGGAAATCCTAGTCCTTTCTCTTCTTGGGGAGATGTTGGTGCTCCACACATGGCTACATTGTCCCTTCCAGGACTCACAATTGGCCTGCCAGTATGGCTTTTCTCGACCTCTGTCGTTCAAAACACCATATTTCCTCATCAATCAAATCAGCAACCAGATAATACTAGAGTTGTTCTCCCACCTTCTACTTCATTTGTTTCTCCCTCTCCTTCCTCCTCTTCGCTTGGTGAAACTAGTAACACTAAAAACCAATTAACTGAAAAGAAGAAGAAAGGGAAGGAGAAGAAGAAGAAGAAGCCAACGGAGAAAGGGGGCAACCATGCATTGTCTGGAGAAAATCCACACACTACACCATCCAAACCGAAATCCTCATGTGCCATTTGCAAAGGAGACCACTATCATCGAGATTGTCCTTGCATCCTGTGGATCTTAAGGGACTGGTCTCCCCGCTTGCACAATGTGGTGTCTTCAACCTCTGACGATCATGTTGAGAGTACACCATCAACTAGTGAAAACGAAGTCAATGGACAAAAAGGAAGATCTAAATTTCCTTGTAGACTGTGTGAAGGCGATCATGCCCTCCACCGTTGTCCTTTCCTAGACGAAGCTAAAAGAGTCTTGGATAACTGTCCTGCTTCACCGTAGCGACTTCCTCCTAGATACAAGAAACTCTTGCCGAGCCCATCGCTAGTTGAAAATCTGGCTGACAAACAATTGTTGTCGGTCGAAGCACCTATCATTGAAGATAAACCCTCTGAATCCACATCGGACCAAATTCAACAGGTCAAGATGCCAGTTGACCCAGTCTTGTCTTCAGAAGGACCATCTTCAGATGATACAGTCTCCAAAGAGAATGAGAACGACACCGTTCAAATTCTTTTGTTAACACAGAGTCTGATGAACATGGGGGCAATCTACCCGTTCCTTTAACACAAGAAGGAAGTTCATCAGAGATTCATCCGGCCGTTTATTTGGTCCCTCCTCCAAGCAATCTAGTCGTTTCCTTCATTTGGAATCTACTAGCGAGACCCTGCCTACCATCTAATGTACCATTCTGAATCATAGTACAAGCTTACAGAATGATCATGGTTGGTACTATCATAGATGAAGGGGCTTCTGTGAGTATCCTTTCTGTTATCACTCAGGTTGTCCATCAGGTTGTAAAAAGGGATACGGCCGAGGTAACCACAGACCAACTTTGGACTGCAGGTTCTAGCCCACCTGCAATCAGAGAGGGCTCTCTCTTTCTGATTTATATTTGCTGAAAATGATGTTAGGCTAGGTATTGGGTTTGAGGGGTTTTTGTTTTGATTTTGGTGGGAAGTTTGATGTTTTCAGGTAGAGAGGCAAAGCATAGTCTGATGAGTTTCAAACCATTGGGCATGGAGTCGAGGAGGATGACTGCTGGTGCGTTTTCTTGGTCACAAGAGAGATATATGGAGTAAGGTAACTGCGCTTGAAACAATTTTTCAGGTATTAATGATGGAAATAATGCTAATTAATGAGAGGCAATTAAGAATCTCCCAATCAGCTTAACAGGTGGAGGTAACAGAGCTCTACCTAGGGGCAGTAAAGAATCCCTAGATAATTGGCAAACACAGGTGAATTAGGGTAAATATGAGCCAGAAGGAATTCATATTCATTACTAATTCATTCAGATGAAAAACATACAGAAATAGCAGAAATTGAGCATAGAGTGTATTTAAACAAGTTCTAAGCTAATCTTTCTTTCTGCTACTTAGATAATGGTAAACAATAAATAGAGATAAGATGCACTTATTGTTTCAGGCTGCAGCGCAGGAATTCCATCTTTCAGTCTCTAGAAATCATTAATCACACATCAGACAATATCTTCTCCAAGCTTTCAGCAATCTTTGATTAAAGAAAATAACTCAGATATACAGTGCGAGTCTCTAGTGAGAATTATCAATCGACCAACCCTTAAAACAATACAGAGGGTGGTATATATAGGAAAAACTCTTCAAAATTTGTTTATTTACAGTTTGACCTAAACAGGTCTGAAAGAAATATGATTACTTTAACCTAATCCTATCCAGAAATAAATGCATAAAATATCTTGAGTTGCACTGAGGGTCGCCGTATGGGGACTGAGTAAATGTGTTGTCCTCGGTGGCTTGGTGCAGTTGTCTCTGCAATAACTGTGCATGGGTCTCTGCTCCATTGTAGTTCGTGGCCTTAAATGCCTCAACTGTGATTTGAGAGCTGGGATGGGCTTTCGCCGCCTAATTTGACGTTGTTGGCGGTGATTCAATGTTAACCTGCTTTGGGAACTGAAGTTTTCCATTAAACAATTTTAACTGGTACACTTTGCTGCTTCTCTTTCCTCTGATACTCTTTGACAAATGAACTGGGTCGCTTTTCTCCTTTGCTGTGGGTCTAATCACAAATTAATGGCCGCTGTTCAGCCTCTGTTTCTTCTAGAACTGTCTTCTGCTCTTTTCGGCAAGCTTCGCGAAGAGAAATGGGTCCTTCGGCGCCTTACGGGCTTCTTGGGGGCTGTGTGATGAAAATATTCCCTAAACATTCCCCATTTCGGCCTAATTTATCCAGCTAGGTGCAAATCGCGCATCAAAAACTGCCTCAGAAACTGATTCCGGGGCTCCGAAGCTGCGATTTGGTGCTTTCGCGCCAAAAAGTGCTGATGACATCAGCATGATGTAAGCATGACGGCTCCATGGTACGGCGGATGACATGGCAGATGACATCATCATGTACGGTCGGTGACGTGGCAGTATGGCAAGGGACACGGTGGCAGGACACGTGGCAGGGTGACTCGGTGGTACGGTGGCAGGAGGCCACGCAGGCGGATGATGTGTCATGGTGACTGGGCAGGGGGGTAACACGGCAGGTGACGTGGGGCTTACGTCACCGGGGAGAGGGCGGTAAACGGATTCTGGGCGCACTGCCTTTGGGCATGAGCGGTTTTGTCAGAGGGAGCTCCGCCACAGCCGAGGAGGTGACGCGTGGTGGGAGTATGGCAAGAATACCGCCCATCTCCCGGACGCTATCCTTCGGGCGCGTTGGGAGACGGGAAGGCCCACCAACCATTGATCTAGGCGCAGGATGATCAGACAGCTGGTGGGAAGGACGGGGCGACGGCGGGTTAGTGGGCGGGGATATCCGCGGGAATATTCCAATTTAAATATAGTGCGGTGGGGGTTTTAGACTTAGGAAAAGTGGGTTATGGGGTTTCAAAATGGGCGGGTTAATATATTTACAGTTGGGACTTAGGAATAAGGGGTAAAACATGGTTTTTTTGCGCGCGGGTTTAACGATTTATGCCCAAAACTTAAGGTAAGGGGGCGAAAAAGAGGGTTTTTGAGGGTTTTTAGGGCTAGGGGAGAGGTTGTTAGCATGACCAGGTGTCATCTAACTCCTGCTATGACTCGGATGGGCTAAAAACAGCCCCAGGTGGACCATTTTTTCCCGGACTTGGAAAAAACTATGGCTATATTGCCAGGGAGGGGATATTTACATAAGGGGGTTTTATATACATAGTTTTAGTAGGGGAAGGGGAAAACTGATAAGGAGTTATATAATACTGTTAGTAGTTAATATGGAGGTAACCAGAAAGGGCTAAGGTGAGTGACCTTAGGCTATTTTGGGGAAAAGAACTTGTAAAGAAATGAAATCCTTGAGTGAAGTAGATCTTCACCAAGGCAATCTGATATGGAGAATGATGGAACTAAGAGGAATCAAGCAGATCTTGACCTCTTTGGGTAAATTAGTAAGTGACTTGGGGAATAAGAGGAAGGGGGAGTTAGTGATGTCCAGCTTTGAGCTCCTCTGAATGAAAAACTGCCTGCAACTGTGATCTGGAAAAATATACACTTTGTGACACAAAATTGATCATAAATTATTCTGCAACCTCAAAAAGCTACCTACCCAGCCTGCTCACCTAACATTTTTTCTTCTTTTCTGATTTGGGTGCACTTAGACTTGCAGACCCAGCTTTACAATTTTTCTTTTGAATGTTTCCTATCTAAATCTACACTTATTTCTGCCAGGGCCCAGATTAAGCAGTTGGGTCCCTTTGATTCTCTACCTATCTACAAATCTGCCAAGATTAAACTGTTTGGACAGATATCATTCTCTATATTCTAAAATAGGAAATTGAAACCTAGGGAGGACAAGATTAGACTGTTTGGACCTCCCTTAAATGAAAACTCTTCAAAACTGAAACAATTGATCAAAATTGGAATACAACAGTGTCATTTGAACTAGCACACTTCATGGTATCTTGTGGAAATATGGAACACTGCAGCTTGCAAAGTATGACATATTTGGCATGTAAAAATGTCAATCATGAAAAATGAAACCTTGTTGCAACAGGAGGCTAACAGTGGCTCCACTTGGGGATGGCTTTTCCTTGTGAAAAGCTAAGAACAGCAGGTCAGACTGCCTTGTTTTTCAACTGCTTCTGTAGACTAGAAACGCTTCTTTGTTCTGGCTGTTAAAAATATGAAACTTTGAAATTTAAACCATTCTCTCCTTAACTGGCTACTGTGAACTGTACAGAACCGCCTGCTTTCTTCTGCGTGCTTGATGATTATGTACAATGCTGCTGGGGCATGTCTTTGACTGCAAACAATTCTTTTCTACCATGAATTGCTTGTAATGTGACATTCTTCCTCTTGCTGTTTTGCTGAAATTGGTGTAGAGACAGAGCCTTTTAAATAGGAATACTTGCATCGGTTGTGCCTTCACAAATTTACTGCTGCTTCTTAAACAATCGGCCTGCTTATACGAAAATGAAAACAAATTGTTGATATATACAAATAAGACTATACAAAGATATATACAAAACTGCATTGTGTCCTTTAATTGGGATCATGGTAATGTTTCAACATACGGCCATTGACAGGGCCTTCTTCAGCAGAACTATCCTCTACAGATTTGAGAAAATATGTGTTATTTCCCTGAACAACAGAAATAACCAATGGACCTCTCCATAAAAAATCAAACTTGGCATGTTTGCCCTTGTCTTCCCTTCTTGAGTCCCATCTTAGAACTTTGTCACCAACATTGAAATCCTCAGCCTTAGCTCTCTTATCAAACATCTTTTTTAGCTTTTCTTGCAGAATTTGAGCTCTGTCGTAAACTTGGTCTCTGGTTTGTTGAAGATGAATGGTCTGATTAATCCTTCTTTGAATGTCATTTGGTTCGGCCTGAATTTCTTGTAACAGTTTGATAGTAGGAATGCCCAGGGATGAAGGAAATCTGGCCTCCATGCCATATACTAGCTCATAAGGGCTCATCCCAATGGATCTTTTGCTCGAGAGTCTGTCTGCCCATAGGGCATTCACCAGTTTTTTGTGCCAGTTCTTCTTGTTTTCTTCTAGCACCTTCTTTATGATGTTGATGAGGCTTTTGTTAGATGATTTGTCCAAGCCATTACCTTGAGGGTAATAGGTTGTAGAATGGCCCAAGGTAATATGAAATCTGTGGCAGAAATTGATCATTTTTTTGGACTTAAAGGCATTGGCATTGTCAGTGATGATTTTGTCAGGGCAGCCAAATCTGGAAAGGATATTGCACTCAAGGAATTGGATAATGATGGCATCATTGGCTTGTCTACAGGGAATGGCTTCAACCCACTTGGTGAAATAGTCAGTGGCTGTTAGGATCCATTTGTGCCGGCCTGAGGAAGAGGGATGGATTTCTCCAATGAAGTCAAGACCCCATTGTTGAAAAGGTTGTTCGGTTGAGATGGGTTTAAGGGGCAGGGGCAATAACTTTCTCTTGCCCTCAAAAATTTGGCATTTTTGACATGACATGACAAACTTCTTTACATCTGCAAAAAGAGAGGGCCAATAGAAACTAGCACTTAGAATTTTATCAGCAGTGGACTTCCAATAGAGATGTCCTCCACAATCACCTGCATGGAATTCTTTCATGACATTGTTAGTTTCATTCATGGTTAAACAATTAAGCAATATACCTTCATGATTTCTCCAAAATAATGCACCATTTAGAACACAAAACTTCAAAGCCTTCATTTTCAAAAAAAAATTCTTGGTCCTGGACAATCCTGGGGGAGCACATAGGTTCAACAATACAAAGCATATATCAGCGTACCATGGAGATTGTACAAACATTTCACTGATCTGTGGAGTCGCCAGCTCTGGTTCATTGTCCAGCTGGTTAATGTCTAAGGCTTGAAAATTTGTTTCGGACATCAGTTTAGCTAAACCTTCTCCCTTTATCAGCTTGGTTGGTTTTATTTCTATGTCATATTCAAGGATGTTCGCAATCCATTTGCCTCTTTTTCCTTCTAATCCTTCTTGGGTCAATATGTCTTTTACAGCAGCGTGTGGGACATAGGCAATCACGTGTGAATATAAGATGTACACTCTGAAATCCTTGATGGCCTTGACAAGTGCGTAGGCCTGCTTTTCCATTATTGGGTACTTCAAAGGGGCGTCTCTTAGAGCTCGGCTGAAAAATGCGATTGGTTTTTTAGCTCCCTATTCATCCTTTTGCAACAGGACAACGGCTATTGTGTGATCTGATGCAAATGAAAATATGATAAAATCTTTGTCAAACTGTGGGCTGGTTAGGACAGGGGTTTGGGTTAAGGCAGACTTGATACTTTCAAATGCTTGCTTGGTTTCAAGAGACCATCTTACCTTGGCATCCTTCTTTAGCATGTTTCTTAACAGTCTTATCAATTCAGCCAGATTTGGAATAAATTTTCTCAAGAAGTTGATTTTCCCAAGGAATGCTTGTAGCTCTTTTATGTTTCTTGGATATGGGATTTGGAGGATGGCTTGGATTCTTTCAGGGTCAATTCTGATCCCATCTTTTGATATGATATGGCCAAGTAACTTGCCTTCTTTGAGGCCAAACAAGGACTTCTTGGGATTCAAGGAAATGCCATATTTCCTACATGTCATGAATATTTGCCTGAGATGCTTGAGGTGTTCTTCATCAGATTTGGAAAATGGGGTTAAGTCATCAAGGTAGACAACTAGGAAGTCATGTATTTCTTTGGCAAAAGCGATATCCATTGCTCTTTGAAAGGTGGCACCATCGTTTTTAAGACCGAATGGCATCTTCACATACTTAAATGTTCCCCAGGGTGTAGTAAAAGCTGTTTTGTCTTGGTCGTCCGGGTGAACAAGTATTTGGTTGAAACCTGAAAAGCCATCTAGTAAAGAGATTCTGGACGCTCCCACTACTCTCTGCAAGATGTGGTCCATTTTGGGCAAAGGATAGTGGTCTTTTAGGGACACTTGATTTAAATTTCTGAGATCTACACAAAGTCTAATCTCACCTGTCTTTTTTCTTGTAGGAACGAGATTGGACAACCACTCAGAAAATCTGATAGGTGTTATTATGCCTGCTTCAAACATCCTCTTTACTTCCTTCTCAATCGGGGGAAGAAGTATAGGGTTGATTCTTCTAAGTTTCTGCTTGAAGGGTTTCTGGTTTGGTTTTAAGGGGATTGTGTGTTGGATCACCGAGGTGTCATAGGATTTCAAATCCTCATAGCTCCAAGCAAATACATCTTGGAATTCTTTGAATAAGTCAATGTACTTGGGCTTTTGATCTGGTGGCAGATTTTTGGACAATTTGATCATTTTTGGATTCTTTGTTGTCCCAATGTTGTGTTCTTCTATATCAGTGTTTATGGGCTGCAATTTTAGCTTTTTGGGAACATCATTAGCATCAAACATACCTTCTAGTGGGGTTAGGCCAGCAGGCAGAAAATTATCCTTTAAGTCAATGATCTCTGCCTCTGTTTTGTCTACTTCTTCCAAGCGTATTTGTTTCAGCTGTTCTATGTTTTCTTTGTCAAAAGTAGTTGGGTTTAGGATTTGTTTTGCTATTGCAGCTATTACATCTTGCTTATTTTCAGTTGTTTGGTGTTGGGAGTCGTTCATAGCATCCATGTCGATGTTAATATTTGAGAACTCATGCTCAAGGGTAAGAAAATTATTAATCTGGGCATCATTTTCGAATACTTGCCAATCTTTAACGTTGTTTGGGACAACGGGCCTATGTTTTATTTCAGCTGTGAAGTGATAGTTTGGGTCAAAAGGAAGCTTGCATGTACTAGCAAAGGTGGCTAGACTGTGTGCATGAATGTTGTGATTTCTGGAAATCTTGTCAAGCTTGAATTCAGTGAATGCCTGGAGGATATTAGTTGCAGTAGTCCTATAGGCTCTCATTCTATTGTCGTTGGTAACAAAATTACCTTTCATCTGTTGTATGATCAAATCAGAGTCTCCTAAAATAGACACCTTTGTAGCTCCTAGAGCTTTGAGCAGTTTAAGGCCTAAAAGCAGAGCCTCATACTCTCCCATGTTGTTTGTGCATTTGAAATTTAGTCTGTAGGCATGGCCTTCTGCATGGTTGTTATGCGTATTGTGAATCCAGACACCTGCCCCTGCACCTAACTTGTTAACGGAGTCGTCAAACTCTAAATACCATGTGATTTCTTGCTTGTGGTTTGTACTAAGAGCTTCAGCTAAGTTAGGATTGGGCAAATTTACAATTTCTATTTGGGGATGTTCTTCGAACATGCTGGTTGCATTAGCTGTTGTGACAGTTTCATCAGAGTGTGCAATTGATTCTTCATTTATGTGTGCTTGTTGCTCTAGAGCGAAGGGCTCATTTTCAATTGGAGAATTTGTATCATCGTTAAACAAAATAAAGGAATCCATATCAGAGTGGATTGAGTAAATGGGAAAATTTTTAGGCTTTCTCTCACTACTTACCACATATTTCATGAGCATTTCTCTATACAGTCTTTTTGGTTGCCCAAAGACTGAAATGGTGGCATAGGAAAGGTCTAATTGAAGGGATCCTTGGAGCTTTTCTCCCCATGATCTTGATAGGAGCATACCGTATTTTGGTGGAATGTCAGCAACCACTACATCCATGAGGATGGTCTTATTTGGATATTGGACTAAGGAGACACACAAGTCTTTGATGAGGCCTAGACATTTCACTTGAATTGAGTCAAATGAGTACAAATCTTTGTAAGGTCTTGTAACATCAAGATTCAATTTTTCCATAACTCCTTTGGGCATAAGATTGTGCGATGCCCCTGAGTCAAACATAGCGTTGTGCAAAACTTTGTCATATATATGAAAACTGACATAAAAGGGTGGAATAGGTCCATGTGTTGCCTTTCCATTAACTTCTGGGCCAAACAGTAGCTCTGGGGTGTCATCTAAAACATTTACATCATCCTTAACCTCTGGCATTTGAAGTGATCTTTGAATTTGCTGCCTATATACATTGTGTTTAGCAAGTTCTGAGAGGGGAATGGATATCTTCAACTTAGCTATTTCTGCCTCTAAATTAAATGGATTTTCCAATGGAGTCTTGGTGTTGATAATGGCAGTTTTTTCTATTTCATTTGAATTATCTGCGATTTTCTCTTGTTTATCAACGTTATGAGGACTGATTGCTTGCGGTTTTTTAATTTCAGGAAAGTTTTTTGGAACACTGTTCAAGCTTTCTTTCGAGGAAGAAGGTGGAAAAGGCTGATCTTTGGAAGGCTGCAGGTCTGTTATGTCTTCTACAGTCGCTTGATGCGGATTTGGGACAGGTATATCAGCTGCTTCTGTTATGACAGCCTTGCCTTTAATCTTGTTGGGCTGTTTGCCATCCTTTGTTTCGCTAGGTTCGGAAATGTCAATGGTCCTAGTTAGCAGCTTGTATTGTTTGTGTACTTCATACATAGCAGTATCGTAACCTTGTTTAAAATCAAAAGACTCGCCAGACTTAGTCTGAAACTGATTGTAATCGAGTTCGTTTTGGTCTTCTTGGGACAGGAAAGTTTGGTGCTCACCCTTTAGATCCATCAAGTTCATGTGAGTGTCCACTACGGGTTCACTGGAAGTAGATCCTTCAACATAATTATCTTGAAAAGGGGGTCTTATATCATGGTCTTGGTTAGACCTACCAGCATTTGTGTTCTGCGTTTTCCTAAAATTTGGGTTCCTTATGGTATTAGACTGTTGTCCTTCCCATGATGCTTTCCTTTCGACATTTTCTACTCTTTCTCCCAGTCTTTGCAGGACGTTGATAATAGCATCATGTTTTTGATCAAAGGCTGAGGGTTCTTCCTTAAAGGTGGTTCTTCTTTCCATTCTAGCTCTGTTTCTCTTGGCAATTAAGTTGGCTTCTACGCTGACAGCAATGTTTTGCATGTCTGCAAGGGTCCGAGGAGCTCTTTCTTTTAACTGGTATGCCATATCAGGGTCAAAACCATCAGGGAATTTGTACAAGGCCAGATCAGGTGGAGGCCTTAGGTTCTGTGGTATTGCGTTATACACATTATTGAATCTTGCACAGTACTCCAAAACAGTCTCCTGAGGACCTCTTTTAATTGCATCTTATTTGGCTAGTATGTGCAAGGGGTCTTTCTTTTTCTCCCATCTGTTGGTAAAGCTCATCGAGAGTGGTTATAGAATTTGTAGCAAGTGATCTAAACCAAGTTCTTACATCACCTGTTAGGCTCTGGAAAAAAAATTCTCATTCTCACGCTATCATCGTCTATCTCGTAGTTTTCAAAATAGTATTGCATCTTTTTAGTATGCTAAATGGCTGTGAAAGGATCAGTGGAATCAAAATATGTGATCTTCGATTGGTAATCTTGAGGTAAAGCCCCGACATTAGCAGGTAATTGCAGGGGTGCATATCTATTAGCCATATTGGTAGGAATATGTGGAACAATGGGAATAAATGGAACAACAGGGATAACAGGAGTAGCAGTAGTGGTAGTTGTAGTATGTGCAGTGAATGGAGGTTTGGAAGGAGTGCTATGAGATGTGGATGATGAACCAGGGGAAGCAGGAGTTGAACGGAATAAAACTTTAACAAGAGTTGGAACACAGCTTGGGTAAGCTATTTCAGGAGTTTTATCAGCGACATCCTCTTGTCTTTCTTGCTTCCCAAGGATCTTCGGGATTAGGTTAGGGTTTTCAAAAACAGCTGGAGGATTAGGGTCCGGATTTGATCTTGTATATCGTGGATTCTTCTTAGGAGCCAGCTTCTGAATCTGTTTTTTGGGTATTTTTCTGGGAATATTTTTGTAAGTAACAGGGATTGATCAGATTTTGGAATGGTTGTGTATAGCTTAAAACTAGCATGAAGATTGACTAAAGCAACATTTATTTACTTCTGTTAATGTAAAACAAAAACAGTTTCAAAGGCTTCCTGGCTGACATTCAGGCTTCATCTGTAGTTTTAAGGGATATACAACCATTAGAAAATCGATTTTTCTAGTGGATTTTACAACCTTCTTCATGAAATTAACTGAGGAAAGTCCCCAGTGGAGTCGCAATTATGTTATCACTCAGGTTGTCCCTCAAGTTGTAAAAATGGATACGACCGAGGTAACCACAGACCAACTTTGGACTGCAGGTTCTAGCCCACCTGCAATAAGAGAGGGCTCTCTCTTTCTGATTTAGATTTGCTGAAAATGATGTTAGGCTAGGTATTGGGTGTGAGGGGTTTTTGTTTTGATTTTGGTGGGAAGTTTGATGTTTTCAAGTAGAGAGGCAAAGCATAGTGTCATGAGTTTCAAACCATTGGACATGGAGTCGAGGAGGATGACTACTGGTGCATTTTCTTGGTCACAAGAGAGATATATGGAGCAAGGTAACTGCGCTTGAAACAATTTTTCAGGTATTAATGATGGAAAGAATGCTAAGTAATGAGAGGCAGTTAAGAATCTCTCAATCAGCTTAACAGGTGGAGGTAACAGAGCTCTACCTAGGGGCAGTAAAGAATCCCTAGATAATTGGCAAACACAGGTGAATTAGGGTAAATATGAGCCAGAAGGAATTCATATTCATTACCAATTCATTCAGATGAAAAACATACAGAAATAGCAAAAATTGAGCATAGAGTGTATTTAAACAAGTTCTAAGCTAATCTTTCTTTCTACTACTTAGATAATGGTAAACAATAAACAGAGATAAGATGCACTTATTTTTTCAGGCTGCAGCACATGAATTCCATCTTTCAGTCTCTAGAAATCATTAATCACACATCAGACAATATCTTCTCCAAGATTTCAGCAATCTTTGATTAAAGAAAATAACTCAGATATACAGTGCGAGTCTCTAGTGAGAATTATCAATCGAACAACCCTTAAAACAATACAGAGGGTGGTATATATAGGAAAAACTCTTCAAAATTTGTTTATTTACAGTTTGACCTAAACAGGTCTAAAAGAAAGATGATTACTTTAACCTAATCCTATCCAGAAATAAATGCATAAAATATCTTGAGCTGCGCTGAGGGCCGCCGTATGGGGACTGAGTAAATGTGTTGTCCTCGGTGGCTTGGTGCAGTTGTCTCTACAATAACTATGCATGGGTCTCTACACCATTGTAGTTCGGTGGCCTTAAATGCCTCAACTGTGATTTGAGAGCTGGGATGGGCTTTCGCCGCTGATTTGACTTTGTTGGCGGCCATTCAATGTTAACCTGCTTTGGGAACTGAAGTTTTCCATTAAACAATTTTAACTGGTGCACTTTGCTGCTTCTCTTTCCTCTGATACTCTTTGAAAAATGAACTGGGTCGCTTTTCTCCTTTGCTGTGGGTCTAATCACAAATTAATGGTCGCTGTTCGGCCTCTGTTTCTTCTGGAACTATCTTCTGCTCTTTTCGGCAAGCTTCGCGAAGAGAAATGGGTCCTTCGGCGCCTTATGGGCTTCCTGGGGGCTGTGTGATGAAAAGATTCCCTAAATATTCCCCATTTCGGCCTAATTTATCCAGCTAGGCGCAAATCACGCATCAAAAACTGCCTCAGAAACTGATTCCGGGGCTCCGAAGCTGCGATTTTGCGCTTTCGCGCCAAAAAGTGTTGATGATGTCAGCATGACGTCAGCATGATGGCTCCCTGGCATGGTGGATGACGTGGCGGATGAAGTCATCATGTACGGTCGGTGATGTGGCAGTACGGCAAGGGACACGGTGGCAGGACACGTGGCAGGGTGACTCGGCGGTACGGTGGCAGGAGGCCACGCAGGCGGATGACGTGTCAAGGTGACTGGGGAGGGGGGTAACGCGGCAGGTGACATGAGGCTTACGTCACAGGGGAGAGGGCGGTAAACGGATTCTGGGCGCACCGCCTTTAGGCATGAGTGGTTTTGTCAAAGGGGGCTCCGCCACAGCCTAGGAGGTGACGCGTGGCGGGAGTACGACGGGAATATCGCCCATCTCCTGAACGCTATCCTTCGGGCATGTTGGGAGATGGGAAGGTCCGCCAGCCATTGATCTGGGCGCAGGATGATCGGACGATTGGCGGGAAGGACGGGGCGACGGCAGGTTAGTGGGCGGGGATATCCGCAGGAATATTCCGATTTAAATATAGCACGGCGGGGGTTTTAGACTTAGGGAAAGTGGGTTATGGGGTTTAAAATGGGCGCGTTAATATATTTATAGTTGGGACTTAGGAATAAGGGGTAAAATATGGTTATTTTGCGCGCGGGTTTAACGATTTATGCCCAAAACTTAAGGTAAGGGGGCGGAAAAGAGGGTTTTTGAGGGTTTTTAGGGCTAGGGGAGAGGTTGTTAGCATGACCAGGTGTCATCTAACTCCTGCTATGACTCAGATGGGCTAAAAACAGCCCCAGGTGGACCATTTTTTCCCGGATTTGGAAAAAATATGGCTATATTGCCAGGGAGGGGATATTTACATAAGGGGGTTTTATATACATAGTTTTAGTAGGGGAAGGGGAAAACTGATAAGGAGTTATATAATACTGTTAGTAGTTAATATGGAGGTGACCAGAAAGCGCTAAGGTGAGTGACCTTAGGCTATTTTGGGGAAAATAACTTGTAAAGAAATGAAATCCTTGAGTGAAGTAGATCTTCACCAAGGCAATCTGATATGGAGAATGATGGAACTAAGAGGAATCAAGCAGATCTTGACCTCTTTGGGGAAATTAGTAAGTGACTTGGGGAATAAGAGGAAGGGGGAGTTAGTGATGTCCAGCTTTGAGCTCCTCTGAATGAAAAACTGCCTGCAATTGTGATCTGGAAAGATATACACTTTGTGACACAAAATTGATCATAAATTATTCTGCAACCTCAAAGAACTACCTACCCAGCCTACTCACCTAACATTTTTTCTTCTTTTCTGATTTGGGTGCACTTAGACTTGCAGACCTAGCTTTACAATTTTTCTTTTGAATGTTTCCTATATAAATCTACACTTATTTCTGCCAGGGCCCAGATTAAGCAGTTGGGTCCCTTTGATTCTCTACCTATCTACAACTCTGCCAAGATTAAACTGTTTGGACAGATATCATTCTCTATATTATAAAACAGGAAATTGAAACCTAGGGAGGCCAAGATTAGACTGTTTGGACCTCCCTTAAATGAAAACTCTTCAAAACTGAAACAACTCATCAAAATTGGAATACAACAGTGTCATTTGAACTAGCACACTTCATGGTACCTTGTGGAAATATGGAACACTGCAGCTTGCAAAGTATGACATATTTGGCATGTAAAAATGTCAATCATGAAAAATGAAACCTTGTTGCAACAGGAGGCTAACACTTTCCTCAACTGCTTGGAAAGTGCTTGGTTCGCTATCGCTTCTGCTTGAGATTCGAAATCTGTCAGGCTTCAAAAAAGGAACCAGTCGACCATTAGGGATCCTTCCAAATTTTCCTATAACTTTGAGAAGGAAAACCATTTATCTGAACGTGATGGTAGTCCAAGGGCCATTAGATTACAATCTACTCCTTGGGCATGACTACATTTATAGCATGGGAGCTATTGTTTCCTCACTCTTTCGAGTGATGTGTTTCCTGTATGAAGACAAAATGGTCTAGCTCGTAGACCAGCTTTCATTCCCCGGTTCAAACACGACTACTAGTCAAATGCCATCCCTAACTGGTCTTTTTGCACAAGGAATGTCTCATCAACCTCGAGTCTGTCCACCTGATGAGCGCGAGTGATTCGGTGAATGTGACTAAACCCAGGGGGCATGCGCCCTAGTCTACTTCGGTAGGAAAGCCCCAGATATAAGGTAGGTTTCTGTGTAGGATATATGACTAGTTTGACACACCCGTCTGTTTAGGAAAATGGGATTAGACTGGAATAAGATTCCCTCATCAAAGGTTATGTGAGTGGAAGCTCGTACCATTCACCTTTGTCTATTTCGATGGACAGAGCTAAGGAAGTGTTTTGTCTGCAAATGCGGACGAAACAACCTTGCTTTAATGCAAGAAATTCCATATGGTAACCTGGAAACTCTACTTCTCTTTATACCTGGGGGCATGCAAACCTTTTGCTTGCAAGTGAAAATCGACCTTTTATTTTCTTAGTTTGTAGGCTTATTTTCTTAATTTGCAGCCTCTCAACCCTTTAACCTCATAGGTTGGTCGTTCCTAGCTTGCATACAAAAGGCTCTGGAGAAAAGTTGCGCATGGGGCAGGCTCCCTAAAAAATGAACCTACTAATGAGAGACATCCTTATTATACAACTGGCACGAGAAGGTTTACGCAAAGTTCAAGCTCGTTAAAAAATAAACCTAGCAATGAGCATATGTTCCCCTAGAGTTCAAGCTCATTAAAAAATGAACCCACCTCTCAGCAAATAACCTTTGTGATTGCATTGCTATCAGCTTTCAAGCCTTGGTCATGTTCTTACCATCACCTCCACTTTTAGCCGATCATACGCCTCCACTTGATTGTTTACCCTTTTGAGGAACAACTACGATGAGCGATTCTATTAGCCACCTTCTTTACATTTCTGTGATTGAAAAGTTCCAAACCTTACCTGGAACTAGCTGCTACCGGAAAATATCACTCATTCCTTAAAAACGAGTCTCCTTTAAGCTCTTTTTAGACTTGTAAAATATGAAAAGATTGTCGAGAAATTTGCCTCTCCAGCTCGTTAAAGTGATTGGAAGTGCCATCCCTCCTCTATATTTTAATCTTTTTGGACCCGAGGGATCATTACACAAAAAGATCGAGCGCTTGTATTTTTCAGCTTGTTAAAGTGATCAGAAAAGTCATCCCTTTCGTATTATTTTATACTTTTTCGGACTTAAGGGATTATACTACAAAAAAGGATTACTGGAGTTTCCTTTCCGTCTCTTTTCAGACTCGCTAAAACTGAAAATGACCGAGTTATATTTGTCGTTAAACTCGTTAAAACAATAGCGAAAAACTTGTCCATTACAGACAAGAGCGAGTTTCACTATCGTTAGGCTCGCTAAAACATAGCGACAGGTTTGCCCGAAGGGAAAATTATAGAACAAGCATATGTTATCCTCCTCAAGCTTGACAAAAATAAAGAGGTACTGGTCAGCAATGACTGGGGAAAAATTGGGAAGAAAACTTGAAGAACTTCATTGGTAGCAGGTTGCTCTTGAACATGACACTTTCACTCCGTCACCATGATTGAGTGGGGTTGGGTTATTCCATTCACCGGTCATATCACCATTGGTCCTCTGTACCATCCATTTTTTGGGTTAACGCTACCGATCCATTTTTAGTGTCGCTGATATGTTCAAGAGAAGTCGCTCAGAGAATTCACCAACCCAGCTAACGCCTCATCCACTATAATACCTTCACACTCCATTTTTTCATGATCGCCACCCTGAACCTTGTATCATCAGATCATTTTCACCTCCACAAAATCATTTTCTCCGTTCCGTGTCGTAGATGTGGGATTCATTAAGGCCCTCCTATGACGGGTCACTTCTTGTCAACATCAGCTCATTATCCAAGAAGTTGACTTAGGAACAATCCTTTCAGTACTTTGAAGCTTGCATGCCTCAATGGCAAGTTTCTCACTTTCGGTAATAGGTTTACATCAATGGCCTTCGACCGAAAGATTTTTCGTGGTGTTCGACATCGACTCATGTATTCACATCACGTGAATTGTACTGCAGTACCTTGAGGGTCATTATCATTATCGGTGATTCCTCTCACGCCTGTTAACAACTTACATCATTGGCTGGTAATCAGGCGATGTCTTTCCATGTTCGACACCAGAACATCTTTTCACATGGATCGACTTGTACTCCGGGTGAATATTGAATGAGTTCGAAGACTCCGGATGTAGTTTCATCCATCAAAGCTATGATATATTGAGGAAAATAAAGACATCAAATGTACATCATAGAAGCACAGATGATCATCCAAGCTAAGGGATGATGAGTCTACCAGAATCATCAGTCTTCCACACAGACGGTTGTTTGTCCTATGGACATGAAAATGAATTTATAATGTTGAGCATGGGAATGCCCGCCTCAGCTAGATCATGAAAATATTACGAAGATAATGTATTGTATTGTATCTTATTACAGGTCACCTTCCAGTTCGAAAAACCTCGGATCCTCATGGTAAAGAATTTCACCCGACATAAGAAGATTTATGACTTCATGCTTTAGGGGGCAACTGTTATAGACATATTTGGGCACTACAACCCCAATCACATATGTCCATAAAACAAGGGCTTCTAAACCCTAAAAGTGTTGTTTCATACCCTAAAGGATCAAGGTCAATTGATTACATCATTTCCAAGAAGTCTCCCTGAAAAACTGCTCAGAACTGGTCAAAACTGGACCATACAGATTGCTCCATGCTGAGGGTACGATGCATACTGAAAAGCCCTTCTGTAGGGTGCGATGAGCGAGAGAAGACAAATGGCAAAGGCAGTTTGCTAGGTGGAAACCTAGAGAATCTTCTAGAAACTGCTCATATGACACTTACCTCTTTGAATTCGCCCAGGGATGAGTAAGAGATCATGAAATCTCCAAGTGCAACCAAGAACTATCAGTGAAATGACACTAATCAAAATCCCAGAAGCTGACTCACCCCCTTGCAAATATCTATATATGGATCCCTCATCCTAGAGATCCAGAGGCTGGAATTTTGTATTTTGTAAGGAAGTGCTGTTGGTTTCTCTGTGAAACATTGCATTGTTGGGTGATCTAGCTTTTTCATGAGGTGAAGAGGGCTTTCATGTTGGGAGGATGGCGTTGGATCAGACAGCTTGGTTGTAATCCTCTCTTCTACTACTTCTATCAATAGAGCTATTTGAGTTTTCCTCCATATACTCATATATATCTGAATCTTGTATTTGTGTATGCATTTGTATGGTTAATATACATCTGATCCTATATTGTTTATGGTTATAGATCTCTATTCTTTGATGGTATTATGCTGCTTTGACTCTACAGGTGTTCTTTGAAGCGAGAAAAGTGAGGAAGGAGTGGTGAAGCTCTGTCAAAGGAGGGAGGAAACAAGCAAGGAGACAAGTGAAAGATTGAGGTTGGTACTCTTTGCTTCTCTCTCATCTATCTCTCATAAAGGAAAACACAAGTGAATTTAAATTGTTTGTTTCTAAGATAGCTACCCATCTTAGTGGGACTAGTAGCTCTGAATGGACACTAGTTTTCCCGATAACAATATTGTTGTCCTTTATCTGTTGAGGATCCTTCATTGCCTACAACGAAGCGAACTTCGCTGCCTTTGGTAGGTCCGGCACAACGGGAGGAAACTGGCTATCTTCAGGTAGCTCCCACGCAACCAACACTATGGATAGAAATAGCCATGCATAGTGGAAAGTCTTACTATGATCTTATGCCTCGTGGCAGTTCGCGAGGAACTCACTGTAGAGGTAGTGCACCCAGTTAAATTTAACTCCCTCTGTGGACTGGGCTGCCAAAGCTATCACTGGTGCCAACACTTCATCTGCGCGACACTTCCGCATGACCTTCCCTACCAAGATTTGCATCGCCACTTTGACCACGGGGTCAAAGATACTCGAAATGGCATAGTCACGCGGCTTCTTTACGAGCTTGAATTTTTCCTTCATCGCCTCGCCAAGCGCATGCTCACCAGCCTTTCCGCCAAATGCCATGGACAGATTTTCTCCTATGTACAGTAGTCACGTGATCCTATGGATCAGAATGTTAGTGATGGGTATTGGCTCCTCTAGCCATAGAGACCCGTAGTGCACCAAGCACATTAGCTGCTTGATCACTACTATTGTGATAGGTGCGTGGTTGTAATGAAAAACCCATAGCTAGTTTAGGAGGCTTGCCTCATCGACGCCTTTCAGCCACTTCCTCGGCTCGAAAGTGGTCACTCCAGTATTTTTGTGGAAGACACTGTGCATAAGTTGGTCTGTCGCTAAGTGAGGAAGCGCTCCGTGTCAGCTAAGTCCTAGTCCTCCAACTTAAAAAGGGGAGACACCCCAAGCGCGGTCCGTGAAAGACAGTTTGGTCCAGCAGGAGGGGTGTGTGCAGGGTGACCTTACTCTCATCAATATCTTTGGGCACCTTTGTCTTGCACTTGCGTGGAATAATGTATTTAGTAAGCTTAGGGATGGGGTTCGACCCCTCAATTTCAACATCCTCTGTTTCCACTGTAATATGCTCATCATCCATGGGGATTTCTTCAGCCTCTTCTTCCGGCTCTAGGTCAACCATTTTGGCCTTTTCATGCGAGGTGGGTTTTCCCGGCTGTGGGTGCTTCCTAGGTGATGCACGCATCGGCGAATGCATTTTTTACTTGACCTTCTTTGGTTTTGGACCCTCCTGGGTCAGTGTAGGCCTTTGCCTGGGTGTCTTGGGGGATTTAGGCACTTCTGCCAGTACTTTCGTAGACACAAATTTTGGAGCAACTCCCTCTGCTGCCATAGCTACCTCTCAAACAACTCCCTCGGCTATCACTGCTTCAGCGCTCATAGCTTCTGCAAGTGTCAACATGATGCTATGCAACAACTCCTGTGTCTCCTTTGGAAATGTCTCAAATACTGAACTTGCTATAAAAACTTCAAAGTTTTCATGGTTAATGTGTGCCTGAGAGCTCAACACCTCAATTCTCAAAATGCCAAGTGTTTTTTGCTAGGTCACCCTTTGTAATTTATAGGCATTTTCAAATTCAAATCTGACCATTCCCCCCACAATCGGTTCATTAATGCTAGATTAGTGACAAATTTTCAAAGATCTAGTCCATAAATTTCGACTTAAATGTCGCCCCCCCTGCTCCATTTGACCATTTTCTCATCCTCAAATCATGAATAGTGACTTTAATGGTCACTTTCTAACTCTCCTGCGCAGTTTTTCCTTTCGTAGTGCAACTCCCTATGTGCTTCTATGGGATTTGTGACATTTCTTCATTTTGCGCAGTCCCCTAATCATGTAGCTCTCCGACCTGGGCAATGTAGTTTATAGTCCTGCTCTTCCTTTTAGGTGCCTGGAGCGTTGATACTATGCTTCCCTCATATAGTCACCTAGCTCGATCATCGGTGTATTGCTTCAATCGGCTGCCATTCACCTTCCCTAGGAAGGGTTCTCCATTCAATTTGACTAGTTGAACTGCTCCACCATCGATAATGTCCTTAATGACATACGAACCAAGCTAGTGCATCCTAAATTTCCCTGGAAATTTATCAAATTGGTTGTCATATAACAAGACCAGATCATTGAGCTTGAAGGTGCGCAATTTTATGTGCCGATCGTGCCATGCCTTTTCGTGCTCCTTTTGAACTTGTTGATGAAATCCAGCTAGAAACTGGTCCTCCTCAAGCTCCACTAGCTACATGAGCCTCTCTTCTAGGGCTCTGTGATCGACCATTCCTATGAGTGCCACTATGTGCAGACTATGTACAATGTATTCCATTGGCATCACAACTTCTATGCCATACGTGAGTCTGAACGACTTTTGTCCAGTCAACTTCTTGCAATTTGTTTTGTAGGCCCATAGCATCGCGGGTACGCGCACATCCCAGTCATTTCTCTGAGCATTGCAAACCTTCATTAGTGCACTGTCTAGTATCTTAATGAATGCTTCAACCATCCCATTAGCCTGTGGATGATAAGGCGTACTTTTCTGATGATACACCTAAAATTCTTCTGTCAATGTGCTGATTGTTTCTTTAAGAAAGTGTGTACTGCAATCACTCATCAATATCTTTGGACACCCGAATCTCATCAGGACATACTCAAAAATAAATTTTTCTATTGTCGTGCCTATGCAATCCTTCACAGGCTGTGCCTACACCCATCTGGTCAAATACTCAGTCATGGTGATGATGTACCGTGCACCTGTCTTCTTTCCTAGTGGCTGAATTGGTCCCACAAAGTCAATTGCCCATTTTACGAATGGTTGTAACATCACCTATGGCATCAGAGACAGTTCATCCCTCTGTGATAGCCTACCAGTCCTTTGACATGCATCGCATGCCCTACAATATGCTTTCAAATCCTTATGAATGGTTGGCCACCACAACCCAGCACGTAGAATATTCTGCGTTGGTGCTTTCCCTACATAATGTTCTCTCGCAGCTCCTCTGTGAGCCTCATCGAGGATGCTACTTCGTTCAAAGTCAGGCACATAACATTGCAATATTTCGTCTGACCCCATCTTGTACAAGTGCCCTGTAATGATAGAAAAGTCTATCGTGCGCACTACTAGTTCCTTCTTCTGTTGACTTGTATAACCTTCTAGAGCCGATCCCGTCATTAGGAAGTGGATAATATCTTCAAAGTGACTATCCATGATGAAAACTGTAAAGAGCTATGCTTCAGGCAGTCCTTCCTCCAAATTAGTATGTTACTCTCAAGTTTTAATGCACGATAGATGATCAAGCCCCACATTCAGTCATCCTAGTTTCACAATAACTTCGAAGTTGTACTCCTAGAACAACAACAACCACCTACATATTCCTCCCCAAACATAGGCTTGTTGACTAGGTACTTCAACGTGGAATGATCCGTATACATCTTAAAGTGTCTGCCCAAAAAATAGTGCCTAACCTTCTGGAGGGTGTACACCATAGCTAATCCTTTGCGCTCTATCGTGGAATAATTTTTCTCCACTTTAGACAGCTTCCTACTTGCAAACATTATAGGATGACCCAGTCCTCCCTCACCGGCCTGTGTCAGCACGACCCCTAGTGCAATACATTATGCGTCCATGTGCACATGAAATTCCTTATTCCAATTTGGGAAGACTAGGATTGGCGCGGTGACCATTTTCTCTTTCATCACATCCAAGCTCTTCTGACATTCATCATTCCAATAGAATGTAGCATCGTTTTTCAACAATTTCTCCATAGGCATGGTGATCTGGGCATATCTCTTGATGAACTTCCTATAGTATCTGGCATGCCATAGAGTTACACGTAGCTGTTTCACACTCCTCGGTGCCTCCAGGTTGATTATCACTACGATCTTTGTGGGGTCTACCATCAATCCTTGTATGCATACCACATGGCCTAGCAAGATCCCAAAAGGGACACAAAACATACACTTCTTCATATTGAGTACGATCTAGTATCTCCTACATGTATCTAGCATCAAGCGCAGACTTGCCACATAGCATTTAACCAATCCAAACATTGTACAATCATCAAAGTACACCTCCAGAAATTTATGAATGAAGTCGTTGAATGCCGCAATGACTACACGCGAAAATATCTCTGGTGAATTCTTCAGCCCAACAGGCATTACAGTGTATTGAAAACATCCCCATTCAGTGACGAAGGTCATCTTGCTTTGATTCTTAGGGGCGATTTTGGTCTGATGGTATCTAGAGAACTCATCAGTGAAAGAGTATGATTCTTGGTCACCTACATTATCCAAGACCTCGTTAGTGAACAGGGTCAGGAAAGGATCATGCACACAAGCATCATTCAATTTATTGAGATCTATGCATATCCTTATTTCTTCCTTATGTTTCTTTTCCTAAACCACTATTGGGCTTACCCAATCAGATTCTTCCACTGGTTCAATAATACATGTCACGAGCATCTTATCTAACTCAATGCAGACCCCTTCCTTATACTTTGGATTAAGGCAGTGAGGTCTTTGTTTCATAGGTTTCGCGTCCGGTTTCAGGGTGATCTTCATGACACCCAGGTCTCCTATTATTCCCTTCAGATCAGAAAACTTCATGGGGAACAAATCCTGATATTCGCGGAGGAGCTCGATGACCTTATCTATTGTCACGTCGTCCCAATAGTCCCCAATATTCACAAATTTCAGCTTTGCCTCAGTGCCAATGTTGGCCTATCTAGTTTTTAGCAGCGCGACTATGTCTGGATTCTCGATCTGCGGTCCATCAACCTCATAGTGACCCTCAGTTTTCGGAATATTAATCTTTCTGGGATCGTTGTCTTCTTCTTCAGTGGTCACGCTATAGTATTCAAGCGCATGTCTCAGATGGGTAGTCCAATCGGGTTGAATCAGGTCCAAAGGATCCTGTGGTATCCTAAAGATCACTGCTTTAACCTCTTGTAGTACCGCGTCAATACAGTTAAACCCATCTTCAAAGATGAACATCATTATAAACCCCTCGTGCAAGATGCCCCATTCTTCAGTGCCATGGTGGAGCTCTATTTCCAGGTACCAATTCATTGGTATGACAGCTAGGGTATGACAAAACAGATGCACCGATTTAGGTTGGGGCTCCACTCCATAAGCCTTAGTCCAGTTGGCCAAGTGATCGCGCGGATCATCCCTTCCATCATACTTGTCTCTCATCCATACTTTCGGCTATCCAAAACATATTCTCATCATCCTACTATATTCACTCCAATCACCAAAATTATCCTTGTGCATACCCTACCATCTTGCAGGCGTAGTGCGCAACGCCCAATCCAAGGCCTAGAAGCGATGCTTCTCCGACACTTCTCTTTCAAATGAATCTAAAAAAATATCCACATCAGTCAACCCATCATAAGAAGGCAGATTACTTACTTCTGATGACACGCAGCGCAATGACTTGGTCATCGTATTACAACGCAGTGTAGATACATCATGCAACTGGTTTTGTGAGTGCTCTAGTTCTTCATCTGAATCTGATGTGTAGGATCTCTCGCAGTCCCATGCAATACGTCTGTCTACTGTCAGATTTACCCAATCCTTGTCTTGCACTGTTTTCTTGTAAATCTGGTCCAAATTGTCATCACTTTCATAATCACAGACCAATTTTGTATAGTGCAGTCCTTCTGCAAGATCCAGTGGCACCACTATGCAGAGCAATTTATTTTCAAATATTATCTTTTGCTTCTTCAGGTTGATTACCCCATTCATGTCAGTGGCCCAATCAATCCCAAGGAGCACAAGCTATGGATTGATATCATCCACAATCTCTATTACTTCAAAATATGCCAGTGCGGTCATGCCTTCGATGTCAACTATTATCCCCTGCAGCCTCCGCATTGGGATAAGTTTCTGTTGATTTGCCATCCTTAATTGGATCGGAGACCAGTGAAGCATAGGTCTCCCCATTCTTTCGCATGTTTGTTTTGGAAAAACATTTGCGTCGGACCCTAGATCCAAGATAACTTGGTCCATTTCATATTCCACTATCTGTGTGGTGAGTCTCATCTCATGTCGAATCCTTTCCTTATTCTTACCAAGCTTTCTGACTACATGCAGTTCACTAGTAGCATTGTCCTTTCCAGTGCACCGATTGATCAGTTTCTACAGTCCCTTCACAGCCTTAATATTGCAGAGAAGTTTCATGCGAGTCTCTAAGAATGTGGTAATGATGGATGGATCCATTTCTTCAACTGCTTTCTCCTGACTTCCTGAGGTAGAGGCCTCAATGAATCTTTTCTTTACTTCCATAAAAGTTTCTTTTGCGCACTCCAGATCAAACCCAGTCTCCTTTTTAGGTGCTTTGCGGACCCACTCACCTTATGTAGGCTGCTTCCCTTTATCCTCGCTAGTCATTGTTCCACTCTGCAGCATAATGTTTATCTTAGGGTCTTCCTCGTCAGTCTCACCGTCATCATCTAGAAGTTCTGCGTCTGCTGCACCCCCTTTTCGCGAATATTAGCCAACAATATAGGGTAATCCTCAGTTGCATGGTCAAACTAAGTATAGTAGCGGCATGACAGTTGCATAGGATTTGGACAGTATCTCGCGTAGTGTCCTGGTCCTCCACAATTGTACAAAATTAGCTGTCCTCGGCCTCTACCAGGCCCCCGTCCACCTCGGCCTCGACCGCGTCCCTAATACTCACCTCAAGTTCTCCCAACGCCTTGGTCCAGAGGCCACGTTTCTTCCTACACCCTGTATGCATGTTTCCTATCCATCATTAACTTGTGACTACGAAAATTGTGCTCACCATGACCTATTGATTGACAAAAATTGCAGAAGAGCTGTTGCGGTGTCTGTACAAATTTCTGCAGCAAATGGCATTTGTCGGTCGCATGTTTTCCAGCTACCTAGCATATAGCACACCATAGCGCGAGCCCTGTACTTGGCCCTACCACAAACTTCGGCCTTAGAGGAATTGGTCCCCCTACTGTAACATAGTTCGTGAAGACGGGATAGTGATCCTTGTCATGCCCCTGACCTTTGCATTTCAGGAACCAGACTTCTTCGTGCACCTCCGACTGAGTTGTTCCTTCCTTCTTCAGACTTTGCATTTCGAGAAAAACGTTTTGAAACTATGCGTGAATCCGCTGAACCCCCAGATTAGCATCCTGCATTGGTGTCTCATGTATTCTCATCACAATTTCCAGAGCTTTTGTCTAGGTCTCGATCTTTTGTTGTGATAGCGCAACCTTAGGTGGAGTAGGAGTGAGGCCATGAACCATTCAAGGTGCTACCCATCAGTTAGGTTCATGTTGGCTTCTCGGATCGTACACTTCAATCTTTGATCGGAATCCCAGGGCATCTCCCTAGGCTTCATCACGATCTCCTTGAATCCCACAATTGGTTGCGATTAAGACTTAGGTCTACTAAATTCTCTATTCAGCACAGTCTAGATATCTGCCAATGCGGATGTTAGGTTATCAGTACTGTACTTAATGTACCAAATTAGTGCGTGGTCCTGCAAAGCACTAACCAGCGTTGCTTTCTTCATTTGATCATCCATGATACCCTAAGCTTCCCATACAGCCTTCATGACGAACCAAAACTGGTCCGGATCTTCATTTCCTATGCCCTTGAATACAAGTAGCTTTACGGAGTTCACCATGTTGAACAATGGTGGAGGTGGCGGTGGTGGCGGTGATGGGGTAAGTGGTGGAGGCGAGGATGGGGGCAATGTGGATGGATGGGATGAGGATGGAGGTGGTGTAGGTATTCAGGGGAACCCTTGTCTTATCAATTGAATAACACTTAGCGGGGAAGCCTACACTGCTCCCTCATTGTGACTAAAAGGAAGTTCAATCAACATGCTATACTTAGGACCTTTTCTTCCTCCATCCCTAAAAGACCTTCCAATTCACGTAGCTCCAAACATCAAGGAAACTTCATGACTTGCTTTTCACACAAGAGCATCTTAATTCAAGTATTTAGTGATTTCAAATACTTACCTCGTGGTCCTTTGAAGAAGCGGTGCTCTGCTTCACTGTAGTTGACTGAAGTATCAACCGGGAATTCTGTTACAAACCCTCCTATGATACGGTCAAGGCAGTGATAAAAAACATGTGAGATCTTATCTCCATAGGCTTCCAATCTCCACACTAGTTCTGGGGTCCAGACAATCGGATTATTAGGCCTCCACCTTCCCTGACCGTGTGCCAACTTCACGATCCACTCGTATAATTCAACCGGGAGGGAACAAAAGAATATTTCATGAATATCTGTGTACATATAGTTGTCTAACCACTGTTCCTTTGTTAATTGCGAATTCCTATTTTCTCGCGCCGTGAATTTGTGCATCTTCCTATCCAACTAGTCTTCAATCTCCTTCTTAGTTGGGTTCCAATGATGCGACATCACACATCTCGTTATGCATATCCCGTTCCCAGAAACAAAACCATTTGTTGGCTTGATGGGCCCTGACCCAGGTTTAGTGTTAGTCAGCCAAGCAAATCCCTACACTACTAGCCCTTTTGGCATCAGTCTGTGGAGCGCAGACTGAAGTCTCAGCCGAAGCAGCATGGGGGGATACAGGAACCAATTTTTCGCACCCTTAGATGGTTGTGATGTTGGTTTTATACCTTAAACCCTTCCTTCACGTAGATCAATAAGCCTTTAAGGCTTATCGATGTACTTTCTCTCTGTCTCTTCAAACCCTCGCGAAGGTATACAATCATCCTTCGCGCAACCCTACCCAGTGGTTGAAGTACTTACGCGCCTTTGTTATTGTGTTAGTGTATAATTTCCTGAATTATCTTAAGTGTTCGCCAAATTTACCATGAAATTAAGATTATCTTCTCATAGACATATATCCTTATTTGCGTTCATATAACAGATAGAAACATATACATTCGCGCATCAAATTAGCATTATAACATAAACCGAGAACTTAACATAACATAATCGCATGTGATCCACATAGGAAAAATACATAGTAATTTCAGAATACTTCTCTTTATTGATGATTCAGATTTTCAATACAGACTCTATCTGCCATGTGCACACAACTGCAGGGGTCTGCGCACTCAGCTACGGACTTCTACCCTAGGCCTCTGCGCACTTAGTTGCAAAGCCTCTTCCTACGCTAAGACTCTCGCTCTTATCTTGTCACAAATTCCTCAATGACTCCAACTTACTTTGAACTACTAAAAGACTCTTTTAACACTTCTTTTTATACAATCCCATGGTCTATGGACCATGGGTAGATCCTCTACAACCGACATGACTTTTACAAAAGAAGGGTGAAAAATCCTTAGTGACTCTTTACATCTTCGCGCTCCGCAACCACAAAATGCGGAGAGTTTACATTCTTTATACAAAATTTGGGCTTTCTGCCCCAAAACTTAGGCTTTTAGCCTAATAATGGCTCTTAGGGGAACCCGTTCCCAGCAACATCTCAAAAATAATTCAAAGAGGTTGCAGATGAAAATAGTGAGGTTTCCTCCTCATCCCTCTACTCATAGTAAGTTTCCCACTAGTCCATGACATGGGGGACAACTTTGAGGAGTGAAAAAGTAATCTTTTATTTATCGGAAAAATTATGGACCGAAAAATATCCTTTCAATAGATTTAACCATCTATCTAGGGCATTCACGTCTATCTAGCCTTCAAAGATAGGAATGTCAAATTTAACTTGTACCTTAAAGGGGGTGGCGCCTCCGAAGTGAATGCTATATGAAGATTATTCACCCACTGATACCCACCGAAGGATCAGAGAAAATTTATCCATCATCCCATTCCTTTGTTGATCAAGGGCCTCTTCAAGAAACATTTTGAATGAATCTCTTGCTCCCCCGTCTTTCTTTTCTTCTTCCATGGGAGGTCGTTAGGGTAGGGAAGGTCAGTCTTGGAAAGGTTCAACCAATTCAATTCTCAAGTCCTTAAACCCTGACCTCATTGGGGACATGCACACAAAAAATATAGAAACAGAAAACCACTATGATACCATTGATCCAGATTTATGTCGGAATGAAATGAAGCACAAATTGAAATAAGAACATAAAGCTACAGCGAAACAAAATTTCAATTAAAATAAATAGAAAGTGTTTGAAACTATCTACATACATAAGAGAAACAAACTAGCCTGGGCAATGGTATTTTATCTCTAAAAAGAGATGTGACGGATACATACCTTCGGAACTATGTTACAATGAGGCTCATAGAACTTTTTATCATTAAGAAACAATGGAAAACCCCAAACATCCAAAAATATGACCCTAGAAGATGAAGTGCCGAAACTTTGTAGGCCCCATTGGGGTTTGTTGGAACGTCAACTTCCTAGGGTCATAACTTTGGCATACGATCTTCATTTTGCATGTACGATACCTCATTAGAAATATATATCCGAGGAGAACAAATTTCAACTACAAATCCATATCACAAGTTTTGGGTCTACCCATTTTCAAAAATAACATTGTTTAGGACCACAAAATGACTCTGGAAGTTCAGGCTGCTTCCCTTTATCCTCGCTAGTCATTGTTCCACTCCGCAACATAATGTTTATCTTGGGGTCTTCCTCGTCAGGCTCAACCCTGATCATCTACATGTTCTGCGTCTGCTGCACCCTCTTTTAGCGAATCTTAGCCAACAATATAGGGTAATCCTAAGTTGCATGGTCAAACTAAGTATAGTAGCGGCATGACAGTCGTGTCGGATTCGGATAGTATCTCTCGTAGTGTCCTAGTCATCCAAAATTGTACAAAATTAGCTGTCCTTGGCCTCTACCAGGCCCCCGTCCACCTCGGCCTCGACCGCGTCCCTAATACTCACCTTAAGTTCCCCCAATGCCTTGGTCCAGAGTCCAAATTTCTTCCTGCACCCGGTATGCATGTTTCCTGTCCATCATTAACTTGTGACTATGACAGTTGTGCTCACCATGACCTACTGATTGACAAAAATTGCAGAACAACTGTTGCGGTGTCTGTACAAATTTATGCAGCAAATGGCATTTGTCGGTTGCATGTTTTCCAGCTACTTGGCATATAGCACACCATAGCGCGGGCCCTGTACTTGGCCCTACCACAATCTTCGCCCTTAGAGGAATTGGTCCCCCTGCTGCAACATAGTTCGCAAAGATGGGATAGTGATCCTTGTCATGCCCCTGACCTTTGCATTTCAGGAACCAGACTTCTTCGCGCGCCTCCAGCCGAGCTGTTCTTTCCTTCTTCAGAATTTGCATTTCGAGAAAAAAGTTCTGCAACTACGTGTGAATCTGCTGAACCCCCAGATTAGCATCCTGCATTGGTGTCTCATGCAGTCTCATCGCGATTTCCAGAGCTTTTGCCTAGATCTCGATCTTCTATTGTGATAGCGTAACCTTAGGTGGGGTAGGAGTGAGGCCATGAACCATTCATGGTGCTGCCCATCAGTTAGGTTCATGTTGGCTTCTCGGATCGTACATTTCAATCTTTGATCGAAATCCTAGGGCATCTACCTAGGCTTCATCATGATCTCCTTGAATCCCACAATTGGTTGCGATTAAGACTTAGGTCTACTAAATTCTCTATTCAACACAGTCTGGATATCTCCCAATGTGGACGTTAGGTTATTAGTACTGTACTCAATGTACCACATTAGTGTGTGGTCCTGCAAAGCACTAACCAGTGTTGCTTTCTTCATTTGATCATCCGTGATACCCTAAGCTTCCCATACAGCCTTCATGACGAACCAAAACTGGTCCGGATCTTCATTTCCTATGCCCTTGAATACAGGTAGCTTTACGGAGTTCACCATGTTGAATAGTGGTGGAGGTGGTGGTCGTGGGGGTGATGTGGTAAGTGGTGGAGGCGAGGATGGGGGTGATGTGGATGGATGGGATGAGGATGGAGGTGGTGTATGTATTCGGGGGAACCCTTGTCTTATGAATTGAATAACACTTAGCGGGGAAGCCTACACTGCTCCCTCGTTGTGACTAAAAGGAGGTTAAATCAATGTGCTATACTTAGGACCTTTTCTTCCTCCGTCCCTGAAAGACCTTCCAATTCACATAGCTCCAAACATCAAGGAAACTTCATGACCCACTTTTCACACAAGAGCATCTTAATTCAAGTATTTAGTGATTTCAAATACTTACCTCGTGGTCCTTTGAAGAAGCGGTGCTCTGCTTCACTGTAGTTGACTGAAGTATCAACCGCGAACTCTGTTACAAACCCTCCTATGATACGGTCAAGCCAGTGATCAAAAACATGTGAGATCTTATCTCCATAGGCTTCCAATCTCCGCACTAGTTCTGGGGTCCAGACAATCGGATTATCAGGCCTCCACCTTTCCTGACCATCTGCCATCTTCACGATCCACTCGTATAATTCAACCGGGAAGGAACATAAGAATATTTCATGAATCTCTGTACATATAGTTGTCTAACCACTGTTCCTTTTTTAATCGCGAATTCCTATTTTATCGCGTTGCGAATTCGTGTGTCTTCCTATCCAACCAGTCTTCAATCTCCTTCTTAGTTGGGTTCCAATGATGCGACATCACACATCTTGTTATGCATATCCCGATCCCGGAAATGGAACCATTTTTTGGCTTGATGGGCCCTGACCCAGGTTCAGTGTTAGTCAGCCAAGCAAATCCCTACACTACTAGCCCTTTTGGCATCAGTTTGTGGAGCGCAGACTGAAGTCTCAGCCGAAGCAGCATGGGGGGATGCTGGAACCAATTTTTCGCACCCTTAGATGGTTGTGATGTTGGTTTTATACCTTAAACCCTTCCTTCACACAGATTGATAAGCCTTTAAGGCTTATCAATGTACTTTCTCTCTATCTCTTCAAACCCTCGTGAAGGTATACAATCATCCTTCGCGCAACCCTACCCAGTGGCTGAAGTACTTACGCGCCTTTGTTATTGTGTTAGTGTATAATTTCCTAAATTATCTTAAGTGTTCGCCAAATTTACCATGAAGTTAAGATTATCTTCGTGTAGACATATATCCTTATTTGCAATCATATAACAGATAGAAACACATACATTCGTGCATTAAATTAGCAATATAAAATAAACCTAGAACTTAACATAACATAATTGCATGTGATCCACATAGGAAAAATACATAGTAATTTCAGAATACTTCTCTTTATTGATGATTCAGATTTTCAATACAGACTTTATCTGCCATGTGCACACAATTGCAGGGGTCCGCGCACTCAGCTACGGACTTCTACCCTAGGCCTCTGCGCACTTAGTTGCAAAGCCTCTTCCTACGCTAAGACTCTCGCTCTTATCTTATCACAAATTCCTCAATGACTCCAACTTACTTTGAACTACTAAAAAACTCTTCTAACACTTCTTTTTATACAATCCCATGGTCAGCAGACCATGGGTAGATCATCTACAACTGACATGACTTTTACAACAGAAGGGTGAAAAATCCTTAGTGACTCTTTACATCTTCGCGCTCCGCGATCACAAAATGCGGAGAGTTTACATTCTTTATACAAAATTTGTGCTTTCTGCCCCAAAACTTAGGCTTTTAGCCCAATAATGGCTCTTAGGGGAAACCGTTCCCAGCAACATCTCAAAAATAATTCAAAGAGGTTGCGGATGAAAATAGTGAGGTTTCCGGAAAGGATTTGGATCAAGTTCACTAGAATTTTTAATGAGGTAATGTTGAACGGGAGAACGCGTAGACCGGTGAGCTAGGGTTGTGAACTTCAGAGCTGGTTATTCATGGAGGAACACAAGGGAGGGAGCTCCACTCCCTCCTTTAAGTAGATAGTGGCTGGCAGAGGCAAGAAACCCATTGAGGAGGACAGAGATCCTTCTGAAGAGGTAAGGCAGAGAGACAAAGAAGAGGGGCAGAATGGCGCCAAAACTAGGGAAAGCAACTACACTACAGACAACAAGGAAGAAGACAAAGAACATAATATAAAAGACAAAGTACCAAAGGGACCATGCAAGCCCAAAACCTCAATCGCGCCCAGAGTAGTGTTGAATGACCCTGCGCTGTGGGTGCACAGGGACCACATGCAGATGTATGCAATAATTTGTAAATTCATGGGCTTATGGCCCACTGAAAAAGCTTTACAAACATGGATTAAATACAACTGGAAACCAAAAGGTAGCATAGAACTTCACCTGGGATCAAAAGGATTCTTTACTATAGTTTTTGCAAATATTGAAGACAAGGACAGAGTGTTTGAAGGAGGGCCCTACTTTTACGCAGTTTTAGGCCTATATATGTGACCATGGGTGATGAATTTTGTCCCAGAACGCGAAACCTTCACCTTGGTTCCGGTCTGGGTTAGACTCTACTCTTTTCCTTTAGATTATTGGCAATTGGAATCCTTATCTGCCATAGGAAATAAGCTAGGGCATTTTGTAAAAGCCTCGGAGGCCACTAGAAAAGGAAAATACACATCCTTTGTAAGGA
Organism: Pinus tabuliformis; assembly: GCA_031772625.1. NCBI lineage: Eukaryota > Viridiplantae > Streptophyta > Pinopsida > Pinales > Pinaceae > Pinus > Pinus tabuliformis. Next base: position 825,544,827 of record CM062807.1, on the reverse strand, counting down.
TATGTGTGGAGATGGACCTCTCTGGAGCCCTGTCGGATGAGGTAATATCGGAAGTGCTGGATGAAGAATGGGTACAAACCGTGGATTATGAACACATCCCTTTCAGATGTCGTAAATGCCCTGAGCATGGTCACCTATTCAGAGATTGACCTCTCAGTAAAACAGGAAACATAAGTAAATCTAACACCATGAAATATTCTTAAAGCTTTCATAAGGTGGTCCAGAAAGGAAAAGGGAGAAAACAGGGTCTGAAACTACCTCAGACGGACAAGCATCAGGCTAGTCAAAATAGGTTTCAAGCCCTAGTAGAGGAAGAAGTGACGAGACAAGCAGATCAGGTCCAGGGAGGCAGTCCAGTGGAGGAAGAAAAAGAAGACAACATGGAGCAAACACAAAACATAAATAAACAAAAAGAAGATATGATGAGTGATGCAGAACTGGAAATGGATCAGGAAATGACCCAGAGCGATATGGAGATGGAGGATCATGAACTACAGGAAATTCTGGAGAAAGAGAATCTAGATCTAGAAGGCTTCTTAAAACAAGGAACCAAAGAGGGAGTGGATTCATTACCTCAAGAGGAGTTCCACAGAGTTCAAAATCTATTCATCTGGAAAACCCAGAGCAAAGGATCCAAAAAGCTAGGGAAAAATGAGAAACAAGGTAATGAGGGAGTGAAAGCTATGAAAGCCACACTAGGATTAGCACCAAGAATCCTAGGAAAGAAAAGAGGCTGGAAAAAACAGAACGAGATGTTGATGGAATGTGGGAAGCTAATGATAGATTCAGGTAAGATTAAAAACCTATCCAGCTAATCCTTTACTAATATTTGATAATGAATTTCACTTCTTGGAATATCATAGGTCTAGGTAGTAAAATAAAACAAAGATTATTAAGTAACAGAATGAACCAAGCAGCCCCGGATGTGATCTTCATTCAGGAAACTAAATGTTCCATTCAAAAAGTAAAAGAGATTCGCAGTAAATGGCTCAACAGATTTGAATTCCTGGAAGTCAAAGTAGAGAATACAGTAGGAGGAATACTCATGCTTTGGAACCCCCAAAAGATTGACATGATAGATGCCGAAGCAACTAGAGATTATCTTTAAGTGGTCATTTAGCTAGTGGGAGATAAGGAAATGTACCTGGTTACAAATGTGTATGGCCCCCAAAGGCTGGAGGGTAAATTCTTGTTTCTTGGTTCACTGCAGAAGCTCAGGGAACGTCATGCAAAAACCCCTGGATCCTAGGGGTGGATTTTAATATGATAAAAACACTATCAGAGATAAAAGGAGGAACTAGAATTCTAACCAAATATTCCTGTGCTTTTCAAAACTTCATAGATAGTATGAAGCTCGTGGATATCGTTATGAATAATGGTACTTTTACTTGGAACAATAAAAGAGGAGGAGACTCTCAAGTGGCCTCAAAATTGGATAGATTTATAATTTCAGAAGATCTTATGATCAAGGACAAGGACATAGTAGTGAGTGTTCTTCCCTTTGGAGGCTCGGATCATTGGCTGGTTCCACTGGACATTCAGGGAATTGGCAAACCTAACAATAGACCTTTTAGATTCGAGAATATCTGGCTCTCCCACCCAGATTTCCATAACAACATAGCTATCTAGTGGTCAGAAGATTTAGAAATTCAAGGCACCAGAATGTTCCTTCTTCAAAAAAGACTCAAACACATTAAACTCCGGCTCAAGGAGTGGAATAAGAAGGAACATGGCAACATTTTTGAAGCAAACAAAATTGTGGAAGGAAAAATGCAGAAACTCAACCAAACCCTGATTACAGAGGGTTTTGATAAGGAGCAAAATGAACTGGCAACTAAATATCATCAAGACTAGGAGAACCTATGTAAACAAGAGGAGATTTTTTGGAGGCAGAAATCTAGAGTGTAATGGCTAAAAGAAGGAGATCGCAACACCGGTTTCTTCCATAGATCTACTATGGTGAACAGAGCTCACAACTGGATTTCTTCTATTAAGGACAAGAAAGGTAACATGCTCAGCACGCATGAAGAAATCGAAGCAGTACTGGTGCAGCACTTTCGGGGCATTGCTCAGGAAACCTGCTCTAACATAGATCAATCTATCAGGGATATTTCTAGACATATACCTAAGCTCGTTTCCAAAGAAGACAATTTCAACCTCAACAGATCAGTGTCAGAAGAGGAGGTTAGTGAGGTCCTTAAAGAGATGCAAAATGGCAAGGCACCAGGTCCGGATGGGTTCAATGTAGGCTTCTTCAAAGCCTGCTGGAATATAGTAAAATAGGACATTCTGAACGTGGTGGAAGACTCAAGAAGGGATAAAACTATCCTGAAGGCACTTAACACCACCTTTACCGCCCTAATCCCCAAACAGGAGATAGCACAAACTCTGGAAAGATTCAGACCCATTTCCCTGTGCAATGTTGTCTACAAAATTATCTCCAAAGTGGTTGCCAATAGACTCAAACCCCTTCTTCCTACCTTGGTGTTAGCGGAACAATTAGGATATGTGGAAGGTAGACAAATCCTTAACAACATCATTCAAGCTCATGACGTGGTTCACTCATTGACAAACAATAAGAAAGCTGGTATGATCATGCAACTGGACATAGCCAAAGCCTATGATAAGCTAAACTGGACATATATCAGAAAAGTTCTCACTGCTTTTGGGTTTGATCATAACTGGATCAGATGGGTCATGGCCCTAGTTACTTCACCCAGTTTTTCAATCCTGGTTAATGGATCACCCTCAGAGACTTTCACTCCTTCAAGAGGCTTAAGGCAGGGAGATCCACTCTCTCCCTTTCTTTTTATACTCATGATGGAAGGGTTGGGACAAATGATCAGACATGCCAAGGTAGTGGGTGCAGTCAAAGGTCTCCAACTTTCTGAAGAGGGTCACGCTTTAACTCATCAACAATTTGTGGATGATACCATGCTGCAAGGAATCCCCACGGTCAAGAAAGCTCTTGCCTATAAGCAAATCCTGAGTGACTTTGCCATGGCTTTAGGTTTGGAGGTAAATCTCTCTAAATCTAAGAATTTTTTGTTTAACACTCACATTGCTATTCAAAGAAATATAGCCAGAATTCTGGGCTTCCAAAGAGAGCTCTTCCCCTCGAAATATTTGGGAGTTCCTCTTATGGCCAAACCCTTGCACAAGAGCATATGGGAACCTGTAATTAACAAATTGCAAGACAAAGTTAGGAAGTGGACTTTTAGATCTCTAAATTTGGCTGGTAGGTTAGTGCTAACCAAAGCTATCCTTTAATCCATCCCTGTCTTTATGCTATCTACTCTCCCAACTCCTCAAAGTGTCCTACATCAACTCAGATCCATTCAAAGGGACTTCCTTTGGGGTAAGGGGGAGGATCGTAAGAAATGGGCCTTGGTAGCTTGGGATAAGATCTCCAAACCTAAGAGCTTTGGTGGGCTAGGTTTGGATGACCCTGACATACTCAGCAAGGTTCTAGGAGCCAAATTATGGTGGCGATGGGTTAAAGAGCCAGAGATGCAGTGGGAAACTATTTGGAAAGAAAAATATGCCAGCACATGGCATAACTAGGATCTAATAAGAATGTCAGGTCACAAAAAGGGCTCGCACATTTGGAAAAAGGCCTGGGATAACCGGAGTTTGGTACAAGGAAATAGCTTCTGGGAAATAAGAGATGGAAATCTTAGCTTGTTCTGGGAGGATAGATGGCAACACGAATCTATTTTATTAAACAAAGAGCTAAGGGATCTCAAGGAAAACACTGATAGCAATATACTTTCTAAGGTCAAATACTTTTGGGAGCAAACCAATAACAATGACAAATGGAGAATCTGGAGGAATTTTGAGTTTAGGGATAACAACACCCTGAAGGTTAAAGCAGAAACTCTCAAGGAAATTTTAGATCAGAGGAAGATTCTGAAAGCTGAGGGCCATGATCAGCTGAGATGGGGCAACAATAATGAGGGGGTTTTAACCTTAAGGAAGCAAAGCTCATTCTCCTTGACCTTAACTCTCAATTTCCGGATAAAACTTGGCTTAACCTTTGGAGACACCAGGGCTAGATGAAAATTAAACTATTCATGTGGCTGGTTCAACATAGGAAAATTATGACCTGGGACAATATCAGGAAGAGGGGTATTTTGGGACCCTCCAGATGCCAGCTCTGTGAGGCTCAAGAGGAAGCTATGGAGCACCTTCTCAACAGCTGTATGTTCTCCTCTAGTATATGGGATTCTTTTGCCTATATTTTCCATTAGATGGATAGAGACAAAAATAATATCTACAACACCCTGACCAACTGGAGGAGGGATTTTTCAGACAATGTTGTTCTCACCATTGCTTGGACTCTATTTCCAAGCTTCATTGTTTGGAATGTTTGGAAAGAGAGGAACAACCGAATCTTCAAAGATGAAAAGAGGACTTCCCATTGCATTTTTGAGCTGATCTTAAAACAACTCAAGGAAACGGTCAGTACCATAGTGCGAAATCTCCCTAAGAACCCTCCTTCGACTACTGATATGGGAATTCTATATGAACTGGGCTTGCAAGGCATATCTCCTTAGGGTCTGGATAGAAATCTAATCTCCCTGAAGAATGCAAATTATTTTTGGCATCCTCCTCCAAAGGGTTATCTGAAATACAACATAGATGGAGCTTCAAAAGGCAACCCAGGTACTGCTGGTTATGGAGGGGTGTTAAGAGATGAGAATGGTAGTGTCCTCTTCATCTTCCACTATCATCTGGGACAAGCTACTAATAACCTGGTGGAATTAATGGCTATGGAGCAATGTTTGGATTTCTTGAATCAGGAAAACAGGCAAAATGTGATAGTGGAGGCGGACTCTAAACTTATTATCAATTTAGTCAAGAAAATTAGTGGGGGAACTAAGCCAGAAAAAGCCTCAAAAAATTGGAGGCTGATTCAGGGCTTTCAATGGATACAACACCACCTACAGAGCCTTCGTACTATTGGCTTTAGGCATGTTCGAAGGTCAGCGAACAAGTTGGCAGACTTGCTAGCCAACCAAGGGGTTATCAACACAGAGGATAGAGTGGCATCGAATTGGCATGAGTTGCCTCAGAGCAGGTTAAAGGCGATTTTACATGAACAGGCAGAAAATGATAGGTCGGAGTTTTGTGGCAGAGCCTTGGACTAGGAACCAAGTTGAATCGACCTTCGAAATGGACTGCCTGTCGAGTGGCCTTGCTTCCTTTTCTGAATAGCTTTTTGACTCGGGCTGGGCGGGTGTCTCGACAGGCACTCTCGATGGTCGCTTTTCCGGGAGTTTTCTGAATAGTATCGGCAAACAAGCTATGGAGAGGTTTCCTGGCGATCGCACACCCTGCAGGCGGAAAGTGGTTTTCTTGTTTTGGCAGTGATTCCTTTCAGGAGGAGGCACGTGGCGGTGGGGCTGGATTGAATACCGCCCCCATCAATCGCTATTTTCTGACATTCTTAGTAGGTGCGATATGACCCATGACCGTTAGATCCATTATTGTAAATCAACGGCGACAAAAGTTCGAGCAGGTTGGTGGCTATGCCAGTTAAGTGGCGTGCTTCTTTCCTCTGCGATTTTGTCCGGTGTCGTTGATTTGGGTCGGTCAGATCTTCTTTGTAGATTCAGGTGTATGCTTTGTTTGTCGGCGGGGTATGCGCGAACCCATCATTATTCTCTCCATGGCCTGGAGGGCCGGTGGGGCCCTTTCTTCTTCTGCTCTATTCCACTACTTAGGTTCACTTTTGGCTTATTTCTGTTTAGCTTTGCTGTGTTGACAGGCTAGTTTTTTAAGGGCTGGGATTTTGCCATGGCTCGCTCTCAGTTCCTTTAGAGGGTCTCTCTCCTGCGCCACCTTTCTAGGTGGTTTTATGTAAATTTTTACATTATTAATGATTAAAGAAGGTCCTACTCTTGCTTCAGCAAAAACAAAGAGAAAATAGTGAGGTTTCATCCTCATCCCTCTACTGATAGTAAGTTTCCCACTAGTCCATGACATGGGGGACAACTTTGAGGAGTGAAAAAGTAATATTTTATTTATTGGAAAAATTATGGACCGAAAAATATCCTTTCAATAGATTTAACCATCTATCTAGGGCATTCACGTCTATCTAGCCTTCAAAGATAGGAATGTCAAATTTAACTTGTACCTTAAAGGGGGTGGTGCCTCCGAAGTGAATCCTATATGAAGATTCTTCACCCATTGATACCCACCGAAGGATCAGAGAAAATTTATCCATCATCCCATTCCTTTGTTGATCAAGGGCCTCTTCAAGAAACATTTTGAACGAATCCCTTGCTCCCCTGTCTTTCTTTTATTCTTCCATGGAAGGTCATTAGGGTAGGGAAGGTTAGTCTTGCAAAGGTTCAACCAATTCAATTCTCAAGTCCTTAAACCCTGACCTCATTGGGGACATGCACACAAAAAATATAGAAACAAAAACCACTATGATACCATTGATCCAGATTTATGTCAGAATGAAATGAAGCACAAATTGAAATAAGAACATAAAGCTACAACGAAACAAAATTTCAATTAAAATAAATAGAAAGTGTTTGGAAACTGTCTACATACATAAGAGAAACAAGCTAGCCCGGGCAATGGTATTTTATCTCTAAAAAGAGATGTGATGGATACATACCTTTGGAACTATGTTACAATGAGGCTCATAAAACTTTTTATCACTAAGAAACAATGGAAAACCCCAAACATCCAAAAATATGACCCTAGAAGATAAAGTGTCAAAAGTTTGTAGGCCCCATTGGGGTTTGTTGGAACGTCAACTTCCTAGGGTCATAACTTTGGCATATGATCTTCATTTTTCATGTACGATACCTCATTAGAAATATATATCCGAGGAGAACAAATTTCAACTAAAAATCCATATCACAAGTTTTGGGTCTACCCATTTTCAAAAATAACATTGTTTAGGGCCACAAAATGACTCTGGAAGTTCAGGACTCGAAAATTCTACCAAAATTAGAAAATTGTGTTGGAAATTAGGGAACTGAAAGGTAACAGTGTTAGGGGTCCAAGTGGAATAGGAGTGTGGCTACCAATATCCACCTAGATCACATGTAGAACAAACTACCACTCCTTGTATATGTTTCACTTCATCTTTGATTCAAGTATGCTGAGCTTCTTCACAATAAGGTTCAACAACGAAGACTTCTTTAGATTTTACACAACTGATCTAGAAACGTTAGGGTCCCACACTTATTCTCACAGTTAAGAAAATAGGTTGTTAATTAATGTATATGACGATATTTATTAAATAAGGCCCATTATGCAGTTATTGTGTATTCAATAAATGCAATATTGTCTCATTAAAGAAGGTCCACAAGCTAGTTGATGTAACCTCATTAAAAAAACTCCTTTAGGTGGTTATGATTTAGGATATATATAAATTATTTATATTACTAGAGAATATGTGGTGCCAAGTAATTAATATTGTACTGGAGCTTTGCTCAATTGGAGGTTGCCCCTTTGAAAAGGTAAGAAAACATTTCTTCTTATTTAAAATATGAATATATGTTTTCCTTTCGTTGTTGCTTCAACACTTTGGTTATATTTACTTACTTTTTGAATTTACATTCCTATCAATATTGCTTTGATTTTTTTGTTTTAGCTATCAAGGTACACCATAGGTAGTAATAGAGAACTTCCTTATGCTAGCATTTTCCAAAATTTAGAGAACTTGTTTTAAAGCTAAAGACGAGTTTCAATGTCTCTACACTTGGTGTCTATGGTTTAATAGGTAAAACTATGGCTAGCAAGAATACATCCAAGGAATACAAGTTGGGTCACTAGGTTGGATGCCCTTTCACACCTTTCTTAGCACCTAGAAAGTTGTAACACATTAGAAAAATATATATATAGGTTCATTTTCTCATGTACACTAGGGTTTCACAAAAGCCTCATATGTGCAGCTAAAACCATCCTTACATAAATATATTAGTCATCTTTATTGGAATAGTATACAAAGTATAATGCTTAGGATGATCACTCTCACATACCAAGGAATCAGGTAGTATCACTAAGGGTATGGTTTATCCTTATTTCCTTGAAATACTAATTCAATATTATTGTTGGATACCATAAGGTATATAAGAGAGCTATAGTTATATTCGAGCTATTACAACACCCCTCCACAATTTTTCCTACATTCTAGTTTTGGAGCCTCCTTTTGGTCTTGTGAACTGTCATTTTGAGTCACTTGAGTCATCCTTGGTCTTATTTTTCTATGTTTCAAGTCATCTTCTAGTGATCCTAAGTGTCGCAATTTCTCGATCTTACATGCCTAGCTTGTACCCCTCAATTGCGCATTTCAAATTGACAGTCACTCATTTCCAATCACAATTATGCACTCCCTGATGGTAGTGATTGCCCATGCCCTAACAATAACGATTGCACAATCCTCTCTGATAGTGAACCATGCAGTCGCTTGTAATAGGAAATTGCACAGTTCCTTGAGCTAGTTAACTACATAGTTCCTAGAGACATGCACTACACACTCTATGTGGATAGGTAATAGGCAATCCTTGTGGATATCTATTGCGAACCACTTGTTGATAGTGTCACATTTTTCCAATGTTGACTCAGTTACAAGTGGCACTTAACGAACTCTAACTCCTAGATTTTTGAAATGCATGTGCAAACCCTAACCCTAGATCCATGAGTTCTCACCTATATAACAAGGTAGCCCGAAGCTCATTCTCACACTCATCTTTGGATTTCTATGCATTTCTTTAGCATAAGGAGCTTTTTCATGCATGTGCACTTCTATTTTGGGTAAGTTTCATTACTGTCACTTTTAGCTTCTTTTACTATCACTTTTATCATTTTTTCTTTCGAAGTCTCATTTTTTCCTAGCTTTTACATAACAAGTGTCTTATTCTCTATTTTTATCTATTGAATGTGCCATTTCAGTCTTGCATGTTCTTTTTCTAGTGTCATTTCACCATCCAAGTCATTTCACATTCTTGTAATCATGGAAGTTCAATTTATTTATGCATGTTGATTGAAGAAAACATAGTAAAAAAGAAATTACAGAGAAAAAATCATTTAACAATAACAAACTATATCTCAACATATTTCATTATGAAAACAATGTTATACCTGAGGCGAGACCTTTAGGAATCTTCCATCTCCAAAACTCTCTCAACCATTTCCTATAATCTCTCAACAATCATTCCACAAATCAATCCACCAATCTCTCCATAAATCTCTCTCGCACAAAATAAAAACTTTAATGTTTAATATTTAACAAATGATTCATTATTCCATCATTTCTCCCCCATAATGATCAGTTGGAAATATTCCAAGGTCATCTCATAATTTGAAAAATTTTTCCTTAGATAGTTCTTTAATGAATATATTAGTTACCTATTTATTTGTTTTGTAGTAATCAATCTCAATCACTCCTTGTAAAACCAATTCACGAACAAAATGATATTGAATATCAATATGCATTGTCTTATGAAAAATTGGATACTTGGTCATCTGAATAGCACTTTGATTATCACATATCAACTTAGTGGGTTGGTCTTTTTGTTCATTTAGATCCTCTAGAATTTTTCTCAACCAAACTGCTTCACATGTTTATAATCTACTTTTGTTGTGGAGAAAGACATTGTGAGTTGCTTGTTAGTACTCCAAGCAACTGTTGTTGAACCCATGTTGAATAAATACCCTGAAGTTGATTTTTATTCATCCATGGATGCATCCCAATAATAATATGTATAACTAGTGAGTCTAAACTCTTATGTAGACCTATATACCAAACCATAAACAACTATTCCATGCAAATATATTAAAACTTTGTTTGTTGCTTTCCAATGAAATTCCTTACATTCTACTATAAGTATTGATACCATACTGACTGCAAAGGAAACATATGGTTGAGTTGTAGTTAAGTAGATCGAACTTCCTACTAATTGACGATACAAAGTAACATCAACTGAATTGGAGTCATCATGTCCATATAACTTCAACCCAAATTCCAAAGGAGTAGTCGCTAGCTTGCAACTCAATATTCAGAACTTATTTAGAATGTCCCTAGTATATATGGCTTGTGACATGAATATACCATATTCCTTCTTCCAGACTTCAATACCCAGTAAATAATGCAACTAACCAAGATTTTTCATCTCAAACTCAGCAATCACATGTGACTTAAATCTTTGAAATACTTCATCACTATTCCCTGTGTAGATCAAGTCAACAACACATAAGACAAATATTTGAATGTCTTGTCTTGACTAAAAGATATAGATATTGGGCTCAGCTAAAATTTTGACTAATACATGATCCTGAAAATAATTATCAATTCTTGAATACCATGCCCTTCGCACTTTCTTTGGACCATACATGGCATTCTTCAACCTATAAACATAATCTTATTATCCTGGCACTGAAAACCCTCAGGTTGCTGCACATAAATTTCTTCATCAACATAACCATTCAAAAAAGTTGATTTAACATCCATCTGAAAAATTGGCCATTTGTACTAGGCAACTAGTGCAAGAACCATCTTGATTGTATACAACTTTGTCACTAGGGTGTTAGAAAATCAGAAAGGCAGAAATATTTTCTTGTTGTTGACACCTAATCATCAAGATTGGGTGAATAACTATAATTGATTTAAATAAATAATAGAAAATATGAAGAGTCACCGGGAGATGAAATGAATAGTCTCTCCCTCATGTATATAATAAAGACCAACCTAAATGAATATCATGAATTGTTTTGAGGAGTTACCTCCTGGTCTGGCATGGTATCAGAGCTAGCGCCATTTTTGGCTTCCCTCTACTTTGTAACTCCCTATTTTGCCTATGTTCTACCTATTTTGCAGAACTCACAGCTTTGTCTTTGTTAGTACACTGTCATATGCATTTTCTAGGTCTGACATGGTATCATATGCATTTTCATAAAAGCACTGCTCCTCCTGCTGTTGCCCGACATTTTTCTCTACTTTACATAAACGTTGCATTTTTGCTGTGTGGTATCACCATTTTTTTCTATGTGGAATGCTTGACTCGAATACCACTCAACACTCACACCATACGCATTGGTATCCGGTGTCGAATATGCTCCATACTCCACACCATACACACTGCTATCTACTCTCATACGCATTGCTATCTACTCTCAACACTCACACCATATGCACTGTCATTTGTTGCCTTACTCACTGGCGAGGGCGGCTCTGCAAACCTTTACGCCCTTGCTTCCTATAGCATAGAAACCCATCCAATATTATCACCAGAGATGTCTAGTGTTGCAATTTGAAAATTCCCGAGGTTCCTTTGGTAGTTTAATAAGGTTTCCCAAGACTTACCTTGGTTTTATTTAGCAGAAGTCAGTCATTTTCCAGCTCTCAATATTCGTTCTACTTCTAATTCATGGTGGAAAATCTAGTTCAGGACCACTGATATGCTTCTTACAGTTACTTGGTTTCCAAAACTCTGAGACCAATAGCTGTCAGAAACTGCACGAAGAGGGAACGACCGTAACCTTGGAATATGGAATATCAGGTTGTCTACTGCTTGTAATACACAGTTTCTCGTTTTAATTGTCCTTCTCACATGGTATTTTTGGTTCAAAATAAGGGAATATTGATATATCGTTGTGGGATATATTGTTGTTGTTGCAATGTTGTGTTGCTGTTGCATTGTATATGTGTATGACATTGAATGTTAGAGTCGGTGAATGGTGAATGCTATTACGCTGAATGATATTGCAGTGTATGATATTACATTTTGTACAGTGATACCTCTGTCTCCATATATCAGAATCAAATCTTTTTTAGGAGTAAAATTTTGCCAACAGAAGTATTTTTACAGCACTCAGATTTTACAATGCATTCAATCATATCTATTGTGGGAGTATTTCTCACTGGCAAGGAAAACTATCCTGAGTGGTCCCAGAAGATAAAACACACCCTCATTTTCAATGAGTTGTGGAAAGGAGTGTGTGTTGGAGATGGAGACAAAGAGCTAGAAGAGCCTACCTCAGACAAGGAGTTCGCCATTTGGGAAAATAAGAACAACAAAGCCTATGCATTAATTGCAGCATCTGTAAGTGAAGAGGTGAGTCAACATATTTCGCCATTTTCAAATGCTTTCAAAGCCTTACAAAAGCTGAAAGAACTCTATGACTCACACTCTGCACTTGAAGTTGTTCAACTCATGATTAAACTCTTCACTCTTGAATTACAAAATAATGATCCTCTTGCTCTTGCATCCGAAGTAAAATCTATAGTGCATGATATCAAAGCCACTAAGGTTGAATTGGATATTCCTCTTATCACTTTTCTCAAGGCACTTTATCCTACTTACTCCAATTATCTTGAGTCATTGCAAGCAAATGGAAATCTCAAAGATATTACCTTTGACTCTCTTGTGAAAAAAATTTGTTGAAAGAGAGAAAGATTTTGGAAAGAAGACAACCCCTGAATCTTCTGAAGAGGTTGTGTGCCTTGCTCATAAAGAAAATAATCTTGCCCAAGATTCTTCCATTGGAAGAGGTGGTCGAAGAGGAAGAGGAAGATATTTTATAGGTAGGGGGGGGGCAGACACTCTCAAGGAGAAAAGTCAGATTTGCATTGCATACGCTGCAAAAGAAATGGATCACATGATGCCTCCACATGCAAGTTACCTTGGGACAAAATTGAACAGCAAAGAAACCAACCCAAAGGTAAAACTAATGACACAGACAAAGGTAAAGCACCTAAATCCACTCATTATGTTGTGGCACAATGTAATATTGGAGTAAATGAAGACTTATTTAATGCTTCACTTGCTTCTTGGAAAAATGATTGGTTGCTTGATTCAGGAGCAACTTGCCACATGACTCATAGAAAATATTTTTTTGAAGAATTTACTGACAATGTTGATGGAGCAGTATAATTTGCAGACCAATCAAAACTCAAGCCATCAGGGTTGGCACAATCAGGCTTAAATTGCCTGGTCTTCTAGACTTTCTTCTGCATCATGTTCTATATCTCCCACAGTTGAAGAGAAACTTGTTGTCCTTGGTCCAGATCAGCCAGCAAGGTCACTCCATTCATATGTTTGATGGCAAGCTTGAGGTGAGAAAAGCATCTGACCACTGACTTGTCATGAGGGGGATAGAAGAAGAAAGGCTTCTCAAGCTGCAGGGTACCTCTTCTCATGCACAACATTTCTCATACAATTCTCATTATGAAGAAGGTACACTTCCATCAAGTTTATTATGGCATTATAGATTTTGACATTTGAACTATGACAGCCTCCGCTTGTTGAAGAAAATGGTGTTACTGGTTTGCCTACAATTCCTAGGAAACTTAAGCAATGTGATGCTTGCATTCTAGGAAAGCATAGCGAACAGTCTTTTCATGATTCACATTCAAGAGAACATAGAAAACTTGAACTCATTCATTCAGATTTATGTGGTCCAATGCCTGTTCCTTCTGCAAATGGAATAAATATATGATGACATTTACTGATGACCACACCAGAATGTGTTGGGTATATTTATTAAAGAACAAATCTAATGCTTTTCAAACATTCAAGAACTTTCATACATGGATTGAAAATGATGCACAATCTCATATTGGCTCTATTCGTACTGATAATGGAAAAGAATACACTTCAAATGAATTTGAAAACTATCTTCGCCAACATGGGATCAAACATCAAACAACTGTGCCTTATAATCCCCAACAGAACGGTGTAGCTGAAAGAATGAATAGGACAATCTTAAATATGGTGCGCTCCATGATGTTTTTCAAAAATGTAAAATTGATGTTTTGGGCTGATGCAGTTCTATGTGCTATATATATAAAGAATAGATGTCCATCTAATGCTATCAGAAACAAGACTCCCTATGAAATGTGGTATGGGCACATTCCTTCGGTAAAGCATCTCAGGGTCTTTGGTTCCACCTGTTATGCCTTGATACCAAAGGTACATAGAAACAAACTTGGTGCAAGAAGTCGTAAGTGTATCTTCCTGGGGTATTCAAACACCTCCAAAGCATACCGTCTCTATGATGAAGTCAATAAAAAGTTTGTTGTATCTAGAGATGTAATCTTTCTTGAAACATCCAAAACTGGCAATGTTGTTGAGCGGAAACTTGATCACTTGGATAGATTTGCAAATGCAAAATCATTTCAAGAATTTGATAATCAAATTCCACATCTTGAAGGGGGTATTCCTATACTAGATCAACCTGTGGAATCTTCTTCTGAAGCACTCTCTCCCCTGCATGAGACTCCAACAACGGATGATACTTTAAGTGATGTGATTGATAGAATTGGGAGACTCAATCTTGATTCAATCCCAACTCAATCAACGGAGCAGCCTGGATCATCTGAGAAAGGTCCCCCAAAGTGGCTGACAAAGACACTTGAAAGTGTTCATCATGATGAGGTTGGAAAGACAGGAACTAGAAATTCAAACCGACAAAATGGAGGTGATGTAGATGACTCTGATTCACGTGTTGATATGGATGTTTCTTATGATTGTGAATTGAATTTGCCTACAGATTTTGAACCAACTTCCTTCAAATAAGCTACTTCTCATGATGAATGGAAAGAAGTGATGCAAAAGGAGTATGATGCCCTCATAAAGAATGGCACTTGGAAGCTAGTTGATCATCCATTAGGAACCAAACCAATTGGCTGCAAGTGGGTCTACAAGAACAAGTATAAAGCTGATGGCTCACTTGACAAGCACAAAGCCAAGCTTGTGGCAAAAGGTTTTGTACAGAAGGAAGGGGTCGATTATGAGGAGAATTTTTCCCCCACTGCAAAATGGGCTACCATCCTGACACTCTTTGCCCTAGCAGCTCAGAACAGTTGGAAAGTCCATCAAATGGATGTAAAAACTGCTTTCTTGAATGGAGAACTAAAAGAGAATGTTTTTATGTCCGAGCTTGCAGGATTTGTTGTGAAAGGACATGAACATAAAGTATGCAAACTTGTGAAATCCTTGTATGGCCTCAAACAAGCGCCGCGAGCCTTGTATGAAAAACTAACTGAGCATCTTCTGAAACTCAATTTCAAACATTATGATCTTGATGATGCAACTTTATTTGTTAAGGAAGTTGGCAAAACAATCATATATCTTGTGGTATATGTAGATGATCTTTTGATGACAGGGAACAATGAAAGCTACATTGCATCCATAAAGAAGGAATTGAGGAAAGGTTTTGAAATGACTGATTGGGCTATGTTCATTACTATCTTGGTATTGAAGTAACTCAACATCGGAAGTCCATATTCCTTTCTCAAAAGAAGTACATTGGAGATCTATTGAACCAGTCTGGCATGACAGAATGCAATCCTCTTACTACACCAATGGAACAAAACTTAAAGCTCACATCCATTGAAGGAAAAGAATTTGAGGATGCAACAAAGTATAGACAGCTTGTAGGAAGTCTCAACTACCTAGCTACTATCAGACAGACATTTCGTTTGTTGTTGGACTACTCTCCAGGTTTATGAAAAAGCCTTGTGAGGGACATTGGTCTGCTGCAAAAAGAGTTCTAAGCTACTTCAAGGGAACTCAAGACTTTGGAATCAAGTATACACAGGTGGACGACTTCAGCTTGATTGGATACTCTGTTTCACACTTCGATGGAGACAAAGAAACTGGGGTATCTACTTCAGGTTATGCTATGAGTCTTGGATCAGGAGCTGACTCCTGGAGATCACACAAACAATCAGTTCCAGTAGATTCCACAACAGAGGCAGAATATGTGGCAGCAGTTGAGGCAACAAAAGAAATTGTTTGGCTCAGGAAAATTCTTGAAGATTTGCAGGTAAAGCAAGTACAATTTACTCCACTCATGATTGACAATACCTCAGCAATAAAGTTGGCCAAGAACCCAAATTTCCGTGATCGAATGAAACACATCAATACTAAATATCATTTGATCCGATATCATGTTGAGGCTAAAACAATCCATCTCCACCATTGTTCCACTAATGAGAAAATTACAGACATATTCACCAAAGCGCTTGGAAGAGAAAAGCTTGAAAGATTCAAAACGATGCTTGGACTCACCAACATCCCTTCAGATTAAGGGGGGAATGTTGACACCTAATCATCAGGATTGGGTAAATAACTGTAATTGATGTAAATAAATAATATAAAATATGAAGAGTCACCAGGAGATGAAATGAACAGTCTCTCCCTCATGTATATAATAAAGACCAACCTGAATGAATATCATGAATTGTTTTGAGGAGTTATCTCCTGGTCTGACACTTGTCTTGACAATTACTTGTGATATTCTTGTATTCTTATTAACTTTCTTTATGCTCTTATTTACCTCCTTTTCATCAAGAAATCATAAAATAAAAACATGAAGATCAATGACACTAGATATAGGCACTCATCCTAGGAAAAACCGCTATGAAGGGGAAAATCCACTCAATCTCTTCCACTAGTAGATTCAAATCAAACTGAGACAATCAAAGAACTTAGACCTAGCTAGAAAACCTCTCTTGATCCACCAAGTCAATCCCCAATATGTTTTACCAAACTTCAAAATTCAACTACAATAATATTGCATCAATACTGCATGAAAGTAAAAAATTAAGCCCTACTACTTTAGAATTTTGGAACAATTTCAGATCTACAATTTTGGCCCTCTTGCAACAGTCCAAAAACTCACACGTGTGTCAAAAAAGAGATAATTTTTTCTTGTTTTTTCTTGACAAGTATCTTCTTCTTCTTTGCTAGGGTTTTCTCCTCCTTCTCTAGGTATTTCACTCTTCTTTTCTCCTCCTACAACTATAGATTGAACTTCCTTGGTTCAATCATCCAAATGAGGTTGAGTAGTTTCCAATATATAGTGGTTTGAGGCTCCTAATTAGGCTAACTTGTCTTCTTTGAGGCTGACTTGGTGGAGGAGGTATATTTGACCTAATTTACATCAAAATAATTTTTATCTATTAATATACAAACCCTGAGAAGGGTCTATTTGACGATGACAAGGACTATGACTCATAACATAAACCCTAGAAGCCTACAATGGAGGCTTTGACCTAAAAATAAAATAATAAGAGAATTAAATGCATGCTAATAAATGATTTTTATTTTATAATAAAATTCATTTTTCTTTCTTTTCACAAATACATTACATCATGACTCAAATAAAATTATGAAGACTGACATTAGTTACATTCTTCAATAATCCTTCTTAACTAGGGAGGTATTCATAATTATACATATATACAGGTACAGGGATGAACTCAAAATGATATGTTCTACGAAGAGTCATAACATACACAATGCTAGGGATCAGATACCTAACCAAGGTATTTGTCTAGTTGGGACTAAGGTTCCATCCAAGTTGTTGGCTAATTTAATTGTGAGTTAAATTACTTGTCAATAAATTGTCAAACCTAGGGTTCGTGAACTTCTGAAGTATACTTGCACAATATATGCTAGGAATCAACTTTCAATTTAAGAGTAAAATAACCTATTGAAATGATGGAAAGATTGAAAGAAAACCTATTCATGAAAAATTTCTAAGATGAGTATGCACACACTTTATTTTTCAAAAGTCTCAAATTCAAAACTTGGAAAGAAATATTTTAATTTATGAAATTGAAATGACAATTGACATGAAAGTAAACTTACTCTATTAACATGAAAATAAATCTATTATAATGACATGAAAGTAAATATGTCTTTATCAATAGGAAAGTAAATATATCTTATCAATAGGAAAGTAAATCTATTCTAATGACTGGAAAAGAAAGACTTGAAAGTAAATTCAATCTAGAAAGCAACAAATCCTATACTAAGAAAGCATTGAATTCTTAAAATATGAAATTTAAAGGGAACCTATTCTGAAAGCAGTGAGAGATCAATTGAAATTACTAATATATGCATTGTCAAATGAGAATCAATCATGAGTATCTATAAAAAAATATTGAAAAGAAATGAATCTATGAAATGGGAGAAATAATGCTTAACCTACAAAAGAACATAAATGGAATGAACATGAAATAATGTAATCAATGAATTTAATAAAAAAAACTTAAGAATGAACATAAAGAAACTAAAATAAATAAATTAAAACATTAGAATACATCCCATACTCATTAGGTGGCCATCCCAAAGTGC
Source organism: Pinus tabuliformis (assembly GCA_031772625.1). Lineage (NCBI taxonomy): Eukaryota > Viridiplantae > Streptophyta > Pinopsida > Pinales > Pinaceae > Pinus > Pinus tabuliformis. Next base: position 825,526,714 of record CM062807.1, on the reverse strand, counting down.
ATAAGAGGTGGAAAGTTGAGAAAACTCTTGATCAAACACCAAATGAAGGCACACCCATATCAAAGTGAATTAGAATGATATTCATTACATCAATCATAAGCATAATGTCAATCCTTAACATCCAAAACTCTACATTGAAGCATGAGCATAGCTCCCAAACTTTTCACACCTTTTGAGAGGAGAAGGCACTCCTATTTATAAAAATACTAAGATAACTAATTCATAAATGTAGATCCACAAATATCTGATATGGTTACAACCATGTGTTAACATCTATCAATTAACATCTCTTCATATCCTCTCACAAATCTCCTAGCTTTGATAGGAGACACTTATGAAAAATTCCATGGTCTTTCTCCTAAAATGTGTTTGACCAATGATCTCAAATCTTCCTCAATATTCAAGAGTTTGAAGAGAAAATTCGAATTTGAGTCTTAGAGGCCAAAAATCATTGTCTTGGAATATTCAAATATGCCTACACACATTACAAAACTCATCCAACTTTTATATATAAGTGAATACATGTTTTTTTTCTAATATTTAACCATAAATTCACTCAAAATACCAAAATAAATGTACTGGAAAATAATGTGCTTAAACCCATATTTAATTATGAAGATGGTCTTAGTGCATGGTTATGGAGTTGTGGAATATGAAAAATTATGAAGAAAATTGGAAGAAAAGAGGGTAAAATGAATGACATTTTGCAGACCCAGCACAAGGTTCTGCCACTATAGGTACCATCATGCTCATTAGAGAAACTTTTAGCCCAAAAGTGGCCTCCCAAGGAAGAAAAATAAAACAATAATTAAAATAATAAAATAAGAGTTATGAATTTTGGAGGGAAAAGAAGAAAACTACTTTTTTTAATTGTATGTTTGACTTATCTACTTATAGGTTTACTCAAATTTCAAGTGTAGACACTCACTGGATGCAGATTAAATTCTAGATCCAACGTGTACCCATTATGCATACTTTTGAGAAGACCCACATTGATAAAAATTAAAGATACATTAAAACAAATGTGTTTAACACGTTTTTTTAATGTATCTTCAATTTTTATCAATGTGGGTCTTCTCAAAAGTATGAATATTGGGTACTCATTGGATGTGGAATTTAATTTTGCATCCAATGAGTTCTACACTTAAAATTTGAGTAAACACATAAGGAGATAAGCGAGAAATACAATTTAAAAAAATAGTTTTTCTTCTTTCCCTCCAAAATATTTACATGTACCTCTTTTTAAATTTAAAGGATTTTGATTGGTTTACATATCATGACATGGAAATCACGTGAAAATTTCATGGGAACTTTTAGGATGAAATTTCCTCTAATGTCATCTCTAACACTAACTCACATGGATCTAGGTATCATATCCAAGGTTAGATCTCCATAAGACCAATGATACCCTCCCTACTTCGGGATCTAGACATCATCACAGGTCGGCCAGATGTCCACCCAAGCATCACACAAGTACCCAACCCAAGATGCTTCATCTCTCCCTATAAACTAAATAAGATATGTCCACTAGTTCAAGCATGCTTCTAAATATTTGAACTTCTTATGGAGAGATCTTGCACAATAACAACCCCAATTAGTAACATACTTTCAATATATATATATATTTATATTATATATATATATATATATATATATATAATATATATATATATATATATTCGTGTGTGTGTGTGTGTGTTAGCACAAACCTCTTGAGTATTCAATCATTCTGATGTTTCTTAGGTCATCACAATATCCAAACTTATCTTTATGGAAATTTCTTTCTTCAATACCATCCTCAGCCTCAACATTTTTAACATATTGTTGGAAATGAGCTCACTCCTAAGGGGGGGGGAATCAGTAGCCCCTGTGGTTATATAATTTTTTAACTCCTTTTACCAAAATAACATAGGATCAATAACCCATCAACATATGAAAACACCATGGTCAACATCAAACATGCACATAAGAGGACAAAAGATTTTCTCGTGGAAAACCCTCTCCATGTCAAAAAACAACCTGCTTCTCTACTGCTTAAATATTTTATTATGATGAATAAAGTTTATATAGAGGAGCTAGCACCGAGTAGCTCGAAGACTCAACTACTAAGACAATATACTAGCAACATCAAACATAAAGACTCTTCACACATGACTCTAGAACACCCATTCGCTGGAAGCCACCATGACCAACGAGCCTTGTCCAACACTACTGGACACTGGAGATATCTACTTCTCATTCTGATCTATTTACTAGAAGTCACCCACCTTATCTACACATTGTCTACTATGAGCCTCAACACCCTCAACACCTCCATGCGAAACATGTTTCATGCATTTTCAAACTGGGCTCTCAAACTTGCTCAACATGAGCAACCCAACAGCTACTCAAATCTCAATCCAAAAATGATAAGTTGATATGGATCCTCTACTAAAAAAAAACTACAAATATGAAATATGCTAGACAAAGCACTGTAGCACACACTCACTCCACCCATACACTCACACCATCAATTAATCAACTCACCAAATCAATCGACACTCACACGCAAAAATAATCACAAGAATATATGTCAAAATATCATCAATAATTTCCAATCAATACCTTGGGAAAATACCATGGTTATCCCAATACCATGGACACTTGTACTGTAGTAAACTCCAGGTCAATACCATGGGGACATACCATGGTTAAGCCAATACCACAGACCCTTGTACCATGGTAATATGTAAACTCAATACCTAGGGTACATACCATGGTTAAGTCAATACCACTGACACTTGTACCATGGTAATATGAAAGCCAATACCATAGCTAGATACCATGGTTAAGTTGATACCAAGGATACCTGTACCATGGTAATACCAACACCCAAACCAAGCAACATAAGAATACATATGTAATCCCATCCATTAAAGAGTACATCTACCTGCAACACAATCATCTACACACTCAGTCCAACTAACTGCAACACATGGCCATGTTGACATCAATGCCAACCATCAAACACTGCAACACAATGCTTGCATCATCAATGCCTCTGCAACACATCATCAATTCCAATGCATATCTAAGTTTTTTTTACAACTTTATCAATTAGAATAAGCAACTATAGTGCTTTAGATATTTTTTATCTTATTCTTTCATTATCGATATTCTTCATATTTCCAAGATCATGTTCTATTTCTCAACTATGGAGGATATACACTTTCCTTCATCCAATCTCCCTCTCAACTTAGGGATATCAACAACTTTATTCTTTCAAATGTACATCCTTTTTCTATTTGACATTGGATAAAACAATGCTACCTGTGTGTTTCATGACATGGACTAACGACCTCTCACGTATCCTTATGTCTAGCTATGCGATCGTTGACTAACACCTGCGAGTTTTGGTCTAACGGTAATTGTGATTACCAACAAGTGGTATCAGAGCGTAGGTCATGAGTTCGATACACACCGGAACTGCATTGGGGGGATATTTT